>OY776116.1:124453603-125653603 GCA_963675035.1 Allygus modestus
GGAGATGGTGGATAAGGAGCGGTGAGCGGTAGTCAGTGTTTATTTTTCCTTTGTAACCCACTTTACTTGTCCCTTCTGCCGTACTAAAATCAAGTCGCACTTGGTCTCAGGAGGTGGCAGAGTGGACCTTGGAAGGTGGACCTTGACGTAACGGCCGCCGCCAAAGAGGTGTTGGAGTAGGTACTCATCATCGCTGATCTTCCCCACAAGTAGATACTCCACGTTTAATTTCAACTGCGCAAACTTGACGGCGACAGACTCCAGCGGCGTTACCAACTCGGTAAGTTTCACCGTAGCCGTCCTCTTCATTATCTCCTCAACAGTTGGTGGCGGCGATGAAGGTCGAAGCGATGAAGGGCGAGGTGATAGCGATGGTGAAGATGCAGTGGACGTCGAAGGCCGTTGGTCGAAGTAAAGTGGGTGGTTTCGAAAATTCTTCCGTATGCAAGATTTAAAAGAACTAGGTCTTTTGAATCCGCTCCTTTTTTCCGAAGACTTCTTCAAAGTCTCCTTCAAACGTTGCAGTTTCTCGGGTGTAATGGGAGAAGACATAGCGCAGAGGTGTATTCAGTTCGCAAGGCAAAGCTGGAATGAGGTACCAGACGGAGCAAAGCGGGTCGCCAAGTGTAACCGTGACATTTCCATATACGGGTAGAAAGCTAAAAACCGGTCTACATCCGGTTCCCCTTCCCCCGTGACGACACTACCTCCCCCCCCCCCCCCCCTTTGGGTCATGTTCAAGGTCACCCCCCCCCCCTTTTTTGGGTCATGTTCAAGGTCACCCCCCCCCCCCTTTTTGGGTCATGTTCAAGGTCACCCCCCCCCCCCACCCCACCCCCCGTGACGTAACATCCCCCCTTCCGCTTCGGTGACGTCACTTTGCCTTTATAAGCGGGAGCAGTCCGCAGTCTCGTCGCAGTAGCTTGCCGCCCGCTGTTTGGGTATACGTCCCAGTGGGTTGCACTCTGCTGCAGCGTAGGTCTGTTAAGTGTGCGTTGGGCCCGACGCGCAATTAAGAGATCCGCGCCCTTGCATGTTTAGTTAGTTTGTTAAGCATGTTAGATAACGCTTGTAGTTTGCTGCTAGGTAATGTAGTTAGTCTAATATATGTTAGTGTTTGGTATCGGTTTGAAGTGTCTTATTTACTAATGAAATATGTACTCCCGGCCCTACAGGTCCCTCAACAACCTTGGTCAAAACTTGGGTTCGCAGCAGCCTGACGCCGGGTGTTTGGGTCTACGTCCCACCGGGTTTCAGTGATACTGTTGACCTTTGCAAAACCGACCTTGGTTGTTCTTGTAAAAGTAACGTTAACTGATTAATTTTGTTTACATAAATGATGGTAAAGTCTTTATTTTCAAAGTAATGTATCTTGCTTCTCATCCTTTTCCTAACCCCTCTAAGGTATGGCGCGCAAACCGACCTTGTGTCAATACGGCGCGTAAACCGGTTGACATTTCCCATCTTAGCCTGAGAAAACTGTGTAAAATATAAAGTCAGTCTCTTGTTTAAAATCAGTCTCTTGTTTGTTGTCTTTTGTCCCCTTCCCAAATACAGAGCGGGGAATAGAGCAGTATGTTATGCTCTATTCCCCGCTTTGGCTTCATGTTCAGATGACCTTGGGACTTAGAAAATTCACGTACAAAGCGGGGAATAGATCGGTTTGTGGTCCAAGTGAGAATCAATTACTGCTCTATTCCCCGTTTCAATAATATGACCAAACGACCTTGACCCACTTCGGGACTTAGAAAATCCTCGTATTGTAATATATCCCCCCCCCCCCCCCCTGACGTAACATCCCCCCTTCCGCTTTGGTGACGTCACTTTGCCTTTATAAGCGGGAGCAGTCCGCAGTCTCGTCGCAGTAGCTTGCCGCCCGCTGTTTGGGTATACGTCCCAGTGGGTTGCACTCTGCTGCAGCGTAGGTCTGTTAAGTGTGCGTTGGGCCCGACGCGCAATTAAGAGATCCGCGCCCTTGCATGTTTAGTTAGTTTGTTAAGCATGTTAGATAACGCTTGTAGTTTGCTGCTAGGTAATGTAGTTAGTCTAATATATGTTAATGTTTGGTATCGGTTTGAAGTGTCTTATTTACTAATGAAATATGTACTCCCGGCCCTACAGGTCCCTCAACAACCTTGGTCAAAACTTGGGTTCGCAGCAGCCTGACGCCGGGTGTTTGGGTCTACGTCCCACCGGGTTTCAGTGATACTGTTGACCTTTGCAAAACCGACCTTGGCTGTTCTTGTAAAAGTAACGTTAACTGATTAATTTTTGTTTACATAGTTGCTGGCAAAGTCTTTATTTTCAAAGTAATGTATCTTGCTTCTCATCCTTTTCCTAACCCCTCTAAGGTATGGCGCGCAAACCGACCTTGTGTCAATACGGCGCGTAAACCGGTTGACATTACCCATCTTAGCCTGAGAAAACCTTGTAAAATATAAAGTCAGTCTCTTGTTTAAAATCAGTCTCTTGTTTGTTGTCTTTTGTCCCCTTCCCAAATACAGAGCGGGGAATAGAGCAGTATGTTATGCTCTATTCCCCGCTTTGGCTTCATGTTCAGATGACCTTGGGACTTAGAAAATTCACGTACAAAGCGGGGAATAGATCGGTTTGTGGTCCAAGTGAGAATCACTTACTGCTCTATTTCCCGTTTTAATAATATGATCAAACGACCTTGACCCACTTCGGGACTTAGAAAATCCCCGTATTGTAATATATATTTACTCGTTACAACATTATTACCCCCACCGTATAACACTTGCACTCCCCACCACTATCAGTATGTATAAAAGAGGGTCCCCCAGCACTAGTAAAATCATTCTTCCTCTTGTGCTGTTATACCTCACACCATGGCACACATTAGGAAGCAGACACAACCTCTCAAATTGAAACCTTCTGCTTCGTCTTCGCCCGCCTCTACCACTCCGTCTTCTGCGGTTCCATCCATCCTTCGGACAGCCCTGATGTTAGCTAACATCGTCCCGGAGAACTGTCCACCACTACCTGCTGCGTCAACGACTTACACAAGTCCTTCACCTCTTCCGTCAACTTCTCGTGCTGTTTCTCCAAGTCCTTCACCTCTTCCGTCAACTTCTCGTGCTGTTTCTCCAAGTCCTTTGTCAACGTCTCGTGCTGTTTCTCCAAGTCCTTCTACATCTTCAAGTTGTTCTACATGTTCATCAAAGTCTTCCAAATCGTCTGCTTCTTCATCCTCATCAACATCAAGTTCGAGACCAAGCCAACCAGCCACCCAATCATCTTCTCCAACCAGACCTTCAGTAATCTGCACATATACTTCATCTCCTTCAGAGAAATTTAAACAACTTAAATCTGTACAAAGGATGTGCATGCTTCCTGCACAACAATGTAATTATATATTCAAAAAAGGTGCTAAGAAAGGTGAACGCTGTGTTAAACGTTGTATTTTAAATGAAGAAACGTGCAGTCTTCATTTAAAATTAAACCATGGCGCATCTCCTTCTTCACCACGTGCAACAGTGGTGCCAATTAAAATTCGAATTAACAGGCTTTGTAAAAACAAACGCTACTTCTTTGTTAAAATAAAGGACTTTGCAAAGGTGTTGGTTCAATGTGAAGGTAAACTGTACTATGTAGAGTTACCTAGAGCCATGGACCTCCACGTCAAAAAACCTACCCACAAGGACTATTTAATTCGAAATGATACAGGTATCACTGTGTGGAAATCATTAAAATAATAATATAAATAAAAAGACCAAAAGTTTATTACAAATTAAATAAAGCATTTTTTCCAAATAAAAAAAAAAGTGTGGACAACCTATTTACAATTTGTAGCATATGCTGCAGAGTGTAAATAAGTTGTCCACACTTTTTTTTGCAATGTTACAACGACCTTGACCTAGATAACGGACTTGGATAATTTACACTAAGTCAAAGATAAACTTAAAAGTAAAAAGGAGAAATATTATACTAAAGTCATTATTCAACAGTAAAGAGGGGAGGGGGTAAGCGGGTATTTAAGCGAGCGATTCGGAATATAATTATTAGTTGTATCATCATGAGCGTCAACAGCAACACATGGGGAAAGGAAATTAACGAAGAGGAGTTGTACGCAATTGCTGAGGCTGCAGAAATGACTGAAGTTTTTAAGATTAATAAGGTTGCGGAGAATGATGCTCAGTCACATCCGCAACAAACTACATCATCGATGCAGTCTACAACGCAGCAACCAAGACCCTATCATGTTATCCTGGAGGAGTATAATGAGGCAATGAGGTACGCCTTTACAAAGTGGTGTGGTCAACCGCGTTCTCCTGAACAATGGGAGGAGCATGATGCAGACTTTCGCCTGGTTGCAGACTTAGAACTTGAGCTTCAAAGAACAAAGGCTGCTCAATAGTGAGAAGAGTTATTGTTTACTTTAAAATACAGAGCGGGGAATAGATCAGTTTGCGGTCCAAGTGAGAACCACTTACTGCTCTATTCCCCGTTTTGGCAACTTGTTTAGATGACCTTGGGACTTAGACAATTTTCGTTTGGTAAAAAACAACATTGAAATATATGTTGTTTTTCAACATATATCCCCCCCCCCCCCCCACTTCCATTGGGTATAAAAGAGACACCTTATCGATGGTAAAATTAGTCTGCTGCTTGTATTCGCCCACCTCAGACACCATGGAGCACATCACTGTTTCATCTTCTGCTGCCCCATCGATACTTGTCCAGGCTATGATTCTATCCAACATTTTTCCAGAGACTAGTAATACTTCGCCAAACTTAAACTCGAGATCTCTCAAAACCGAGAGAAACAATGCTAGTTCTCGGAAAATGAGAACAAAGATCGCTGACCGTTATAAAGTATTAAGAAGCATATTACCATCCTCCAATCCGTATGATTCTAAATTAACCACTATACAAAAGACAATAAAATACATTGCAAACCTACAATCGCAGCTTCAAGAACCGTCCTCAATTCACAAAGAAGTTTTACACAACCCTCCACCTTTTGAATCCGTTTTTCTTAAAGAGGATGAGTTAGCGGACCAACATTTTTTCGCTGAAGAACCTTCAGCTTACAAACAAATCTTCCTTATGGATGAAGATCAGGACGAGTAACTATCTTAAAACTAAAGTCCTTTGAAATACAAAGCGGGGAATAGATCAGTTTGAGGTCAAAGTGAGAACCTCTTACTGCTCTATTCCCCGTTTTGGCAATATGTTCAGACGACCTTGACCCACTCACAGACTTAGAAAATCTGCGGATAGGATAGAAAAATAAAACTGTTAAATAAAACTTTCCTTCTCTACTACCTACCCCCACTCTACTACCTACCCCCCACTCTACTACCTACCCCCACTCTAATGGTATAGGTAAGCGGGGTATTTAAGCGGCCGCTCCAGAACTTAGTAATTAGTCAGCTATGGACAGTCAAGCTGGATCATCCAACTTACATAGAGAGCCTAGAAATGTTCGAGAGCAGAAAAGGGTGCTAAAAGTAAATAAAGCATACAAGATACTACAATCAAAATTACCATTTGCTAGTCCAAAAATGTCAAGATTATCAATTATACAACACGCGACAAAATACATTAAAACTTTACAAATGGAGTTGGAAAAACCATTGACTTCGCCTCAACTGCCTGATCAACCAATCTCCAACTCAACTCTTAAAGAAGTTTTTCTTGATGATGGTGATGTTGCAATAGAAAAAATTCTTAATGAAATTGTAACATTCGAAATTGATCAATTTGTTTCAACTGACTAAAGATGGTTTGGAAATACTGAACGGAAGAATACAGAACGGGGAATAGATCAGTTTGAGGTTTGAATAAGAATCTCTTACTGCTCTATTCCCCGTTTTGGTAATAGGATAAGGTGACCTTGACCCACTTACAGGACTTAATCATTTGTGTTACAATAATACCTCTTCCCTATCACTTTTCCCTACCACTTGCACTTTCAACACTTACCCCCACCACCACCGAAATCAGGTATAAAAGGTGGTTTCGTATTAGTGGTAAATCAGTCTGCTACTTGGAATCATGTCGCCCAGAGATAACATTTTCCCTTCTAAGAAGACTATACTGGAATTAATTCAAAATATTCCATTAAATTTAAACGAAGATGAAGACGAAGACGATTCAGAGATGGAAGGTGAACTATTTAGTGATCTTGAACTACTGAGTGAGTTTGATAGCAGTGAACCATATCTTGGAGAGATGGAGCTGTTGGAGCTGTTGACTGACGACGACGATGTCGATGATAATGAACCGGAATTTCATCATCAGTTGCTTTGCTTGGAGGAAATGGACCTTGTTGATAGTGAAACCCCTCCAAGCAGTATTAATATCGATGATGTAGTTCTAGATCCAGTCACAGGGAACTTTTGTGTTCGTCGTCGCTTATTTAGTGATATGAGCTCATCATCATCATCATCATCGGAAGAATCTGAATAAGTCTTTGTTGTCTTCAAATAGTTTACTTTAAATACAAAGCGGGGAATAGATCAGTTTGTGGTTATAGTGAGAATCACTTACTGCTCTATTCCCCGTTTTGGTAATATCGTTGTATGACCTTGACCCATTTACAAGATTGAAAAAGTGGGGTAACTTATACATTTAATGGTGGGGGAACGTCTATTTAAAGACGATGCAACAGTGTATATTTATCATATCGGCATGATGAACCCACCAGGAAACTCCGTTTGCTACAGCTTTCCCCTCATCGATATCGATGATGTGATAAAACTTACATCAATAACAAAACGGTTTGAACTCGAAAGGCGACTCATAAAAGTCGACGTAATTCCACAAGATCTTCGTTCGGCAATGTTGACCATCGAATATGTTAAAGATGAATCTACAACTGAAGATCCCTATTGTTTTATGAAATTTTTAGTTGATCGAGATGCAATGTGTACAATCCGACTTCACATCCGAGTTTAAAATCTATCAAATGTTCCTGTTGGAGAAAATTGTCTTAGTTAAATACAGAGCGGGGAATAGATCAGTTTATGGTTTGATATGAAATCATTTACTGCTCTATTCCCCGTTTTGGCAAATATGTTCAATGACCTTGACCTAAATACAGAACTTTGTACCCTTCAGCTACAATAGTAAATATAAAATGCAAAAAATAGTAAACTTAACGTAATACGTACCCCCACCACTTTTGCTAGGGTATAAATAGAGGGGTATTTGCAGTGTTTTTCATTATTGCTTTGACCCTTGCGGAGATCGCACCTACATTATGCATCGCTGCGATATTTGCAAGTCTTCATTTAAGGATGAATTTCTTTTAATGATTCATAATGAACTAAAACATAACAACAACCAAGATGAAAAATATGAAGAAGAAGAATTGAAAGAAATAGATCAAATGTTAGCTCAACACCAACATTCCAGACCAACTGTAATTCAATATGCACCATCAACATCGACTTCTACCTCTGCTCTGTCTACACTTCACCTTCCTTCAACATCATCAGCTGCATCGACTTCTACGCCTGCTCTGTCTACACTTCATCGTCCTTCAACATCATCAGCTGCATCGAGTTCTACGCATGCTCTGTCTACACTTCACCGTCCTTCAGCATCAACAGCAGTAAATGTAGAACTACATGCCCGAGCACTTCCGGGTAATGTAGTAACCCACTTTAAAATTGACAATGCAAAATTACAACTCGAAGAATTTTTAAATAACGCAAAAGGATTGGTAAGTAAAACTCTGCAAAATGAATTAAAAAGATTAAATTTTATTAAATTTGGCCTATTACTAGATGGTTTATTTACAAACATTCAGAATGAAACTTCACCGAGAGGGTTTTTAACAAAAAACCGAACTATTATGTTTTCGTCAGATATTGATTCAATCGTATCTGAATGTTTTGAAGAGCTAATGACAAAAATACAAGAACATGAAGGAAGAGGCTCTGGATGGAGTTTGTTAAGCATCACAGGGCTAGACTTAAGAGTACACAAACACGGCTATGGAATTCGAGGAAGTAGCTACATCCCTCTACCAACAAAGATTAGAAATACCTTATCCTGCGTCAACGTACAAAATCAAGATACTGAGTGTTTTAAATATGCCATGTTGGCCAAATATGTAACAATTCATCCGGAAAGACCAAGTCACTATTATGAAGAAGTACAACATAGATATAATTTTCAAGGGATGACTTACCCTGTTGCTATAACAGACGTTTCAAAATTTGAAAAACAAAATCCTTCAGCTTCTGTCAACCTATTCGGATTGGATTCGTCAAACAATGTGTACCCCTTGCGTATAACACCAAATGAGCGCAGAGATCATACCGATTTGTTATTGATTACTAAAGGCGATATTTCACACTTTGTGTATATCAAAAAATTTGAAAGTCTTGTTTCTAAACAATTATCTAAGCATGAAAAAAAGATGACAATTTGCAAAAGATGTTTTTGTCATGTAGGCAAACCATTAAAAAGGGGAGGTTCAGAATGGTTAGTAGAACATCAAAGGTTATGTAATGGAAACTATGAGGTTAGAGTTAAATTGCCACATCCCAGCAGAGCGCAGATAAAATTTGATAAAGTAATACAACAATACCGTGTACCTGTTGCTGTATACGCTGATTTTGAAGCGTCTTTACTTCCGCTCGAACATCAAGAAGAGAACGTAACAAGAAGGAGCAAATACCAGCAGCACACACCAAACAGCTATTGTTTAATAGTAAAGTCCACGCTTTCTGAAGATAATCTTTGTAAATATGAACTGTCGTCTACGCCGAAAATTTATCGTGGTGAAGAAGCAGCTCGACACTTTGTTGATGATTTATATAACATAGCTGAAAAGGTGGAAGAAATGTATAGAAATGTGTTACCGATGACACCTATGACTGAAGGTGAACTTCAACAACATGATTCAGCAACAACATGTTATCTGTGTACTAACACCTTTACACCGGATAATGTTAAAGTGCGAGACCATGATCATCTTACAGGAGCTTACAGAGGTGCAGCCTGTAACTCTTGCAACTTAAACTACAAACTTCCAAATTTTATCCCCGTTGTTTTACATAATCTTAGTGGATACGACTCTCACTTTATAATCCCGGAATTAGGGAGAGATAATGGAGCAATAGATGTCTTGGCAACAACCATGGAAAAATTTATTAGCTTTTCTAAAAAAATCGGCAATATAAAACTTAGATTCATTGATTCCTATAGATTTATGCCTTTCAGCCTTATGAAATTATCAGAAAATTTAAGAAGAGAAGATTTGATCGAAACAAGCAAAATTGTACCAAACAGTAAAATGAATTTGGTTCTTCGAAAAGGAGTATTCCCATATGATTACATAGATGGACTGCATAGATTTGATGAAACATCACTACCTCCACCAGAACACTTCAAAAACAAACTTAATGATTCGGAAATATCACTTGAGGACTATCAACACGCACGTCGAGTATGGAACGAGTTAGATATGAAGACCTTAGGAGATTACTCGGACTTTTATGTCAAACTAGATGTAACTCTTCTTTGTGATGTAATGGAAGAATTCCGAAACACCTGTTTTGCTGCATACGGTTTGGACCCTCTACATTCGTATACTTCACCAGGATTAGCTTGGCAAGCCATGTTAAAAGAAACAAAATGCAAACTCCAACTTTTAACAGACATTGACATGGTTTTAGTGGTTGAAGCTGGAGTAAGAGGCGGATTGACCCAAAGTGTTACCAGACATGTCAAAGCCAACAACAAATACCTTCCCGATTACGATGAAACCAAACCGTCAACCTATTTAGGATATTTCGATGCAAATAATTTGTACGGATGGGCAATGTCAAACCCACTTCCTTTTGATAACTTTAAATGGATTAATCCCGACTCTATTGGCGATATTTTACAAATTCCGAAACATGGTGACACTGGATATATTTTGGATTGCGATTTTGAATACCCAGAAAATTTACATGATCTTCATTATGACCTTCCACTTCTTGCTAAAACAGAAATTTCACCAATTGGAAAACACCCCAAATTAATGATGACATTAAATAATAAACAACGCTACGTGGCTCACTTTTGGGTGGTTCAACAAGCTATCGAATTAGGACTACGTCTAACAAAAATTAATAGAGTTTTGGAATTTTCTCAATCATGCTGGTTGAAACCCTACATTGATTCAAATACCATCAGAAGAGCAGCAGCTACATCAGACTTTCAAAAAGATTTTTTTAAATTAATGAATAATGCGATATTTGGAAAAACATTGGAAAACAAAAGAAGACACAAAAATGTTAAACTTGTTACTGACGCAAAAAAATTACAGAAACTAGTACAGCAGCCAAATTTTGGAACATCTATAATTATTAATGAAAAACTTGTAGCAGTGTCCATGAAGAAGACGAGTGTGAAGATGGATCGTCCTTTGTATATAGGCATGTCAATCTTGGACATCTCAAAAACACACATGTACGATTTTCACTACAACAAAATGGTGGCGTTCTACGGAAGAGAAAATATATCTATTACATATATGGACACTGACGCTTTCATATATCGCATAGTAACATTGGACATGTATAAAGATTTACGTACATTTATTTACAAGAACGATTTTGATTTCTCCGATTATCCAAAAGATCATCCAAACTACGACAATGACAGACACAAAAAAGTACTAGGCAAATTCAAGGATGAGGCTAATGGTGTTCTGCTTGAAGAGATTGTTGCACTGATGTCTAAACTATATTCTTTGAAACTCTATAATGAAAAAGAAGAAGAAAAGAAGAATAGCTATATTAAGAAAGCTAAAGGTGTAAAGAGTTTATATTTAAAAAAGAAAGTGCATTTTGAACACTACAAGCAATGCTTATTTGAAGATAACATCATTACAGCTAAATTCAACACCATCAGAAGTTTTAACCATCAGCTGTACAGCGTAACTGAAGTTAAAAAGGCGCTATCCTGTAATGACGACAAAAGACAAACCCTTCCAGACAAAATCAACACATTGCCATTCGGCCACTACTCCCTCAACCCTATTGACGAGTAACCTTTTCATCGTCCTAGATCCTTGATCCTTTTCCTTTCCGTAAAAAAAGGGGAAACACAGCAATGTTAAACTGTGTTTCCCCTTTTTTTACACAAGTTTTGAATGACCTTGAACTATATGTATATATAAGCAGATTTATACCAAAGAATATTTAATACCATATCAGCTGCCTTCGTGAAACCATCATGTCAGACCTGAAGGAGAAGATTATTAATGAACTACACAAACCTGCAAGAATAAAGTTTCCAAGAAGAAATACTGTCATAAAAGGGATAAATGATCTATATCAAGCGGATCTAATTGAAATGCGACCGCATAGCAGAATAAACAAAGGATTTAAATATATACTCACAATTATTAATTGTTTTACAAAAGTTGCAGACGCTTTGCCTCTAAAGGACAAGACTGGTAAAAGCGTAACAGAAGCCATGGAAATAGCCATAAAAAGAGATAAAAACAAAATTAAACATTTACAAACTGATGATGGAACAGAATACTTTAATACAAACTTTGCACAGTTAATGAATAAATATAAAATAAATCATTATTCTACAAATTCAGAGAAAAAAGCTGCTATTGTAGAAAGATTTAATAGAACCTTAAAAGGAGCACTGTATAAACAATTTTCAAAAAGAGGTTCTTACGTATGGTATGATGTTTTACCACAATTAATAAATGATTATAACAACAGGTTTCATAGAACTATTGGTATGAAACCTAACAAAGTAAATAGAAGAAATGCAAAAGATGTATTAAAACGCATAAAGAAAAATACAAAGCCTAAAGTAGAAAAAATGCAGCCAAGGAAATTTAATGTAAGTGATAAAGTACGGATTAGTAAATATAAGGGAGTGTTTACCAAGAAATACCTTCCCAATTGGACGAATGAAGTTTTTACAGTGTATAAAGTGCAACCGACTGTACCTGAAACGTATATCCTAAAAGATAACAAAGGAGATTTGTTGCAAGGTGCATTTTATGGACATGAAATGTTAAAGTCAACAGTAGGTGATGTATATCTTGTTGAAAAAGTGTTACAAAGAAAAAAGGACGCAGTTAAAGTGCGGTGGTTAGGGTTTAACAAAACCGAGGATTCATGGATACCTATAAAGGACTTGGTTTAATACAAGCAACTCATTTCATCGTTAGCCTTTGAGCAGGATGGAGATTATTCACCATAAAGATCGATTCAATATTAATAACATAGATGATTTAACTGTGGATAACGTTAAAATCAACAATGGTAAACACGGTAGTTTACTTCCAAACACTGTTCGATGTATAGTAAGTGGCCCCTCAAACTGTGGAAAGACCAATGTTGTCTTTAATTTGATCACTAATCCGCAGGGATTAAGGTTTAGTAACCTATATATTTTTTCAAAGTCTCTACATCAACCAAAGTATCAATTGCTGGATAAAATCCTATCTGATGTGTCTGATGTTAATTTTTACAAATTTAACGCTAGTGATAGCATTATGCAACCAAACGAAGCGAAACCGTATTCTGTATTTATATTTGACGATGTATCTTGTGAAAATCAGGATACTATTAGAAACTACTTTGCCATGGGAAGACATAATAACATCGACAGCATATATATAGGACAAACTTATAGCAAAATCCCAAAACAACTTATCAGAGATAATGCAAATATTCTAATTGTATTCAAACAAGATGATACTAACCTAAAACATATATATAACGATCATGTGAATGCGGATATGCCATTTGAAAAGTTTAAAGAGCTTTGCGGAAAAGCATGGGCGGAAAAGTATGGATTTTTGGTTATTATGAAAGATCAAGCTATAAAAGATGGTCGTTATAGAATAGGTTTTGATAAATTCGTTTTAATACACTGATTAGCGGTATTACTGTACAAGTCGTCAAGGTGTGAAGATGGTTAACCAGGAAAAGCTATTAAAGGAAATAAAATCACTTAGTGATTCTATTAGACAAAAAAACCGAGCTTTAAAATCAGGTATAAATGAAAGAGAGCAATTTTTAGAAACAACATTCAAACCTGTTACTGAACCTTTAAAGCGATTAGCACAAAATATGGAAAAACCTTCAATTCGCTTCGAAGGAGACAAAATGCTACCAATTTCCAAATATGAAGAAGAATTTCAGAATGATGAAAGTACTGACCAGTTACAAACATCTGAAGAAAGCGACGAGTATGAAGAAAGCGGAGATATAGGAGATTTAAGGGAAAAGAACATTGCAGGAGATACAAGTACAGAAGATACAAGTGCGGAAGATACAAGAGCAGAAGAAGAGGATATCAACCCATCCAACTTAAGCAAATTAGGCACAGATATTATGTTTAAAGGAACACTTGGAAGAAAATATACATTAAAAATGTTACATGGCACACATGCTAATCGAAATTATCATACATATGGAGCTAGAATAGAGGATAAAGGATTAATGATTGGAGATAGAAAGTTAGATATAAACGAAAATGATGATATAGTTATTGGTGATAAGAAATATAAAGGTACAACAGGTTTGTTTGAACTCATCTTTAAAAATAATCCTGGTAAATATACTAAAAAGGATTTACAATTGTTTAAAAATATACTAGAGTATACAAATGCACATAGAAAAAAATATTCCAAAGACCTACCTATTCATAGAAACAGGTCAATAAAATACACAAACATTATATCTAGTCTTTTCCCCTCGAAATCAAATAAAGCTCCAATTAAAAGAAGAGCTTTATCTTCTGCTGAATTAAATGTTTTGCATAAAAAAAGAAAAACAACTGATCCTACTACATCTGGAAGGGGATTATTAAAAAATTTGTATAAAACCAATATAATATATTACAACGATATAAATAAGTTAGTTGATCGAATGAGGTTATTACATGAAGCTATGGAAGCCGGGCACACTGGTTTAGAAAACGAATGGGTAGCTTTGGTTGATGAACTGCGAAAACGAGAAATAATTGTTCAGTAGACGTATATATATATATATAGTAAGAACCTAAACGATAGCGATTCAGTTACATCATGAGTGTGGACAAGTTTGGACGGTATTCCGAGTTTGGAGTAAACTCTGGATATAGTGAAAAAAGAGCTGGGTTTCCGTTAACACCTGATGGTAATTATAATTTTGAAGGAAAAGTAATTCAAAATGTTGGTGATCCGCTTTTGTCTTCTGATGCGGTTACGGTACAATATATGGATAAAAGAACCCCGATTGTACACGAAGACCATTGGGGATTTTCCGGTAAAAGGTTAAGCAATATAAAACATCCCATTTATGATGGTGAAGCAGTAAATTTAGCGACTTTAAAATTGTTAACGATTTACAAAAAGAATGAAACTGATACAAGCTATGATGTAAAAAAATTAAAATTGTCAAATGTAGGTGATTGTGAGCAGGATGGAGACGCTGTAAATAAGAAAATATTTGATATAGTACACAAGAAATGGACTACAGAATATGAAAAACATATGGAAAGGTTTGGTGCAGCTTTATTTAATTATATCCATCGGGCTTCAGGAAGAGCTGTAGCTTCAGATGTTGACAGCCACAATTATTTAGACTGGAAAAAGATACACAATCCAGAAAAACCTAATCAATTAGATAAACCGTCTGAGCCTTCTAAAGTCAAGACATTAGGAAAGGGGGATAAAGTGAATGTGATTAATGAACCAACAGAAAACGATGAAGATTATATAAGAGAAAAAAGAATTTAAATACCCATGATAAGGGATAAAGCATCAGTCATATTCGAGAGATAATACAGAGAGGATGATGGAATCCAATATTACTGCGTGGAGTTTAATATCTCAAGAGCCGAGATTTCCCCAAGGAGTGCTGACAGATGGTTTTGTTCAACGGTTTGATAGATATATGGATTGGGAACAACTTTCCATACACTACCTCTTTACAATGACTATGTTAAGAATTTATTTTCACAGAGTTAACTGGATTCATATTTTACAAAGACAACAGTTTTCAGAAGACTTCCTTGTAGAGATGACATCAAATTTTAATAACTGTTGGGAAGTAATAAGTAAATATCAAAATCTCTCTGAAAATTACATTGACAATTTTAAAGATAAACTAGACTGGAATGTGTTATTTAATTACCAACGATTAAGTGGCAAGTTTCTAAGGGAACATGACAACTATTTAGATTTTATTCATTTTACCGAAAACAACGATACCATCACCAGCGGAGAAACATTTGAAACATCTTCAATTACACCTTATTTCTATTTTTACTACTTTTATTTATTATGTCTACATTTAATTAATTAATCCATTTCTATATAATAAATGGATTTTAAACAGTATATATATAATACAAGAATCCAAGACTAATATTACATTCATTGTAAAACATTTATAGAGTGCACCTACTGATTGTAAGTTTGGCTATAAATAGTCATGCCGAGGGCTAAACGCATCAGTCATAATCGAGAGAGATTACAGAGAGGAAGGGGAATAGCATCAACAGCATTTTCTCTATTAAGTAAACCGGTTGGAGCTATAGTTAACAAGGCGATTGATTTATTACCTGTGGAATTACATTTACCTGGAGGATATCAATATTGTGGTCCTGGAACCAAATTAGAGAAACGGCTTGCTAGAGGAGATCCTGGAATAAATAAGCTTGATCAGGCCTGTAAACAGCACGATATAGCGTATTCCAAATTTGGTGATACAAAAAATAGATCAATAGCAGATAGAGCACTTTCTGAGAAAGCTTGGCAAAGAGTAAAATCTAGTGACGCGAGTATTGGTGAAAAAGCAGCGTCTTTAGCAGTAACAGCAGCAATGAAAGCAAAAACTACGTTTGGAGGAGGAAAGAGAAGAAGGCGTGGGAAAAGACCCGCTAAGAAACAAGGAGGTAATATCAGAAGAAAACGTCGATCTACTAGTGGTAAAGGTAAAAAGAAACCAACAATATGGTCAATGATAAAAAAGGGAGGAGGACTATACCTAAGACCGTATCGTGTGTATTAAATAAGAAAGAGCAATTAATAATTAAAAACAAAGAATTAACCAATGAAGAACTGATTACATATGCTTCTTGTTTGAAAATCCCATTTTTTAGAGGAGTATTTATGAAAGATGAATTACCGGTTAAAATGTGGAAAAATGAGACTGGTATAGTAAATTTGGATAATAGTGAAGGATTAGGCACTCATTGGGTGTGTTACAAGAAACTTGGTGAAACGATTTATTATTTCGACAGTTTTGGAAACCTTCCACCACCGAAAGAACTTCAACAATACTTTCGTGCGGCAGAAAATGTTTTTTACAATTATACAAGAAAACAACCTGATGATACATCCATTTGCGGTCATTTATGTTTAGACTTTTTAGCTAAAAGTGTTAGTCAACTTTAAGATGTCTTCGTATACAGTGTCATTAACCGGTAACTCATGTACTTTGCGCAGTATTCTGTTTCCAGCGCTACGTTTGCAAAAAGGAAGACTATGGGAAGCCGCATTATTGGATTTAACAACATATAACTCTATTCCAAACGTTAGTGAAGGAATTAATAACAAAATACATTATTACAAGACAAAAGATAATAAAGGAAAATATTCAGCTTTGGAAGAATTCAGTTTACCAACAGGAGCTTATGAAATTGATAATATAAATGAAGTTATACAAAAACATATGGGAAAAGAAAATATAACGATAAAAGGCAATAACAATACAATGAAAGCCGAAATTACTTCTAAGTATTATATTGATTTTGGCCAAGAACGTTCAATTGGTAGTTTATTGGGGTTTTCTAAGGAAACAAAGGTATTAGAACCTAATACAACTCATTCTGGGAATAGAACTGTGACGATCATCAAAGTAAACAGCATAGACATTACATGTAACATTATACAAGGATCCTACAGAGATGGAGAAAATCGGCATATATTACACACATTCTACCCATCAGTCGCACCGGGTTTCAAGATAGTAGAAAAGCCTCAAAACCTTGTGTACCTACCGTTAAACACCAGTTTCATTTCAGACATCGTGCTGAACATAGTGGATCAAGACGGAAACCTTATTGACTTTCGAGGAGAAGCTATTACTGTAAGAATACATATAAAATCATCCGCTTAGATAATGGGGTTATCATTTAAAAAGAGAGAGCCAACCAGCAAAGAGGTCAGTAGCTCATCAGCTGTAGAAGGATTAACAAGTGACAACATTCGTTTTCTAGAAGAAATTGGATTAAAGGTCATTAACAATGGATATACTGGATATAGCGCAGGGCCCAACATTCGACGAGACCTTATGGGAAAAGGAATATCACACACACAACCCTTACGCTTCGTCCAAATTAAACAATAACGATGAAATTAGGATTCCTATACAACAACAAGACATTTATACTCTTCCATGCGAAAGTTATTTATATATTGAAGGAAAAGTAACAAAAGCTGACGGTACTGTTGGAACCACTGTTCCGTTCATAAATAATCCTATGGCATTTTTGTTTGACGAGATTAGATATGAAATTTCAGGAGTTACAGTCGATTCAACAAAAAAGGTTGGAATTTCCAGTACATTAAAAGGATTAGCGTCTTTAACACCAAATGAGAAGAATCTGTTAGCTGTTGCAGGATGGGTTGCACCAGACAAAAGTATAATTACTCCTGACGCTTCGGGAAACTTTGATTTTTACGTACCTTTAAGATTACTTTTAGGATTTGCTGAAGATTACAGAAGAATAATAATAAATGTAAAACAAGAACTAGTTTTATTAAGGTCATCAAACGATAATGATATTATTAAAGCATCTGCTGGAACAACTGAAGCCAATTTAGACTGGAAACTAACATTAGACAAGATTGTTTGGAGAGTACCACATGTGCGACTAAATGATGAACACAGGATTACATTATTAAGAAAGTTAAAATCAGATCGAGACATTGTAATGCCATTCAGAAGCTGGGAGTTTCATGAATACCCCGTTTTACCTTCAACACAACGGCATACATGGACTGTAAAAACTTCTACTCATTTGGAAAAAGCGAGATATGTAATCTTTGGATTACAAACAAAGAAAAAAAGTATATTAACTGAAAATGCTGGTGAATTTGACCATTGTAAATTAACAAACTGTAAAGTGTTCCTGAATTCACAATTCTTTCCCTACGACAACTTTAATATCTCTTTTGATAAAAAAAGGTACAGTGTTTTATACGATATGTACGCTAGGTTCCAAAATTCATATTACGGCAAAACAAACACACCTCTACTATCTCCCGTACAGTTTGAATCGAAAGCTCCGATTGTTGTAATTGATTGCTCCAAACAAAACGAATCTGTAAAATCGTCTAGTGTTGATATAAAAATAGAAATGGAATTTCAAGAAAACGTACCTGCAAATACATCTGCGTATTGTTTAATTTTGCACGATAAAATTGTTACATACACACCGTTGACTGGTATCGTAAAGACGGTATTGTAAAACGTTGTACCACCACCGGCACCGCCACTGTCGCTAACCTATAAATAGCGGAGCAACAATGCAGGTCTTCAGTTGATCGTCTATCGTCGCATGGGCAACATCTTCTACAAAATGAGTTCTCCATCTGTTGTACAAGGTGATGCAGAGGTAGCACCGTTATTGGAACGTGATAATACTAGTGAAGAAGAAATCATCAAGGAAATAACTGCATTTTTAAAGTTTGGTAAAAGAGATAGAGAGGAGGAAAATAATGCAGACCCATCAAAGGTAGTACCAAAGAGGAAGAAGAAAGTTGAAGAAAATATTCCTCCTCACATTTTAACTGAAGTGTTTTTGCGAATCTTTTACCCCATCTCAGCATGCATCAGTAAAAGTGTATCAGTTGGATTGATAAAGTCATTAGATTATTCCCCTACAGAAATTCTACACCATGGAACAAAAAAGGTTTTATTTTCGCAAAATGCTTGGGAGTCATTTTTGAAACATGTACATTTAATAGAATGTTATTTAACTAACAGTTTGTGTGGAAGAAAAACACATATTCGACTTTTGGATTGTGACAATGAAATCGATATTGTTAAACATCGCGGACAACTACAAGTGCGAATTAGAGACTTGACTCAACATGAAAATAAGATTCTACTGTCACGTGAAGAATTCTACGTTTTAAACTACGCAACAGAACCTATTACAAGGTACATGAGACAGTTGGTATTTGCAAGCGCTATTATTAAAGAATATTTGGTCGATACTTTGGAAAAACAACCTGATAGCACCATCGTGTACGGACCTGTGGATACATCTATTTTTAATAGAATACCTCATGAAGTTTGCATGTGGAGAAAGTTAAAGGATTTTGAACCACTTGTAGAAATCGCTACAGAAGCTACAGAAGAAACAACAGAGGAAGAAGAAACGGAGAAAAAAGAAGATGAAGAAAACGAAACACGAGAAGAGGAAGTTAAAAAAGACTAAAGTTTAACTTAGTAAAGAAGAACACACGTGGGGTAGGCCTATTGGGGACGGTGCCCACGTTAAATATACACCAACGCGCCTGCAACTGTACGGCCTGGTATTTAACCTACCGTGGTGTGGAAAACAGTTTAGTTGATCGTTAGGTGTCATGATGAGCGGAGGGGATGAAGAAGTGAGTGTAAAGCCTTGTGTAATAGAATTTCAAGCATTTCGAAATAATGATGATAGGTTTATTATCAAGGAATTAGTAATTTTAGACTTGCTTACATTTGTAGTTTACCCATTCACGTTTGAAGCTCCTTTTTCTTTTAACAACCTTAACGCCAAAGCAAAAAGTACAAACAAATGGATAACAAACTACTTTCATCACATACATTGGTATGAAGGATTTATAAGCTACAGTAATCTGCACAGTATTATGTTTAACTTTTGCAAACAATATTCACATATATACACAAGAGGATTAGAAAAAAGGAACTGGATACAAAAGTACACGCACGGTGATGTTTTCGATATAACTATCGGTAAGGACTTTAACATTAATCTCGGTAATATTTGTGTTGCTGCAAAAGATCCTAAACACGGACAATCAAACTGCGCATTGCACAACGCATATCGTTTGGCTGCTTACTTGGAACAAACGCAGAAATGTGGTGGGGGTAGCAAAGAACCGGAATGTGGTGGGGGTAGCGGGGCCTATAAATACGAGGATCCAACACCGCTCCGGCACGAGTATTATTCGAGACTCCGAAGAGGCAACATCACAGAAGACATCGCAACCACCACTGACGAAGATGGCATCACAACAGTTTCTACAAACACTGGTTGATCAATTCAACACTCATTCAAAATCCGACCTTCTGCTAACTAAAAAGTGTTCAGAATTAAAAGAACAAAAACACTACATTATTCATAACATCAAGAAAGTGGAAACCACACATGGAGAAGCAATTCTAGTTTCATTGAGCGAAGCACCTTTAACTTCAGGAGATGAGCCGAAGTTTCAAGTATTTCTTCCAAAACGATTTGTTCAACTGCTACAGAATGAAGATTTGCGAGATATTCAACCGGGGACGTTGTATTTGGTATCACACGGTGTAAGCGGCAACAACTCAACGGAACTCACTCTGCACATCATGCATCCTTGTACATAATGTCTCTGTTTGTATTTTATTGTTTGTATTTCTAGTCATCAATGTTAAACTTAAGTTTATTGTATTGTAAAATGTTTGTTTAATAAAGAAAAAAATATGAAAAAAAATAAAGAAAACAGCAACACAGCAGTATATTATTTTATATACTGCTGTGTTGCTTTTTTTTTTTAAAATTCGAATGGGTGACCTTGAACTTTCATTCAGGGTTAACTTATGAAGAGGTATAAAAGAGAGGGAGCAGTGAAGTTAGTCTCAGTCTTGTCTAACACACGCTGCAGCTAACATGTCGGTGCCACCTATGAACAATTTATTTTTCGATAACAATTTGAAGACATATTGTTGCGAGTTACAATGCTTTAAAATACCAGGCGATCAAGTTGACGGGAAAGCTTGTCGTAAGTGCAAGTGTTTTAGCTATTGCATATGTAGATGTAAAACGTATCAAATGAACCGACAAGATAAAATACAAGAATTACGCCGAAGGATTGCATTACTGTGGCGGCGAATGTAGTAGCAACCATCTGCCTCGCACCAGCTGCCACCTGCCACCTGCCATCTGCCGCCCGCCATCTGCTCCGCCCCACCACACTTTTACCCCCACCATTTTGTTTGATACCAAAACGCTAGCTAGCGAATAGTCAGTACACCTCCGGCTCTCGACTGGTGAACATCGAGTGCTCTTCACAAACGTAAAACATTATATTAAAATGTCCATTAAAATTAGGTGTATTCATTATGACTCTATTCATCTTGCGACTTACCAAGACCTCGAGGTGTTTAGTGAAGAGTTAAGACTTCTTATTGCGTCCGGTTACGATTTATCTTTGGAACTTTACGCATCAAAAAACAACATGGACTCTGCGCAGGGATCGAAGTATCTACCGTCTTTCTTCAGAAAGCGAAGTGATGGCCGCAACTCGTCCGGATCAACAACATCGATGACAACGAACAACGGGGAACTATTGTAAACATGAATTATTGTAAATAAAGTAATATTTGTAATAGTACTACCTCGCACTCGTATCATTCGATTGTTTCATTCGATAATTTTCATTCGATATTTATTATCGATTAACTATCGAATCACAATCGTTTTTACGAGTGCGAGGTAGATTTTTTAAAAAAACTTTACCGTGACCTTGAACTTTGAACTTTTACTCATTTCGTCACAAAACCGCCTACGTCACTGGCTCAGCCTCAGATGACGTATTTTTTCACTCAGCGCATCCGGTCACTGACCGGATGTGACGTCACTTCCGGCGCAAAACCGGCAAACCCACACTACTCACTTTGTTCATCCTTATGCATATTTATCTTTATTTAGCTTTATACGTGTAAGTTATAGTGTTGTGAGACGTAGTTTATTTTATCCTGCTTAGGGCTGCTTTCCCCTAATGAGGTTTAAGTTAAACTGGTTTAAATGTAAACGGGGGTTTAAAATACCACTTTCCCAAAAGCTCAGTTGCTCTGGTTTAGATTATCCTTGTAGGTTACATTGTTGGCACTACTGATTTGCCATTTCGTCTGCATTTTTGCCAACGAGATTAATCGCGGAGCTCTCAAAAAGTGAAGCCTACAAGGTGACAGCCATTTACTCCTCTGTATGAACAAAATACAAAATACATGGTCAAATAACGGGGTTACCATGGACACGTCAGATTGAATGGGTTACCATGGACACGATGTGGTAGAATTGGTTACCATGGACACGGTGTGTTTGGTATTGTATACGAATTTGTTTATGAATTAAGGGGAAATTGTGGCTACGTAGGCTTCACTTTTGTTTTTGGAGAATGTGTATGAGAGCTCTAGATATATCAAGCATGTTGATGTTTGCAGCTAGCTAGATGTTTTTTTTAATTTATTCCAAAAGGCCTTCGGAAAATATCACAAGCTCATCCATAATTTATTTTTTCTTTGTCGTGTTTACTGTTGTTACATGGGGTTTAAAAAATAACTAGAATTATCTACTAGACAAACATTGTTAAATTCAAACACCATCTTCAATAATCAAATTCATAAATACGTTAACAAGCCTAACACAGTAATTATAAGCAAACTCATATAAATCAAACATTTCCTTTACATTTACACTACTTACAACTTTCAATTTTAGTTAGACTGTTAAAAAAGTAAACCAACCAAGATTCGGTGACAGTCTATCCTCTATGTTTAGAAAAATATTACTCTTTGCTCTTGGTTTAAGCTACCTATTATTTGTTAAACGACCTCTCCAGGTAGTTTAATTTATACCAAGTTTAAACGGAGGAAGTTGTTTGGGGAAAGTGATATTTTGGTTAAACTGGAGTTTAACCCAGCATAATAGTTAAACCACACTTGGGGAAAGCGGCCCTTAGTGTGTAAACCACATCGTCAGTGAATCAACCAGCTAAAATTACTCAATAATAAAACAAAAGGCAATTTCACTCAGTAGCAGCTGGGTAATGTGTGGACAAACACAATAAACGTCGTTGAGTAATTCGGTTAATGTGGAGTAGGTGTCGCGGGCGCGGCCTGCTAGACAATGGACTGCAGATATACGAGAACAGCCCACAAGCTATCTAATAAATCCAACAAATCTACTGTCTCCTAAGTCTAGTAGACCCTGTTTGCCAAGGTGCGTTTCATTTCAGTTGAATCCAATCAGATAACCTTTCTAAATATTTTCTTTTCATCGTCATATAATTCTGCTTCAAAAGTACTGTGACCATAACTAACCATGGTATTTCTCAAAAGTGTAAATTGGTTTTACTATTTTGTGGTAGGAGGCACAGTTACAATTGTGATAGATATTTTATATAAGCCAAACCATTTTTAGTGTATAGTTTTAGTTTAGTTTAGTTTTTGTTATTTAACATGTTTATGATGTGTGAAATTTCGGTTGTCATACTGCAATATTGAATCGAAAGATAAGTTGATTTCATAGTTTATGATGAAATACCGATGACATTTCAAACAATATCGACGGTTAGTTAAGAATTTTGTATACATTTGTAATCGGGTTTTTCATAATAGCCTATATAAATAAATATATTCACATTCGATTGGTGAGTTGTTGGTGAATGAAACTTAATTCATACATTTTACCTTTTCACAAACTCTGAGAACAAATTACAGTTAAGTTTTACAAGGTTTTGGGTTCTGGCTACATATACAATTTAGCACAGTGAAACTAGATCTCGTATAAAATATGTCAGAAACGACTTTAACCCAGAAACCTTTTGAAAATTGAATATTTTAGCAGTAATTGTTAACATTTTTTAATATAGAAATATATATCTGAAACTTTAATACTACTTAGTAGCCAAACGAATTTATGTAAACGTTTACTCCGTGACATATTTACTGTGTGGTTATATTAATTACAAAGACAAAATACTTTTGTTCCTTGACTTGGGCTTCTGATGTTAATCAATTGTAGGCAATTTTTTTATTTTTTTGAACCGAGGACATTTTAAACTTATATTGTTTGGATTTGATTGCAATCAAACAGCCAGATGACATCTTAAATTTTCTTATTTGATTTTAATTTACATTGTTGTAAAATTGTATTAAATAAATTTTATTTAAATAAAACCAAAACAACCCATTATTAAACACTGCGGTACTATGTTTCAAATAAAACAGTCCCTTATATTTTTTAAAGCAGTTTCAAGACAGCTTTCACCTGTCAAAATGATAATAATAATATGTATATTAACTAGAACCCATATTAGTGAACCGTTAAAGATGTATTTGCGGAGGAGCCAAAGCGTGAACACGATATTAAAAACTAACAATTTAAATGAAAAAAATCAGAATACATAAATTATAATTTTTCTTTTGTCTACCTATGCGTTTGGCATGAAAAATATAATTTTAAAATAATAGTTAATATTGAATATTTCGAATTGATGAGGGCTGCTAAGACTAATATTAATATTTACATTTTAACGCAAAGCGTAAATATAAACAAACTCGAAAATAAAATATTAGCTTCGTTTTAAAATGTTAATATTAATAATTAATATGTACTTTATAATTCAAAATTACATAATATAAAAAAGAAAAATATCTATATAAAAGAAAAAATATAAATCCGCTTTCCTTTGAGGATTAAATGCTGGAACTTGATTAATTAAATTGTCATTCATTAATGATTAATTATTGTTTTTAAACAAAATAGTATAAAATTAAAATGAAACATAAGACTGGACAAGTTAGACTACAACATGATTATCTCAGAGTTACTCCAGGAAGGAGAAACATCGGTTCCCACGTAATATAATATCATTCCATTCATGGATTCCCATTTCTCTCTGTTGTACGTAAAAAACACCGCCACAAAGATCAGGAAACAAAACAGTCGTGTGATCGGTTGGTAAAAGTCTTTGTCGGGCCGCTCGACACTTGTGACATTAGTCTGTGCAGTGTATTTGCTCCGACGCTAATGACTTGCATTCAGCCCCATTCATGAGCCCTCGTCACATCCGATGTTCGTCATATTCACAGCTCTGTCTGGTCCGATCTTTTCACAAAACAGATGGTCCGTACCGGCACCAGCTGATTGGTTTGGGACCCGCCGCCGGCCGCGGGGGCGCCGGGACCCGGTTTTGTTGATTTTATGCCCGGGTGGCAAAGCACACGTGGTTTCGGGGTGTTTATTTAGTTTATAGTTCTAAAAGCCCTGGAGGTCGCATGAGTTGAAAAGCGTTTATCAGTTTACAAAAAGGAATGGTTAGATTTGGGGCGGAATGCAATGTTATTTTTGGAGTTTGAAGAACACGGGGTTAAACAAACAGTTGTAGATACGGCTAGGAGTTAATTTCAGTCACAGCTAAATATTTCCTAGAATTTTCAAAAGGCACTCTCAGTTTAGATACAACAGACATTTGTTTAAATAAAAACAAACCCTTTGTTTCAAGGTAAATATTTAAAACGGTCTATCGTATAAGTTCAACCAAAAACCCACAATATCATGTATATTTTAATATATACAAATGTATATAATAATATAATATATATGATAATGTAATTCTTCACGAAAAGTTGTGCAGTTGTTTTCGGTTACAAATATACATTTAATTAAAACAATTTCCTTTAAAGTAACTTAATCCATCTAACGAACAATTTAAACAATAAATACATCAAAGCCAATACAAATAATGTTTAAAGTATACTTTACACTAATGCTGACTCGCCCGTTTATCATTTGTCTTTAATTCATTTCACGCCAGTTTATTATAAAAAGCCCAAATATTATTAAATAAATTATTAGTATACCATTAAAAATATTTGCTTATGAGATTTTTCATTTGATACTCGTTTTGATGTGTACTTCTCCTTTTAAGTATGCAAAGTTGTTATATAAATACTTTACTCGCACTTTATTAGTAATTTTGCAAATAGTATAATTTCGTCCTAATATAATATTGTGTATGCTTCAAAGTCAATATTTTGCAAAATTCATCATCACAGTATCGGTCGTACATTAAGAGAGGGCTCTAGCCTATGAGGCATTAATCGAAATTATCAATTAATGGCTCACTTTAAGGGCAACATAAAACCTGGCGATTTCAATATGCATATTTATTATATCAGACAAAAACAGGTCAGTAAAATTCCAAAATACTATTTTTTTCGATTTCTTTTATGGGTAACTTGTTATAGGAAAATTCGGCTCACTGGGATTGCAAGGTTTTTTGTGTTTTTCAAAAGGAACAAAAAACGACGATTTTGAATTATCAGTCGAGGAAGGGCGGAATTTATAATTAACATTGGACTTTTGAGAGAAGCAGATATAAACACTAACATTGTACGGGACTGAAGCCCTCTTAATTCCAAACACTAGTCCGATAACGCTGTCCACTGGTACCCGGGACAGGAGTGTTCCAGTGGGCTCGCCCTGCCGGAGCGAGTAGGAGTAACAGGGCACATATCCTGCATGATCCTGTACAACCTGCATGATCGTATCACTTGTAGCACGGTAACGAACGCATAAATACCTCCTACGCGCGGCCGAATGCAAAATACGAACCTCAGTTACCGGCGGACCCGGTGGCCTCGAGAACAATTGAGCCGAATGAAGATATCACCGATATTAGCAGAGACCCCATGCGAAGAGTCGGGCGTGCGGCGCGCCGGGGCCGTCCGTCCGCGTTATATGCGAGTGCTGATTTATTCCCTCGATTTCGGGCTCCTCCACTGTACTGCCGGTTATCACGGACTCCTCATTCGATCGTCTTCGACTAGTTCCCTCCGATTTCCTTTTTCAGAGAAAGCCCGCCGATTACGTCTCAATCGATGCCCACCTCCGCGGTCCCTGCGACTGCGTTTGCATAATTTCACGGGTAATTAATTCCCCGGCGTTTCATAACTCCCTGTAAGCGATCGGCGCCCTTTGAGCCCGGTCTTGTTGACATATTAGGCAATCCTGACCCGGCCCTGTCCCACTCCCACGGCTGATTACCCTCATCACCCTCAACTCGGATGTCACGTACAGAGGGGAAATCAATTTCAATTTCATTCTGTACCGATTTACGGCGAAGCACGTTTAAAGACGAAGGACAGCTCGATAAACATCTGGCATTTCGAGGTGTGAATTAGGTAGTGATTGGGTTTGATGAAGTAGCTTGATTACATGGAGGGATAGCGTTGACCCTCTGATATGCAACTGATTCAGAAGCAAGGATGGTGTAGAGTTATTTAGGATATATCCTTTTAGGTCCATGCTAAAGCACGATTCAAACAAAAAGGAATCGAACTTCTTTATAAAATATACTACATACAAGCTTCTTTTAATAAACTTTCGTTAAAACCCGGTTTGAAATGTGTTTTTTTCACACCCAAAATGGCGTTCAAATTGCAACGGGCAAAAAGGAAAATCATTCACAATGTGGATCATAGACCATAACCAAATCGGTATTTAAGGGTTTCTAGACCACACTTGAGTAAGTCTGAAGTTTTCTTAAATTTTCGATTTCGAGATAAAACACGCTCGTATTTTAAATGAAGTGAAAAAATATTTATTTCAACAAGCAAAGTTAGGGTCATATGTCCCTTTCTTACACAGAAATGCACTTAACGTGTGCCACCTCTGAGCCTGGCGTTTCTCCCAACTGCTTGTCTATATAATAATTGTCTATCAGCTTACAAGCCACTGCGAATACGGACCATACACAAGCTGTTGAGTAAACCATACGTATTCTTACCTAGGCGTATTCTTATAACCGGTTTTGCGACCAAACAGAAAATATTTCCTGACAAAGGCATTTTCAGTCGTTTGCACTTTTAAAAGGCAGCTAGCTCAGTATGTGACATTTATAAATACCAGAGACGCCATATGGTAAGTTATTAGTGTCAGGAGTGAAAATATTATTCATTATAGTTACCTCCGCAATCCTACTAGATCCGCTGTGGTATGCGGAGACGAAGACACTGAGGCGATGGTCTCCCAGACGCAGGAAGGGTCGTCGCACTCAGGTTGCGAAATAAAGCTTCCGAAACCTAATATAGGGGAATTTAAAATTAATTCAGTCCTTTGTCTAGTTAGACCTTCATTTAATGTTTATTTAATTAATTAAAGCATTATGAGTAATTTATCATTCTTTCAGTACTTCCTTGCATGTTATTCAAGATTGCATGGGGATACGAAGATAAGTTGAGAGAGCGGAAATTGCCAAGTTGATAATTGCTGCACTGTGGGTTGAGCGGGTGTTTAGTTATTTAGCCATCACTGAGCCTGGCGCTTCTCCCGCTGCTTGTCTAATAATTGTCTATCAGACTACAAGCTCAACCCAACCGCTGCAGTTGAGGACAAGTACAAGCTGTTATAAGTTATAAGTTGCTACTTATTCTATTATTTAGATAGGCTTTTGATCCCCATGTTAATATAAAATTAATTATACATAAGTTAGTTACAAGATTATTGTAATATTTTGATGTTTAAGTTGTTATGCCTTAAATAAATAATTTAGAAATTCAAAATCTATTTACAGCTTTACAAAGCAATATTGTTATTAGCTTAACCATTTTAAATTTAATATTCTTTATGAACGTAAGATAATCGCCAAACACCGCTCTGAATATTACAAAAAAAGATACACAAATAATACAAACAAATTCCATGATATTTTATTGTTTTGTTTAAGGTTTGTTTTTATTTGTTTAGGTTTTCCGTAGATTCCCTGTGGTTTTAGTCAAATGATAACTCTAAAACACACAAAGGAAGTATCGGATAAGTATGCAACAAGAAGTATAATTTTAAACGTCTCACGTCCATCCATCCCAGCGAACATAAATACTTCCGGCGTACACAAAAAAACTTCCAACAAGTCGACTTACCAAAAAAATACCTCCCAGGCTTTGACACCTCAACAGAAGCCGAAGTGGAATCGAGATAGCAGATATCCGGTTACGGCAATGTAGGTTACCGCATTTGAGAAAAATGTTGATAATAAAACTGTGGAGGGATTTGAATGCATAATGTGAACCGACGGGCGATGTTGAGACGATAAAAAAGATGAATGACAGGCGGCCTGAGCGGCTAAGCCGGCAGCGGCGTCCCCGCAAATCTCCTCTTCGTCGCGTATTTATCATCGTGCCACCTCCCCGGATTATTTATCAACCGGTGCTTTTCACTTATCCTAACGAATATTAATCGCCACTTCATTCACTGTCATCGACGCCGTCGCCATTCTACCGTGCGGAAACGACGAGCCGCAATAGATGGATGGGACTGATCACCCCGGGGTGGGGAAAGTTGTGCGATTCGTTATCAATTAGAAAATGTGGATCTTTTTAATTGACGGATTGATGGGAAAGTCTCAAATTAGATTATTAACGTGTCCTATTTCGATTTGTGTATTTTACTCTTTACGGATGTTGAATTACTATTGTACTAGTCTACCGCAGGAATACACTATATCTACACCATCCAAGGAATAACAGCTTCAAATAAAAAATTAGTTTTAAATCAAAAGTTAAACAATGTCTAAGGTCAAAAGTTGAATTGTTGCTAAACTATTTTAATTTGGGGTAAGATTAACATGCTTTTGATCTCTCTGCTCAACAACGTATATGTCAAACGATTGTCTGTTGTGATGCTCTTTGATTACCTTTTCAAGTTTTTACTTTCTCCCCCTTATACATAGTATATGGAGAAAGTATTGTTTTCGTCAAAATTTTTGAATTTGAGTTGTTAGTGGAAATATTCGTTTTGGTGCTCCCTGAACCCAAAAAAGGGATTTTTACATGATGTCTGTGTGTCTGTCTGTTGTCTGTCTGTCTATCTGTCTCTATGGATGTGTACAGAGCTAGAGGCCTAACCAATGGTCCGATTTTTATGAAATTTGGTATGTAGGTAATAATCCACGATATCTCCTGGCGTTTTTCATTTTTTGGAATTTTTTATTTTTAATCATCCCCCAAAAAACATGGAAAATCTAGATTTCTCAAAAACGGCGCTAACGATTTTGATTAAACTTTAGTCGTTTGTAGAACCTTTGTTTTCCAACAGAGCGACACCACCCGCATTTCTGTAAAAATTCGGGCTCAGAAATTACAATACTTAAAATATCAAAAATCCAGTTTTTTATTTTTCATAAAAAAACTCATAAAAATAAAAAATATTACTATTCACTATTAAAAATAGATCAAAAAACTAATTAACTTAGTATTTTGAATTACTATTCTACGATTACTGGTTGCGGAGAAAATTGAAATTTTCATTTTGCGGTAAACGCAGTACTTGTCCGATATTATTCTTATGGGGAATACACAAATTACTATTTCTCTTTTATTTATTGATCAATTTCGTTCAAACTTGATAAGCTTGTCAAGTTAGCATTGACCATCAGAGCAAATTCGAAATATGTTGCCCCTTAATAACCCTGAGGGGGGGGAATAGGTGGGTATTTCCATCTTAAAACCACGTGTGTAGCGATGGATTTTGTAGTGTCTCTTAAACAGGGATTTGGGTGGATATTTTTTTAAATAACTTGTTTACAAGATTTACTGTACATTCGACCGTGCTTTGTATTCTATACTAATCAATAAAAATTAATTTATTCATTAAAGTTAGGCTAAAAGGGAGAAAGAATGTGTCAGTTTCCTGATGCCGTTTATTTTATGATATGGATCTATTGCAGAGTTGAAAGTCAATAAAGTTTTAATTTTTAAATAATTCTTATAATCCCTGAATTCCAATAACAATAAATTAGTGCGAACATAAGTTATTCATTCAAGAGTTAGGATTTTAATAACCATGATGATGTTATATAGTTATGTTATGTTGTAAAGTTTGTGTTTAGGAGATCCTAACTGATACCAATGAACCATTTTATTTTTATTCAAGCACTAGCAAACTTTTTATTCTGAAACACACCTCCAGTCTCGAAAAGTTCAAGCAGTCTTTAAAAAAGCCAGAGCGAGTTGCCAGCTCGTGGACAAATCGGCACTTTGGCCTGAAATACCTTAAGTTCCCCGACGCCTCTCGCCAAACGCGGGACAATGAGAACATACGAGGATGTTTGGCGTTTAAGCACGGCATAACTCGACAAATCCACTCTCTACGTTGCCCTAACGGTCGCATCGGATCGGTTGATGCACGTTTTATTGCACTGGCACTATCCCAACCGGTGCCGTGTTCCTCAGGGAATTCCAAAAAGATGGAGCGAGTATTCCCAAACAAATCGCGTTTTTTTTGTAAACCGCGGTGTCATGTAGAACTAATCTATCGGGTGATCGTGTCGGAAAGACAACCTCCTAATTCCGTCCGGGTTATCGGGAAGGTTTATTGCAGTGTCGGTCGCGCTCTCGCCCAATAAAGAGAATCGCCTAAATTAAGTGTCGACAGCTAGGAGGTGCCGGGTATAACTCTGGGAGAGGAGGTGATTCGTCACCGGGATCTCGCGGGTGAAGGCGATATTGTCCTCTGGCCCCACTACCGACGTCGCTTGACCTCCTGAACCTCGTGCCTTCTACAGTTTTGAGGATCTCACTACAACAAGCAACCTATCACGAGTGACGTTCTTTAGAAAATCAAACAGTTGATTTATTCATGTTGAAGCCTTCCGGAATTGTTTGATCAATATAAAACTATAGTCAACATTTTGTTACTACAAGGAATTGCTGACGTCAAGGTATGTTAACCTGTTTATATTTAAACAGTTGATTATTTGTAGCCTTTAATTTTAAAGATATATCAATATTGAATTATTTTCTTTATCCTTTAGATTGATATATTCAAACACCATTAACTCATTTGATCTCATAGACTTTTTTAGTTTTTGCTAAGTAAAAATAAACCGAGAGGATAGTGCAGGAGTAATACTTGTGCCTAACACGAGGAAGGTCCCGGGTTCAAATCCATCCATCAGACCGTCCATTCAGAGGTTAGTTTTTACAGGGTCTCATCTGACCCAGACAAATGACGATGTGGCTCACCAAAAATTACCTCGCCAGTTTGGGTGGTTAAGAAGACTATACAGCCGTAACCTCGCCAGCTTTGGCAATTGAGAGGACTCAACAGTCCTAACTTCCACAGCATAGGCGGTTGAGAGGACACTATATAGTCAAACCCCCGCCAGCTTAGGCTGTCGAGAGTACTATACAGACCTAAACTGGCCAGCTTAAGCGGTTGAGAGGACACTATATAGTCGTAAACTCCACCAGCTTAGGCTGTCGAGAGTACTATACAGTCTTAAACTGGCCAGCTCAGGCGGTTGAGAGGACACTGTATAGTCGTAACCTCCACCAGCTTAGGCTGTCGAGAGTACTATACAGACCTAAACTGGCCAGCTTAGGCGGTTGAGAGGACACTATATAGTCGTAACCTCCACCAGCTTAGGCTGTCGAGAGTACTATAGAGACCTAAACTGGCCAGCTTAGGCGGTTGAGAGGACACTATATAGTCGTAAACTCCACCAGCTTAGGCTGTCAATAGTTACTATACAGGCCTAAACTGGCCAGCTTAGGCGGTTGAGAGGACACTATATAGTCATGACCTCCACCAGCTTAGGCTGTCGAGAGTACTATGCAGACCTAAACTGGCCAGCTTAGGTGGTTGAGAGGACATTCATTATATAGTCCTAACCGCCACCAACTTAGGCTGTCGAGAGTACTATACAGACCTAAACTGGCCAGCTTAGGTGGCTGAGAGGACTCTACAGTACTAACTTCAACAGTTTAGGCGGTTGATAGGACACTATATAGTCTTAATCTCCACCAGCTTAGGCTGTCGAGAGTACTATAGAGACCTAAACTGGCCAGCTTAGGCGGTTGAGAGGACACTATATAGTCGTAAACTCCACCAGCTTAGGCTGTCGAGAGTACTATACAGTCTTAAACTGGCCAGCTCAGGCGGTTGAGAGGACACTGTATAGTCGTAACCTCCACCAGCTTAGGCTGTCGAGAGTACTATACAGACCTAAACTGGCCAGCTTAGGCGGTTGAGAGGACACTATATAGTCGTAAACTCCACCAGCTTAGGCTGTCGAGAGTACTATACAGTCTTAAACTGGCCAGCTCAGGCGGTTGAGAGGACACTATATAGTCGTAACCTCCACCAGCTTAGGCTGTCGAGAGTACTATAGAGACCTAAACTGGCCAGCTTAGGCGGTTGAGAGGACACTATATAGTCGTAAACTCCACCAGCTTAGGCTGTCGAGAGTACTATACAGTCTTAAACTGGCCAGCTCAGGCGGTTGAGAGGACACTGTATAGTCGTAACCTCCACCAGCTTAGGCTGTCGAGAGTACTATACAGACCTAAACTGGCCAGCTTAGGCGGTTGAGAGGACACTATATAGTCGTAAACTCCACCAGCTTAGGCTGTCGAGAGTACTATACAGTCTTAAACTGGCCAGCTCAGGCGGTTGAGAGGACACTATATAGTCGTAACCTCCACCAGCTTAGGCTGTCGAGAGTACTATAGAGACCTAAACTGGCCAGCTTAGGCGGTTGAGAGGACACTATATAGTCGTAAACTCCACCAGCTTAGGCTGTCGAGAGTACTATACAGACCTAAACTGGCCAGCTTAGGCGGTTGAGAGGACACTATATAGTCGTAACCTCCACCAGCTTAGGCTGTCGAGAGTACTATAGAGACCTAAACTGGCCAGCTTAGGCGGTTGAGAGGACACTATATAGTCGTAAACTGGCCAGCTCAGGCGGTTGAGAGGACACTATATAGTCGTAAACTCCACCAGCTTAGGCTGTCGAGAGTACTATACAGACCTAAACTGGCCAGCTTAGGCGGTTGAGAGGACACTATATAGTCTTAATCTCCACCAGCTTAGGCTGTCGAGAGTACTATACAGACCTAAACTGGCCAGCTTAGGCGGTTGAGAGGACACTATATAGTCGTAAACTCCACCAGCTTAGGCTGTCGAGAGTACTATACAGTCTTAAACTGGCCAGCTCAGGCGGTTGAGAGGACACTATATAGTCTTAATCTCCACCAGCTTAGGCTGTCGAGAGTACTATAGAGACCTAAACTGGCCAGCTTAGGCGGTTGAGAGGACACTATATAGTCGTAAACTCCACCAGCTTAGGCTGTCGAGAGTACTATACAGTCTTAAACTGGCCAGCTCAGGCGGTTGAGAGGACACTATATAGTCGTAACCTCCACCAGCTTAGGCTGTCGAGAGTACTATAGAGACCTAAACTGGCCAGCTTAGGCGGTTGAGAGGACACTATATAGTCGTAAACTCCACCAGCTTAGGCTGTCGAGAGTACTATACAGTCTTAAACTGGCCAGCTCAGGCGGTTGAGAGGACACTGTATAGTCGTAACCTCCACCAGCTTAGGCTGTCGAGAGTACTATACAGACCTAAACTGGCCAGCTTAGGCGGTTGAGAGGACACTATATAGTCGTAACCTCCACCAGCTTAGGCTGTCGAGAGTACTATAGAGACCTAAACTGGCCAGCTTAGGCGGTTGAGAGGACACTATATAGTCGTAAACTCCACCAGCTTAGGCTGTCAATAGTTACTATACAGGCCTAAACTGGCCAGCTTAGGCGGTTGAGAGGACACTATATAGTCATGACCTCCACCAGCTTAGGCTGTCGAGAGTACTATGCAGACCTAAACTGGCCAGCTTAGGTGGTTGAGAGGACATTCATTATATAGTCCTAACCGCCACCAACTTAGGCTGTCCAGAGTACTATACAGACCTAAACTGGCCAGCTTAGGTGGCTGAGAGGACTCTACAGTACTAACTTCAACAGTTTAGGCGGTTGATAGGACACTATATAGTCTTAATCTCCACCAGCTTAGGCTGTCGAGAGAGGACTCTACAGTCCTAATCTCACCTCGAAAAATATATGTCTAAGCAAATAGCTCTTCAAAGTTGTTCTACAAAGCAGAACCTGCTTTCTAGGATTTTTAACTTCGATTTAAATAACAACTCTATACCGTTATTCACTACGCAACTGACCCGCATAACAAACTATGGGAAGAGTTGAGCTTATTTGAGTAGCATCATAGCTCAGATGCATCACGGATCAATAGGGCCGGATAAATACAAAGGAATTCGATGAGTTAACAACTGTACCCGCATGTCTAGGGGCCCAACAAAGGCTGAAAGGACAGGTGAGTTGAGTGCGTGTACGTCTGTGAGTGATGGTGCGTGTGCGTGTGGGCAAACCGCCCCGTCATTGCCCCTCGCCGAAACCTGATACAAACAAAATAACCTAATTGAACAATCAAATTCAAGTACTTGTATAGAAGTGGAGTTGGTTAATGTGGGGGGCGAGGTGAGCAGTTGTGTCCCTGTCCGATAACTGGGGGAGATTTGGCCGTTGTCCTGCCCCATAGAGGCGAGGAGCGTAATGTATGCACCACTTCCAAAAGGGTGTCAACTGCTCTGCTTTGATACAACGGATTTGTTATCCGTTACGTCGACCTCCAGCTTGGGGTGTGGATTACCGGTTTTCAATAGAGTGCTAAGGTAATTTAGTCAAGGGTAAAAACTTTTTGGAATTTTATTTTAGATTAGGGTTTTTTATATAGGACTAGCTGTGTACGCGTCCTTCGTACAGGTTGTATATAAATGGAAGATTAAATCAAATAACAAACCACATTATTTTACAATATTTAAATTACATTTTACACGTTTAATGTACAATTAAATTAAAGTTAACGAAATATACTGGCAGATAGTTCGGGTCCTGTTGCTAATTCGAGGAACTCTGTCGGCTAGTCAACGGCGTGTGGTTTGCGACTCCAAATCGGTTCACGTAACACTTTGGATTCGCTTTTAGAAATAAAAGAACTCAAGTACAAAAAAATATCGGGGATGGGGGGAGGGGGAGCATAAATATAAAATCGGTGGGAGGGAGTAAAATATAAAATCGGGGGGGGGGGCAAAAATAAAAATCGAGGGGAGAGTAAATATATAAAATCGGGAAGGGGCAAAAATATAAAATGGAGGGGGGACATAAAATAAAAATATAAAATCGAAGTTGGGGGAGAAAAAAATATAAAATTGAGGGTGGGGCAAAACAAAAATTGGGAGGGGAAAACAAAAATATAAAATCGGGGGGGAATATAAAATGGGGGGACATAAAATAGAAATATAAAATCGAAGTGGGGGGCAAAACTATATAATCGGGTGGGGGTAAAATATAAATTCGGGGGGCCAAAATAAAAATCGGGGGGGAGCAAAAATATAAAACCGGGGGGGGGGGGCAAGACAAAATCGGGAGGGGGCAAAAATATAAAATGGGGGACATCAAATAAAAATATAAAGTTGAAGAGGGGGAGCAAAAGTATACTATCGGGGGTGGGGCAAAAATAAAAATCGGGGGGGAGCAAAAATAAAAATTGGGGGGGGCAAAAATATAAAATTGGGGGGTACAAATATAAAATTGAAGGGGTCAACATAAAATAAAATATAAAATCCAAGAAGGGGGGGAGCAAGAATATTAATTCGGGGGGGAATATAAATATAACCTGGGGTGTGTACATGAAGTATTGGTAAAAATTGTTTTTTGTGCAAATAAGAATAGTCCACAACCAGATGAAGACACATTAATATGTGTTCATTAATATTAATTAATAGCTAGCTGACGTACCCGTTCTTCGCACAGGGGTTTTCTCTACCCGTTCTTTAGTCAATGCAATTTGCATTTTAGTTAGCTTGAAACAGCTGTTCTTGCTTCTGCCCTTTAAGCTGTAAGTATCCACAGATCTTTGCATTACAGATTCTGAATTTTTACTTTATTCTGAAATGTAAACATTGAAACTTAAGACGTTCACAGGGCGTAGCCCGAGGGGATTTTAAGGAAGTGAATAGACCTATGTGTTGCATGGGTTCAAGATCTACCTATGTGTAAAGTTTCAGCCCAGTCAGTTCAGAAGTTTTTGTGTTCACCCGGAACATCAGACAGACAGACAGACAGACAGACAGACAGAAACCACCTCTTCTTTATAATATTATAGATAATGAAGATTTTAAAAGCTCCCTTGTATTCATCCACATTTTTCTCACTTATAAAATCATACTGAATGAGTTAAATTGTTTGAATAGAAACAGCTATGTAAAGAACAGTTAGAATAAGGTTTTACCATATTATTTATTAGAGAAAAAAATTATTCATTGAGACTTGATTTATCTTATATTGCCTTTTATAGTGTTACAATACCGAAGATATGTTTAAAGGTAATAAATTTAACATAAATCGTTATTAGTCGTGGGAAAATTACTTTGGTTATATTTTCTTTCATTGTTAAAATTTAAATGCCTTTAGTCTATTAAAATGCCTTTAGTTAATTAGTAAATTAAAAAATCGTAGCTTCTTCTCGAGATTATAAAGCCGATAACATGTAGCGCCACGTAATTACTTAACAATACTTTTGACTACATTTTTCGTTTACATACCAATTATTTTAGACATCAAAAATGGTATTTCTTATTTTCACCTTTTTCCTAAGATAACTGTTCAAAATAATATCAGCTAATAGTATGCTCTGTCAGGCATTTTCAATGCAACTGAGAAAAGCCGTAACCAGTCAATACACAAACAGGAATTGAAATTGGCATTTGTTTCTTTCAAACAAACTTGTTTCAATACAGGAATGGACAAGAGAATGCAATAAAGGAAGTCGTTTTGTAGTTTCCTTGCCTTTGGAAACACATTACCTTGTTTGTGGCGTTCAGTGTTCGTCAACAAACCGAATTCTCAATTCTCCAAGTATGTTGTCAAGTTTCGGTGTTTCGACAGCAATGAAATGTTTATTCAATACCATCAATTGAAGTTAGGAAATTTATTTGAACACAACGTTGGTCCAATGTTCCCTCTAACTGGTAAAGGAATGTTTAAGGGAAAAAATATTTTACAATATCCTTTACATCATTAAAAATGTAAATTGTTTGTGGGTTGTGATTCAACCAGTAATATTTAATATTTTTTCCGATCTTTGAATACCTATCATCAATATAATGTAGTTTTCTATTTAACTGCTGCAGCTTCCAGGAGTGACAGTAACAAGTTGTATTATATTTTGTCATTCCTTTACGATTATCATACAATATTTAATACCTTCTTTACTATCCAGAAAGACGCTAAAGCATATTTTGATATTATTTTTTATAAAGAATGCCAATTTTTAAAGCGTTCTATACCTCACACATTTTAGTTAGTGGTTGATTTCTACCACAGAGAGCCTAATAAATTACAATTTAACCATTTCGCTTAGGTAAGCCACGAGTAAATATATCAAGTTATAAATTTGTATTTACAAGTGAACAATTAAACTATCATAATATTTGATAAAATTAATAAAATAATAGTAATTTCGATCAGATATGTTAACTTGTTGAAAAGTGTTTTTAACTTGTTTAGAGCATTATGGTCATGAGTTATTTTAATGCTCGTTAAAACATCCTGTCCGAATAATAACCTCAAGATGCAAGCAAGACGTCTCGACTGTAATTCGCCATGCTTTGTCTAAAACTAATTCGAATACTCAATGACATTTCTATTTCTTGGTTGGAAAACAAAACCTAATTTAAATTTGTCTCTTTTAAAAGAAATAATGACATATGCTTTTTTGTTTTTCTGACTTCCTTTAGTTAATCTCGCTGACTCCTCCTGGAGGCATAGTTTCCCCACTGTTCCCACCAACTATCCTTATTAACCGTACCTTATTTTAATCCTTACCAGGTTACAGGTTATCTTATCTTCTCACCAGTATCCTCTTCCAGTTTCTTTTACCCTACGACTTGTCTTTTTGAAGAGGAACTGCTAGAGGAGGGGAGGAGAGTTATGCAGTGTACATAATAGATGGAGAGGTACTTATAAAGTGTTGCCGATAAGTATCAGGTGCAAAAAGTGAAAAGAAGAATAACTAATAAGTGTTGGAGCTGCAGTATACTTATGTTTATCATCCATCAAACTTTGATCCGTTCATAAACAAACATGATAATAATATTGGAATGTATTAGAAGAATAAGGTTAAGAGCACTTATACAAATGACCCTCACAAAGTTCCATTCAAGCGAGCTTAGAGAACAGCTATCCCACAATAAGCGAGTATTTAGGACCTTCTGAGCACAAACAACTGCATTGCTGCATCGGTCGAGGGATGCAGTCTGCTAAGTGGATTGGTCAGTCAATTTATCTGAACTAACTGTCCATTAACTCCATTCTTGTGTACAAATGGCTGGCTTTATCAGGGGTTTTTATATGCATTTTGAACTACAATAACTTTATATATTATGTGTTCTACATATATCGTTGATTTAATATAATAAATACGCTTAAAAAGTATGGATAGTCTGAATTATATAATTTACGTTTTTTAAGTTGCAAAGGAAATTTTTATAAACGAGATAAAATGTGATTGAAGATTTTTGTGTTTATATAAAGTGGAGTTTGCGCTATGATCTCTCCGTCAGACAATTACAGTTTGATATTTATATTTAAAACTTCTTTATGTAAAATAAATCTATAATATTCCATTACAGTTAGTTGATTAAATACTTTGTGCTTCAAACTAATGAATTGCAATGGATTGTCCCTCCACTCAAAATTTAGTAGAAACAGAAAAGTAATAATAGTCGTAAAGTATACCAGTATAGGGAATATATTAAATCCCATCACAGGGAATATGATTGAATAGTTCAAACAGTCATCAGATAATACAGTTAAGCAGGGTGATGAGCTCCCAGCTTGCTTTGCTATCTACTTTTCTCACACAGGCCTGAAGCTTGTGTGGTCGGGCAAGCTAAAATTAAAAGGACAAAACACAAAAAATAAAAAATATATCTAGGACAAATCTCAAGGATTATTTAACCAATTGAAATAAAGGTTTTCGTACCTTCAATCAACAGTTCTAATTCCAAGTAGGTAACACATGAGTTCCAGAACACTCGTTCCAGCCACCCTCAAAGGTAGGACGATATGTCCATGTTTTTCTTAGGGAACGAAATGACCTTAGGACGAAGTGTCCGGTAATCCCATCATCTAAAAACTACATTCTTCTGTTTTAGAAAAATACTTGTCATCTTTGACACTTTTGACGCGTATTTTTTTTAAAAGAAGAACAAAATTGTTTAACGTCCCTGATAATGGAACGAGTGTTCTGGAATTTGTCGTAAGATATAATCTGCTTGGAATTAGAACCGTTGACTGAAAGTGTAAAATGTATACCTATAATTCAATCTAAACCTATAAAAGGCAAAGCCCTCACTCACTGACTCACTCACTCACTCACTCACTCACTCACTCACTCACTCACTCACTCACTCACTCACTCACTCACTCACTCACTCACTCACTCACTCACTCACTCATCACGAATTCTCCTACTTCCCATTTACCTAGAGAGTTATAATTGTGTACACTGATTCTTTAGGCAAAACATTTGGAAAACTAAATGGTTTTCATCCTGATCTGACCTTAGGGACCTCAGAGACCCCAACAGTCTCCATGTATTCCTTATGGTCATTCATTTTGTGTGAGCTGAAGAAAATACAAACACCTGATCTTGATTCGTAGCAGTTCCACGGGCTCCCCACAGAATGCAGCCCACACAACTGTCATAGTTTGTATAAATCATTTGCGGGACAAAGCCTGCGGGTGTAACAGCTAGTTGTCTTGTATAATAGTTCTGGAGGCATTCAGCAATGAATTTAGCGTTAAGTTTTTATTCAAGATGATAACCTATTGCTATCCACTTTTAAGTATTTTTTATACATCTATGTGACTATTACATCAGATGCCCGGGAATTGCAGTCATCTGCAAGTATCCATTGCTTATTGAAAGTATCTACCGCAATAACAAATCATCTCCGTCGATACTGCAACAAACTGTTTATTCGTCGAGGGAAAGGTTCGTTATTAATTACAATCTCGTAGCAAAACAGGCGAGAAACAAAGCACTTCTACTCGTGCTTGACGGTACCAGGAAACGGAGCATGAAGCCAATAAATAGCGGAGAGCAGATCTGAGATGTAGCAACTCTGAGTGCCGAACACGGTGACATACAACGTCGTGTAGACTTGCAATAACTGGGGAGCTTTATAGCCCCGATTGGGTCACTGGGAGTTGTAAATTTGTTGCTATGAAATATAGAGGTAGTACAACTAGAGAGCTGAAGAGTTAGTTTTGCAAAGGTGAACAAAACTATATAGATATGTCAAAATATATGAATATATTTATGTGAATGACATATTGTTTAAGTTAACACCAACAGCAGTGGAATTTTTCATACTACTCGAACACGGAACCAATTCTTAGATGTTATTAAAACACACTTGAATACGGCACCAAAGACTTCACCGGTCGTTATGACACACTCGAGCCTGGCACCAACCATTCCTCTTACCCACTCCACTTTCACTCCTTCTTCACCCCTCGCTCTCATTAACTAATCTTTTGACCACCTCAGTTTTACGTCATTTTTTCTTTCTACGTAAAATAGGAAGCTCGGTGCATAGGATATTTTTCTATCCCTTCAAAATCCCTTAAAGTGAAAAGATGAAAGTTAAATAATAATACTCGATTTTATCTTCATTTTTATTATTATTTAAAACACTAAATGACTAATCGTGCACGTTTTTATATTCACTAAATGAATATTCATTGGCATTTTTTTAGTTCTGTCAGTCCCACCTCTAGTCGATTTTACTTGTCTACGCCATCAGAATGTTACAGATGTAAGACGGACGACAAGGAAACAAACGTCATCAATTCATAGGGTCACCCTATGAGTCGAACCCGCGACCTGTTTCACGTAAATAACGGTTTTTAGGCCTGAGATATAATAACATTCATGGCCATTTTTTACCAAATTACAAACTTATAACACTATTATAAATGCTCTAGTTGTTTTTGAAATACATTATAAGTACAGTTTTACATCGTATTATATACCCCACACATATAAACGTATATCTTTTACACTCGCCAACAAGTAAAAGAAAGTTTTATTGCTAGAGGAAATGAAAGCCATTGTTTAGCTTAATGGCTACCTCGCCTAAGCAGTTTTGAATAAGGGCCTCTAAATCAGAGAAATTCTAGACGCCTACCATTAAAACTCCGGCATTACGTATCCAATTCCACTATATGATATTTGCTGTTACTAATAAACTTTTGGATAGAACAACGTTCTAAGCTTACAACCAGGGATAAATATGGTTTTACATATTACCTTATTGTTTTATTTGGTTTTCTCGACGGTATTCTTGTAAAACTTTTAAACCCGTAACGAAGTGTAATACATTTAAGTATTTTTTGTATAGTACAACCATCTCTAAAATACTTTTGAATTAGATACACTAATGAGCAAAAATATAATTTAGTTAAGACGTTTCGCCACTTTGACACACCACAAACTGAGTAGGATGGAATAGAATTATTCTACGATCTTTAACCACTAAGGAAATGTACAATGATTACCATTGACGCATGTATGAGTTATGTCAGTGTTATGTATAATTGTTATCAGTGTACACAATTTCAACTCTCTAGGTAAATGGGAAGTAGGAGAATTCGTGATAGTGAGTGACGGCTTTGCCTTTTATAGGTTTAGATTGAAATATAGGTATACATTTTACACTTTCAGTCAACGGTTCTAATTCCAAGCAGATTATATCTTACGAAAAATTACAGAACTCGTTCCATCATCAGGGACGTTTAACAATTTTGTTCTTCTTTTTTTAAAAAAATACGCGTCAAAACTGTCAAAGATGACAAGTATTTTTCTAAAACAGAAGAATGTAGTTTTTAGATGATGGGATTACCGGTCACTTCGTCCTAAGGACATTTTGTTCCCTAAGAAAAACAAACAGCCAAAAACATATTGTCCTACCTTTGAGGGTGGCTGGAACGAGTGTTCTGGAACTCATGTGTAACCTACTTGGAATTAGAACTGTTGATTGAAGGTATGAAAACCTTTATTTCAACTGGCTAAATAATCCTTGAGATTTCTCTTAGATATACTTTTTATTTCTTTGTGTTTTGTTTTGTTTTGTGTTCGTTTAGCTGAAAATTCAAACATGAGAACTTTTATATTTTTACAGTTCCACATTCACTACATAAGACAAATATTGCGGGCACTATGTATATACTTTGTGCATGTGGAGTATGGCTTATTTGGAATGTAAAAGAAATAAAATTGAACTGATTGATGACATTAAACTACATAATATTCTTAAAAAAACATGCTACCCTCTACTATTATATTTTAAAGTTTGTTGACAATATGTTATAGTATATTTTATTATATTACTATAGTACTGACATATTTGTTTTATATACAAACACTGTAGTCTCTAAACTCTTGTGTTACATAACATGCCATGATTAATTGTAAACACAATTATGTTTCTTTTGTGTTCCAACGACCTGTAGATACAAATTTTGTGTCTCTCTGAGTTGGAATAAAGTGATATTGAAGTAGTTAAAATTGTTTATCAACATCAATATAGTCTAAAACTTTGGTCTTAGGATTGAGGAAGAATATTTTTACTTCATAATATAATTCAATGCAAGTCAGATCATACTTTATTGTAGTTACATTTTTCGAGTACAAAGTTAAATATAAGAAATATATACATGTGTTGTTTTTATTAAATTATAAATTGATTAAAATAACCTCAGCGTCAAAACATTTTTAAATTAGCCTTTTTCTCCTTTTACTAAGTATTATTTATCTGAAAGCGTTAAAAATTAATTTTATTAAAAATCTAAAAGTGCACGGATATACCTGTGACACAACATAAGGTGGTACCAATGTCAAGTACAAGTGTAGGTCAATAGCAAGAGAGCCGGTACTGGTTACGGTATCAATGGCAAGGTGAACCCACGATGGAATGAAGTTCAGCGACAGGTGAACTATTGCACAATGTGAGAAAGTGAGAGAGCGCACATAAGTGAGAGAGAGGGAAGTGGAGAGAGAGGTGTTGCGTGGTTGTGTTTGCACTACATTCACCGCATTGAACCAACTAGCTCACTCAGTAAAGGTTTTGTGTCGGAGCTCATTTTGGTAATGCTGATTTTTTCAGGTGGTTTTTGGGAGAAGTGTTTTCCCAAAATACCCTTAAAATCCCCCATGGAGCTCCCCCCTCCACCCCTCTCAAATTAAAAAAATGTATAACTGTAAAAACTATAGTCATTGAGTATACTAACGTATAACTTAAAAAAATTTCGAAGTGAGTTAATTCTTGTACAGTACTGTTTGCTGATAAACGTGATAGAAATGTCAGTTGTAGAATGGTAAATAAAGAAAACTAAAATATATCGACAGTCCGCCCACTTGGTTCTAGCCGGGAGAGAAAGTAGGGTAGCGGAATGGAGGAGTTCTAAATCAAAAGCTGTAATTCAACATACCTTTATTCCAGTGTGTTTCTGGTTTATATCTGTATAATAAGTTACTCCTACAACTTCGTTGTCGTAGCATTTAAATGTCTGGAGTTCAGTTCGTGATTGTATATGTGCCATTAAAAGAAGAATTAAATGTAAAAGTTATATTGTACGAAAGTGCTAACAATCTCCCGTTGTGTCGTCTGGTATAAAATTAAAGAGTTACTAATTTACCACGGAAAGCAAATTTCAGCCACGTCCGTTACATGTGACCTATTGTACACATAAAATACGTCCATTTAAATCTACATGCATATAAAGTGATATAAATCAATTTTACAAATATCATGTTATTACTTGTACATATTGAATGACTATTTATCATGTTTAATTTTTGTAAATAGTAAATAATATTGTTAATCAACTTTAAAACTGATGATGATTTTTGTTGTTTTTTATAATAACATTGCATGATGCTATTCCCGCAGGGCGAAGCTCGTTTAGCTGAAAATTCAAACATGAGAACTTTTATATTTTTACAGTTTCACATTCACTACATAAGACAAATATTGCGTGCACTATGTATATACTTTGTGCATGTGGAGTATGGTTCCATAATCGATCCATGTCGGACATACGAAATATTTTGCCATGGTTATAATTTTATACATCTTGGGAATACAAAAATTTTGTAAAGAGGATTTTAAGGCTGTCCTTGTAAACTGACATTTTTGTATACATTTCTACATTAAACCTTTTCATGTTAATATTAAGTTATTTTAGATAATGTTATTGGAGTTTAAAAAACTTTAGTTTTGTATGGTTAGTTAATAACTGCCATAATGAAAACAATTGAACGGAACAAATAATAAATGTCATACAATCATAAGTGCTTATAATACAGAGCCCAATTAATATGTTCAGCTTCCAAGACCACTTCATTACCTAAGTTCGGAGCGCCGATACCCTCCGGGAGTATAAATCCTACAGCGATCTGTGACTTACGAGTCTTACGACGAACCACGGCTCGTGCGCCTCGTGGCTTAAACCCCCGAAAGGAGCTTAAATTTGAAAATAATTAGGGGAAGAAGTTGGTTGGTGTCTTGCAATATCTAGATTGGCTTCAGACAAAGAGGATTTGAGCGGCCTTGGCTTAAGCGGCTTTCCCTCCCGCCACCCCCGGACCGCCCGACCCCCAGCCAGCGTCCCCAGCCAATTTATGTCGTCTCAGGAATTTCGAGTCTCTCTCCAACCCCCCCCCATCCCTTGTTGACGTATAAGCGCCCCGCCACTTATTACAAACGTCTCGTCTTTCGGGTATCAGCGATATGAGATACTCTCTGTCTTTTCTCCCTTTCGGTATATTGCTTTGGCGCATAGTTGATTTGCGCTTGTTTTTATGACACATAATATTATTATTATTGTTTTAAATTCATTGTATATGATAGTGTCTGTTATTTGAGGAGTTATTGTTGACATTTGCTATTAATTATTTGAATAAAAAAGTTTCTCTTCAATCCACGAATACCTTGACAACCTGAGATAATGAGGACAAATTTCTATACGTTTTGAGAGATTGAATCTGACTCCATCTTCAGGTGCGGCGGTCATATGTTATACCTAGAATTAACAAAATGTCAGTCAGATCTGCACGTTAAATTAATACAAAAAAAGCTAAAAAAAGAGGTATAAAGCTAGACAAAAATTTGGAAAATATAAAAATTTCGGTCAGATCTGCATGATAAATTAATACAAAATAGCTAAAAAAACAAACTATAAAGCTAGAACAAATTATTTAAAAATGTCAAAATACAAATTAGTTCAATTTACAATTGCACATCGATGTAACATGGCTCGGCTATGAGTCGGACTAGAATTATATTATGTATTATAACTACACTTTTAAAACTATCTAAATTGCAACTTATTTTACGATCAAAATAATTTAAACTATTTTGTTATATTCAGGAACAATGTGTTATTCGTTGTTGGTGGTGATGAGTGGTGTTTTTTGTTATTCGTTGCTGTTGGTGATGAGTGGTGTTTTTTGTTATTCGTTGTTGGTGGTGATGAGTGGTGTTTAAAAATGATTGCGCAGACATTTGCCATCACTGATGGAAGCTTTTTTTCTCTAATCAGTAACGAAGTCATTTCTACAATCCATTTTTCTTCATGTCAACCTCCGAAGTGGCAGTCACTCTTTCTTTTTATCCAACGAACAGCTGACTGTGATCTCAGTCCACTCTGATTGGAGCGAACCAGCGTTATCTGTAATCAGCTGATATGTACAATGACTAACGGACCTGTCATACCCCACTCTGCTCGGCTATTACAGCTATCTTACTATATTTCTTATTTTGTTTGGTGCTCCGATTCTTTTAGCTTCTTTTCTCTTGTGGTTATAATTCGTTATCCGCCGCTCCAATTCGATTATACAAGCTGTTATCTGTAATCGATCCTGTCATTCATTCACTCGAACTTCTTACGTGCGATTGCCTTCTGATGGTACAGCATGTTAGTTGATTGTTTAGCATAGTTACTGATGACGGAAATTATTTCATTGAATGTTTATTGTGTTGTTTGTTATTATTTTACAGAATAAACTGTAACATATATTTGAATGAGGAAACTGATCTCCATTTAAAACCATTTTGTACGTAGCAACTTCCCAACTTGAAAAGCTGAACGTGCACAAATATAGAAGATTGTATGTAAAGGAGAGAAGTCTCAGTAAAGTTGGTAGAATTTGTATTGCCTAATGTGACAAATGTTTTACCGTTACACAATTCGTGAGTTCCGAAAATTGTACTACAAATTTCCCCTGTCGAAGTACACTCCTAAAACAAGATGAAAAATCACAGGCGAAGTAGGTTAGACAAAGTTCGTGCCAACATTAAATCGGAACCGGCGGTTACTCAGTGACATTATCATATCACGAGAACGAGAGCCGTGGCTGTTGGAACGTAAAGAGCGATATATTTACGACCCTCGCGTTGACGTAGTGCGGACAGTAACAGAACTCAGCTGGTTGTAGAAAGCACGTGTGGTAATCGGCAACATGAATCAATAAAAGTAAGAGTGGGTAACCGAACTGGAGCAGAGCGGAGAACAGGTCTGGCGGTCTGGCGATGTGGCAGTGTCGCAACGCTAATGTGTTCACAGCGACTGCGCCGTGCTCCAGTTGTGGTCGGGAGCATGCGCTCTGTACGAGAACTGCACGCAGGCGCACGAGGGTCGCGCACTCGTGAGGTCTGTCACTGCGCGGCACGACCCCGTGAGCACTGAAGAAACTTCATCCATCAAATGGGTCAACATTTTCTACACGATGTTGAAGATGTATTGAGTTGACGGATTGATTGCAAACAAAGAATAATCACCGTGATGTACGTGATTGAAATAATGTAAAACATTTTAAAATCTATGAAGCACACCTAAGTTGCCTAAAAACACCTAAATTTTAAAAATCACCTGTTCAAAAAATGAATCCTAAATAATAATACATAGTTTGGAAAACATTAAACTAATGATTAGTAGCTAAATTCATCAAGAACATATGCACATTTAACAGTCACAAAGGTAAGGATTGTTTATATTGCAAATTATAAAAGCCATTATCCTCCAAAATTAAGGTCCAATTTGACATGTATTGTAATACCTAAAGGATCCACACTATTCAGCCATTAAAATTATTAAGGAAATAGTCTAAGAAAATATACCTTCGAATATCCTGAGATCCTTAATTGATTGTAACAAAGGGACAGCGGAATAGTAAAGTTCTTCGTTTCAACTAAATTACGTAGGGTTGGAATGAGAATAGATGTAAATACAACCCCTTATAAATTTCAGAAAGATAGAATAAAAACTATTAAGTTGAGTAAATTTTAAAATTACAGTGGCAAATTGTACAAAAGTGCCACCCAATGATATAGTAAAAGGTAACCTCACCTGGGACGAAATGTATTATACCCACAGTCAACAACGGATATTTGTCTTATTACATTCATGTTTTGACACTCTATCACTATAAACTTCGGCCAGCATAAAACCATTTGAAATATGTCCCCTCACAAAAGGGTGCACCGTAACTCGCGTCTGTCCAGTTTTGTTTATACTTTACAACACCGGTAAACATATTTTGGCCGGACTTTACTACCAGTTGTGTCAAAAAGGTTAAATATTTTAACAACTTATTCGAGCACGGGCGATATTTTCAAAGGAATGGTCCTGTACGAAATTTTATTCTTCGGAACCGGCCTGTGATATACACAGATTGTAAATAGGTAGTTTTGTAAATGTTCGATTTTTGAAGCGCGGCGTCGGCGTCGCCCCGCTGCGAGCGGCCGAGTTAACGAGCCAACCTGACACCTGGGCCCCGGGGGGTGACGCCAGCCCCCCTTCCAAAAAAAATAACATCCCATCAGTAGTAGAATACCAACAGCAACTTTTCTTATCAAAAGCCGTTGCAATTTTCCTTAACACTATACCATTTAAACACTAAAACATCACTAATTGTCACGGTAAGGGTAACAGTGAATGGCTATTGTATATTCTAAAATATTATCGACCAGAGAATTCTATTTCAAGAGATTTCTAGTTTATGCCTCATTCTTCAAACATGCTCATATTAGCGATCAAGTCCGTCCCTTATTAAATTAATTTAGGTTAAAATGAATATCAAGCAAGGGAAAGTGCAAGGGGTTAATGAGCTTAATTTGTCTATAGCGAATAAAGATCCTCAGAAACATGTCCCTAAGATCAAAGTGAATACAAAATGTTACTAAAACAAATGACCTTACTCACTCGCTCCGTTTCCCGTCTGTGTACGTATAAGTGTGTTTTAATCACTACATTATATCTTAGGATTCTCTTGAGGTACTGATTTGCAACTTGGTACTGATTGAACATACAAACCCACAGAAGGGAATTGGAACGAGATAGACCCTATATTTAAGCAACTTTTTTGTTTTTACTCCAGGAATGAGTTCCTGAAGTTTCGGAAAGTCCCTTCAGTTATCAAACATTGTCTATACTGTAGATAAGGTACAGATGGATTTCATAAACACAATACAAATATTACCATTATCAACTTCTATGTACCAAAGAAACTAGGTTTAACTTCCTCTCTGTTTCAAACTTGAAAGTAAAACATTAAGGGAGTTTACTTAGCATACTTATGAAGAGAAGTTTGTTACACTCACATGTTAAGTTGAACAAAGTTTTTGAATGTAAACTAAGGATTAACTTAATTCCGGGTCGTTTCAACTTACGTGCCCCAGGGCAGGTGTTGAATATACAAATGTGATTAAACTTTATTCAACACCTTGGCTCCAACTATTTATGCGACAGGAGGAGCATATTAACATTGTGTAACTGTTAAAATTTTAAGACAATACAACGAATGCATCCTAGAGAAAAGCCGTGAAGCCTAGAAAATACTTTGAAAAATGCGTAAGTTTAATATTTTTTTACAGTTTGAGGGTCACTAATATACTTGCGTTTCCCACAACAACAAAAATAGATTCAGCAGCTTAGCTTACATTCTTTTTACAATAAACGTAATATATTAACAGTCCAAATCTACAACTTTTCTACTTTGAAAGAACACGTTAATTTTGATTTTTTCCCGATGGATATATCATGTTTATATATAAACATGAATTGTGTATTTCAAATATCTTTTTTTGAAAAACTTATTCGATATGGACACAGTATTTGATAATGAAATTCTAATAAATGCAGAAGTTTTGAACAACGGTTACAGTTTTATTCCGATGGTCATTCCCGTTTATGGTAATGTTGCGCTAACCCACATTTTGTGTTCACTATTAGCTAGAAGACCAATTCCAGTTCTTTATGCAGAAAAGCACTTTGCGTTAAGGACTAATACGTGTTTGTCTTAGAAATGGCGGAGAACGAATTGGGCAAGACTCCAAGTCTGCGGGCAACATTTCAGGAACAATATTAAATTAAGACTGGTTAAAAATATGAGAGAGCGGTCAGTAATAACTTGTGGTGTGTAATAATCACTTAAAAATAAAATCTCAAATTGCAAGGCAGATGTCAATGTAGCATCCTGCCTATAGGATCTAATCAGTAATTAAAGCACACCATGATTAATTAATAACGTTGGTACATTAAGGGTTTTGTGCTTTTTCTTGGAGCCCTCCGGAAACTATAGTGATGACTCCCGAAGAACAGACACCAAGCCAAGAATTAGCCACCAGCTACTTATATGTTTAAAATATTTCAATCCCAATATAGATAGTATAGTTGCGTAAGGAACAAATAAGAAATAAATGGTAAATTCCTATCATTTCGCAAGCTTTCTAAACGGTAGTACGGCCTAGAAGCTTGAAAACTGGAACAGTCACAGAAAATTAGATGGGAAGATCTCCACGGAGCACGATTTTGATTTTTTCAATATTAACAGGTGATAATACTTTCATATTTATTTATTTTCCTTAGCATGTAAACAGTAAATATCCAGTAAATATCCACATTCACAAGCACCAAATGGTAGGGACTATATCCCCTACAAGCCACTAGTCTCTAATAACAGTATTTTACAGAATTCGTATCATGGAACCTTTTATGAAGTTTAGTCAATTGAAAACTATTTGGCATAGGGTCCTCGAGTTATATTTTATACTTAAAACTCAAACTAATTGTAAATTTAAATAAAAATAAAGTTAACACAATATTTAAAACAATTATTTGTTCATTAAAACAAATTAAAAGTTTAAATTTCAAATACAAAGGATGTTATGACACGCATTGCAGCCTTACGCTCCTGACACAGGAAACGCCAATCTAGCCAGCTAGTGTAGCTTGGTTCCTACATGGACAAAATGGCGCCTCGCTAACTAGACTGGGGCACCGGGCGGCTATTTCCTCCCCGTCGATGTAGGCAAGTGGAACGGGGGCGGAAACGATTACAGAAATAGACAATTGGCCTATCACCGACAAGCGACAACGGGTTGTGTGTTCACGAAGAGGGAAGCTTGACGCGCTACTAGATCGTGCTCTGCACCAGTGGCTCTCTTTACCAGTAGCCACCTCTTATTCAGTGCCAGTGGCTCGCCTTGTCTATGCGCCAGTGGCTCATTTCGCTATGGATGCGTGGATCATCTTGTCTGTGAGCTTGTGGCCTACCTCGTACTTTGCACTAGTGGCTCGCTGATTGCTCCGTAGGCTCACCTCGTACTCTGCGTCAGTGGCTCGCTTTACCAGTAGCCACCTCTTATTCAGTGATATTGGCTCACCTTGTCTACGTGCCAGTAGCTCATTTCGCTATGGATGCGTGGCTCATCTTGTCTGTGAGCTTGTGGCCCACCTCGTACTTTGCACTAGTGGCTCGCCTGATTGTTCCGTTGGCTCACCTCGTACTCTGCGCCAGTGTGTCGCTTTACCAGTAGCCACCTCTTATTCAGTGCCAGTGGCTCATTTCGCTACGGATGCGTGGCTCATCTTGTCTGTGAGCTTGTGGCCCACCTCGTACTTTGCACTAGTGGCTCGCTGATTGCTCCGTTGGCTCACCTCGTACTCTACGCCAGTGTGTCGCTTTACCAGTAGCCACCTCTTATTCAGTGCCAGTGGCTCGCCTTGTCTATGCGCCAGTGGCTCATTTCGCTATGGATGCGTGGCTCATCTTGTCTGTGAGCTTGTGGCCCACCTCGTACTTTGCACTAGTGGCTCTTCGATTGCTCCGTTGGCTCACCTCGTACTCTGCGCCAGTGTGTCGCTTTACCAGTAGCCACCTCTTATTCAGTGCCAGTGGCTCGCCTTGTCTATGCGCCAGTGGCTCATTTCGCTATGGATGCGTGGCTCATCTTGTCTGTGAGCTTGTGGCCCACCTCGTACATTGCACTAGTGGCTCGCCTGATTGCTCCGTTGGCTCACCTCGTACTCTGCGCCAGTGGCTCGCTTTACCAGTAGCCACCTCTTATTCAGTGCCAGTGGCTCGCCTTGTCTATGCGCCAGTGGCTCATTTCGCTATGGATGCGTGGCTCATCTTGTCTGTGAGCTTGTGGCCTACCTCGTACTTTGCACTAGTGGCTCGCTGATTGCTCCGTTGGCTCACCTCGTACTCTGCGCCAGTGGCTCGCTTTACCAGTAGCCACCTCTTATTCAGTGATATTGGCTCACCTTGTCTACGTGCCAGTAGCTCATTTCGCTATGGATGCGTGGCTCATCTTGTCTGTGAGCTTGTGGCCCACCTCGTACTTTGCACTAGTGGCTCTTTGATTGCTCCGTTGGCTCACCTCGTACTCTGTGCCAGTGGCTCGCTTTACCAGTAGCCACCTCTTATTCAGTGATATTGGCTCACCTTGTCTACGTGCCAGTAGCTCATTTCGCTATGGATGCGTGGCTCATCTTGTCTGTGAGCTTGTGGCCCACCTCGTACTTTGCACTAGTGGCTCGCTGATTGTTCCGTTGGCTCACCTCGTACTCTGCGCCAGTGGCTCGCGTTCCGAACTACGGGAGTGGCTCGCAACGAACTCCGATACCCGTTATTCCAACATAAAGTTCAACTAATAAAACTAAGGCCTTGGTGCTCCACATCCGTTACCCCATTGCAAGTTCTCAACCACAACGTAAATATATTTTACAATACGTAAATGCTTTATTGGCATTACTTATTATTTATACACAAAGTTGTAAATAGAAATTATTTATTGGCACATTATTGGCTGGACATATATTGACGCTAAGCTTCCTGGGGTAATGCCCGAACGTTTTCCCCGTGAAATACTCCCGCTCTGCTATCTCATTCGTTGAAGTTTCTCTTGGATTTTCTCCTTGAATGCAAATAGTCCAGGAATTCGTTTGAAAAATAAAATCGATTTATATCAGTTTATTTTTCCACATTTATCTTTATAATATCTGAAATTTTACATCCCGAAGCTGAACGTCATGTGTTTACCAAACGCTAAATTAAATTGTAAATTTTGACATGTCATCTTAAAACATCTATAAAAATGTTTAAAAGTGCAATCTAACTGAAATATTTAATTCTCATAGTATACGCATTATGTATATTTTAAATTATCAAATCAGGGAATATAAACAATGTGTTCAACAATAATAGTTTCCAAATTGTTCCTTATTTAAGTTTTTTTTTTTTTTCCAAGACTATATAATAAGAGAATTATCTCTAAAAATAAATGTCCATTTATTTTGTTTATTTGAGAAATCTTTGTTTAAAACTTCAATACAATGTAGATAATTTTGTTTACCCTAGCTTTTGATTTAAAGTGTCTTGTCCCTACCTAAAATATGTGACCTTTATGACGATATGTATTCTTATTTGTTTTAAAAATAAGTAAGTTTACAAAATAAAACAACACTTTCTCCATAAAATTAATATAAACAAATTAAAATTGTAACTATTTAAATTGTTTTATAAATGGGCCACCTTTGAATAAACACCTGTCATTAAATAAAAATTAAGTAAATCGTTCTACTAAAACGACCAGACTTGTTAGCAATATTTTTTTTAATAGGGTATCAACCCAAAGTATTCAGAAACAATAATATTTTCTTATCCATCACTAAAGAACTGATTAATGATCTAATTTGTTATAAAACTTCGAATCTTTCAACAAATTATTTTAACTGGAATTGAATCATTTTGAAAAAGGCAATGTCTGAGGCAGATAGATATGGAAGCGAAACTCCGGGATTAGTTGAAATGCTCGCCACATCTCTGGCATCGAGCATGCTCGCCACGTCTGGTTTGTAAAAATCATTCATTATCTTCAACACAGTCGTTAGCAAAACACACGCCGCATTTTGACGCCAAGGTTACCCCTCTCCTCCCTCCACAAGATACAACTGCTTCACCACATAAGAAAGTTGATGATTTTTAACAAAATAATGTATGTATCGAATATAATTAAGTTTGAGTAAAAACGGAAAGAGTTTTTTTCCGTTTAATGTAAGTAAAATTTGTAATTAATTACATTATACTAGTTTGTTTTCTATTACTGTAGTCTTATTTTACGATTCCAGACACAATTCGACGTTTACTTTTAATTGCTTTAAATTAAAAGAAGTCTGATGATCTACACCTAGGAGATTCGTGGAGAGTGGACACATTTGTTGGCGCTGCGATGTGGGGAAACTTACAAACTTTGACGACTACTGTATTGTGCAAATGTTAATATCATCTCCTGTCCGAATACATTCACCGTCTGTCTTAAGAGTCTTCATGACCGGAAGTTGCCGGATGCCATCTCAGAGTTTAGTTCGATAAGATGAATATTAACTATGAGCCTCTGTTAAAACTCACCTGATCGTCACATACAATTTATTTTGGTGACAAATTGAAGGTTTCGTCGTCCTCTAGTTAAATACAGTTTAGAATTAAGGATTATTTTACAGATTAATAAAAAACTTCACAGTACTACATTTGAAAATTAAACAATTTATTAGAAAATCATAATCCAAAAATTAAGGAAATAGAAAATGTAATTCCTTTGAGAACCACTACATCGGATCGGGTGAGGAGTAACAAAAGCATAAAGTTAACATTGGCCTTATAGAAAAAAACTCCAAGATGTCGTCTGGCAACTGCCAGTGATGAAGTCTATGAAATCAACATTGGAATTGTTAAAGCCAATGCAGCAAAGCCATATGGAGATTTAGGACATCCTCACTAAAATTAAATACACTCAAAATAAACCAAACGTTAACGATTTCGAAAAAATCCGCTGAGGATAAACTTTTAAATTTAACATTGATCTTATGGGAGAAACAAATAGAGGCTAATAACTGGAATCCCTTTAACAGTAAAGCAACTGCACAACATATCGTAAAATGTTACTAAATGTAAGATAAAGTTTCCGTTCGTCCTGCTGACATTGCCGGGTCATGTTGCCATACATCGTGCCTGGTGCGTGCGATACACGTTGAGCCACTCATTACTCGAAATGAAGGAGGTGCGAGAGCGGACACAGTGAGACTGTGACTGGGGTAATGTATGGGAAAGGCGGGCCATCCGTCGCACAAGAGACTCGGGTTGCTCTCACCGCTACTTGCTGACTACTGCAGCTCGCGTTTCATATATCAGCGTGTTTTACATTTACAATGTCGTATGGACTATACATGAATTAATAATGACATTTTATACTTTGTAAGTTAATGACATAATTAGTATACCCCTTTACAAGTAGGATAAACATGCATCAATCTTTAAGTGTATTATTAATCCGGAAAAGGAAATATTAGGAACGAAGAAAACGTTGGCTTAGGTATTATACGCATAAGTAGTAGTTGTTCTACCTGCTAAATCGTTGGATAATAATATGGGAGAACAATTTGTGATATCGAAATTCTGCACTCCAATATTGCTAGATATAATTTGTGTTCTTTAAAATTAACCATAATTTAGTATAAACCATTGAGGTGAGACAGGCTTTGGAAGTTAACATTTTCCTTACATGGGAAAACAGTTAGAAACGTGAATTTTTGCGTGAACGGAACCCCCTCTTACAAAATGTTTCGGTGGTGGTGATGAATCTTGCTCGCTATATGATGGTTGATGATGGAAGTGGGGCAGTAATGGGGAAGAGTAATGGAAGTGGGGCAGCTGGGATAGATAGTGTGGTGCTTAGTGTTGAGGATATGCTAGATACACCTTGATTTCTAAGGATGCATGGTGAAAGTGGTGTAACGACACGCCCGGAGCTCAGGAGCTGTGCTGGGGAGGCAGACGTGAGCGTCGGGTGAGGTGGTGGCGGTCGTAGTGTGGCGGTGGAAGTGGTGCAGCGGCACACCCGGAGCTCAGGAGCTGCGCTGGGGATGCGGACGTGAGCGTCGGGCGAGGAGGTCGTGGTCGTAGTGTGGCGGTGGAAGTGGTGCAGCGGCACACCTGGAGCTCAGGAGCTGCGCTGGGGATGCGGACGTGAGCGTTGGGCGAGGAGGTCGTGGTCGTAGTGTGGCGGTGGAAGTGGTGCAGCGGCACACCTGGAGCTCAGGAGCTGCGCTGGGGAGGCAGACGTGAGCGTCGGGTGAGGAGGTTGTGATCGTAGTGTGGCGGTGGAAGTGGTGCAGCGGCACGCCCGGAGCTCAAGAGCTGCGCTGGGGAGAGAGACGTGAGCGTCGGGTGAGGAGGTCGTGGTCGTAGTGTGGCGGTGGAAGTGGTGCAGCGGCACACCTGGAGCTCAGGAGCTGCGCTGGGGATGCGGACGTGAGCGTCGGGTGAGGAGGTCGCGGTCGTGGCGTGGCGGTGGAAGTGGTGCAGCGGCAGGTTCGGAGCTCAGGAGCTGCGTTGGGGAGGCGGACGTGAGCGTCAGGTGAGGAGGTCGCGGTCGTGGCGTGGCGGTGGAAGTGGTGCAGCGGCAGGTCTGGAGCTCAGGAGCTGCGTTGGGGAGGCGGACGTGAGCGTCGGACGAGGAGGTCGTGGTTGTAGTGTGGCGGTGGGAGTGATGCAGCGTCACGCCCAGAGCTTAAGAGCTGCGCTGGGGAGGCGGATGTGAGCGTCGGTCGAGGAGGTCGTGGTTGTAGTGTGGCGGTGGGAGTGGTGCAGCGTCACGCCCAGAGCTTAAGAGCTGCGCTGGGGATGCGGACGTGAGAGACGGGTAAGGAGGTCGCTGGCGTGGCGGTGGAGGTGGTGCAGCGGCAGGTCCGGAGCTCAGGAGCTGCGCTGGATAGACGGACGTGAGCGTCGGGTGAGGCTGTGGCGGTCGTGGCGTGGCGGTGGAAGTGGTGCAGCGGCACGCCTGGAGCTCAGGAGCTGCGCCGGGAAGGCGGACGTGAGCGTCGGGCGAGGAGGTCGCGGTCGTGGCGTGGCGGTCACGACGTGGCTCTGGGTAAATAAGTGGCTTATTCACCTGTCAACCCGCCACCGAGGCCTACTTAGTCTGTCACCGGGGCAGAAATTAATAAACATCTGGGACTGTAAGCCCGGACACTAGCGGATCAGTGGCGGAATGTTTAGTAAAAACTCTGAAAAGGGTCATTCGTAATAGGTCGTATGTGAGACATAGGTGTTTATATTTTTTGAATCCTCCTAAACCGAGTATTGAAATCTAAACAGTATTTCATTCTTAAACGTTATTCCATGTTTTTGCAGTTAATTAAAATATAAATACAGTTTCATGACTTAAGAAAGATGGTGAATAATTAAATTCAATCAGCACTTTCATTTAGTTTGCAAAAGTTAAGAAATACTTCACAGCTCTTTATATTTTCGCCTATTTTTTTACTTTTTATGTAACGAAATAAACTCAAGCGTTAAAAAAAAGTTGTATCTGATAAAATTATATCCCAAACAACACCTATATAGATACTAGATTTAGCCGATAAAACACGAAACTCTACAGGACAGGTGGGCAAGAACAATGCAACCAGGTGCGAAACTAGAATAAACCGAGTTTTATAGTTACTATCACCCCTTGAGACTCTGGGAGAGAAGGGTTGAGGGTGTGAGGGAGTTTAGGTGGAGAAGATAACAAAATAACATGATAACCAGAAACACAAAAGGCCCGAGGGAGCTTGCAAACGGAGGAAGGACGTGTCAGAAGAACTAACTAACCCTTTTGTCCAGGACAATGCGAGGTCCGCGGGGAGTTGACGGGTGGCAGTGGCGTTCGCGGAAAGTGCGGTTTGCACAAACAAGGAGGCGGTTATCCAGTGACTGTGTGGACCCGGGAGATGAGTCTTATCTGAGGTGAAGCTCACAATGCCGCTGGGAACCCTGCAGCTAATAGAGGGTTTGTATAGCTCGCCACTCGGCTAGGTGTTCAACACTCATCCCCGCCGGCACTTCACACCCTTAATTGCCCTTCGAGAACTCTCAGGGAGTCTGTTGAACGCCACTTTGTGCTTTGAGGGAAATTTTAAAGTTTAAATGTTCGGCTTAAAGTTACATATATCATCCTTAAATGTAATTAAGGGTTGCTTGGTTGGTTGGTTGCTGACTTGCAACTCTGATCTCAAAAAGGGCTTCAACAATGTCCTTCAGAAGTTTTTATTAGCTAATTTCCGGGTAAAAAATTACTTATATACAGGTCTCAATCCTTATGAAAAATCTAAATATGTAAGAAATGATTAAAATTTATTTATTGAGTTTAAAATTGAAACAACACAAAAATTATAACAGCTTTTTATAATCAACCAGTGATTTAGCAAAACAATTCTTATGACGTAATTTATCCAAATGTGGATTTTTGAAGACAGTGACTAAAAGTATTAAGTCAAGATTGCGTATAAAGTGTGCATATTTAAAAGGAATTAAATGAGTGATATATAGACAAAACACTACTTAAAAGCTTAAGGGAAGATTGAGTATAATAACGACTAACTGTGGTGATATTAAACATGCAGGAAAAAGGCAAATGAGCAAAGCAAACCTGATCGAAATGAGAGGGCTGTGGTGAAAAATTACCTGACTAAGCCTGGCTGGCCTTCTCCGCGCAAAGTTCTGTCCCCAAAGTACTGTTTCATCTTAGAGAAATATATTGAAATAAAACTTTAGGTTTATTAGTAACACGTTCCGAAAAACCAGTTTAAATACATATTCTGTTGGTGCTATATTATAGCGTCTAAAGAATAGTAACTCTAACAATGCCATTGTCTTATGAAAGTAACATCAAAAATTTAAATTGATTTTAATTACCAATTTTATATTTCATACAACGCTGTCAATCAATATATTTATGCATTACAATTATTTTAATAATAATTCATTAATAATGGATAAAACATGTTTAATTCTACAACATATCACAAAATAATAGATTACCATTACATTTATGTCATTCAGATAATACTTGTTTTAACAGGGAGTTTCCTACACGCCTCAAGATAACTTCAAAAACATTTCCATCACGCCCTGCAGTACCGGCAATTGGATTTGATACTTCCCCGAATAAGATTGCATCACAAAAATAAACACCTCGAGAGAACCCAAGACTCCAAGTTGCCCTGTTCATTGTCGTAACGCCAAACAAGATATAAACCGAGGCAAAGCATAAACCTTGGTCTGGTTTGGTTAATACCTGCAACAGAATAAAGAAACAACGAACAACAGAATCAGTTTTGTTTACTCCGGCGAGAGAGATTGCCCGGACTGGGAGCCAATTTATAGCCGGGATCAGTGGACGTGGTGATCTCGTGTGGAAACTGACAGAGATGACGGAAATAAGACACGGGCAGTGTTTCCGCAGATGGAACACAACGGAAATGATACAGGCTTAGTCATACAGGATGGGATTGGCCGGCTTTGGGAAAAGGTTATCATTTTTAGCATAATAAGAAATTGGTTACGCACCTTTTACCTACACCTGCTCAGATTTTTAAATTATTTTTGATTTACTTATACACATGTACATAAATATATTTGTTAACTACATTGCGACACTCAGATTAGTAGGGGGCATTGGTTCCTTCAAAACCAGCATAGGCGCGGTGAGGACGCGAGGACGCGAGGACGTCCCCCCCCCCCCGGATGACCTTGACCTTGACCCCCAAGGTCACCCCCGAGGGCACCCCCCCCCCATGACGTCATCCCCCCCCCATGACATCATCCCCCCCCCGACCTTCCCCATAGCCAAGCTCGGACCCCCCCCCCCCCCCGACCTTCCCCATAGCCAAGCTCGGACCTCCCCCCCCCCCGTTTGCAACATTTTTCATGATGAGGAAAAACTTTCAAAAATTAATAACTAGCCTATTTACTCACCGATTCCCACGGGACTTTTCCCAGAATGTAGGCCTATCCCAGAGGAAGCGAATGACGTAAGAACCCCATAGATCCGCCATTAAACAAGGCCGCTATTAATTTTTAAACGCGTTTTCCTTATGGGATCTCAGCTGTTTACCGGCCGATTTTGATGAAATTTCACCACATGTAGGGCGGCGGCCTAAGTAAACCATCCCTTAAAGAAAATTGAGAATCCACCGTTAAACGGGCCCGCTATTAATTTTTAAACGCGTTTTCCTCATGAGATCTTGGCTGTTTACTCATCAGCGGTCTTCCAGACCCATCATGATGGTTCAAAACCAGCAAAGGCGCGGTGAGGATGCAAGCCCCCCCCCCCCCCGGTGAGCGGCTCCGCGGAGTCACATGTCGAGGTGCGTGCTAGGGCCTACGTGACTGCCCGGGGCTGTTTACTCATCAGCGACCTTCTAGACCCCTCACCACTCCCTCAAAAGAAATAAAAATAAAAGTTTACTTATAAAACTCGAACATCCCCCCCCCCCGGTGAGCGGCTCCGCGGAGTCACATGTCGAGGTGCGTGCTAGGGCCTACGTGACTGCCCGGGGCTGTTTACTCATCAGCGACCTCGACTCATTAGCGACCTCATTAGCTGTTATTTATAAGCGAGTCCTTGAGGGTTTCACCAGAAACCTCGCTTTCGTTTCTATTATTTCTTTTAGTTTTATAATGTGTATTTTATCATAGAAGAGGTAATTAAGGAAAGGGTTTAAAGGTATATTTATTATCGAATTTTTCCGCAATTACATTTTCTAATTGCGCTAGGAGGAGTTCGCTTTGCTCCTCCAGCCTCCGCATTTCCTCATCCATCTGCGCGGTTGCGGCGGTGTCCTCCTCAGGGTATCGGGGAAGGGCGGTGGCGTCCTCAACGGGAGCGGTGGCGACGTCCACAAAGGGGTAAGGCGGCGGCGGGGGTCGCTGCGGCTCGGGTGGAGTCGAGGTGGGTAGAATCGCCCGTACCTCAGCCGCCTCGTGCGTTCGTATGTGTCTCCTCGCCTCAGCCAGACTTTGAAAGGCCGATCCGCAGACGGAACAGTCATACAGCGGCGCATGACCGTGAAATCTCCGCGCGTGTCGGAGCAGGTTGTCTGTGCGGCTGCAGCGTGTTGAACAGTAGGGGCAGGGGTACATAGTGTCGGGTGGTTGCGGAGAGACTGACGACGGTGGTGGCGGGACGATTGCACAAATAAACAGTAGGAATTTTCCCTAGATAAACAACAGTTGGAATTTTCCCTAGATAAACAACAGTCGGAAATTTCCTCAAAACAGATCAGGTCCCCCCCCCCCGACATCAACTGGTGTGAGGATATACCTGCCTCGCGACATAGCCTGGCGTGAGGATCCCCCCCCCCCGACATCAACTGGTGTGAGGATATACCTGCCTCGCGACATAGCCTGGCGTGAGGATCCCCCCCCCCCCGACATCACCTGGTTTGAGAGGGCGCCTCTGGAGGAGTATAATAGACCCTAGGTACGGTGGCGCACGGTCTCAGTTTCGTCCGAGACTTCTTCACGAGCGGTCACAGCAGCGGCATGAGCAACGCGGCCGAAGTGGATCGAACGATCCGCTGTTTTATGGAGGAGTGGAACGCGATCAACGAAGAGAACGCCAACGCCGCCACCCCCATACCACCGCAGCAACAACGGACGACAGCTAAAAAGAGGAAGTCCAATGGCGGGTGGACCGCGAATAAAGAAGTGCCTGGTGATTCCCCTACACTGAGTTGGACCGCGGGCGAGCGTCAGTATACGGTGAAGAACCCGACCAACAATGGCAACGTCCTTCTGAAGATGAACGTTTTCCAAGGAGGTCGCTCGACTTGGGCCTGCGGCTTGTATTTGGACGAGCAGCGGGACGACGAGATCTGCATGATTCTGACGGATCTGCTGACTAGGCTGCAGAACCTATGGTTGACCAACAGCGAGACGGGAGAGCCTAGATTTGACGGAATCGTCAGGACCGTCAGTCCGCTGCCTACCTGGAGGAAGATCGCGGATCGGTGCGTTTCCACCGCCACTGCTGTCGCCATCCCTGAAAAGCGGAAAAAGATGAAAAAATAAATGAAATAAATTAAGTAATTCGATCCTTCCCTTTCCTACTTTTCCTTATTGTATACTATTGTAAAAATAAAATAAAAAAATAAATAACGTAATAAGGCGAATGAGCGTGTTCCTCAAGATACATATCCAACCTCACCACTCCTCCACTCCACCATCTCTCCACTCCTCCTCCACTCCTCCACTCCTCCTCCACTCCTCCTCCACTCCTCCTCCACTCCTCCTCCACTCCTCCTCCACTCCTCCTCCACTCCTCCTCCACTCCTCCTCCACTCCTCCTCCACTCCGCCAGTTGGTGTTTTCATCACTGCACCTCCTCCGCAGTTGCCTACAAAAGGCGACTCGGTGGCGAGAGCCGGTCATTCTGCATCCAGCCGCTGTGACATGCTCAACACGGACCAGAAGATGGACCTCAGGACAGCCCTCAACAGCTGCAAGGCCGCGGGTTACACCCGCATCGTAGACCTGCAGGACAACGTGGTCTACCCGATCCGCTCGTTTGAGCGAGTGGACACACCATATGGCGAGGCGGTGATGGCCACCTTGGAGGGTCTTGTCGGCGACGACCCGATCCGGATTTACATGCCCCGGCGGTACCTTGCAGTCCTGGACGATAACACCATCACGCAGTATAACGTTGGCGTGAGGCCGAGGATGAGCCTTGTGAAGAGGAGCAGCTCTCTAGGCAGTAAAAGTCCTCTCCTAGAATTTGTATAAATAAATGGTATTCCTTATTCCCTTATTTCCTTCAATATAAAAAAAAAAAATAAAAAAAAAAAAAAAAGCGAGAAAAGAATTTAGTTTTAAGAGCCGAGGTGGTGGTGCATGGCAGTCAGTAGACGCCATGGACTTGAGGTGGAAACATCCGTTCACCGCCATCGTGGCTGGGCCCTCTGGCAGCGGCAAGTCGCACTTCGTGGCTCGCTTCATAGAGCACGCCGACCACATGTGCGATACGCGGTTCGCCCGCATCACTTGGCACTATGGCAGTGGCGGTGGTAAGAGCCGTGCGGACTCTGCCGTGCGCTACGTAGCCGGCCTACCAGACCTGGACGACTACGACGGTAGCGAGCCCGCCCTAGTCATCGTAGATGACATGATGCGTGAGGCTGGCCCCGGCGTAGCGGACCTGTTCACCAAGGGCTCACACCACCGCAACCTGAGCGTGTTCTTCATCACGCAAAACCTGTTTCATCAGGGCAAGGGCCAGCGCGACATATCGCTGAACGCCCACTACATTGTGTGCTTCAAGAATCCCAGGGACCGCGCTCAGATCAAACACCTGGCCCGTCAAGTATACCCGGAGAACCCCAAATTTGTGGAGGAGGCTTACGCGGACGCTACGCGTGATCCGCACGCCTATCTACTCATAGACTTGAAACAGTCTACGCCCGAGGAGATGCGCGTACGTTCAGCCATTTTCCCAGACGACCCGGTGAACTACGTGTACCTGCCCAAGAAGAAGTGATAAATAGGCCGAGCGCGCGCCAGCGTCAGTCATCATGTCACACCGCGTGAAGAAGGACGCGGCGCTGCTGAGGGCCCTAATACACGCTACGTCCAAAGAACGCAAAGCCCTGTTAAAAGCGTGCGACAAGAGTCGCATCAAGTCATTGTGCGAGTGCGCGTATAACGTGCTACGCGGAAACGTACCGCTTTCTCCCTGCCTCAAACGCAAATTGAGCAAACACAAACAGGCGCTCAGACGGCTGGTGAAACGCGGTGAGGGTTGGACCAAGAAACGACACTACCTCGTCCAACGGGGCGGAGGGATCTTCCTACCTCTGCTGTTGAACGCTGTTCTGCCCATTCTAGCGCAGAAGCTAATCGGACATGGAGTACGCTAGGAAAATGGTGGTTGTACCGCAGGAGCTCATCGAGAGATTGCAAGAAGGACCGGGACCAGGACCAAGAGGAGGAGCAGGTAGCGCCAATAAGCCAGCCAGCCTGGACGCTGAGATGCATCGCATATTGAGCGACAAGCGGCTGGACGATACGGAGAAATGGAAACAATATCAGCAGGTGTTACAGCGGTTCCTGCACTTTTCCGCGGCTAAACGTCAACCCATAGGTCTGTCAATCATCGAGGGTGAGGAGAGGGAGGAGGAAGCGACGGGAGGTCCGAGTCAGATGAAGCGCGAGTCTAGCGCCTCGGCGGAGGAGGACATTGTGGAATCGTTTTCAAAAATCTACAGGTCGGTGGCGCGCAACTTGTTGCGATTCATGACCCGTCAAGGCAGCCCCATCTCCTGGGACGCCAGTGGGGTGGTGTATGTGGACAAGGTGAAGATCCCTGATTCCAATATAGTGGACATCGCGCACAGCATAGTGAGAGCGCGAAGGGCGGACCGATTGCCTACCGGCTGGCATCAAGTGATGGCCGCCTTGAAGGACATGAACGTGCCCAAAGAATACGTGAGCAATCCCACGGCGTTGCGTTACTTAGGCGTTGGGCTGGACTCGGCATCGAGCCCCTGGGGAGACACGACAGCCTCCTCAACACCCCTCTCACCGAGGTTGACACCGATACTGGACCGCCTGAGACCGCGACCTCCAGCAGCCAGGAGAAGGATAATAACCGAGGAACCCGACCGGGAATCGTCATTGGACAACTGGGAGCCGTTCCCACCGTAATGGAGAAGTTGTACTACGACCCGAGCCAGCCCGGTTCCCTCGGCGGGGTGGCCGCCCTGGCCAGAGCCGCGCGCCTACCGAAACGTAGGGTAGCCGACTGGCTGCGCACCCAGGACACCTACACGCTGCACAAGCCGGCGCGCAAGCGGTTTCCCCGCAACCGCTACGTCGTGTTCGGGCCTCGGGAGCTGTGGCAGGCGGACCTGAACGACATGCGCGGCCTGAGCCGGTACAACGACGGAGTCAACTACCTGCTGACTGTGATAGACGTATTCAGTAAGCGGCTGTTCGCGGTACCGCTGAAGAGGAAAAGCGGGCCTGAGGTGGCTGCTGCGTTCGAGAGGATATTCGCTGAGGCGACTCCTCGCTGCCTACAGACCGACAAGGGGACGGAGTTCACCGGGGCCGCGACCAAGCGAGTGTTCAAGAGTCACGGTGTCAACTACTTCACCACGCAGAACCCCGACGTGAAGGCGGCGGTGGTGGAGCGAGTCAACCGCACGCTCAAGAACCGCATGTGGCGCTACCTGACCTACAAAAACACGTATCGCTACGTGGACGTGTTGGACAGGCTTGTGGACGCCTACAACCGCAGCCCGCACAAGAGCCTGGGTGGCCTACGACCCGTGGACACGGACAGCGGCGATGGTCAAACGGTGTACAAGGTGTGGCGTCACATGTATGGAAAGGCGATCCGGCGACACAAGCCCAGGTTCGAGCCTGGTGACACGGTGCGCATAGCCAAGGAGAAGGGCACGTTCGCCAAAGGTTATGAGACCAACTGGAGTAAAGAGCTGTTTGTGGTGGATCACGTATACGGGTCGCATCCTCTACCATTGTACGTGCTGCGAGACCTGAACGGGACGCCGCTGGAAGGGCGCTTCTACGAGCATGAGATGCAAAAGGTAACGATGGCCCCGGACCGCCTGTACCAAATAGATAAAATACTGGACACTAAAGGGCGAGGCTCCAGTAAGCGCTACCTAGTCAAGTGGGTCGGTTACGGAGAGGACTTCAACTCGTGGGTACCCGCATCGGACGTGCAACAGCTGCGATGACGAGGCACGACCAGTTTTACCTGACGTTGCCCAGTAACAGTTCAATGAAGTACTATCCCAACAACATGGTAACAAACTACACGACCCATCTACCCTCGACCGTTGATCTGTCAGACGGCGAGTGGGAGGTCGCTCTGGCGGAGGCGCACTACCCCTTCTCTTTTCTGACCGTCGGTGAGGGAACCTACATCAAACTAGTGCTGGGAATGAGGGACTCGAAAGGCGGGTTGGCCGTGGTGGACAAGTTGTTAATCAAAGTGGAGCCGGGCAATTACAGTAGTACCGAGGAACTCGTGCACGCAATCAACAACCACCCTCAAATGAAGAGTAACCTGTGCACCTTCTCGTATGACGAGAGGTCCTCCAGGGTGGAATTGATGTCGACGTCTTCAGCCGTTCAGAGCCTCAAACTGAGCCCCAGTTTGGCGCTACAGTTTGGCTACGAGGTGGATACGGATATCGTCAAGCGTCACAGGTCCGCGAGGCCGACTAACCTCTTCGCCGGTCTACCATCACACATGTACGTGTATTGCGACCTGGTGGAACCCCAACTGGTGGGCGACGCTGTGGCGCCACTACTGAAGATCCTCAACATCGACATCAGGAATTACACGTACGGTGCCAACACGACAGTGTATATAATAGACCCGCACTACGTGCCGGTGATTAAAACCTCATTCGAGAGCGTGGAAATCGATTTAAGGGACAACCAAGGGCGACACTTGCCATTCCACTTCGGGACCACGTGCATGAAGCTTCATTTCAGGAAAGAGAGGCAGCGGCAATGAATCCGAGCGATCCCTATCTGGCGTATTACCGCCACCAGCAGGCGGGCCATGGCGTATCCTCCGTATTCAGAGGAGCCGCTTTCCAACGCGGACACGGCATCGGCAGTTTCCTAGGCGGGCTGATGCGTACAGTGGTCCCGTTGATCAGATCCGGCGCATCGGCGCTGGGCAAGGAGGCGCTGAGGTCCGGTGTGGGCTTCTTGGGCGACGTGGCGGCGGGCACAGCCAACCCCCGAGTCGCAGCCAACGCCCGACTCAGACAGTTTACCGGGTCGCTGAAACGCAGGGCCGATGAAAAACTGGATCGCGTGCTGAGCGGTGGTGGTGCCTATAAGAGGAGGCGTGTACAGCAGGTTACTCCTCAGTCTCTAGCGAAACTCCTCGGAGCGAGGAAGAAGAGCGCTGCGCCCAAGAGGAAGCCCGCAAAACGTGTCGCTAAGAAGAGGAGAAGCAAGAAGAGCAAGAGTACCGTGAAGGACATTTTTGGATAATGGCGTTTCTACATCAGAAGTCGTGCGAGTGTGTCAAGACCGAGTTGGACCTGTTCTCGCTACCGCCCACGCAGACCAGTATAGAGAGCGGTAAATGGGTGCAGTACAAGCCCATCTCCTCCCTGACAGACGACTCACCCGTTGAGTTCATAGTTCCGGGTCACGGGGACGAGTACACGGATCTGTCACAGACGCTACTGCATGTGAAGGCTACCATTAGAACGGCTAATGGAAGCGCTGTAACGGGTGATCAAGCGATAAAAGAGGTGGGTCCGATTAACAACTGGCTGCACTCGCTGTTCAGTCAAGTGGACCTGTACCTGAACAACAAACTGGTGTCTCCTCAGAACAACACGTACGCCTATCGCGCCTACCTGGAGAACCTGTTGTCCTATGGCGGTGATGCCAAGACATCGCACCTCACCGCGGAGTTGTTCTACGAGGACTATGCCGGGTACATGGACAATACTGAGGAGGATAATGCCGGGCTCAAGAACCGGAGGGAGTTTGTCAAGGCCAGCCGGTACGCGGACATGGTCGGACATCTGCACGTTGACCTGTGCAACCAGGAGAAGTTCATGTTAAACGGTGTGGAGATGCGCTTTCGCCTGATCAGGTCAAAGAACTCATTCTCCATCATGTCCAAAACCGTGACAGACTATAAAGTGGACATCGCCGAAGTCAATCTGTTTATGCGCCGCTGTAAGATCAACCCGAGCGTGCTGTTGGCTCACAGCAGGACGCTGGAGTCGGGCACAGCCAAATATCCCATTACGCACGTGGAAGTGAAATCCTTCACACTACCCTCCGGTATCAGCAGCAAGACTCTGGACAGTGTGTTTCTGGGTCAACTGCCGAAACGCGTTATAGTTGGCCTGGTCAGCAATCAGGCGTTCAACGGGGACTACAAGAAGAACCCGTTCAACTTCACCCACAGCCACGTGAACTTCTTCGCGCTGTACATAGACGGTGAGCAAGTACCATGTAAGCCGCTTCAACCGGATTACACGTTCGGTCATGAGTTGTGCGTGCTCGCCTACCACACGCTGTACACTGGCACCGGCATCAATTTCTCAGACTGTGGTAACGAAGTCAGTCGCAACGAATACCCCTACGGATACTGCCTGATGGCGTTTGATCTGACGCCCGATATGGCGGCCTCGCAATCCAGCCACTGGAACCTGGTGCGCAACGGTAACCTGCGCATAGAGATTGGGTTCTCCGAAGCCTTGGCGGAGGCGTTCAACTGCATAGTGTACGCCGAGTTGGACAACGTCGTGGAGGTGGACCGTCATCGCAACGTCACAGTCGACTTTGGCGGGTAAACGAGTTGCCGTGCGCTCAAGGTCACCGCGCGGACCGTGATGGCGGCGCGCGCACCCAAGGTTATCCCGCTAGGCGCGCTCCCGCCAGCGCTCAGTCGAGTTCAGTCAGCCGTACGGGATGGACGTGCCGCCACCGATCTACATCGAGCCGCCGCCAGCGCGCTGTCATCACGGAAGCGTGGTGATGGATATGCAGTGTTTTAAAGACAGTGATAATGACTTTCTACTGAAAGAGGTTTGCGTGGTGGACGTGACTACCGGCACGCTGCTCCTACATCACATCGCCCGCCCACCCTTCAGTAAGGACCTCCTGACTTCCGAGAAACAGCGCGAGAGCGTCTGGGTCACTCGCCACTGCCACGGCTTGGAGTGGGACCAGGGGGACATCGCGTACGTCGCCCTGCTGGACAAGCTGCGCTCCTGCCTCATCCACCGTCCCCTGGTATACGTCAAAGGATCGCAGAAGAGGGACTTTGTACAACGCCACCTCATAACCGAGCCCGCCGCCACCACCGCTCAGGACATGGAGGATCTGGGCTGCGGGTCGCTCAACGGTGCGCCCACCTACCGGACCCTGCGCTGTCGCCACCATAAGAGCTCCCACAACCGTTGCGCCCTTCATAACTGCATAGTATTGCGGGACTGGCTCGTGGCTAACGACAGTCCAGACCCATCCACCTCGAGCTGCCTGTGCTGCTTCCGCCCACGATGAATACCGTCCAGATCAGAGAATGCCTGGCGAAGATCCCCGGACTGAGGAACGTTGCGGTCTACGCCTCTGACCAACTACCGGACGTGCCGGTCAAACCTCTCACCGCCATCGTGTCCAACACGGTAGCACACACCGAGGGAGGCGAACACTGGGTGGCGTTTTACTGCTCGGAAGAGGACAGACTCGAGTACCTGGACAGCTACGGAAGGCCGCCATACCAGGCCGACTTTCAAATGTTCCTGAGGCGCAATCCTCATCACCGCCACTACGTCTACAACAGGTATCGGCTCCAGGGCTACGATACTTCTGTTTGCGGCTACTACTGCCTCACTTACCTGTACTGCCGGGCTGTTCTCCGCACGTCACTCAGCGACTACGTCCAGCTCTTCGACCCTGCCGCTCCCGCCGCCAACGACGCTCTCGTCCGCAGACTCTTCCACTCCATATTCGCTTAAAACTAATTTGTAAGGTTTTTGTAGTATGTGTATGTAACCTTATTACTGTACAATACATGCCTCATAATGATAAAGCTTGTGTTTTCATTTCTCCTTTCTCCTTACTAAATTTATAAAAATTAGCAAAACTGAGGCAGCGGGGCTGGACCTCAGGTTTATATACCAGCGGCGCGTGTCACTGGCTGAGCCCCCGCCAAGCGGCAGTGAAGGTCGCCAAAGAGGGCGCGTCACGAGACCCCTCGGACATCAGCAAACCGCTGAGCAATTCGAGGGTGCAACCTCGAGCGTCAGCAAACCACTTAGCAACTCCTTCCTGGGCAACTCCTTCAGGGCCGTCCCCCGACACGCGCCGCCAATCGCTCCCGGTTGGCGGGGGCTTTTTAAGCTGCACGGCTCGGGCCAAACGGCCCATAACGCCTTTCACTTTAGTTTTTCTGAGCCTACCGGCTTTTGAGTGAGCAAAGGGGAGGAAATAAACAACTCAGGTTCGTGCTGTACATAAAGCTATTATATTTTCTTACAAATACTATTTACAAATTTTTCTTAAAATTAATATTAAAACTAAACTGGGAATTCCTCTTCCTCGTCTTCATCCTGGGGCTGCCCCTCCTCCTCACCATCCACCTCCATCCGTCGATCTCCTCTCCTGGCTGGTAGCGGCGGGACGTCTTTGTGTCCCCACGGCAGAGTGTGGACGCCGTCGGGGAGGACGCACCGCTTGTCATCAGTCGGGCTGAGGCTCAGCTTGTCCACTTCCACGGTGTAGACCCGGTGTAAGTGGGACTGGAAGCGGACGTTGGTGGTGCGCTTTTGGACCCCCTCAAACAGGCACTCTCTGTAGTCGTCGGGGGTGAGGACGTTCTTGACAACGCCCTTCGCCACCCCCTTGGCCCGCTTGAGAGCCTTGCTGCCGCCTGTCGCTGCGTCCTCGATGTCCATAAAGTACAGCTTAGACCGCAGGCCGAGGTACTCGAATAAGGACAGGCCGTTGCACTCGTCCTTAAACTTTCCAGTGACCTTGGCGTTGACGGGGCTGTAGCAGGGGTGGGACCTCGGATAGCCGCTGGTGTCGAAGTCGTCCAGGTGTTCCTTCATCTCGGCGTAGACGTCCTGGGACACGATGTCAAAGACGTAGCTGTCCGTGTCCATGTAGTCCACGGTGAGGCGGTCACCGTAGCGCTCCTTCATCTTGCGCAGGAACTCGTACATGAGCCACTTGCTCAGCTCCAGGACTGTCATGCCTACGTAGACGGGCTTGTCCAACACGATGTTGACCTTGGACAGATGCACCAGGGCCACGTCCTCCGTGTAGTACGTCCGGTCCAGGAAGTTGGATCTGGCGACGTACTTGGAAAACCTCTCCGGGGTGCACACCAGCTTCACGTTGAGGCGCTTCCGTACATTCTCGATGGTCTTGCCAAAGACCGCGTTGTTCATGAGCTTGAAGAAGTCCTGTTCGAACTTGGTCTTGGCCTTCTTCCGCAGCTCCGTGTTCATCAGGATGTACGGTTCCAACCACCGCGACTGGCGAAACGAGATCGCCCGATGCACCGCGACCAGCTCCAATCCGTTTTGCAGCGCCTGCTGCAAGACCCTGTAGTGACAGATGTAGTGCGTCTTGTCGTCCAGGGTCGTCAACAGTTTGGGGAACTTCCCTGTTGGCGGACGCTTCGTCTCGCAGCAGTAGGGAAGGTCCTTGTGCAGGTCGTGTAGTCGCGCGGGGTAGTGGAGGTCCACCTCCAAGATGTAGCCTCGATCAGCCTCTGCGTCCAGCGCCGCAATGTCCAACGCCTGTATTTCTTCACGGCTGAGCCACTCGAAGTCTCCGGTCGGCAGACACTGGGACATGGCCCAGCCGTAGAGGTTGTTGGCGTCCAGGTACAGGAGGAAGCGCGTGGGCTCGTCCGGGCGGTAGTCCGGGCACCTGTCGTGGTTGGCCTTGGCGTAGCGGGTGATGGCCTGAGAGATGCCTCCCCGGATCCCCTGCTCCACGAACAGGTACATGTCAAAGTCCTGCAGCGTGTCCAGCTCCACACCGCAGGTCTTGAGCATTACGTCCCAGGCGTAGGACGGTAGGGTGTAATAGTGGGCGGGGTCCAGCCCGTACTCTGCCAACGAGGTGTCGCGGAACTGCTCAAAGACATCGGTGAGCAGGGCGATGTCGCACCGCAGGTACTTGTCGGCATAGTCCTTGTGGTTGTGACACTCAAAGGCTCGCCACACGTTGAGGGCGTGCTCGTACTCCTCGTCCTTGATGTCCTTGGACGACCTCGCACGACCTCGTTCGCCAGTTTGAGCCCAATATATACAAGGGTGAGGAATTGCATAGAGGCCTGGCGACCTCTTCCTCCTCTCGAACGTCAGTTTGAGCCCAGTAATACAAGGGTGAGGAACTGAACGGAGGCTGACAGCCCCTTGTTTACTACTTGAATCTGTTTACTCGGCTAAAGCCGTTTACTCTCGAAAACAAGCCATTAGTACTGGTTTCCTTTTTAACGTAAAAACCGTGCCTAACGCTTGATCGTGAGGAACTGCATAGAGGACTGGCGACCTCTTCCTCATCTCAATCACCAGTTTGAGTCCAGTAATACAAGGGTGAGGAACTGTGTATGAGGATATTGGAGAAGTGCTTAACAAATCTACTGGTGGTTTCCTATTTAACCTAAAACCATACCTGGCGCTTGATCGTGAGGAGTGGGAGGATGAACTGCTGCGAGGTGGCGTCGCAGGTTGTCGCTTCGCCCGAAGCGTCGCCCGCAGACGTTGCAGTCGAAATGGCGGTCCCTGTGAGCGGCTGCCGTGTGACGAGCCAGGGTTCCAGCGAAGAAGCGACCGCAGACCTCACACATACGAGGAACAGCCATCTGCAACATCGGGTATCTATACAGTACATCGGGGCTTGGTAACAGTACTCTTCTAATAGTAGACAGAAATAAATTACAAGAATAGCTCCTATGACATTCCTAACACTGTTACACGTCTTTATCTTTGTTTCGCTCGCACATGGCGATTTTAATCTCGTCTATAATTCTACTAAGCAAAACCAAATTTTATTTTCCACTGTGATATATAAAATATTAAATATTAATTTTAGCTAATTGGGATTTAGAGCATTGGTAAATCGGCTGATGAAAAGATAAATTAAATGTTACTTCCATTTTAAGATATCCAAAGAGAAAACTCCACACAGTCGCACAAGCACAGGTTGTAAAGTGTATCTCGGAGACGGCAATACTTCGTCCGCGCAGTAAGAGCTCCAAAGACAAACTGATGAAACCTTCGAGGACGCGCTTATAAATAACACTCCGGTCGGGAGGAGGCCTCGCCGGAGGAGTGAGGGAAAGTCGCTAATGAGTAAACAACCCCGGGCGGTCACGTAGGCCCGCTGATGAGTAAACAGCTAAGATCTCATGAGGAAAACGCGTTTAAAAATTAATAGCGGGCCTGTTTAACGGTGGATTCTCAATTTTCTTTAAGGGATGGTTTACTTAGGCCGCCGCCCTGCATGTGGTGAAATTTCATCAAAATCGGTCGGTAAACAGCTGAGATCCCATAAGGAAAACGCGTTTAAAAATTAATAGCGGCCTTGTTTAATGGCGGATCTATGGGGTTCTTACGTCATTCGCTTCCTCTGGGATAGGCCTACATTCTGGAAAAAGTCCCGTGGGAATCGGTGAGTAAATAGGCTAGTTATTAATTTTCAAAAGTTTTTTCCTCATCATGAAAAATGTTGCAAACGGGGGGGGGGGTCCGAGCTTGGCTATGGGGAAGGTCGGGGGGATGACGTCATGGGGGGGGGTTCCGAGATTGGCTATGGGGAAGGTCGGGGGGGGTGACGTCATGGGGGGGGGGATGACGTCATGGGGGGGGTCCGAGCTTGGCTATGGGGAAGGTCGGGGGGGGTCCGAGCTTGGCTATGGGGAAGGTCGGGGGGGGGTGACGTCATGGGGGGGATGACGTCATGGGGGGGGGTCCGAGCTTGGCTATTGGGAAGGTGGGGGGGGGGACGTCCTCGCGTCCTCGCGTCCTCTCCGCGCCTATGCTTGTTTTGAAGGAACCAATGCCCCCTACTCAGATTGATCTCGAGTTTCACAAATTATTTGCATTTGTCTACATAAATTTGACTAGTAATAAGTTCAATTCGGAAATGGTCATTGACTTCAGAAAAATTATTACTGATCATCATTTTCACTTAGTTGCATTATGTGATGTTTAAAAATTGCTAAGCAGTAAAATAGATAGCCCCAAAAAAGTACGTTATGTTAAAATAAATAATTCTAACATTCCAGACTTCAGGAATTTTAGCAGAGAATGATACATGTTGGTAAACATCAGCGTTCATTATACAAATGCTTGTACAACAAAATAATCACATAAATTGTATTTATAGTAATTAGATTTGCTGTTGCGTTTAATGTATTATCAAAAATCATTGAATGATTTTAAAATCCTTCATTTTTCCACCGCGAAGTAACGAAAATTGGACTTTACATCTTGGCGAAGTAAGATTACATTACCCAAACAAACATCCTGGGGGAGTCGTGCACAGTGGCCGTAACGCTGGATTGAAAATAAACAGGGGCAAACCATAAAACTGGCACTGGTTCGGTTAATACCTGCATCAGAATAAAGAAACAACGAACAACAGAATCAATTTTGTTTACTCCGGCGAGAGAGATTGCTCGGGCTGGGAGCCAATTTATAGCCGGGATCAGTGGACGTGGTGATCTCGTGTGGAAACTGACAGAGATGACGGAAATAAGACACGGGCAGTGTTTCCGCAGATGGAACACAACGGAAATGATACAGAATTAGAGACATCCGGATGGGATTGGTCAGCTTTGGGGGGATAGGGTTGACATTTTTAACATACGATTGTAAGAAAATTGTTACGCACCTTTTACCGACACCTGCTCAGATTTTTAGTACATGTCAGCAATTCAAATTGTAAAAAATATGAGAACATATCCCTGAAACAATTAATATCTTATTCACTAATATGCTAGTATAATTGGCAAACGTATATACGCATTAAAAAAATTTCATAAATACGATAAATTAAAAATTTCATTCTCTTGGTTTATTACATTTGAAATATATTCAGATTTGTAAGCAAACAATTACGGTTTTTTATTGATTTACTTTTGGATGGATTATAAATAAATTAAACTAACGATGCTCACTGCAATTTTATCTAGTATTGTGTGTCAAATACATTTTCTATAATCACATCCTAATCATCCAATACATTTATAAAATTAAGATTGTGTCTGACTGTCTGTCTATCTGTCGACTTGTAAGTTCTGTTTTAACGAAAAATTACTGAGCCAAACGAGCTGAAAATTATCATGTAGGTATTTATCTGGGCTAGATATAGGCCTATTCCCATATTGGCAATCCATTAGGGCTCCGCCCAGTGGCTCTTAAAGTTACAATGTTATTCTTATGGGCAACAGGTTTAATTGATTAAACAATTTTAAACAGACGTAGTTGCAGCAGAAATCGTAATAAGCTGTGCAAAGCACGGGTATCAGATAGCATTTGATAAATTATAAGAAAAGAGGTACACACTAAAATTTCACAACTTATTTTGTTATTCAACATTCCAGACTGATACAAAACGTGCCAATAAAACATAAAATACACAATATGTAGAAACATAAATACTTGCCAATCGTTAACCTTGCACTTCAAAATCCTACCATAGAACGTGATAGGGTGCCAACCAAACGAAGGATGGGCAGTAACCACTCGGGGATTGGAAACATAAACCTTACACATCCAAATTCGACCATCGAACGTGACAGAGTGCCAATCAGACGCAGGACGTGCAGTAGTCGCGGGTGTGTGGAACGGCGTGGCCACGACGGAAACTGCTAATGCGCGTGTCTGAGGGGATTATGGAACAGCAGATGTTTCCAATAACGGACCTTCGGCTTCCTGTCGGAATTATCACCTAACAAAATTTGACGTTTGAACAATGACCATAGATAGCGATACCGCCCTTTGCTGTAAAGCTAACGCGAAGTTAATGGGGTTTATAATTTAAACAAACTCGTTTTTAATTTATTTCAAAATATTTGCGTTGAGCTATCAAAATAGTTTTTTTTTTCTTTCAGTCTGAACAATAACAAAGTATATTAAAACAATGCAGTTTTTTATGATAGATAGAAAGCAACTAAAATAGAATCAGGTACGACATAAGTAACCGAATGATACGAGTTGAAATTGAAAAATATGATAACTTCAGAAATATAACGATAGAAACTGAATACATGTTGGTGGAGGGAAGGGGATTTGAACTATCGTTACAAGGTGTAGAACAAATAGTGCAAGTTGGTGAAAGTGATATGTATACTGCCTGTGCAGTAAATCTGTAGTTAGTAATCCGAACAAACATGTGTTTAGCGGGAGATATAGTGAACCGGCGGTAGCTGTGTGTTTGCCTGTCACTCCGGCAGCGCGTTTGGTACACGTGTTACTATACACACATTCCAGTCATATGCGCTTGCTTTCCAACTAAACTTTGGGTGGGTGAATAGTACTGATGTTGCGACATTTTTCTAATTTTACAATTAACAAATTACAGTAAATGATTGTAAAGGTAAAAACGTATTACAAATCATATGAGGGACTAAAACGTATTGTAAGTTTGAAATGTTTCCATTTTATGGGGTTTTCTATAAAAAAATAGGTTAAAAATTATTTTATTGAGTAGTTGAATAGTTGAATAGCTTATTAATTTAGTTTTCTGTTTTAAAAAGGGCAATCCCTACATTAAGGAAAATTATAGAATACGAACTAAAGCTTTCCACGACTCTAGGATTTGTACGAGCTCTTTTCATTCAGATTCATTATTTATTTAAACATCCAAGTTTTTCTATTTCACATCTTTACATGGAGTAGGCTGACATAGAAATGCAAAACAAAATTTTTATTTCAATAATTTTATTTCACTTGCAACAAAATATTACAGTTAAGCTTGGGATCATAAGTGATACCCTTTTATAGGAGGTTTGTTAAAACTCTCTGTACGGACATATTTCTCCTAACTTTAAATAATAGACAAGTTTATTTATATTTGAAGTAAATGATTTACGGTATATATATTTACAAGTAGTTGAGAAACTGAATAATTGAACAACCACTTAGATACCAAGCTGTATTACACAAACCAATTCAATGCGCTCCAATACCTAATACAGCGCTCACGAGCACGCACTGTTAAGCCGCTGTTTCGCCACTATGCAAATAACATCTTCAATGCAGTTGCGCCTGCGTGGCGCACGGCGGTGACGTCACCCGCGAGCACTGCGCCTGCGCGAACGTCTCTGTGCGGGTGGTGCCTCGTGCGCATTCCCCTTGCGTCCTATCGTTTAATTGGGTTAATCGTGAAGATGACGAAGATAACGCTGTGCCGTTACGAGGCTCACCGGCCTTAATTGGGCCTCGATTGTTGCACTAGCGATTGGTCTGGGTCCACTGACCCACTTGCGGTTTCGTGGACACTCGCGGCGATGCCTTTGTCGCTCCGTCACCTACGGGACGCGGCGTGCGGATCTGCTCAATATCGGTAACGCGTTGGACACGGTCACCCCTCTCTTGTTCGGTACCGTTCTATCGGGCTGGAACACATGTTTGCTCTATATTAGACAATTTCCGAACGGGCGGTGAAGCGTGCGGCGGTCATGGCTGTTTGGCCGAACGTTTCCTGGAGTCCGACGGCGGTTGGATAGGGTTTGATGGAAACTGCGGAAGAAGCAATGGAACCATTTACTTGAGCTCGCGATGGAACGTTGGTAAATTTTATATTTTACCTTGTAAAACTGTTTAAAAATATTATCTGTTGCAGGCCTATCGATTGGTTTAATAATGAGGATTAAATGGTGTCAATTTGTTGGGACGTTCTTTTAAAACTCCAGCCTCCTTTAGTGCATCACCTTCCACTGTTATTTTGGATATGCTGGATGTAGGCTACCCAATAAGCGAGGCAAACGACTCAAACGTGAAATGTTCCTGTCTTCGCCCAAATTGTCATTACTAGTGGTTATGCTTATTGTAGTAATTATTCTATGTTATGAACTGCGACTTTCGGAGGAAACTTTTTCTAGGTTTTTAAAGGTGAAAAAGCTTGAGTGTTGGTAGTAAGTCTACAGTTGCAACCTGGTAGATAATTAATAAGGTCGGAGAGCGTGCAATAAATAAAATACCTTGGTGTTGGCTTTTTTGGTGTTCGTATGGTTTTGGTTCCAATTTGAAAAATAATAAAACGACTACAATATAGACTATTTGGGACTTAAACACTGGATTACACGTAAACAGGATTGCAATTAAAAAGGTTTAAACAATATTAGTGCAATAAGACCTTCGTTATATCATATGTATTGAAGTAGTTTATTTAACTTAGTTCACTTTTCTTCACTATTTTCAGTATTTTCCTTTTGTATCTATTTTGTAAACCCAACAGCTTTCAGCACCTGGCGCCTCCTAGCACATTGTAAAACACTTTCACGCGCCTCCTAAAATAATGACGCCATTAAGTCATTATTAACAAGCCCGATTTATAATTGCGCTCGCATATCCTGCACATATTAATACCGGACCGTCCCAATTTTCCAATTATCTCCCATTTACTCTGGCGCCATATACCTTTAACATTTAGTCGACGAGCTCACACCTTAAAAATGGCCGTTATTTATAATTTAATAATTGTTCGTGCAATTTACGAATTTCTGTTACGCAGTTAAGTAAAATTTAGATCGCCCTCACTGGTTAGCCCTAGGTCTAATGATGGCTTATTAGAATTATAAATTGCCCAGCTAATAAAACCAGTTCCGAGTCGCGTCCTGTCGAAATTACCGGGTTACGTGCGGCGAGCCGGACAAACTGGTCTTGTCAAGACTCGCCGAATATGCTCACGCGCCGAGCTGTAATGCGGTGGTGAGAAGACTAACTGCTCTTTATAGTGTTTACAGTTTTATTAGACTCGGCTCCTATAAAAAATATAGTTCTTCTTATAAAGCTGTAGGAATAACAGTAGTTCTTCATATAAAGCAGTAGGAATAACAGTATGGGTCACACAACATTCTTGGTATATTCTACAAAAAAATTTAAAGCTTGACACATAGTGGAATACTCTGTAATTATTTAATCCAAATATTTCCTATGGACTGATTTATGTGTGTGGATAACATTTCAAAACATCTTTGTTAGAACAGTTAACTTAAAATTCAATTAGCATTTTGGTTATTAAATCTTAATATCTCTTTATGACGCCGACGCAACCTGGGCCTATTTTAAGGCGAATATGGATGAATGATGAGCGTAGAATGGTGGGATTGCCTTGTAACATTAATAATCAAAGACGAATTTGGCTAGAACCAGGATCAGTCGGACCGTATTTAAACAGAATAACTCAATAATTAAATAACACAATGTATATATTTAAGTTAATTGTATACACTCATCAAAAACCTACTATTTGATTTACTTTTTTTTAGTTGTTAAAACATTAAATTAAAAAATTACCAACATGCAATCTGCTTTAATGAATTGCAATTCATTTACCTTAGTTGCAAGACACAAAATGCATTACAAATTTAAAAAAAAATAAACTGTCTATCATATAAAATTTTAAAACTCTATATCGGTGGGAAATGTTTCCTTTCACCAGCTATATGTAGAGCCTACGCAAATCACGCCACTTCTAAACTGGGCAGGTACATAGATGCTCAGAATGGTTGGTAGCAACTCGCAGGCATGGTCTGTACAGTAAGCCTGACGTGGGAGAAGGACATGGGCTTACTCTATATATCTCAAGTTGTAAGATGCATGGCTTGAAGACTTGAAGTAAAACGAAATCTAGCTGATTTTGGTTCTAAATCCTTCATATTGGGCATATTTATTAAGGAGCTTATATTTTCCTTATTGTTAATTTTTAAGATAAAGACCTCTGCTTCTATCTGTTTCTCCCATAACACCAATTTTAACTTTCAAAGTCCGTCCCTCCTCAAAGTACTACCCGAAATCGTGGATTTATGATTTATTTTAAATAAGAATACAGAAACGCGAAATGTAGCGTGACTGGAGCCTCCTCTTTGTAGCTTTTCTAAAGAAGTCTCATGTAAACAACTGCTGCTGAAATGTTCTTAACAAATATACACATTTGAACAGACCGTCTTGTATAATAAAGCTCGACGTTTTACGCTCGGTTTTCCGTTTCCCATCACACGTAGTCTGAAGATGGCCGACACATAATAGTGAACTGGTCCAGTTTTTATGCAGCGATGACTCAGTAGCCCGAATCGATCTGCGCCCAGTGACAAGGACCGCAGGCCGTGGAGAGTTCCCACATTCTTGCATCAAACCGTGCAACCCCGGCGAGACACCGGTATTCTTGATGCTCACCCAACCAGGAACTTCATGGTCCAATCGTGGTTCAGTGTGTAGAATTGAGAGGAGTTTCGGGCAATAACTCATTCACGGTAAAATTAAAAAGTAATTATGTTCCATTTTGCAACTAATGTTGTGATATTATTTTTGTAATTAGATTATGTTAATATTCATACTTTAGTTATTTCTCAATGATCTATACATTATGCTATCTGACCATGATCAGGATATGTATTTATAAGTCGGGTTTTTAATTAAATAACCGATTTTTTTTAGTTTCGTAGGGTCGCTAATAAAGAATAGTCCATTTTACAAGGATTAGCTACTGTATTTGATTAATAATAAGGAAAGTTTGATAGCGGCAACATTGATAACGGCAGCATTGTCGGTTGCCGATAAAATATACATTAAACACAATAACTTTGTCATGATATGCCTTAATTGACATTATATACTCAACACCTTTAACAACTTGAAGTAAGTAAAATTTGACTAAAAGGGTAGAGGTTGTATCTATCCCGATGTAAAGTGACCCTGTACGCAAAACGACTCGATAGTCAGGGAGGCATCAAACTGATCCTAGTCAAAAACATAACCACTGCGTACAAAATATATGTCGCCATTAAGTCACTTCACTATAAAGGTATTTATATTCAGCTATATCTAAATAAATGGTTATGATAGTGGCTTAATGTCATGTGTTTCATATCTATGAAAAACCATGATGACTAAACGAAATGTCTTCAAGCTTCATCACAGGTGACTAAAAAAATGTTATTATGTTAAGATGTAATCTAAAATGCCTCGTAAAGCAGAGGAACGTTGATAGCCCAATATATAATCTTTAAGTGCTATTACTCCTCGACGCATACTACCATTGTACTGTGCAATCAAACTGACCTCGGTGTAATAACGTTTTAGTACTAGTTCCAATCCGCATGAAAAAATATCACACAAGCCTACACAAGCTACTTATAAAAAATAAAACTTTTCCACCAAGCTGACCAATCCCATCACGGATGTCCCTAAGCCTTATCATTTCCGTTGTGTTCCATCTGCGGAAACACTGTCTGTGTCTTATTTCCGTCATCTCTGTCAGTTTCCACACGAGATCATCACGTCCACTGATCCCGGTTATAAATTGGCTCCCAGCCCGGGCAATCTCTCTCGCCGGAGTAAACAAAACTGATTCTGTTGTTCGTTGTTTCTTTATTCTGATGCAGGTATTAGCCAAAGCCAGAGCCCAGGTTTATGGTTTGCCCCGGTTTATTTTCAATCCAGCGTTACGGCCACTGTTCACGACTCCCCCAGGATGTTTGTTTGCGTAATGTAATCTTACTTCGCCGAAATGTAAAGTCCAATTTCCGTTACCTCGAGGCGGTGAAATACAGGATTTTAAACTCATTCAATCACTGTTTATAATACTATAATCATCCACATCAAATCACATTAGTATAAATAAAATGAATGTGAGTATTTTGTTGTATATATAAGTATTTTTAATAAATTTGAATGTTTACTAACATTGGCATTCCCCGCTAACAATCGAAAAAGTCCGCATAGTTAGAATAATTTTGTTTAACATAATTTACTTTTTTGGGGCTATTTATTTTACAGCTTCGCAATTTCCTCACATAATGCAATTAAGTGAAAAAGACGATCAGTTATTAATTTTGTTGTAGGCAATGACCATTTACGAATTAAACGTATTACTAATAGAATTCATGTGACCGAATGACAGATAGGATAATTTATGAAACTCGAGTTATGAATGTGGCTATGTAGTTAACAAACACATTTCTGTACATCTGAATAAATCTTTATCTCGATGGTAAATTTTGTTTGGAATATTGTCAATATCAACTCAATCAACACATAGTTAACACACACATTTCTGTACATCTGAATAAACCTCTATCTCGATGGTAAATTTTGTTTGGAATATTGTCAACATCAACCCAATCAACACATAGTTAACAAACACATTTCTGTACATCTGAATAAATCTTTATCTCGATGGTAAATTTTGTTTGGAATATTGTCAATATCAACTCAATCAACACATAGTTAACAAACACATTTCTGTACATCTGAATAAACCTTTATCTCGATGGTAAATTTTGTTTGGAATATTGTCAATATTAACTCAATCAACATACAGTCATTTAACGCGAAGTTTTACCCGTCAGTATTAAATTAACTTATATCCTTGAGTAAAGTGTACAGTTATGTTTTTGAAATGTCTACAAAACAATTAGTACAATTACGTTATCCCATTCTTGTGGCGATGTAAGTACGTTTGTGTACGTTTCCTATCGTATCTATAACTTCTCTTTATAAATAGACGTGTCATAGAGCAAATACCACCCACCAGTTGAGTGACGGGTTTGATCACGCGTCATTCGCACTCAATTGGTAATTTCTTGAAGGGAAGTGCGAAAACTCATGTTTCTCCGGTCATTTAAACGTTCTGTGTAAGAGCTCGTGCTCCCGCCTTACCAGAGGGCACGACACTCATTGTTTTATGTTTTAATGCAGCCAGCCCTTGACATTTGAGTGTCGAACGCTCCAGTTCAGTGCGCGCGGTCCGCCACCACTCCTTGATTCTTTACAAGTCCTTCGGCCTCCTTGCACGACGCATGTGCAGATTCCGTTTAATGCTGATATAAAACGCGTTACGACTGACCTTTGGATAAGTAGGCCGTTCAGACTGCGTGTATTTCTGCGCTCATAAAGAATGAGTTTATAAAGATTTCATAAAGATGAGTTTTTGGGTTCATAAAGATGTGTTTATATGAGTGTCAATCATCACCAGGATTAGCAGGATGTACTTGTCCTTCTAAGGAAAATTTAATAAAAATATGTAGGGTATGGCATATTAGAAGCGTGATATCATAGGTTCGCATTATTTAAGCTACACAACAACTCATATATATATATATATATATATATATATATGATGAATTTTAATTTCTGACAGTACATTTGACACAACCTCGGTTACAAATGTTAATACTTATATAAGTTATTGTTAGAATGGGAATGAAGTCAGTTAATCGTGTAAAGATTATAATGTATTTTTACTCATATCCGACGAATAATATGAATGTAACAAGCACATTTATTCAACCAGGCGATTTGTTTAAAATGACCGCCCACTATATACATATTGTGAATTATACTGCAGATTCTAAACATATTTGTGCCATTCTATAACAACTTCATTTAGGTTAAATGCACGTCCCTCACTTATAAATATGATCCTATGTTAAATAATAGGTCTTTATTTAATTCGATTACCCCAAAAGTAAATAAATTCCCCTTATATATTAAAGTAGAAGGTAAACATATTTGAAATTATTAAGTGTTTTCCGTAATTCTTGTTTTACATTATACTGAGTGAGTAAAATTCACCCTATACATACAATATACATAAACAAACACCAAAACGCCTTCCATTACTTGAGTATGTGTCTAGTAAACTAGCTACAACAGAATGGCTGGATAACTCAAACGTTGTGGTTTGAGTGTTCACCTCATGATTTGAGGTGCGCCAGATCGACCCTGAGTCTGAAAATGTTAGCACGGTCTACACTTATATTCACTAAGAAAAAGTCAACATTGCTTATTATTAATCCCGTTCCCTTTCAAAACTTTAAAAAGCGTCATGACGTAAATACTCGGAATCCAACACAAAAAGACTTTCCAATTCGTTCCGAGATTTAATCAGACTTAATTATCTTATCCAATAATGGAAACGCAAAATTACCCCTCCACCTGACTGCCACACCCTAACCTTCACGGTCTACAATGCCGGCTAATGCTCCTACCGTGTATGATACACTGGGCACGAACCCGGGACTGCCCTTGCCATTGATTACCGCCGCTGATTGGACAAAGATCGGAAAATGTCGCAAGCTGGAAGTGGGTGGGAGGGAGCTCTGGAATCTGTCCTTTGAGCACAATAACGTGATCCTGGAACGTGACTTGGAACAGATTGTCGGATAGTTGCCTTGTGACTGTCGGGGAGAACGAGGTGAAGATATATTTTTGTGTCATATTGGCTTCCGTGGTCGTTTGAAGTGTGACCGACAAAAGTAAAGGAACGCCAATAGAAATAACGACGTTTTCGAATTAGGAGCTCACTATGACAATGGATGGTTTACCCTGACAATGTCTCTGAGGTACAGCGTATAATGTCTTTGATAACGTGCGTTGTTTCAAAAACGTTAATTCGGAAACAATACTGTACTGTTATTTTTTCTGTGGATATTTTATATTATGCATTGGTTTGTATTATTGTTTTTTTATGAAAATGGGTTAAAAGAATACATTTCAGTTTTTAAAACATTTACTAAACCAAAATTGGTTTTCAGTGGTTTTGGTTAGTGATATTCCAAAACACGATCTAAAACTTACCAGTATGGCTTCTTTCACTTTGCTCCTGTTATCACTTTAACAATTGTATTATGTTTATTTTAGTGCAAAAGTGTAAATTAGTATCAATTCGAAAAGCAATGGTAATTTTTCTAAAAATGCTAAGTAGATTTCAAGAAAAAGTATGTTAATTTGGCAAACGTGTTTTTGATTTTCTCAATAACAATTAATGTATATACGTCACTTGAAACTTTGAAATTCTCTCTTTAAAACGTTCTATATTATTTGCTGTACTTGCTTAAGAAAGGTACTTTAAGTGTTTTAAAACTCAACAACTTTGAATAAGTCCCAAAAGAACTACAAAGTAGGTCGAACTTTCAGAAACTTTAACCAGAAAACTATTGTAATTTTCTTTTGTAAACATTGATAGTTTTTCAATATAAGTTAGGAACCTTGTTTACACTATATACAAGTTTAAACCTAATTAAAATTATCAAAGATTTTTACATATAATTATTATAGCATATAAAAATACAAGGTTAAGAATTATTCAATAACGGAATTTGTTTGTACTATCATTTAATACTACTCACAAGATGGAAAGCTTTCATTTTATTTAAACGACTCGAATTATCTTGCTGCATAACATATGTACATACGTGTCTATGCATTTTATTATTTTACATTGATCGTTATATCGCGCAATACATTTACTTTGTTAGACGGTGATATAAACTTGGCTACAAGGTTATAGCATTTGTGCTAGCATATTTGAACAACAATTGTAAATATTGTAATGCGTTTATTTTAAGGCGATTTTCAAGGAAAATTTTGAATTTCCATAAATAATTTGCCGAAATTAATACCGAATTTATTACCAACATTGTTAGTTTATAATGTAAAACAACGTCAAATGAGTTCTATATGTTGCCACTTCTCACACTAAAAGATGAATGCAGCCTAAACATGTGTATACTTTTATCGTTTAATACTGTAAGATCGTAATTATTTATTTCCATAAGGTGATGTAAGGTTCCATAATGTATAAAAAAACGTTCATTAGAGGAAGTAAATAACGAATAAAGAGTTCTTAAGCTCAAAAATAAATATCACTTAATTCGATCGCTGCTGGTGACGTTGCCAATTTAATCTGGCGAGAGGTCCCACTTAGTCTGGTGTAGACAGCATTAATAAAACTCTCTGATCAGAAACTCGTCATATAATTAATCATTTACTTCTATAAATTAGATAATATTAACCTGAAGATTTCATAACCAATTACAAACTAAACCTTTTTAATAATAGTGTAAGTTTTCTATTTAGATTTTACAAAAGAATATTTTGTTATAATAAATGATGTGATATATCAACACACTATTCATTTGGTAATTAGAGTGGGAACAATTGTATAAGAACTTCAGTAACGATATCAAAAACTTAAGAGGGGTTTCAGTCACGAAATATTTCGCGTTTCTGCTTCCCGCAATGTTAACCTTCAAATCCCTTCCCTCCTGAACGGATGATCCTAAATCGTTTATTAGTGAATTTCCTTTGGAAAGTGAACTATTAGCATGACCCGCACGGAGAAACTTAAGCCCAGGACCACCATAGAAGTTCCTAACGTGACCCCCTGAACACGTTTTGGGGGGTCGTTCAAAATTATATATATATATATATATATATATATATATATATATATATATGTGTGTGTGTGTGTGTGTGTGTGTGTGTGTGTGTGTGTGTGTGTGTGTATGCACTCTAGCGGTCGCATGTTTTGTCCGATTTACTTCAAATTTGGTAGGGACCTTTCTTTCTATAATCTGTTGGACAAGTTCGTTGGGCAAAACAATCGGAAAACTCTAAACCCATTTTGTGGGGATTAATCTTTCAAATTTCTAGTTTTTGGGCTCAAAAAGGGTCAGACAAGCCCCGGACGTAAATGTAATGCATGTATTAAGATGGGAATTAGTAAAGCGAAATTTTTAAACCCTCTCTCGTCATTCTAGCTTAGATATTTACCGAGTTGCTAAAGAAAATATATATCGGCTAAACACAGTACGTTGTCTTATGGGGGTTTTTACATTAGAAAGCATGTTATTCATTTGTTGGTGTATTTGTATCATCCCCAGCAACCTGGCGCCTACTTTAAAGCCTGACTGGACCTTCTCCCAACCTTATAATGCCCAAAATTGTATTCCTATTATTGCAGGTAAATGAAACCAGGAGCATCAGAACAGCCATAAAATCAATGTTTTCAGATTTCAATAAAATTGGAATAAATATATGTTTTTACACTGGTTTTGAGTTTTAAAAGTTTTGTATGTGGAAATTCACTTCTCTCACGTCAGCGTGCTGCGTGCGAACTCGTTTTTATTTATATTTGTTTCTTCCTTCTATAAAATGAACCATTTTTTAACAATGTTGGATAATCCATTGAGGATGGACGGGAGTATAAAGTTAACATTGGTCAATGGAGAAGCAGGTAAAATCAGGTGTCTGAAGGTCCCTCTTAAATTAATTTATTTCGAAGATAAGTAGGGAAAGTAAACAATCCCCCAAAGAATCACAGAAGGCAAAGTAAGTATGCGACTTAATAGAAACCGCCGTACGTCAATTCCAAAGAGAAAGCGGTTTCAATCATTTTAAATTGAAAGTGAAAGGTTTCAATTTAGATTTGCAATACAAGGAAAGAGCCTAAAGCCCAAAGCCAAATAACGAGGGGTCAGTCGATGCATATTGAGGCGTGCAAAGAAGGCAAACGGAAAATAACTTCCAATCATGGTATAAGCGAAGACGTGCCCCTGGCTGGGAAGAGGGGCTTGCCGGGGAAAGTGAATAATTGCAATGGTGAGTGACAGGCCACGAACAGTCGTGTCTAATTATACTGGAGTGCGTACTTTAAAGTGCATTTGGTCGGGATTGATTGTTGGAAAAGTAGGTCCCCCGCTTGGGTAGCCAATGCCACCCGTTAAAGGTCGTAATTAATGTATTTTATTTATAAAACGTAATCATTCTTTTAAAATTGGTTTTATAAGCTATTATTTTATTTGTTAAATTTATTAAGTATTATATTTTGCGTAACGGATAAGCAAACATTTAGACATTGTAATTTATAAATATGATTATTTGCAGCATATCCTGGATTTCTCGTCATTTTTAAGCTTTCCCAGCAGTCAATTTACCAAAATGTTTAAATCTAATTGGTATATTGATTCGTGGACGAATAATATTTCGAATACCAGCCATTGACTCAGAGCCATTTATTTCCAATGAGTAAATGCAAACAAAGTAGGCCTACAATAAATTAAAATCTCTTGGTGAGCCAACAAAGACTAACTAATTTCGTGATGTTATAACCTTTCAAATAATTTATTAAGAGGGGGCACCGGTCATGAGACTTTTGGCGTTTCTTCCTGCTCCACCCCCCCCCCCCCTCCATAAGGCCAATGTTAACTTTCAATTTCCGTCCAGTAGTTATCTGTGAATGTATAGTTTTAACATTTGATAGGAATATTGAACTGGTGATTATCAGGCGATTTTAATGAAATTGTTTCACAATTATGTTTTAAAATTAGTTTATTTTATTTTTATTTTTTGTATTTTGAGACGAAATTATCAATCAATAGAAAATAAGTTTGAAGCTTTGCTTACTGAAAATACTTCGTTATTTGTTTCTCTTTAAAACAATCCATAAACCAATAATATCCGACCACCCGTTTAAACTCGATAGAACTTGAAAGATAACATTGCTCTTATGGGTTTGTAAACCTACCTGGACTTAACTTAATGACTCACAAAATATAGTTTAAAATATATAAAAAATAAAACTGTTCATCTTTACGAAGGCGATGGCGCTTCACTAATAGAAATCAAATTCCTTTTGTAACCTTAGTCAATCTAAAAATCTTTCATCCTGCCAACATCCAGGTACACAGTTATAATAACGGGGCAGGCCAAATTAAACGGCACTAACATCTTTAAATCGAACCTTCGAGTTTTTTGTGCCCGAACTCAAAATTGGGGGCCAGTTGACTGACAAGGGCTCGACAATAGGCCTTCCCATATTGGGCCGGTCCAGACCCCAGACCGAATGCCTGAGAAGATTGCCCAACCCACCAATTTGGTACTAGACTGTGGCAAGCCCTATTTAACCGCTCGAACCATACTCCCATTATCTTTAGAATTGGGTACTTGTTTGACAACGCGCTGCTTCCCGACACGAGAGCCCCCTCAAGGACTCTTGACTGCGCACTTTAGAAAGGCTTTACTAGTTGTTTATGTGTAAAGTAGTATGTTTAAGGGGCGTTTCGAGGGGGCATTTTATATATTCTTTTTTTGAGGGTGTGCTTTACATATATTTTATCGAACAAAGGAAGTGTTTTTTGTATGTATTGTGTATATATATTTAAAATTAAGGGAAGTGATTAAAATACTGTAAGAGAAGATTTATAATAATAATGTAATAAGAGAGGATTTAATTCTAACTATTAAATTAAAAATCACAAAATAATTGTTTATACATTTTAAAGTAGATGTGTAGTTCAATTAACAAATACTTTATACAACTTCCCTAAAGGGAAACACTAAAGAGAGGGAACACAGTGATGGTCAATCCTAGGTATTTCGTTGATTAAAATATTGGCACATGCATCTAAAAATATAGAACATAAACTACGTAAGAATAATATATCCTCTAATACTATACTAGTAAGTAACCATTCCACGATTAGACTAGTAAATAATCAAATCTATTTTGCAATAATAACTAATAATATTTTGGGAAGCGTACCCGCTAAAACTGTCTAACCCTTAAAAGCGCTTGAATCCGAATAAACAAATTATTGTTTTCATAGCTGTTTTTGTAATTGTATTTAAATGCTTGAATAACCCCAACTGCGAAAATAACAAGGTTAGTTTGAATAATTCAGTCCGTCTCCAAAGCGAATCCAGTTCTGAGGATCAAAACACCACAAAGAATAAACTCCTTAATCGCTAATTAGGATTCTTTCATCAAGAATATAACTAATTCATTAAAAGTTGAGCCATTTCAATTTGTTACCGAGAAACTTTTAATAGGGCCCAATTCAAACTTTTATAAGTAGACCATAGCATCTTTAATGCATGGATAAACGCCTATATTAGCTGCTTACATTGGCATCTAAACAGTTTTCTGTTGACTCGACTGCGAGGATCATTACCAAATTATTAAAGGGGAGTGGATATTTTATTTTGTTAGACTAATTGATTGCAGAGTTTAAAGTCCTTAAAAACTGTTCAAAACAACATTAATTTGAATAACGTAATGAAGCTAAAAATTCATAAAGGGCTAAAGAGACCTAAGTTAGAGTGCCAATATTTATATTTTTAAATTCTTCATAATCACACAAAGAAATGAGCATTACAGATTTACTAGTGGCTTGAAGGAGTCATAGCCCCTAACCTGTAACATTCTGCCTCATCAGATTTCTTTTACTCTTCCATGCGAGAAAATTAAAACAGTATTAGTAGGAACACATGACTATTCACAACGTAGATAGTTAATCACATGTTTAATGCAAACAAATCAGGCGTTTTTAAACCCCATGTTATTCAAATGGGTATTATTTTATTCCGTAAGAAATTGTCGGTACATAATTAAGAAAATTGAATAATTTTCCCCAACATTTCATGCCCAGGCCTATAAAATCAGACCTCCTCCCAGCTTTCTACGACTTCCCGTTCGCTCACAATTTCATTGTCAAATTTGGGATTACGGAATTAGATATTTAGATTTAATATTACATCAATATGTTACATAATCGAATAGTATAACAATAACAATGCTATTGCAATGCAAAATGTATAAAACTGATACATAGCCATTTATAACTAACTAACCGCGTATTATAAATTCACTTCGGTATCTCATAGTCGAATTGTATCAATTTTCAACATGTTATACTATTTTTGAATAATATAATAACCTTGCAAATACAATAATTTAAATCTATTCATATTCTAAACTGCATTTACCAATAGTTTGTGTTTAAAACGAGTTAACTCCAGGGACTTCTGACATTTAACTCAATTTATAGCGAACTAAATAGACGCTGACGTAGTCGACACTAAACGCTCCGACTGCATCATAAACCAAGAATTGTGATAAGTTCAGGCAGCATTAGTGTTGCAAATTAATGTAATTGTTGCTGCTATCACGGGTTGCAGTTGCAGCTGTGAAGGAGCTAATTGATTATCAACAGCAGAGCGGGGAGCGAGGCTAATTGAAGAAGGTCGTATGACGTATCGACTTGACTAAGCCAGTAATAATATGCTACTTATTGAAAACTGTAATAATAGGTTTCTATATGTTACGTGCAAAACGTATGTAGGGAATTTAGCTTTAAAAAATAAGAACACTGAACATGTGCACATTTAGTGCATTGTTATCGATTAACGTTCAGTTTATGAAAACTGGCAGGCAGATATTCCTTTGTCTTACATAAAACTGTTTTCATGGTGTGGAGTGGGCTCCAGTCAGAAACGTTTGGTGTTTCTAACTGCCTTCCCCATCATACGACTTTATCGATTGCATGGCTCATTTTAACGAGCGAAAATATCTAGCTATTTTATTCATTTTGGAAATGCCTGTTGTTTAGCAATTAATTTTGACGAAATCTAAATGGATTACGGACGTTTTTGTGAGACCAGAAGAAACTGTTGTCATTTTTGAACAGTTTGGACGGAAAATTAAACCTAGTTTTAACTATCTATTTCCCTGGAAAAAATTTCAAAATCACCAATATTAATCTTTTCCAACCCTAAAATATTCAATATTTAAGATGTTTTATGGATGAACTATTTGTGGTATAAAAATTCTACTCATTAACTCTTTGGTTTTTGGGAAAATTAAACCTAAATTAACGATATCCAATAACCAGTTGAGGAGGACGAACTTTGAAAGTTAACATTGGCTATTCAGGAGGAGCAGGTCCTACTATTACAGAGGACTGGAGGCCCCCTCTTAATATTTGAAAGGCAGAGGCTACGTACACGTCCGACATGAGCCGCTACTGTTCACGTCCGTTCCAAATTATGCACCGTACGTTACTTTTCCTGTGATTTTTAAAACAGATTGAGAGCCAGAAAACCTCCAAATCTAACCTTATGTAACCTAACCTAACCTAACCTAACGTAACGTAACGTAACCTAAACTAACATAACCTAACCTAACCTAAGCGGTAGCGATGTGAATTTCCCTTACATTGGACGTGTACGTAGTCACTTCGTATTTGAAACCATTACTTAACTGTTAGACCATCTGTTATGTAAACACGTCTGTAACACTTGACTGTATAATCCAGTTAACTTTTACTTGTTGAAGAAAATTTGACTTGGCCTAGTCAATACTTCTATAACCATTAAGCAATTTATTCGTTGAGTACATTCTAAAGCTGTTATCTGAGGTAAGCATAATACTGTATCTGGGCAAAGAAGATCTGGATGAAGATTAGATACTGCTCAGTGATTCCACTTGTCATTGAGCGATTGATTTATAAAGCTTTCTATGAGCAGATCGACGTAGCTAGTCAAATTAACATTGTTGAGACCCACTGGAATTGGGTCATTCCCTTTCAAATTAAATGCATACCATGAGCGCATACCTTTTGTGGGAATCTAAATGCCTTCAAAAAGACGGCGACACAATGTTGGCCTGTTGGCGAATGTAAATTAACTATGAGTAACGAGTGAGATGCCTTGTGCCTTGTCTATATTTGTTACTGAGTGAGGCCGATAGGTTCTTTAACCAGGATCATTAATCAATAACCAAACGACGAATGACTGCTTGGTCCAGTTTCAAACATTCACAAAACGTTCCGAGTCTGATCAGGATCGACCTGGCGAACTACCTACACAGCCATAAAATAACTAGCAACATAAATCTTCAATTTTACTTATCCAACTCTTAAGCTACGTAAAAATAAATAAATAATTTGACCGCGGTAAATCTTTACGGCTGAATGGTTAGTCGTGTGCTGGAGTAGTAAAGCAGCCAGCCATAGTCCGAGGGCGCGAGCCCGTTATCGGTAACGCGCTTGCGACCCATAACTAGCCGCGATGGTGAGCCGGCAATGACCGCGATGGAGGCTGTTATTCATCCTTGACACCAGACATATTTCTCTCCTCTGGCCAGGAAGCGATCATCCTGTGATCCCGCTAGCCGATGGCATCTTCAGCTGTCACTCTCGGGGCGTTATAGTCTCCGTGACTCACCCGAGCTTGCAATTACGTTCTCTGGTCAGTGCAAGATGACCATTCAGTCTTTAAATAACAATTGTTAAGAATGCTTTGTTTAGTGAGTCAAATTCACTTTGAATAAAACATTTCCACTCAATTATTTGTAGTTGAATACAACTCCTTCAACTTCTTTACTACCAAAGTAATGCTTTGACATTTTTAAAATCTTTATCGGTAGAGTTTGTTGCTCTTAGATTATACGGTTGGACTGACAAAAAGGCAGTAAATCTGCACCAAAATATCTTTCAAAAATTAAATTTCCGGTTAAGGCAGTAAAATGTGAACATAAAACTCTCTGGAAAAGCAATTTTACAACCTTTAAATACATAGCCAAAAATCGTTACGTTTTTTGCTCATTATATTGACATTTTTTGGTTTCAAATGCATTTTCAAAAAGGCTACTCCGTAAAGAGTTCTTTATGGATTAGTGTAAACAACTCAAAGAAGAATTTCAGGCCATTACTACAAGTAACGTATAACAACTATAACAACTATAATTGATGAACGAAGTGAATCACTGTATTGATGAAGAAGTTTCAGTGGCCGTGTGTGGGTGTGTGTGTGTGTGTGTGGGTGTGTTATCGAAATACTAAATAACTGTAAAACATTTCTTAATGAAATTTTAAAGGAGTCATTTGGGATACCAAAGGGATGTTTTAACACAGCATTTGTATTTTATTTTGGATTATTAATAATTATTAAAACTAATTTTAATGTTTGATATTCAGTAGTTGAATTGGTTTTCGTAGTAAGCTATTGACTATGGTTGTCTTTAAAATGTCAGCTGGGATTTATCTGTGTTTCACTTGAGGGATTTTTATCCCCTATATGGGATATTTTGACTGATTGTGGGATAAAATGGGATTGTGGGATAAAGTGTGATTTTTTTGAAATCGGCATTACGTCTGCTAGTTTGCTTACAACTTACGATCAGAGCACCTTAGCAGTAGCACTTCTAGTGGATTTTCTCGCCGTACTGGCAGTTGCGGGGTTTCCCATTTTTAACCTCGCTGTCCGCACCTATTATGATTTTATAAACGTCACAGAACGAACGCTGAATCATGTCAATTTCGCTGGCCGAGCCATGTTGGAATTAACAAGCAAACTATTTGCCATTATTTAGTACCTACTTCGTACTCTTTAGTACTACCATTAAAAATATTAGTACCTCTCACGTAAATAAATTATTTAATTTAGTTAATTCACCGTATCATTTAACCTATGTCGCATTGCTCAAAATCCTTTGAGGTACTAAAATGTAAAATACCTATAGGTAATTAGTAGATCTAAATAAGCTCTATCTAACGATATAAATATTGTACTAATACATTATTCAATAATCATATAATATTTAACATTAATTGTGTTGCAATGTTTAACAAATCAGTGGGAAAGTGTGGGACATGACGAGGGATACTATAAGGGAGAGTCTGGGATAAAGTGGGATTTTTTGTATCAGTGCGTGGCATATTTTTACCGTAGAGGGGAAACACTGCATATTTGTTTATAAATTACTCAAATGTAAACATAACCAAAACTATAGATTTGGTTATGTTTTGTTCCATCAATTTTTTTATTTCGAAATAGTTTAAAATGTGAGTGTTATGTAAATTAATAGTGTTTTGTCGTGTTTAAAACAATGCTTGTATCCATTTAGATTTATTATCAGTTTATTTTTTACTGGAAAACTTCGATGTAAAAGCTGGACTAGTGATGATAAATTAATACAATAGGTTTTGGAATGTTTGAATTACTAGGACAGTATAACTCTGTAACACGACTGACTGTGATTGATAATCAAGCGTGTGATTGATAATCAAGCGTGTTGTAGACCTATAGTAGTTTCTTTACATTGTGAACAAATTACTTGATGGCAGACTTACTAAACTATCATACGTGCAAACTATCTTTATTACATATAATGTACCAAATAAGCCTCATTGTCACCTAATGACATGGGATTAAAGTTTTGTAATCTACCGGTCAGTAAAATAGTCTGGTTACAGTTTATATTTGTTTGCATTTTCTGTGGTTAATATTGATTTTCATAAACAATTAAGATTTCCAAAACTCCGTAATCTCAACCGTCTACATTGTTCAACTAATTACGATGTAGACAGATTGCCCTCCTGAAAAATTGTCATTAATGTAGATGTTGGATTTTGCTTTTAAAACTCTCGTGCTGCGATTTCAGTAGCTTGTGTATTTAAATTCAAACTAACATATATTAATGATGTAAACATTTTTAAATTTAAGGTATGAATTTTATAAGATACTGTTATATAAATAAATCATTGAATACCTTTTTTTACATTAAATGGGTTTAAAACAAGTATATTTCTGTATGTTTAACCCCCTGATTTTGGAGCTGGAAATTAATACGTCTAATAATTATTGGCAACTTTTCTCTCAGGTTATATATTTAAAACTCGTCGAAAACCATCCGGTACCAAAAATATATTAGTCATTGGCCGAGTCTTAAAAAAGCGTGAACAGGAGCTAGGACATGTGACCAAATAAACGCTATCAGTTTAATCTAATTTTCTAGGTACACACAATGGTTTTAAGAGGTTAATTGCTCCACCTCACCCTCCAGGGTTAGATGGAAACGTATTCCGCATATTCTCTATTCATTGTTGCTAGATTAGGAAACCCCAGCATAGCTGCTATAGGCACGTTTTCCATAAGCGGGAATTTTGCGCAGGTTACCAGAAGGTTAGGATATAGCAGGAAAGGAAAGGGTGGGATGGGACAGGCAGCCAAATTGGCCTTTCAGAGTACCAACTCCCGTGCCTTGTGACAGCTGTGATCAGGCTCAATGTGGACCCGCTCTGCCCTCCAACTGGCCAACTCAACGGATGGGGTATCCATGTACAACAGCCAGGGACCATACATTCTCAGGTTGGGGACCAACCCCTGAGTTTCCGCCCCGAGCCGCTGCAAGTGGAGGGACCAAAGGTGAAAGGGAAGTTTGTCATAATGGACATCCAAAAAACTTCATATGTAATGACAATTTCATTTGCTGTACCCAATGTCAGCATCCAAACTGGTATAGACCAGTTTTAAGGTTGTCCTGGGACGAATATTCTCTATTGGTCAATGCTAACACACCAAGTTTTAATAAAATTAATAAGTATTCAAGAGATATATGTTTTTTATTTCTTATAAGAATAACATCGGACAATATACTTAGTTTACTGCTGAATGGAAATTGAAATATTCTCCACAACCATTAGCCGAATAGCCTACTAACGAAATACTAATTTAACCGTGTGTGGATTGGAGTACTAATTTTTCATCTTTTAGAGCTTTTTATGGCAATGAGATAAAACTGTTGAAACCTGCTAAAAATATTTAAAGTTTATGGTACTAAGAAAGGTAAAAAAACTGAAGTTTGGGATCTCTTAAGCCCTGTAAGTTCTGAACAAAATTTTTCTAAAAAATCAGGTGGTATATTTTATTAGAAACCTAATATAAACCACCAAATAAAAAATCCAAAGATTTCGAAAGCGGCTCCTCAAAACTGCTCCAGACCTATATACTACGTTGTTGGGTACCAAAATATTATGGATACCTCTTTGTTCTTCCCTCAGGGCTCTGCCTTTACTATCACTCCCAACTTTTAATTTTAACGTATGATTCGTTGGATTTATTTTGTTAAAGCAGCATCTCCTGAAAGATGTCCCCACGTTTGATACGCCGCCCTACTCAACCATAGACCTCCACCGCACAGGAAAATTTTCTTTGTTATCATTTACACCTTTTTTAGTAATTTTAGAAAATTTTCAATTATACAAAAAATTGTTGTTATTTTCTTTTAACCCCGGCCTTAGAGCTCCGCCTCGCTGGCTTTAAAAGTTGCCTTGTTAAATTTATGGAGGAAAGATGATCCTTGGGTAAGCGTTCGGGAGTTCGGGTCAGCGTTCGGGTTGAGTACTACTAGCTGGTCAGACAGACATTATTCTCTCCTAATGTCACTGAATTTGTTTTATGTCAAAGATTCTCGTTCTTTTTCAAGATTAGCTCGTTAGCTACGCTCACTTGCCTATGTTTATATAGAGCTTGCTTCGGTATTGAAAATGAGTTGCTATTCAAATAGATTTATTATGTCTATAATAAACATATGTTTATATGCTTTTCAAGTATGTTTAGATATCATCCTTATAACAGCTGTTTGATGAAACTAAATAACTAACATACAATCCCGACTTTGTTTTATGTATTTAGATAATGAAAATAACTTAATAATATCTTGCCATGACAACGTTAATATACACTAGGCAGCAATACGGATTTTAGCAATTTGAAATTTAAGTAACTGCACAACGCCATCTGTAGAGCCTGATATAAGCGTAGGTTATATTATATAAATCAAACAGGAAAGTTGGCCGGGCTGGTAAGGGCCCGCACTTGCATTTAGGGTGTAGACCAGAGCCTGTACAGACCTAAATTCAGCCCTGGCCGTCTGTATGCAGAACTTCAAACATGCTAGAATCCAGAATCATTGTCCCTGTCTCGTGTACATTCTATGTGCCTAAGAGTAAAAATATGTTATAGTCAATAAATACAAATGCTGAATTATTTTGACTCAATCCTATCCTACACTATAATATGAGTAAGGTTTGCATGCTCGCTTGCTTGGTTGATTGCTTGCAACTCTTATCTCAAAAACGGCTCCAACGATTTTCTTAAAAAATAACTAATGTGTCCTTCCAACTACTTGTGTTGTAAAACCTGATATCTGGGTTAAAAATAAGTTCTAGACATGTCCCATCCCCCAAAAAAATCAAATAATGTAAAAAGCCGCTATGGAAAGTTGAAAAAATCACATTGGGCTTTTAGAGATTAAAATAAAAGCAAAAGAGTCATAACAGCTGTTCAAAATCTTTCAGCGAACTCTCAAAGTTATACTCATATAGTTTAAGTACTACCTGGGACTGAGCTTTGCTAGGGAAAGGTCAATCTTGTTTATGACTTGGAGTTGTTTTCACCATGTACCCTACTAACGAGCATTTTTGAGGTCACAACAGTTGTTATTATAATGGACCTTTGAGTCATTCTGGATATGACCACTCTACATGTAATCTTCATTCAAAGGATATATTATCTGATTTTATGGAACCACATGGAACTCATGTTGTTTATGATTATTAACATGTGGTTTCCTGAGAGCAGAGATTAAAAGATTTGAGAGAAGATTACATACATAGAGTAGTAAAATAAATCAAAGGGATATTGAGCTATAAATAACAACTGGAGTGACCTTAAAAATGTAGAAAAGAGGCAAATGAGTTATACAAATCTGATTATCAGTAGGGGGAAGTGGTGAAATAAGCTCCAAGTCATCTAAACAAACTGACTGGCCTTCCCCCGAGCAAAGTTCGGCCCCCAGGTATCATATACTCTAATATGAGTAAGGTTTGCTTATATGTTTGCTTGCTTGCGACACTAATCTCAAAAACGGCTCCAACGATTTCCTTCAAATGTTCAAAATAACTAATTTCTGGGATAAAAATAAGTTCTAGACAGGTCTCATCCCCAGGAAAAATCAAATAATGTAAAAAAATAAATAAAATGAAAAGTTAAAAAAATTAACATTGGGCTTATGGAGTTTTAAATCAACACAAAAGAATTTTATCAGCTGTTTATAATCAACCAGGGAACTGTCAAAGTAATACTCATGTTTTTTATGATTATTAACATGTGGTTTCCTGAGAACAGAGATTAAAAGATTTGAGTGAAGATTATATATATAGAGTAGTAAAATAAATGAAAAGGACATTGAGCTATAAATAGCAACTGGAGGAACCTTAAAAATATAGAAAAGAGGCAAATGAGTTACACAAATCTGATTATCAGTAGGGGAAAGTGATGAAATATTACTCCAAGTCATCTAAACTGACTGATTGGCCCTCCCCCGAGCAAAGCTGGCCCCCCCAGGTACTGTCGTGTTAAAACGGATATGAGAAGGGTGTTACCACTCCAGTAGTCAGTAGTATTTTTTATTTACATTAGTCCTAAATTATCTGTTCTTGCCGTTGTGGAGTTAAAACATATATGGGAATGGTGTTACCATTCCATTAGTAAAATGTTTGGTTTATTAATTATCTGTTCTTGCTGTTGTGGAGTTAAAACGGATAACAGAAGAGTGTTACCAATCCAGTACCTGCCTACATATCTTTAAAAATTCAGTCTTCGTTCATCCTCTTACGGGAAGAATGAGCGTACACCTAGTGTATAACAGCTATATATGTTCAAAACCTAAACAAGTGTTGAAATCCCTAAAATAGTGGTTTAAGGAGACATTATTGATTCCTTGGAAGGGTCCAAGCTAAAGCTAGAGGAGATCAGTGAGGTAACCTCCTTCGGCGTTTTCCGTAACGTTTCCGTGGCCCCAAGAGCCGATGGCATCTGCAGTGAAAGCTCCAAGGCGATGTGCAGACTGTAGAATGCGTGCGCGTTGTCTCGTTGCTGCTCACGCTTGCACAACCCGATGTAGATTGTCGGAATGGTTTGCATAAGGGTAATGTAATGGTTAAGTAATAGAGCGGAATTTGTCCACCGGCTTATCTATCGCTGTTGCTTAACCAGGTGTAAATGTGCCGGGTGTGGGGAATAAACGAACTAGGCGAGTGAGACTTTCTACTGATAAGAAACGACTTGGGCAGGTGTTTAAATGTAGATTTGTAAGATAAGTTGGAGGAAAGGTTACGCAAAGGTGGAATTAATCAACCGGTACTTGTCGTTTTGTAATTAGGCCTCCAAGTCAGGTTTGGAAGCTGGTTAGGAAGGAGGCAGTTCTGGACTGGATGATATTCCCGTATTCAAATAACAGCAACCACTGTCAACCAAACAAGATGGTCTGATTCTGGTGAGTGTGCTAGAATTGCGCTTAAAGTATTACAACATTGCAACTCTTTCATGGCCATAGGTACCCAAGTTGTTACTTGGCCTCACCAACGTTCCCCACCGTCTCCTGTCTTTCGCATCCTCTTATGCAGTTCTCATCCTAGCCAAGTCTTTCTTAACCTGGACCTTCCAGCGAATTTTTGGCCTGCCCCTAAAATCGTCTTCCTGTTGGGATTTTACTCCATATCTGGTTGAGGTTGCTTGGTTCTTCTCTTCTGATGGCTTCTGCTTTTTGCTTCTACCACTATGACTGGCTCTACAAAAATCTCTAAATTCCCTATGGTGCTTTTTAAATTTACCTAGTTAAAGTAGGTTATTAGATAGGGAGCTCAGCTAATAATTTTATTTATGACATTTGCCATGCAAGAGAACTTATAGACATTTGTTTATATAATGGACATTTACCATTTAATCCGATTCTAAGTTGCCAATACCGAGAAAATGATGTAAACACCACAGACATCACCTTAAACAAGATAAATTTAAAGAAATGGTAAATTGACTTTATCTGTAGTTTTGTCCCCCTGTAAAATATTGATAGCGCTTAAATTGTATCCTCGGTATTTTTGTAATCATCACAAAATTTGCACTGGGTTAACTATTGTCAATGAAATAGGAGGTTCAAATTTGCAACGAAGAAAATAATTGTCACTTAATACTCATACGCAACATTCTCAAAACGTTTGTTTTACAAATCTATATGTAAAGTCGAACCATCACAGGAGTCTTTGAGGCAACTATAAGTCTGATACCCACTGACCAAATTCAAATACAGAGCTCGGTGAGAAATTCGCAGGAATTCTATGAGATTTTTGATACAATCTGTCTTAAGGCGAATCTCCCTTGAATAAAGGGTCAAATCATTAATAATGGATTTCGATCACCTACGTGATTTGATTTGACCATCAAACTGCAATCAAGTGAACATGCGAAACTGTTGGGAAAAGTTAGTAAATTAAACTATATAATATAACCGAATATTCTAAATCCACGAAATGCCATTTTTACATTGAAAGTCTCCCGTTACTTCAACACTGTCGTCCACACATTCAGCAGCGGCGGTATTCAATTGCGAGGTGCGGAGGCAGCCGAGACCAGTGCAAGGGGGACCGGTTGTCGAGGGAACGCATCCGAGCACCTCGTTGTCTAATGAGATATGGATTGCCGCCATAATCAATGCCGTAATTGCATTCACTGTTGTTGCTGGTTGCAAATCTTGTTCGCTCGCAATTAACGTGAACGCTAACGAATGCCGGCGGAGTCACGGGCGTAGTATGCCATTCTGCGGTATATCGCCCTGTCCAATCCCGCCACATTCTACGAGGACTTTCACCGCTATTGTCTTCTGTCTTCTGTAATGTTGGGAGATTATCCTGCCGATCGGTTGTGTAACGAGAACGGATATGTTGGGAACGTGGAAGCGATTAGGTAGTTTTTTCAACTGTTAGGTAACTGCTCAAATCTGTTTTGCCTGGATATGTTTCTTCAAACACATGTATCTTGATACGGAATGCAATATACAATTAAGAATTAAAGACAGTGTTGTTTCGTTTTATTATTATGAATTTTGCTCAATAAACCATCATATGCTTTAGTGAATTTTGTAATTGAGGAATTTCCTAGAGAAGTTTTAATTAACTCAACACAAATTTTAATGGGTTTTGAAAAAATATTTTAGAAACCTCTTTTCACCCCAAGAGTTATTTTCCATTTTTAAAAAACATCCAATATTCTAGAAAATTTTTGTTTACATTTTCAACCGGGCGATTAATTAATTTGATATCGTTCCCGCATACTTTTTTACTTTGTACCTGGGAGGCAATTTAACCATCCCAGGAGCGAATTGTTCAAGCAAACTTGTTATCCAGTACAGACAAGCGAGTCGACATATTTCACCCCACGTCCTGATTAAAGAGCTGATTAAATCATACAAAAGATTAGTTTGGCACTGTTGGTATTGAGTGATGAAGATATATGTATATACATTTCAACAATTAATTGATAAAAATATTTTTTAACTAAAAACCTAACTTTTAACAATAAATATAAAATGTTAGTTTATTTTATTAAAATAAATTAGGTTACCCTCTGTCACTTAAAAAATCCTTTCCCTTACAAAACTACCCAAAGACGTTTAAACGTCCGTTGAGAGCGCACGTTCAGCACGCGTCCTTATTAACGACCCGAGTGTCACACCGTCGCGCGTCGTGCCGCCGGCGCCGTCGCGTCGCCGGACAGTCTCTGACCCTAGGATCACGCCATACAAGCCGCTCCCGCATTTGCATAAATTCTCATCGTGAACGAGCCCCAGAATAACTCACGTTTCAGCCGCGTTTTTGCCGACAGCCCGTAACAAATTCCATTGTCTTTCATTACCGTGCGAACTGCTCTTTCGTCAATCACTGGGGACAAGTAAATGGTACACACGCGCGGTATTTCGTCCAGGTCGGGTATTAGCATAGACACCTGCACCTCTGTGTGGTTAGGTTGGTATCACGAACCTGAACCGCCGCTGAGCCGCACTGGAAGGCTCACGTTGCTGTGGGAAGAAAGTAGCAAGGGTTATGCAATTCACAGCGCTATTTTACTCTGTGCTCCGGGATGACTGGGGAAATTCTGCGACGTTAGGGAATGTTGCTAAGAGTGGGTTCTAGTCGCGACACATTTAGCGTTTCTCCCGGCATAAAGTCAACTTTGAAAGCCCGTCCCACCTCAACGGATTATCAGATATCGTTGGTTTATGAGTCATTTTAAAGACTACCAAAAATACCTAGCGATTTCAGTGATTAGAATTTCGATATAAATTTTCTTACTTCAGGAACTTGTTTCCTTGGGTTTCCGTGTACAGTCACATTGGTCCTCTAATTCCAATTAGTCAACCAAACTTTACAATTTAAAGTACAAATACTCAAGAATAAATCAATACTTTGTAATGATCATTTGCAGCAACGAAGCTGAGAGCAACTTCATCATAATTCAGCACCGTCTCTTAATTAACACTAAACTGGGTCACCTTATCAGATCTCAGATCTCCTCGCTCCTACGTGTTGGCTCATACATACAACATTAACGTAATCGCCCCCCATCGCGTTCTAGCGTAAATCCCTAGCTGGAAGTAAATGCGGGAGTAATTCACCGTGAAAACGAAAGGAGCGAGGCATAATGCCTTTCCAGGAGCGAGGTCGCTTTATAATAAATAGCTTAATACAATAAATACATTGGTAGTACGGCACCGCCGTGGGCGAGGTAAACAATACGACCCGTTCAAACCTTTCTAGTAATTACACATTTATCCGTGATTGCGGTAACACGATAATATCGACACATGAACTGGCCTATAGTCGCCTCTAGTTGCCTCTGGTCGCCACTATTTACCAGTTTCCATTGTGAGGGCAATTAGCTGACCGGCCCTTTCATTATCAGCATCACTACCCTTTGATGCGACCGCTTCATGTTCGTCTGAATCTGAAATGTTTCGTTTGACGATTCCACTGTCCAATTTGACATAGTGTGGCAGTTAGGTTAAATTCGTATTTCTGATGATTGCTCTGGTGTTTTGGATTATCACTTTGATAACGTATGGTTTTGTTTATTATTTTCCAAAGCAGGTTTTTTCTGCATTCTACGAATATCGAAAGTCGGCAAAACCTTATTCTTTTCTTAGAGTTGTCACATGTTTTCTAATAGTGACCAAAAGGAAAATTAATTTAATAATTTAAATTCATATGAGTACATGTCACGACCATTTAGTTAATGAGTCTTCATTTTTAATAACTGTTAACTGACAATCAATTTTAATTTGTTTTTAATCGATCTTTATTTATACAGGATTTCGTGTTCCTCGTGGGATGAAAACCACACGACGTCCAATAGCTTATTACCGTATTACTTTAATAGCCAGAACAAGAGATTGTTTTCATACGACCCAGAAAATTGGCGGTTTGGTCTAATTATACGACGAAAGCATACATTTATCAAGGCCCTACCCACGGTAAGAACTAGTAGCTTATTCATCCACACTGTTTAAAATATTCAACCCGCTCGCACATATAAGGTCATGCGCACCGACCCGGCCTGACTGAACAAAATAACTCGAACTCGTAAAAAACACACTTATCAGTCGCACTATTAAACTACATAATTTTCCCGGCGAGGCCGCAATTTCACGAAAAATAAACAACTCCAGTCCGCGTCGGGCGGCCGATCTCGGAATCTCGGATCAATTTTCGTAGCCTTGTGCGTAAAACGAGCGACTATAATCAAATCTAATCGCTAACAAAGTAATACCCGAGACGCAGCGATCTGTGAAACGGTCCGGCAATAAATCAAACATCGTGAGGAGACGAAAAATAAACAAATCCGGTCAGAAACAATGGACGGTGTGTATTTTGTGGACGCACCGGTTGTTTATCTCTAATGAAACGATGTGAACACTAATTCGGCTTCGGCGGCACTATCGGCCGCCCTATCTCCCCACAAAGACGCCGACTTATTAACGAGCTCGTCCTAAAACTTCTAAAAACGGCGCCAGACGTACGGGTCCGCATTTGCACTTGTGATGTTATTTTTATGCTCGCCGGTACCGTCCCGCCCACTTTCCCCTATAATTAAAGAGAGTTTCCGCGCGACGGTAGGTCAACAGTTTTTCTGTCGGCCCTGAGTAGCCCTCCCCCCCGGGCCTTTGAGCCCCCAGCTGCTCTCGTCTAATCAGATGACAATGCGCCCATGTCATGCTAGCCTCCGCTAAACGGATCAGGGTCCTCCGTTGTTGCGTCGGTTTACGCCGATTCCGCACAAAGACTCGGCACCTGGTCGGAGCGCTATAACAAGCTTCTAAACACGTCCGGACACTGTTGCGACTTGCGCAGCTGCTTTGACACTAGCCGCCCGTGCCACGTAGCCGCGCGATTATTGGAATTCGATGGTTTTGTGAGTTTTCGGCAATCGGATTGGAATTTGGACATTTTTGATCCGGTACTGGTTTGTCAGAGTTGATAGAAATAAAGGTCGCCCGACTATTCCCTAATGTTGCATTCATAGTATAGATCACGGTTATTTCATAAAACGAGTATAGAATCGAATTAGTCCGAACGTGGTTGGAAGCCAGGAAACACTCGGCACACTTCTGATAAATCAACAATCGTAATATCTAAAGCCTTCTTTTCATCTTAGACTTCGGATAAGACTTGGCAATGAGTCTAAAAGTTTATAACGACATGAAAATTCAAAAAAAACGAAAAAATCAGGTAATCTAAATAAAATGTATAAAAATAATGAACAATAAATGTACTTACGGTTTTTAGAGATTTGTACCCGGACACTATGTACATTTTTACAAGGATCCCTAGATTTCTTCAATGTTATTTTGTATATTTTCAAATCCAGCTAAATTATTCAAAAGTTATAGTTTATGTGAAATTTATTTTTATAGTAATACAATTTCAAATTAAAGACGTACTGGATGGCTTACACTCCTATCGATTCTTTCATCCTAACGAATTTACAAAATACATTTCAAAACCTATTAAAATATATGTTAAAATACATTTCAATGTATTATTATTGTTATAATAGGAGCATCTGCATGCTCAGCAATACACTTGACAATAACCAGGGATATTCATCCCCGCACAGTTCTTCCCTCCAAATCAACCGTTTTACAACATGTCAAAACCCACAGCCCATAACGTATTTCCGGCAACAACAGAGTCCCCTTGTGATTTTTATTTGCTCAGGTGATTCCGACATGTTTTGACAGACCGGGAGGAAATCAAATACGAAAATAAAATGGAATCTGAGTTAAAGTCGGGAAAGGTAAATATTTGACCGGGGTTAGCGAAGGGGCGAAGTCAACGACGCATGGCGGAGGAGGGGGGAGGGTGTTTGCAGAACAAAGGCGCCGGGGTTTCCAAGAAGAGGACAAGGTGGAGGCTGTCAGTGACTTTGGTAAATGGTGTTTCTTGTTAGCGACCGGTATTGTGTCCTAGCTCAGTGGGCTGTACTGCGACGGGCGCGTGGGGCTGTGGCCCCAAAATGCGAGCAAATACAGACTTCAGTCCCGCTCCCGCCCCGCCGCAACTCTCTTCATCCCTCATTTGACCTTGTCCCTTCCTGTTTCCGACCTTCCCTGCGGTTCGCGGTCAAATACCCCGCCACAAAGGTGTACTGTTTCCTTGACCTCCAACTGTGCGGAATTTCTGCTTTTCATTCTAGCCACGTTGCACGATTTCGAGTTTGTAGTATTCCCCTGGAAGATACAATAAAATATAATTTGAGGGAATATACTTGAAAAAAATTAAGTCTAAGATTTCTCACCCTGTCGGATTAAACGTTTACTAGAATCTCATGCGTGGCTTGCACGTTGAATCGCCGGTTTTGGGATAGTTGAAGTTAGAGAACTTTGGGGTACGTTGTCAAATAAATGAGAATCACCCAATAAATTATAATTTGTATGGTTTTAATTTTTTTTCGCAGTTAGCAGTGAAGGTACGATAATTGATGAAGTACTAAAGGAGATATTATGGCTATATTATGATCTACAAAGAAAAAACACCCTTTAGAAATAATATATAAAGAATATACTTTTTCACTTTAGTTGCTAGTTTTTAAAATTAGCCTACCGCTATTTAATACTATGTAAATGTTTTTGTTGTTAAATTGCGAGTTTATACCCAATGCATATTCAACAGAAAATTATTCCGCGTTAAAAATGCAAAATAATAAACTTTACGTGCGTGTAATTAGGTTTGCACACAGTAATCTAGTTTCCTAAAGCACTTCTTATTTTAGAGGTCTATAGATTTAAAACGGCAGTAAAATAAAGCAGTGGAGGGCTAACAAAATGTTGGTAAAAACGTGCACTTGTAAGTAGGGTTTTCAACTACCTTGTTACCATCGGGATTCTGGGAAGCGCGACGATTTTAATAAGCAAGTGAGACCCTATTTAACCCCACCCCTTTAGAAAATAACCCCCCTCGCACCCCTTTAGCCTTGTAACCGTTGATAAGTTATCACCACTTAACCTACAAGGCCTTAATTACAATGTTTGCTCGGAAGATTAGCTTGTGTGATCGAAGCATACGTTTGCCAACTGTTCCCGACTATTACTTCCACTCAACGCCTTTCCCACCCCCTCCCCCACCACTCACCCACCCCTACCCCCTCAACTACACCTTCCTCACACGTTGGGGGTAGGCCTTTTGTCGTTCACGATTAGTTTAAAGTCAATCAACCTGTCTAATCGAGTTGTCCAGTCTTGCGTTTACAACGGAGGCTATGGCTTTGCATTGGATATACAGCTAAATACAAATTACAGATATTTTAAAAGCATTAAATATATAATTAGGCCTATAGTATTTTAACAGCTTTACCATTGTCCTTTTTATAACATTTTTTACTAGATCTTATGATGGTAAACAAAATACCAATCAGTTTCATGTAAACAAAAAATAAATACAAAGACTGTACACACATGTGTTTAGGATGGAGTTGTAAGTACATTAGATAATGAAAACGTAGATGTTCTAGAAAAATTTACAAATATAAATATTCTACTCTCTATTTCTTAACAGTATTATTGTACTTTGAATAATATCTGTTTACCAAATGACTAGAATGGTTACAAAAACATATAAAAACATAAATAACGTTTTAAATTTTCAATTCGACTCTCACATAAAGAAATAGTATCTAATAGCATCTAATACTATTATCTGCTATTGGTTATAAAATATTTAAAGTTATTTCCGGCCATACCGAAATCAATTTTGTTTATTTTACTGAACGAAGTTTTTTACGTCTTTTAACAATATATATATATATATACTATGTTTCATTCATGAAGCAACATAGTTTTGAAAAAGCATTTTGAAACAACTAGTTTCGACCCAGCCCTGTAATCAAACTGAACACCCTTGCCTGCAGCCCCATATTTTGGATCGACCCTTAGGTTATTTTACACATTATATCGCGTGCACACCTAAGCATAACCGGGACCCGGCGAAATTGACTCATTTCAAATTCTCACTAGAAAAACTTCGGAGCTATTTACATTTATAATTTGTTTAGCCGAACTGCCCTTCGTGGGTCCGGGGGATGCGTGCTGACCTTCAAAATTCCCCGGTAATCGATCCCTTGCTGGCCAACTGTTCCAATTCGGGCTCAATTACTGGTAGACTATCATCTAGCGAACCCATCAATATCGGGGCAACGATCGCCGGCGCCTTGTGGTTATACAGGTATTAAAAATCGAAAGCGGTTTTCAGCAAACCACATGGCGCTCTATTGTGGTGAGGGCGGGCCTTCCCTTTCTACGGAAAGTAATCTAGATTCGTTGGAAACTGAAGGGACTATGGCTAGTGGACTAGGAGCTTCCTTGGAAAACCGTACGCTTTGTGTGCTAACGCCCTTTATTTAAAAAATACATTGCATACTTTTTCCCTCGGTTTTAAATTCCAATCAAACTGTAAAAAACTGAAATCTTAATTGATCCCAAAAATTCCTAAACATAAAAATATTGGGTTTCAGAATAAAAGTAAAAATATGTTTCGCTTAGAGTAGCTATAGCCTATTACAGATTAATGGTATGAATTTACGATAAAAGTTCCAAGGGATAACACAAGATATTGTACTTGAATAATGCTAGAAAACAGTCTCTTTAAATAGGTATTTGCCCAACTCTTTGTACCATTATGAGATAGTTTCTTTTATAAACAAACCAAACCAAATAACAAAATACCCTCGTCGCAGCAAACCTGCGTACTCAGTGAATTTCCAAAGCATAATATATGTCTTAATACCACATAAAGCCGCATACCATGTTACATAAAAATATATTCATAATTAAGCGATATATATACAATTTGAATTATTCTCCATAAGAATAACATTGGGAATGAGTACGCAAGTTTGCTGTAACAAGGACAAAAATATGGGTTTTCATGTAAATATCAATATTGCTCAACTAGGTGAAGCCGCTTAGAACTTGGTATGCCAAGTTTCACCAATCTACATCCATACATAAGCTCTATATACCATTTTGATTATTCTCCATAAGAATAACATGGGGAATGAGTACGCAGGTTTGCTGCATCAAGGAACACAAAAAATGTTTTATGCAAATGTCAATAAAACTCAACAAGGTGAAGCCACATACCATTTTGATTAACTTATGTTCATAATTAAGGGAGACATTACATTTTACTTATTCTCCATAAGATTAACATGGGAGGGGGCTGAGTATACAGGTTTGCTGCTATGAGAATAATTGGTAAACGTTTTTGTGCAAATAAAAATAGACCACAACCAGATGAAGCCGTATACCAAATTTCGTTAGTATACGTTCATAAATAAGCCAGATATAAGGTTTTTCATATTCTCCATAAGAATAGCATTGGACAACGTACTGTGTTTAGCACTTTCTATGTCTCTGTAACCAAATGACGTAGATAAATTATCAAAACACCAAATGTGTTTTTTACGTTCAATCCAATGGTGAAAACTAAAATTTGACTTTTTCAAATATTACATGTAAACAATTCAAAAAACCCATTTTTGGGGTACAAAATCCCCCCAAATTCCACTTCAGATGGGTCGATCTGTTCGGTTTTCGAACTTTAAGTCATAAATATTTCTTTACACGTCTTTGCAAAATTTTATCAAAATCGGACCTTGTTTACGAGAGTTATCGCACTCACGGACGCACACACATATACACAGTGTATACAGTTTCGAACATATATATATGTTTTTGGGGTCTAGGGACCTCAAAACGAAAAGTTATCATGGTTCCAGGTCTAGGTCTTACCATGCCGACTACGGTAATAGCTTTTTCCCTATAGGGGAAATTCCCTAAAACAAATGCTGATGTATACAGTATAGGCCTACGTATTACAATTCTGTAATTCAGGGGTGCCATCAGGGGGATAGCGAGTATTGCGTTATACATTAATTTTGTTGGGGGAATTTCGATTTGTTGGGGGAATTTTCATAATCTCTTTTTTAATTGGAAAGCATGAAATTGTAATACAAAACGTGATAAATGTATTTTGTTGGCTAAAGGGATTGCGGTTAGAGTTTATTTTGCGTGGAAATTAACGTCTGATCTTCGTTAGGTTTTTCTAGCGTTCAGAATTGTCGTGTCGATCATTTTTCCGATTCCTCTAATCATTATCTTGTGTAATAGCCACTCACATTTTTTTCCATATAAATATACTGACAGGTTAGAATTAGTTATCTATTCAAAAAAGCAAAATCTCAGCTTTAAATTTAACTAAAGCTTTGCAACTTACTTATTATTTATTTAAATTACTATTATAAAAGCTAACTCAAATTATCGGCTAAAAACGTTAGTAACTGGTATTTCGCCGAAATTACCTAGTATAATAAGTTTTGAGACAAAAAAAATCATTAACTGTGAACAAAATTCACGTAATTCACGCTCGCGGGTAAAGCAAATTTTACGATGTAATGGAAATAAACATTAACAGCGTAACAGATTGCTGAAGTTTTGTTCAGACAGCTAGTAAAAACTATATGGCACGTGTCACGGTGACTGCTGACCTGTGCAGGTCATGCGCCGAGCCCATGCACGATCCCTTCGCAAAGCAGTGGTTAAAACCTGCCACTCGACGCGAGTATTTAACAGTTTTTACCAGAAGAACTCGCAAAAGACATTGAACTATGTGCTTTTGCAAATTGAACGTTGTATTTATTTTAATTTACTCAATTTATTAAAGTTACCATTCTTCTTTTGCAGAGTTAATATTTTTGTTTGCAGCTACAAACATTTTAGTCTTTTCTTTACCCCGTAACCTTTATTATATAAGGCTAATCTGCCTTATTATTTGCTGCTAATTTGCAACCCTTATTTTCTTTCTGCGAATTTCACACTGACTATTGCCCGTTGTCCTGCTTTCGGGAATTCATGGAATATAAAATCAAACCAAATTTGTAGTAGTTTTGTTATTGAGATTTGTTTCACTTAATTTCTAAGTGGGATACAAAAGATACGAGCATAACTAACCCTTAGCACCGGCTTACACACTGCATTTCGCAGCTTTTCATGGACAAAGATATTCTACCGGAGGCCTAACCTTCAAGTTTGGGTGAGAATCGTGCTGCTGTCTATGCGGGGTATATACGCACCCCTGCTGTAATTGTACATTTAAAATAAACTATTCAGAGCACTCGCTAACAAAATACGCTAGCTCCAGATCAAAGAAACCTTACAAATAAGATGATACTATATAAGGCGCATTTCATTTGGCAATTCAAAAGAAATTCCAAACAGAAACAAATAGAGGATTGACCACGGAAAAAAAATATATTCATAAACGGGCATGTCGTAAATCAATGCATACCATGTGTGAGCTTGGAATTTTAAACGAACCCTTACATGTCCGTGTCCGAGCGGAGAATTCCGAAGACAGAGTCTAATTAATGGAGAGGTGTCGAGATAAAGTGGCGACAAGGCCAGAGGCGATCGCGGACCGGCTGGCTCCTGTACGGCGACGAGGCAGATGGACCGTCCCGGGTGACCGGGACATTGATATTGCGTCGTATTGGGACTGGGACAAGTGGTGAGTCCCGGGACTGAAACATTACTTGGTGTGGACCAGGGAAAAACAGTGTATTAAAACTGGGACGAATAAATGTCCGATATAAGATCTGGGACAGACTGACGTCCTGGGAATATTGAGTCAAGGCCACAGACGATCGCGGACCGGCTGGCTCCTGTACGGCGACGAGGCAGATGGACCGTCCCGGGTGACCGGGACATTGATATTGCGACGTATTGGGACTGGGACAAGTGGTGAGTCCCGGGAGTGAAACATTACTTGGGGTGGACCAGGGACAAACAGTGTATTAAAACTGGGACGAAGAGATATCCGATATAAGAACTGGGACAGGACTGACGTCCTGGGAATATTGAGTCAAGGCCAGAGACGATCGCGGACCGGCTGGCTCCTGTACGGCGACGAGGCAGATGGACCGTCCCGGGTGACCGGGACGATGGTATTGGGACGTATTAGGAGTGGGACAAATAGTTAGGTCCCGGGGGTGAAGCATTACTTGGGGTGGACCAGGGACAAACAGTATATTAAAACTGGGACGAACAAATGTCCGGTATAAGATCTGAGACAGGTTAGGCGTCGTGGGGATGATTGACAAGAAAAATGGGCGTCCCTAAATTGGGACTGGGGTATTTGGTGGATCTAGAGAGTGGATCAAGTATTCAGGCTGGTATAAGGACTCATATTTTTAACATGAAAGTGGAACTGGGACAAACGTGTATTTCAAAATTAATCATGGGATAGAGGTAGTCCCATTGGGAAATACTATGATCAAATAAACTATAAAAAAACTTTGGAAGACTATGGGGTGACTCGGTACTGGAACGATGAAAATAACTTAAAAACATAAATATAACTTGGGCTTTTATTGTCTATATTTTATAACTTACCTATTCCTATAACTATTGTGTTCTATCCTTAAATTAATTGTGGATAAATTAATGACGATATGGTATTTTCAATCCTTCATGTTAACATTTATTTCCGTCATCCATTCTTCTTTTAGTGTACAATTTGTTCCTTTTGGTGTCCAAGTCCTTTTATTTTGGTTTAGAAACCGTTTTCGGTTTATTCATTTGTATTATAATACGTAGCCCATCTCAACTAAACCACATTCATAGAATGTTGCAACTAATATTCAAAACTCGTCACGTTTACATTATTTCTATAGCACTTGGTGAACTCCGACGCAACCGTGCCATGGGAGACACCACGAGCCACTAGTGACCACAGGTTCGTCAAACCACATAGAAACGTCCTGTTCACTTTCAACTCGAGTCTAAACTGATACTGATCTTCGGCTCGGTCCCCGCCTCACACCTCTACGTCTACTTCTCGCCCAGTGAGTCAGCCGAATCCGGACAACCGAGGGCTGTACCGTTAGCCGATGCCGCGATAACACCATCTCGGCTTCTGATCGGGGACTAAATGAACCGAAAATATTCGAGTTGACATTTATTTATCAGTCGGAGTCAATTAACTAATGACGAGCTGATTTATAGAGCGACGGAGTTCTTGTAGCAGTCGATTTGTCGAGGAGACAGCTGTTGTGATAACGGGTTCTGGACTTGTGTACTGGGAGAAGTTGCAAGGGACGGAACAATTCAGCTATCTTGGTGAAGAGAATGGGTAGCTAAAGTTGATCTGGAAAGTTCAACTTAGACATTAAAGGGATTAATACCTTGGCAAGTCTTGTTATACATTATACACTTAAGTACCTTGGGATCATACACTACAGGCTGGTGGTACCTTAGTATCTTAAGTAGAGATATTCAATTATTAGCAAAAGGCTCAACTAATTTGGTTATATAATAAAATGGATATAAAAAAAATAAATAAAATAAAGTGAGCTTAACTGATGCAACAGATCCACCCCCTGTGAAAAAGCAAATCCTTCTTTTAAGACTGCAAAGCGAAAATTGAACTTTGTAATTTCTCCTCTTCCAAAGATTCATTTTTATCTAAACTGCCTTACATAAGGGAATTACATTTTGATATAATCAAGAAGTATAAAAACCTGCTTACATATTTTTTCTACAACAGGTTTAAACAGTTATAAATAATATATCTCTAGACATCACCACAACTAGGGCGTACTTTAAGGTGAATATGAATGAAGGATGAGTGCAGCGATGTTATCATATTCATAACTTGTACAGCATTATTACTATTTTTCATCTGCCATTCATATTTGCCTTAAAATACGCCCTAGTTTTGTCGGCGTCTTAGAGAGATATTAATATATGGAGTCATTATATTAAGGGATTAAGCTAAGATATTAAGGGGTGGAGAAGTCATGTGTGTAATCTACTTATATAAAGCTAGACGGGTTCACTGACTGACTGATTCACCGACATACATTATTTTTATATCAAACTGACTCATTTAAATGTGTATAGAGTTTTGGATATTTTATGAAAGCACGCTAACTTTGACTAATATAACATATTTGTAACAGCTTTCGTTGTTGTAAGTTTTTGTTTGTTAACAAACTACAATAGTTGAGTTAGAGTTAAACTTGTTCTAACTGAGGAATGCAAGTTTTCTACAGTACTCTCTCCCAGAATTACTTAAATTGCATGGCAACCATAAAACATGCTACACCAATCCTAATCTATAGTTAAGATTTTTTCTCAACATTTTTTAAATAAAATTAGTAGAGTTGTTTTGTTTAAAAATATTACTTTTGTTAACATTTCAGCTTTGCTTCTGTGCAAAATGTACGATAATCTAAAATGAAAAATTTGTCGCATTCCTGAAGTTTCAGCCCAGAAGCGAAACAAGCCTTGAAGATCTTAAGGAGATAATTAATGAGAAGGATTATCGGCCGTCGACTCTCCCGATTGGTTGATTAACGGTATCACTAACACCTAGCGGGTTAAATACCCTAAGATATATTTCTGGAAACGTAGCTCGTTCCTCACCAAAAATAGGATATTCGTTGTAATCCCCTTGTAATCCGTAGAATTATGTAGGAATTTGATTTATTAACTTTGCCATTTGATTTGCATTAAGACAATTATGTTTGCAAACTGCAGGTTAATCTATTATTAATGTAGCAATTAGTTTTGCATGTCAACTATTAATGGAAAATTTGTATTTGTAGATGATTATAAGTGCACAGATATATTTTTAGATCCGCCCTCATGCTAACAATAAATAAACCCCTTTTAATACAAATTACATTCGTAACACTAAATTATCAACTGCTCAGAACCTAGCAAAGTTGTACATTTTTTTAATTATTAAAAAAGTGATTCAAACTAACCTAATCATAAGCACGATACCCACTATGTTTGAATTATTACTAACACCTCATATCACAAGTTAATGCTCTAAAACCCAGTTTTACTGCATAAATAAATATTTTGTACAAAATCATAAAACTGCATGCAAATGAATTAATAATTTTCCAATGGGTTAAACTCTTTAAGGGACACAAAATTAATTTTTATGCAGCCTATGCCATTTAAAATATATTTTTTTTAAATTGAAATAGTTTATAGTTATAGTTTACTCTTCACGTTGCTCCAAGTGTCTGTGTAGTGGTATACAGTTGTTTCTTCACGTTGCTCCGAGTGGGTGTGTAGTGGTGTAGAGTTCATCCTTCACGTTGCTCCAAGTGGGTGTGTAGTGGTATGCAGTTGTTTCTTCATGTTGCTCTAAGTGGGTGTGTTGTGGTGTAGAGTTGATCCTTCACGTTGCTCCAAGTGTGTGTATAGTGGTATAGAGTTGTTTCTTCACGTTGCTCCAAGTGGGTGTGTAGTGGTATAGAGTTCATCCTTCACGTTGCTCCAAGTGGGTGTATAGTGGTCTAGAATTTACTCTTCACGTTTCTCCAACTGGGTATCTAGTAGTCTCAGTGGCGGGACCAAAGAGGGACGAGGGGGGCGATCGCCGCACCCCCCCCCCCTCAAGCTCAAAAATGTTTGTTATATACTGTATAAAAATAGTGCAGTTATGTAATTGGCATCTGGTTAAATTTGCTGCGGTTGATTCTTTGTCGCCAATCCAATTTATGCATTGTCTACCATAGTTTATTTTTCTAAACGGTCTGTATGCATACTAAAGTTGTGGAACTAAGCGTGATTTTGTTCTGATGACGCCTGACTGTTGGCTGCTCTGAAGTAACGGCGCTAATGCCCTTACACCCTGCCTCCTTTTTTACCCGCGAAATCACCGTCGCGTACTTGGGTGTGGGTGCCGGCAAACGTCAAGATTAACGTTGTGTAGTAATCAGAAGATTTCACAAACAACAGCGGTAGCTCGAGTGAGTAGGGCGGCGAGGTGCAGGCAGAGTGGTGCGTACGTCACGTACCCATGGCAACGGGAGTTTGACCACGCATCCACTGTAGTGTCCACGTTATATTATTAGTCATCACACCCTTACACTGTGCATGAACGCTGTTCTGCCTTTTCTGTCTTAGTTCAGTTCACTTTAGTGTATGTTGGGCTTAACTGTTATTTTTAGTATTTGATTACAATTATTATCCGTATCAATAAAAATCAGGGGGTATTCCACCACGAGGTTCGCCCCCCTGACTCTAAAGCTGTATCCGCCACTGAGTAATCTAGAGTTCACTCTTCCGTTGCACCAGTGCGAGGCTAGTATTCTGGAGTTGACTAATTGCACCAATTGGATGTCTAGGGATCTAGAGTTGACTCTTCACGTTACTCCAAGTGGGTGTCTATTGTTCTAGAGTTGACTCCTCACGTTGCACAAACTGTCTAGTGAAGGAGGAAGTGCATGACGATTCCCAAGGTGTCCAGCTCTCCTCCGAAACATTCAGCAATAACGCTACCTCTGCCTCCTCTCCACCCTACCACCTGCCCAGCGTGACGGACCGAACAGAAGCCTCGTGGAGTGGCCGGTGGTATCCCGGCGATCACTGGACATTATTCAGCCCCTGATACTCCACTGTCTGGTCGTGCCGCTGCCGTATCGCCTATCCGCCCACGGCCCGTCATACCCCCGTGCACTAGACTACATGCATTTATTTCGGCTACTTATTTACATAGATACTCGCTCCGGACAATCCGCGTATTGAAAAGATTGGGATCGGGACGTCGCAGCCACAGTCCCGGGATGGACGATAACCATTCAGTCCCGCCGGTCGTAAATACGAGGTTCATTTTACATGCGATTCCACAGTTTACCCTGGTTAAACGATGCATCTGTGGTTCGAGGACTGCGGTGCAGCGGCAGTTTCTTGGGAGTGGGATTGGAGTAGAGGATGTTTGTAGCTTAGCCCTCCTTGTGGCGGAAAGTATGAGAAAGGATTTAGAAAATCGGACACGATTTCCTTCCAAGATCGTTGGTACATACTTCTATCATTTTTACAATTATCACTACTATTATAAAAATGAGGTGGTGTCCGTCTGTCTTTCTATTGTTACATCATGCCAAAACCACTGGACCAATTCCACTGAAATTTTGCACAAATGTAGTCTATGTACCGAGGAGTGTCATAGGCCTATCGCCGTTTAGAAATGTCCTCAGGGTTCCGCCCCACATGACTTCCAAGATCCCATGTTATTCTTATGGTGGTGAGTTTTATTTGGTTTATGTCACATGTGTGTTTTCCTAATTCAATTCATTTAAATAAACAGCTGTTATAAGGAACATATAACTACAGACTGTTATTGTTTTGTTTATAATTTTTCTACTCTGAATTTTCACCCCGTTGCGAAGCACGGGCATAACAGCTAGTAATAAGTAAATAGTTAAGCAGAGATTACACAAAATGCTAGCTGATTTCTTGGAAAATGGTTTACATTTGAAAGATTAAACAGTAAATTTTTATCATTATCAGATGATAATTATGCCTTCTTAAAGACATTCTCCCACGTATCTCTGTATAGACTAGTCATGTGAAATATTTTTCAAAACAATTGGCGAACTGGTGGGGAACTGTGCACACGTTACCTGATATCTTCTTTTTGATACCTCAAAATTTCCCAAATTTTAAAGTAGTGGTCAAACCACCATCTTGGAAAATGGCGGTAAAAATTATTTTTTAGGATGTAACTTCTTAATCGATGGTTTTATGAATAAGCGTTTATAATAAAAGTTGTTTGTTTTGAAATTTTATACAACTTTTATACCAACCATTTTTATGTGGGACCACCTCCAGAGCCGCCATCTTGGAAAATGGTGGAAATTTTATGTTTTCAAGCAATAACTGCTTTTATATTGGGTTTACAAATACGTGTTATAAGAAAATGATGTTTCTATAAAGATTATCTAAAAGTGTTGTCTTTGGTGTACATGGGCATTTCCAACAATGGAGGCGCCATCTTTGGAAATGGCAGCCACAAATTAGTTTTTAGGCTGTTACAGCTTAATGATTGAATTTACAAAAACATATCAAATATAAAAATTGTTTGCCATAATTTTATCTACAAATTTTGTATTTATATTGTTTATGTGAGACCCCCTACAGAGCCGCCATCTTGGAAAATGGCGGTAATTTTGAGTTTTTAAGCTGTAACTGCTTTATCTTTGAATTTACTAAGCAGTGTTAAACATAATTGTTTGTTATAATATTAAGTTATTGAAATAAATCAGGTAGGTGGCTTGGTCCCACCTAGGCCTGGGACCATGATAACTTTTCGTTTTGAAGCCCCCAGATGCCAAAAACACGTTCGTTAAAATTCATATACTGTATATGTGTATATATATATATATATAAATGTGTCCGTAGGTGTTTCGTAAAAATGGTCCGATCTTGATGAAATTTGGTATAAACGTGTAAGGCAGCATCTATTTTTATGAGTTCGAGAACCAGATAGGTCCCTCTACTTTAAGTGTGATTTTTTGGGGGGGGGGAGTTTTGTACCCCAAAAATGGGTTCTTTGAACTTTTTACATATAATTAGTTTTAAACCCAAATTTTTGTTTACACTATTATATTCAGCTTAAAAAATTTGGTATTTTGATCATCGCTCTACATCAATTGGTTACCGAGATATTGAGAGTACTAAACACAGCACGTTGTCCAATGTTAATATTATGGAGAATAAGTAAAATTGTATATCTCGCTAATTGATGAACACATATTAATGAAACTTGGTACGTGGCTTTACATGGTTGGGTTTTAATGCTATTTTCATGCAAAAATCCATTTTTTGTGGTTCCCATAGTAGCAAACCTGCGTACTCAGCAGCTATAATGTTATTCTTATGGAGAATAATAAACATCTGATTTATTGCTTGTTTATGAACATAAATTGGTAAATTTGATTGGTATGTTGCTTCATCTGGAGGTGATCCATTGGTATTTGCATAAAACCCAGATTTTGTGGTCCTTGATGCAGCAAACCTGCATACTCAGTCCTAATGTTTTTCTTACGTGGAATAAATAAAATGTCATATCTCGCTTATTTATTAATATGCTTTGATTAAAGCTGGTAAGTGGCTTCATGACTTAATGAAGTACCATTTGAAATTCGCTGAGTATGCAGGTTTGCTGCAACGGGGGTATTTTAAGCTTCGAGCTTATTAGTTTTAGTCTTGGCTTATTATAAAAGTTACTCATTTTAGAGCTAAACTTATAAAATGTTGTCATCTGAACTCATTTTAAAGTAGAACGAGAACGCTAAAGATGAAAAGTGTTTACGGTTACTTGGGACAATTCTGATAGGTCAAGATTCATTATAGGTCCATCATCCATTAACAAGGTTCGCATTAGGTTACTTGAGACAATTCTGATAGGTCAAGATTCATTATAGGTCCATCATCCATTAACAAGGTTCGCATTAGGTTACTTGGGACAATTCTGATAGGTCAAGATTCATTATAGGTCCATCATCCATTAACAAGGTTCGCATTAGGTTACTTGAGACAATTCTGATAGGTCAAGATTCATTATAGGTCCATCATCCATTAACAAGGTTCGCATTAGGTTAGTTCGTGTTAAATTATATCAATTTCCTTGGACCTATTTCAACCAGAGATACAGCCCGGTAGAAGTACAGACGACAGTTGAGACTAATCACACTATTCTAACCCTCTGCCCCGCATCCGCCGGTGACCCTGGCTAGCGCAAGTCAGCGTTGACGCAGTAGCGCCCTCTACAGCGCCGGGCTAACGAACGGATTCACCCGGTGTTGATCCTGTTCTCGCCACACTACCGGTCGGTGTTGACTCTACCGACGGCCGTCACTGGTCAATACGCCGCCATTACGACCAATTGATTGTTGATAAATAGGCCTACACTGACTGCAACACGCGTCCTGGTATCAGTCACGGCTGGGAGGTTTGGTCTGGGAGAATTCGAAAATTGATTGCAGTTGGAATGATTCAAAGATTTTTAGCGATTTTCCCTATATTTGCAGCGGTTTATGTTAGCATTGTAACCCCGAAGACGTGACCAAAAAGGGGATTAAAGATAGATGTAGGTATTTCGGCGAATGATGTGATGTTTAATTCTTGCCGTGACATTAAAAAAACGAGGGTTGGTAAATGCGTACCCAAATTAAGTTTAAAAATTAATTCAATATTAATGTGACAACAACCCAATAAAGTGGAGTTCACCTTAGCTTGATCTTTACACGAATAAATACCCCCGTAGCAGCAAACCTGCGTAGTCAGCGAATTTCCAATGCATATATATGTATCTTAATACCACATAAAGCCACATATCAAGTTGCATCAATATACATTCATAAATAAACGATTTCTGACATTTTAATTATTCTCCATAAGAATAACATGGCGGCTGAGTATGCAGGTTTGCTGAAGGAAGGAAAACAAAAAATGGTGTTTTATAAAAATATCTATATAACTCATTTAGGTAAAGCCACATACCAAATTTCATTAATTTATTTTCATAATTAAGGGAGATAACACATTACTTATTCTCCATAAGAATAACATGGGGATGAGTACGCAGGTTTGCTGCTACGGGAGCCTTTGGCAAAAAATTGTTTTTTTGAGCAAATATCAATGATCCACAACCAGATGAAGCCGTATACCAAGTTTTGTCAGTATACGTTCATAAATAAGCGAGATATAACATTTTTCTTTTCCTCTATAAGAATAACATTAGACAACGTACTGTTTTTAGCACTTTCAATATCTCGGTAACCAATTGACGTAGAGAAATGATCAAAATACCAAATTGTGTGTTTTTTTAAGCTGAATCCAATGGTAAAAACTAAAATTTGACTATTTCCAAAATTATATGTAAAAAATTCAAAAAACCCATTTTTGGGGTACAATCCCCCCCCAAAATACCCCTTCGGATAAAGCGATCTGGCTGGTTTTCGAACTTAAGTCATAAATGTTGCTTTACACGTTTATACCAAATTTCATCAAAATCGGATAATTTTTACGAGAGTTATTGTGCTCACGGAAACACAAACACACACATATATACAGTTTCGAACGAATGGTGTTTTTGGGGTCTGGGGACCTCAAAACGAAAAGTTATCATGGTTCCGGGCCTAGGTCTTACCATGCCGACTACGGTAATAGCTTCTTCCCTATAGGGGAAATTCGCTAAAACCTGAAACATTGACCTGTGTCCCGCCTCGCTAGGTTACTTGGGACAGTTATAGCTGTAAAACACAATGGAAAACCAAAAGATCCTCCAGATTACAGGCCAATCTAACAAACCAGATCGGCCAGTGTTTGAAACTAAATTTGCAAAACTAATTAGTTTATAGGTAGTTTAAGTGTAGTCTCAAAATGAAACATTATAAAGTTTGTTTTGTTACCAGGCATTACGGAGTATAAAGTATGATACCGTTACATTAATGATATTACTTTTATACAGAGGACTGTAACATATTTGTTAAAAAAACAACCTGTGTAATATCAAACGCTCTAAAATATATCACCCTGTCCATAAATGACTACCTCGGAATAGTACTGTAAAACACACCCGCATGAGCGACTTATGTTATTGCCCTTGAATTCCAACTAACGTTTATGTTTATAACCGCGATAAAACTCCCAATAAGGGGTTGCAGAAGTTAATTTAAAGCTTTATAGACATCGTTTACTGCAGTGCTGGATATATCATTTGTTCCTCTGCAGCTTTACTCCCTACACGTGACCCACACTGTGCCGCGTTGGCAGGGGAGCGAGCAACCGTGGCGGTAGGTCGTCTATGTCTCGGACCGAAGAAATGTTTTGACGTGGTTACGATACGTGAGACATGTTCATTAGAGGGAGCTACGTGCAAATGATGTGTGTACTGCTCACAACTCCTGAACGCCTCGTGGTATAGATCTAAATGTCTGACACTATAGATTACTTGTTCCACAAATAGTTTTTTAAAATAGGAATCAACTCGGGTTAGTTTTTGTATTCTACCAAAACCAAGTTAAACAATAAAATCGTTATAAACACCTAAAGAAGGAATACTTTTTTTCTTTGCAGTTTGCAATTACTAGTCTAGTATACAATAGCACGCCATAAGAGCTGTGTGATAAAAGTGTTTTAATGTGTAGAATGTACAGTAGAAACACAACAAGTATTTATTACTTTTATGTCAAATGTGGGTTTTAATAATCAACAATCTCACTCAGTTTTATGGATGGGTTTACACCTAAGAAGGCAATGATAAATAAATATTTGCAAAGGACTAGATTTATTAATTCATAATGTTTTATAAGTTTCGTACCGAAGTCGTGCCTGCTAAAGATCGTAGTTGTAGTTGACCTCCCAATCATGTCTGATTATTCCCCAGTTTCGAAACTGTTGCAAGTTTTTAATTCGTCACCAAGACCTGGACCTGCCTCTTATCCCGTATTTCATTCGATGTACGATTAATTGTGAACATCGATAATAGCGTCGAAAGATAAATAATGGAAACAGTAATTGCATCAGCCACGAGGCACTCCTACGCCGCATGAAATCACCAGAAACGCAACTCATAACGGAGTTAATAACAATTTTTGAACGTCCTATTATAGTATTGGCTGCGTCCACATTGATTTATAACCAGCACTAAGTTATCTGCTGTAAATTACTCGCAAGAAACCTACTATAACGAACGGCTTGCACAGTCATCGAGACGCATCACTGATCTTCAGGTAAGAGTTGGAACACAATGCACACTGGGTTTAAGATAGTAAAAATATGTTATATTTCAACATAAATGTTGACAAAGTTCTGGTTTGCAAAATAATAAGCGACTGTTATCACATCGTTGAGAATGCAGTTGGTCCTCGCCACCGAGTTAGGAAGCTCCAGTCGTGACGTAGGTCAGGTGTAGATGCCTCAATAGCTCCACATTGTCGAGGGTTATGTCGATGTCGTCTCCTAGGTCCTATTGTCCTTCACAATCCGACCTCGTCAATGCAGCAGTTTCTCTCGCCCTCCATATGTTGTCACTAATTGTCCTCGGTCCTTAGTCCTTGTGTCCTTCCACCTGGTCCTGCTGTCATCAACTGCCACCCGACTAATCAAAGGGGTTTCTTCACATTGATCCTACCTCTTAGTATTCATCCCGACCTCCAGGAATCTTCACAGATGCTAATTTCCACCGCCCTCAGCCCTAGCCCTAGCCCTGCAACCTGGTACAGAGTGATGCGAGCTGAACTTCCTCAAGATTAAACGTTTTGGTCGGTTGTATGAGTTTTAAACGGGCTTTCCAACTGTTTGGTGAAACGTAAAGTTTCACCAAACCACTTATGTTTGTCTTAGTTTAGTGCGAGATTTAAAATACAGACATGGATTTGATTAAATCTGAGATATTTCAAAGCTATACTTGGTGGATGTTTCATAAAACTTACAAATCTTCTTTTCATAAGAAATCAAGTCAGCATTTTAAGATGGTAAGTAGCATAAATTGGAAAAACGATATTGTAAATTTTATTGCCAGTTGATTTACTTTTATTTAAAATTAGGCAAGCGTCTTGGAATAATACAAATACCCCCGTCGCAGCAAACCTGCGTAGTCAGCGAATTTCCAATGCATAATATATGTCTTAATACCATATAAAGCCTCACACCAAATTTCATAAAAATATATTCATATATAAGCGATATATACAATTTTAATTATTCTCTATAAGAAAGAATAGCATTGGTGATGAGTACATAGGTTTGCTGAAACAAGGAACACAAACAATTGGTTTTTATGCAAATATAAATATAATTTAACTAGGTGAAGCCACATACCAAGTTGAATCAATATTCAATCATAAGTAAGCACTATATATAACATTTTAATTATTCTCCATAAGAATAACATTGGAGATGAGTAAGCAGGTTTGCTGCAACAAGAAACTAAAAAAATGGGTTTTTATGCAAATATCAATATAACTCAACAAGGTGAAGCCACATACCAAGTTTTCTTAATTTATGTTCATAATTAAGGGAGTCATTACATTTTACTTATTCCCCATAAGAATAACATGGGGGCTGAGTACGCAGGTTCGCTGCTACGGGGATAATCAACAAAAAATCAATTTTTTGTGCAAATCAATTCCTTTGGTCATACCAGTACTACGTGATGCCACGTGCCAAGTTTCATCAATATACATTCATTAATAATGGAGATATCAAATTTTATTTATTCTCCTTAAGGATAACATTGGACAACGTACTGTGTTTAGCACTTTGAATATTTCAGCAACGGTTGGACGTAGAATCACAATTTAAACACCAAAATGATTGTTTTGTGGAGCTGAGTTGATTGGTAAAAGCAAATGTGAAGTTTACATTAAAATTAACTTAGGAAAAGCCAAAAACCTTTTTCCCATAAGATTAAGATAAGGAGATTTTTTTGAGCAGGTTTTTTTGGATTTTCTCCGCAACCACTTAACCTAGCTTAATAATTCAAAATACCATATTATTTGTTTTTTTAAGCTCTATAACATGGTTTAAACCAAAATTAAGTGTTTTAAAAATTTTAGGGTAAAAAATGCAAAAAACTGATTTTTGGACAATTTAAAATCCCCATAAACCCCCCTTCCCATGGCCCGATTTTTCTGGTTTTCGAACTTAAAGTCATAAATGTCACTTTACACATTTGAGCCAAATTTCATCGAAATCGGACTTTTTTACTCAAGTTATCGCATTCACGGACACACACACACACACACATATATATATATATATATATATATATATATATATATATATATATATATATATATATGTATATAAATTTGAACGAATAGTGTTTTAGTCATCTGGGGACCTAAAAAAAAATTGTCATGGTCTCGGGCTTAAATCTTACCATGAGACCTACGGTAATAGCTTCTTCCCTATAGGGGAAATTCGCTAAAATTGAATGGTAAGTGATATTTATATCTACAGAACCGCACTTTTGATTTATGTGCTCTTATAAAATCAAACCAATCGTGCTAATTCGGAAAACTAGTTTTCCATTTTGTTTGGCAACACCTTTGGTAAGCCTTGAGCATACGAATTGCCAAATGACAAAGGAAATAAATAAGTAATAATACAATTTGATTTTAAGAACATATTCAATCTTTATTATTATAGAAATTTCCCAATTTTCTTTCTGCGATTTTCAACCACAAACACGTTATTTTGTATATGTATTTGGTATCAATCGAAAGGTCATACCAGATTTTGGGCTTTTTAAAAAAACCCGCCTTTAAGGCACGGGCTCGTTGGGTTTTCAAAGAGTAACGATAATCTTATAAAGTTATTTTGTTTAGTCACCTGATTGCAATGTAAAATTTTTAAAACACCTGTTTAATTGCCTTTGAGATACCCGTGGAAGAACGAGATATCAGCTAATTGTTTTTAAATACAAAAAATATATCTTATTTTAGAATAGCTCTAACTTTTGTTATTCATGCATGGACACCAAACCAATCTAAAACTATTTTGCTCAACAAGTAAATTATGGAAATTATGGATTATGGTAAATTATAAATTATGGATCTATTATATTTGTTTTAATAGTTTGTTGTATAACCTCCATAAGCTGTATTATTATTGCAATTATATTTGTATTCCCGCGTAGTCTCTACGTTTTAATTTTTCTCGTAAAATTAAAAATCATAAAAATACGTCTATTCTCTACAACTGAACTAAATGTTCCCCCTCTAACAAGGTTATGTTATTCCAACTTTAACTAACCGTACCCTCACCTGCCAGCCCTGCTACCGACGGTCGAGCCCGATCCTGTTGCGCCGTATCTGGTTGCATCCTGGCATTACTTTAAAAATTAACGCGTAATTTTTTATGGTCCGCCGACAAAAGGGTAACGAGGTGCCAGTTTCAAAAATAAAAACCCCGCATACACCGGCCGCGTACGAGCAAAACGTTATTACTCGAAAATTGGAAAAGACTAAGAAGGGAAATGTATGCAAACGACGCCCCCTCGGGTTCGGCTCGACTCCAAATTGCCGCTGTTTTAATGATCCGCCTTACCTCGAGACCCTAATTACGTTCTCACCGACGTGCGAAAACTGTCCTTACAAAGACTTGAAAATGCTGGAAGTAAATGTGGATGGAAACAGTTTCGAGTGTATTTTTTTCTGTGGGTTACTCATCACTTGAGGCATGGCAATTTGGAAAGGTTAAGGAAGCTTGTTGTGAAATGGAGCTTGGTGTGAACGATAATTTATAAACCATACACTCATCATTGTTTCGCCATTTTGTTTTCGGATAAATAATTTTGGACCTTCTAAATTTTGGGAAAGGAATATAGTGAGAGACAAGAATTGCATTTTGAAAAATGAAGGCTAGTGTGGGTCGATAGGAAATATCTAAAAATGACTATGCGCAAGTAACTTTCAAGTAAATATATTTTAAGATAACATACTCATCCACAGCTTCAATGCTGAAAGAGTGAAAATAAGTTATCCTCGAACTTGGGAATGAGAGGTTTGTCTCTAAACTGTAGTATTTCTTTAATCACTATACCTGCGAATCACTGACGGTATGCAAGTAACATTGTCTCATTTTATATCTAAAGTGATTCGGTAATTCGGAGGTGAAAATAATTAATGGTATTTATTCGAAATTATAGTAAAAAGTAGGTGCTATTATCGTATATAGTATTTATTTATCGTACGGTTCGTTGGTAGTGGATCTGAACAAACGTATTTTACTATCTAACCTTTATACCCTTTACAACAATTTATAACAACGTCAATGGTAAAAAGTTATCTTTTTTGTAACAAAAAAAACATGAGATGGTTGAAAATATATTGCGGAATAATGTTGTTCGCTCCCGTTGATATTTTACATCTGAAGTCCACTCGCTCCCTAGGAGACGACAACCGAGCGACATTGGTGACTGGACCATCGCTATATTGTGATATCCCATATCTCGCTCTTCTGAAAGGCCCTTTTAGAGCCGCGATAGCTATCCCTTTAGATTTAAAGGTTACAAGTTAGAAACATTTATTTTTACTCCAAGATCCTTTGCTGTAGTAAATGTAAGTGCATCAACAAATTCGTACTCAGTAATATACGATTTTCAAATACTATACAAACTTAATAGAATAAAACTGTGTCAGATCTGCCATATATCCAGAGCCACCATTCGCCTTTTATTGCCACACCGGCACTAATAACGCCCCGGTACCAGTAAAGAGCAACTCGACCGGAGGAGGGCGGACCACCAACTCTGACCTATCGACAATGCGGCGGTTCAAGGGTGGGGAATGGATTTTGGCAAGTGTTACTCGTTCTATTGTTTAAAGTTTACTTGTGCAATAAAAATTGCCAGAAAGAATAGATCGGCCGGCCCCCGTTCCCGCTAGATAGATTTCAAAATATTCGTCGCCGATAACGATCGGTTATCAGGGTCGAGAGGGAGCGATCGATTCGATACCGGCGAGAAAGGAAGCTCGATCGGTCTAATCGAATTACTCTGTATACTTTATAGTCGCGTAATTACGGGCTGCGGATATAGAGATGTCCCTATCCGTAATTTGTCGACTGCCGGCCGGCTATCTCCGACATAAATAAACCGTAATAACAATGCACCCGTGCTCTACCAGATGCATTTCAATTAACGTTTTGACAAGCAAATTGCGAATTATCGGCGCTAATTCCGAGCCGGACCGGGGATAGACGTCGTGTTCGGGTTTTTGTACCGGTATAATAACATAATCGTAATTATAATGGGTCTGACAAAACGGTATACTGTTATTACGGATCTCCTAATTCCGACCTTCCGGGCGCATCGACAGAAGTGGATCACAATTTATGCAGATAGTCGGATAGGGGGAACGACTTCATCCGACTGAATGTTTTTTAATGTCCCGCGACGCGAAATGCGGTTGGAAACGACCTCGTACATCACGCGTTCTCGACCGAATCGCGGAGAAATAATTGTCCGACTTTATGCTCGGTGCGATTACATTTTAATGAGCCACGAGATAAATCGAATCGCGGCTAACGACTTGGCGAGTCGAGTATAAAAATTAAAATCGGGACAATAAAGATCGGGGAATATAGGGCGAAGGCAGCGCACAGCTACACCGAGCATGACTCGCCGGATCGGTGAGATCTAATTGATACGGGGATCGGCCTCGGTCCTTTCTCTTCGGTTTAATGAGGTTTCTGTTAATACAGGAGGTCCATCTAATAACGGCCGGTTAATTAAGCGGATATCGTATCAATAGACCTTTAAGTAAACTTATTTATACGATGTAACCCACACGACGCGGCGGCGCGCGGCGCTCCCGTCTTTGTTTATGTTCCCGTGTATGGTTACACTGCAGGAGGGAATACTCGTTTTGCGCACAGCGGTAAGGAATATGTCAACACCATCAGTCGGTTTGCGCGCATCGGTCACTTGGGATCCCTCGCGGTCACAGTCGTTTTGCGCACACGGTCAATGCATACTGCCTTATGGCCCGACCACATGTTTAAATTAGATGGTCATGAATCGAAGACAGTCACATTATTTTTTTCTTAATATAAAAAGGAACAAGAAAACCAACTTGAAAAAATATATTAATTTCTGCAAACTTTCCTGGAAAAACTGGATTGAAAATATTTAAGAAATACTAAACATAGTTAGTTTCTGCTTAATGGTTCTTTTTCTTTTTTTGATAAGTTAGTGAGTGATAAGAGTTGCACGTTTCCAAAATACGTTGACAGATTTTTTTTCATAATTGGTTTGAAAAACTGTACAAGTTAGGAAACTAATTAATATATAAAATATGTAAATTCAGATTCACAAGCCTACCAGCATTCTTTTGCAGTTTGGGAACTCACCCGACACTTAAAGCCCAAAACACTTAAAGTCCCCGTGATGATGGTTCAAAAGGAATTTGTCGCTTTAATACTATGAATGCGGCTAATAAGGATGAACGGCCAAAGCCTTTCATTCATTTCCAGTATTTATTCTTTGAAAACCTCTAAAATACGTTATTCTTGAATCTAGATTTTCCTACACTTAGTACCACCGGTACTACAAAAACTTGGTACCACTTGGTTGCTACTAAAAAATCAAGAAAGTAATCAAAATGTTGTGTAAATACTCCGTTATCGATTGCCAAAGAAAGATATATAAAACTTACTATGTCACATTACCTTTATTAACACTGGTTGAAAGTAAGTAAAGGATTGGTAGGGGATGAAGGGATTAGTTCTAGCCTGACCGTGTGCGCAAACCGACTAGGTAGGGGATGAAGGGATTCGTTCTAGCCTGACCGTGTGCGCAAACCAACTAGGTAGGGGATGAAGGGATTCGTTCTAGCCTGACCGTGTGCGCAAACCGACTAGGTAGGAGATGAAGGGATTCGTTCTAGCCTGACCGTGTGCGCAAACCGACTAGGTAGGGGATGAAGGGATTCGTTCTAGCCTGACCGTGTGCGCAAACCGACTAGGTAGGGGATGAAGGGATTCGTTCTAGCCTGACCGTGTGCGCAAACCGACTAGGTAGGGGATGAAGGGATTCGTTCTAGCCTGACCGTGTGCGCAAATCGACTAACTGATGGGCGGGCCATAAAACTGACCCTCGTCAAAAACCTGACCGCTGTGCGCAAAACTGGCATCCCCGGAGGGGGTAGGCCCTTTTGGAGTGTGCAGAGTGGAGTGGCACAGTATACGAGGTAGGGAGGATACCCTAACAAACATCTTGGCCGGCTTTTTGTTGACGTTGGGTCGGAGAGAGAGAGAGAGGGGGTTAAGCCCCCCATACACGGGCGAACATGTTCGCGAGCATGTTCGCGACGGTGTTGGTGACGAACATGCTCGCCCGTGTGTGGGGTCTCCGAGCCTTCCAACCGGCGAGCATGTACGGCTCGGCGCTGGGTTCGCCGGACCCGGCGAGCCCGAGTCCCAAGACGGACATACTCGGCCGTCTGTGGAGACGACCAGCATGTTCGCGAGCATGTTCGCCGGTTCGCCGCTCACCCGCAGCTGGTAATGTTTTATTATGCTGGTCGGTGGGAATTTTCTTGATTTGGATTGGCAACACTGCCGGGGCCCTCAGTTTGTTGAAGAAGCAGTGCGGACGTGTCGCTTGTGCAGTTATAGTGAAAATTATTGGGTTTGTACAATTATAAGTTATAAGTTGACAATTATAAAATATCGTTTATCGATAAAAATAGTTCTGGACTGAGTTTATAGGACTTTATCGGGAACAGCGGTGTTTGTGGGACGTAAAAAGTTGTAATCCAAACAAACAAAACCACCACAAATAGCCACCGCAGCGTTAGCATCCATTTCACTCACACTAACACAACTAGATTGTCACAACGCGAGAGAGGCAAGAGTATTGTTCGGCGGCGGCGAGCATGAACGCGAGCATGCTCGATCGTCTGTGGGCAACGTCGAGTATGTTCGCGAGCATGCTCGATCGTCTGTGGGCAACGCCGAGCGTGTTCGCGAGCATGCTCGATCGTCTGTGGGCAACGCCGAGCGTGTTCGCGAGCATGCTCGATCGTCTGTGGGCAACGCCGAGCGTGTTCGCGAGCATGCTCAATCGTCTTTGGGCAACGCCGAGCATGTTCGCGAGCATGCTCGATCGTCTATGGACAACGCCGAGCGTGTTTGCGAGCATGCTCGATCGTCTTTGGGCAACGCCGAGCATGTTCGCGAGCATGCTCGTGAATAGAGGCTTAAAAATGGCTGAAACCTGACAGCAACCGAATTTCAAAAAACAAAGCACTTTATTGCACTTTATAATAGGGACCTAAAAGTGGTAAGTGAGTATATTTAGACTTCCCAAGAACTGTTTTGAAAATTGCAGTCGCACCACTTATGCTTAAAATAGAGTTTGCATACCAACTGATGCCTTATAATGACTGGGTTTTACGTTTAAAGATAAAAAGTAAATATGATGAATTAAAATCAAACACTGATTTAGACCGTTCCCTACATAAATGTATACGTTGAAGATTAAAGATTGTTAAAGGCGTAGATAGGTCAAAAGAAGAAAACAACAGACAAAATTAAAATAAATACCGATCAGTACTTAATATTCCATAATAGTTGATCTAATTTTGGAAAAGCCATAAATAATCAATTGAAGGATTTCAATGATTATTTTTTGGTTAACAATTAAACCAAGTAGGAACAATCAACAACTGGCCCACTTTTGCTAGAAAAGAGTACTATAAATAATGGGGTCAGAAACAGTACAAAAATAGTATCAAACCCGCTACACTATATTCACAAACGTTATTCATTGCCTCTTCCAAGAAATGTGGGGGTGTCACTGCACCCCTCTCGCTCTTACTCATCGACTACTGTAGACAAATCGCCACGTCGTGTAAAACCGTAGGTCAGGAGTTTATTTATATTTGGATTTGGGACTGAACTTTGGTTCCAATCTTGTCGATCGGTACTTCAAAATAACTCATTTACGAAACATATTGCAGTTTTAAGGTTCGCTATGATTAAAATAAGATTAGCATATTTTATTTCCAACCATGTTTTAGCATTCGCTTTTGTTTTCAGATTTAATACTGTGTTAACAATCTTTATAAGTTTTGATAACTCGGACATGTTATTTCATAGAAAGTAGATGACGTAATGATTGCAATGCTTTAAGGCGGTCTCACACTCCACGCGAATACTCCGAACATTCGGCGTTGGGCCGAATGTTCGGAGTATTCGCGAGAAGTGTGGGAGCTGCACGAACTTATTAATACTTAAGGGAACATACGGGACGGAATGTTCAGTGAACATTCGGGAGAATTTTCGGCTGAATGTTCAGGCCTGTTCGCGAGAAGTGTAGGACCGCCTTTATTGTTATATTCCAATATAGTTAGAGCGTTTCTCTGGATATTTATTTTAAAATATGTCGATGATTAATAAACAAGATGACTGTACTGTTTAAAACCAATTAAAATAGCTATACAAAATGCCATTAGTTGCTGGTATGAGACACTGAAAGAACTTATGACATACAGACATTTTACAGTAGTCACGATTCCTCGACCTAAATTAAAAATTATGATTTAGAGTTACCCAACAGGTTGAATTAGGTTTTAGGTGGACCTCTAAGAGCGGCCACGTTCAACACCGGTCCTAAAAGCAATGTTCGCCTATTCGCCACATCGCCCACCAGTCCACAGTGACAGCCACTACCCAGTTAGCATCAGGGGCCGTGTTTACAACACTAATGGTTTTCATTAGTGGAAACCCGGCGGTAACAATTACCGAATTAGCATAGTCCAAAAGTTAATAACAGACGGACCGGTACCTCAAAACACACATTATAAAATCATCGAATTTAACAGTTTCCCATAATTACTATTATCTGTCGGAGACGCGGAATATAATTAGTGGCTGGCTAGTATTGGTAGAACCGGCTAACTGGGTGATTACCGGCAAACATTTCATTATCGGCGGGCGGAAGTTGTACAATTGTCGTGCGTAATGACAGGACCAGGACTCAGGACTAAGCAGGAGAAGGAGGTCAATCACCATCCTGTCTCGTCCTTCCTGGTTGTGATAAGAATCAGCGAGTTAATACGACAGTCCGATGCTAATTTCATGCAGGAGTCTCGTTGGGTAACAATTAAGTTTACTACTAATTTACAAGCGACTAGCGAGGTCCTATTTATCCTTCACGGCAAGTGGATACAACGTTCATAAGTAGTATTTCCAAGAACAAACAAGTATACAGTTAGAAATACATGCTGAAGTTATAACTTTTCATCAAAAGGCCACTGAAAAATCTCCTTTCAATCTAAGGTCTCTCTTTCTTGGATTATTCTTCCTTATAAGATAGAATTTGTTTAGATTAAGTAGCTACACCATACAATATTGCCCATTTAAAAAAAATGTTAAGGCTTTGATATTTATCATTGGCCTTATGGAAGAAGCAGGATGTAACGCGTAATACAAGGACAAGTATTGCGTTGTTTTAGAAAAATAAGGAAAGATAATAAATGTTTTACAATCCGTTGTTCTAAATAGAATATAGTAAAATATTTACAATGTTTTAGTAAGGATAAAATTGTATTGATACAAGTAAATTATTTAACACACATATAACAATAAGTATTGTCCATAATGTAATTTTTGGGAAACATATTTCGCTGAAAATATCCAAGCCTTTTTAAATCACGCTTCAAACGTATTACCACTACCTTTTAAACTTTCACGACCTATAATGCAATCGATGAAGACACTCTACAAAACCGTCGTGACATTACAATAAGAAGACATGGGCACCAGGCGTCTCATATAGTACGGCGGGAGGCGCCCGCCCCTCAATATAATTAGAACGCATATTGTAATTAGTACCGGCGGTGCGGTGCCGGCTCCTGTCTTGGTGCCGGGCTGGTGTATTAAAACACGAATAATGAGAGGAAACGGAACGGACATTGCCCTGGGCGCCCACACAGTCTCTGTGTGCTAAATGTTCATCAATAGGCCACAAGCGGGGAGATTCAGAATCTCTTTGGAAAATTTATTTAAATGATTCAACGAAGAGGAATTAATGTGTGATTATTCAATATTTTTGCAATCTAAAAAGTAGTCTTAAAGGTGGGTTCCAGTCATAAAATACCTCACGTTTTTATCTGCTTCCCCCATAAGGCCAACGTTAATTTCAAAGACTGTCCCTGCTTAGCGGATTTTCCAATGTCGATGTATGGCTCATTTCAAAGGTAAAAATAATTCCTTACAATTTCGGTGAGCAAATTTTTGATATTACAAATAACAATAGTTAAAAATAAAATTTGTTTAATATTTAAGATTTGTTAGCTAATTATTTGTTGTATAGAAATCCTGCTTACTCAATCCGAACCATGAATCATCGATTACGGATCATCCATTGAGGAGAGACGGGCTTGAAAGTTATCATTGGTCTCAGGGGAGAAGCGGGTAGACTGGAGCCCCCCTCTTAATGTTGAGATGAAACAAAAACAATTATTTGTCATTAGCTATATCCTCTTTCTTCGCAAGGGGATTTCGGTGGCAATAAAGATTTATTTTTTGCAACGTTTTGTTTATTTTAGGACGCAATGTAAATAATGCAATGTCCATGAGATTTACCTTGAATCTTTGAAGAAAATGGGACAGGGTCCCAAAGGATTTGCAAAACGAGAATAGGCCTATGTATGTTTTAGTGTTATTGGTTATTTTCTTAAGAGATTTCAGCCTAAGGGTCAAGTGCATCTTATGCTATTGGGGAAAAAATCAAACCTACATTACGAGTGTTTTTTGTTATTTTTTTTAATCCGGTAGATGATTTTCATGGTTACTCTCTAGAAAATCGTAGGCTACAAATATTTTAACTCTTCGAATAAATACTTCTGGTATCAAATTACAATATGTTACTTAAATGAACCTGTGTAAAATCGACAACAACAAACCACTGAGGAACTGTAGATCGTTGCCCTGGGAACAAACATCACCTAATCAACCCTAGCAAGACATAGGGCATAGCAGGTAGGTATATGATATACCCTACAATATACTGCAATATCTGATACACCCTGTAGATGCTGCTACACTGTGTGAACCCCCATACATCCTTACAATTCGAGGCCATAGAGCAGTTTCATTGTTGGTCGCAGTAACTGGTAGTTACACAAACGCACACGCACACACACGGTAGGGCAGTGTAACGACAGGTATGGCCGGCCCAGTTGGTACTGTCCTTATACAGAAGTATTGCCACAGTCGCGACCCTGAGCGTAACTCGAGAACCACGATTCTCTCTCACCCCATAGATTGCACTTACACCACCGCAGCAGTGTAAACACTCGTCAACCTATCAATTAGTTCCATCGATATCAACTCGGCGATTTCACGCCCCGATACAGCAATCGATGGATTTACTATCGACCGAGAGAGAAAGTCGGTGATAATTATGGCGCGTGTGAGGTACTGGTGTTGTGCAATGTTGCTGAGTCTGTCTAAGAGGGCTGATGTGATTCTTTGAGTGTGACTGGAGTGGTCGGTTTAGGCCGTGACCCGGTTCATGTGACGACCCCAGGTGGATATCGAGATGTGATATTCTAAAGGGAGATATCTTTGAAATATATAGTAACCAAATTTAGAGTTACCACGCATCAAAGTCACTTTATCTACGAAATTTTCCGGAAATGTGTTTCGCAGTGATTTATTATCATAAATTGCAGATTGAAACGTATCCGATCTATCTCATTTTTCCATGCACGTGGACTACTGTATAGCTATTTTGAAAACAATTTAGTATTTTGGTAGAAGTTAAAACTTTTAAACTGATTTCATATATTTAAAAGGAACTCCTTGAATGCTACCAATTACATTGTGACAGTGGTCCTTGGGTAGGAACTTTATTATGATGCTCAAAGATGTACAGTATAATAAATAAACTCGCCAGCGGTTGAATAATAAAGTCTCAAACCATATTTATCCCATCTTTTAAGAGTCTCTCGCCTGATTGAAAACCAAAAAACAATTCCCATATTTAACTCCCCATTATATTTCCAATTCCCCTCGTCCATATATTTGCTTAAGAAAAAGTCATACATACGATTTCAAAGGGGCCAAAAACAATTAACTGTTCCATAAATATAAATACAATCCGGGATGAAAGATCGTTGGTTTTTATACGCGAGGCGTCGGTAACTCTGGTCGAACACTTCTGTTAATGAGTAGTTGAATTATTCAACGGCAAAAAACACCCTGTGGGGAGGAGAGGAGGGAACCAAATTCGATTCCGAGTGACCTTGGACGCTGGATGCAGCTCGGCGAACGTCTCCAGTTTCTGGTCTTTCTACCTGGATCTCGCCCTCGCCCTCGCCCCGTCCTAAACCTAAACCTTACTTTGAGCATCTTCATTCCGTGGATTTCACGGTCAACTAGACCACAATCGCGCGTTTTCTTGCCCCACCTGTCTTTAATTGTCTAGAATCGGGAGAGTTCTTTAATGGAAGAATGAATAGGTCATCTGTTTCCCCGCCTGGATCGTGTTTCTCCCCTCTTCTAAAAGGTGAGATTGAACGATAGGAGGGTACAGCGGGTAGAGTGATCAATGTTATTTTTAAATATTAAGATGCGTTTATTCGCAAAATTATTGAAATGCAATGTCGGTTTACAATTAAAAACATCGAATCAGTAATATCAATTATTTGGAGATAAGGACTTTCGTTTCAAAGTAAACATCGTCAGGTCCCAAATGTTAGTTAGGTTATTTGTTAATATAAAATATATAATAGTTGCTCACTTCTTGTTATTGTAAGAAATCATAGTTGCCAAAACCTTATTTTCACGAACAATCTTAATTTCATTACTCCCTTATTCGTGGATATGAACAGCGAGAGTGACTATATAAAAACCGTAATTTGCTTCTTACTAAGAGTTTAAGAAAGCAATTCAATAGGATGACGAATCAATAGAGATCATGGCATTATATTGAACACGTCGTTGCATTATATCCCCTCCTCACAGTATTTTACCGAACTCCTGCTTCATAGGAGACTTTAATATTGTGGGATCAAAAGGCATATTCGTTAAAACATATAACTGATTTATATGATGATGAAAAAAAGGAATATTTTTTCACAAACTCAAATTCAAATTCCATTTATTTTTTGACCTTAAAACGATACAATATAGATTGACAGACTTCAAGTGTCGCTTAACATAAAACAAAGAAAATTAATGCTTTGAGGTAGTTATGACTGAGGTAGCTACTTTTTATTCTTTATGGTTACATTTAACTGTGAAAATTGATTTTCTGTATTTTGAAAAGTACCTTTGAAGAGCTAGGTAATAACGCTTTTACGTTCTGGTAGAACTAGATGTTTGGAACTAGAACTAAATGTTTGGAACTAGAACTAGATGTTTGGAACTAGAACTAGATGTTTGGAACTAGAACTAGATGTTTGAAACTAGAACTAGATGTTTGGAACTAGAACTAGATGTTTGGAACTAGAATTAGATGTTTGGTATACATATGGTTTACGTATTTTGTCGAAACACGTGTTTGATTATAGTGAACAATCCAATTGGGAAACCAACAGAAGCGTGTCATTTGTAACAAAATTGTAATTACGACCCAACCCATGAATCGGTTAACGTCCAATTACCAGCATTCTTTAAACTTTACCGTGTGTGTAGTAAATTCAAACTGCTCGTTAACCGGAGGGAATAGGGTTGCGATGTGGAAATCAATTGGGGGTCGGGGCACATGAGCACACGCGGTACATAGCATAGTTTCCATGTGAGAAGCTCAGTTTACCAGTCGGCTGCTGTTTGGCCAACAGTTGGCGTTTATGGCCAACAGTACACGCCGCTCTGTTATTTAGCCAACTCTACACAAATTACGATTTCGTAACCGTGTAACACAGGAGGCTGTTGCGGGAAATGTTAAAGTTCAGGGTTGGATTTTACAAGTACGTGTGCAAGGTAGATAAACAGTGTGGAAATACTTGTTCCATTAGTTATAGATTCCACAAGAGAGTGAGAAGCCGCAACAAAGCGCTAATTAAATTAATTATCTCAAATTAAAGTGTTTCAGTTTTGAAAATTGATTCATCCTAGGTAATTTTATGAGGGAAGTACATAAAATATTTCTGAACGTAGGGCATTTATTATTATTAATAAACTCAATTTTAGTCAAATAGGCAATGCATTGCGCTTATACAGTTTGATAATAAACACTTTAACAGTTATAAATTTATAGAGAAACATATTTAATTAATCTGAAAATTTATATTTTTATGAAGTAAAGGTTTAAATTACGCATTAATTAGTGTTGCCTCATTATTCCTGTCTGCAAAACCTCTGCAAATTCGTATGAAAGCCTCATAAAGTTATGTTACATACAAGTGCCTATAACAACTATGCAGGCAGCATAAGTATCTTGGTATAGGTATATTTGATAAAGGTACCATATATAATTACATAAATTCATAATTATTCATAATTACAAATTATGTTTGGCGAAATAACTCACAATAATGTTAAAAATCAAACTAATAATATAGTAAAGTTGCATAATATTAAAATTGTGTTAATGTATACTATGATAATTGTAACACAATAGAATCTGGATTTCTTAAAAAAATGCTTTAATCAATTTACACGCACTTCGACGCTTTGAAAGTAAAAATAATTTGCAAGATCTATTGAAATTCAAGATGCAATCAAAATAATAGTTTTAAAATACCTCTAGAAGAATGTTTTGCAAACAAAATCCAAACCTCCATTTATCAATTATGTGCCTTGCAGTGATGAAATAAAAAATAATCTAAAAAAATATGATTGTGTATTAAAACAAAATTACAATACTTTAATATTTTGAACTAGGCCTCATCGTACATTTAATTTCTAGTTGAGAAAAACTTATTTTAAATTACACGTAGTACAACTGGTGAAAAACCTGAGATATTGTGCATTGTTTTGAACATAAAATTCCAAATGCCAATAATGATACTAATTTTCCTTATCAAAAGAATACACACAAAAAACATATCATAGTGTTCCACACTCGCTTGCAAATGAAATGAAGCGACTGATCTGCAAACAAAGCTGGGAGAGTTGAGTGGCCTCCTGACATTTAACATTTCACATAAAAATTCCGTTGTTTGGGGACAATAAAGGAACTACGTGTGGCCCAGTTCGCCATGTGGCCCTGTGTTTAGCATGCAAGGGGTACCCCGGGTTCCGTGGGGGGAGGGGGGGCACTGGGGTACGTGATTCGGCCCTGGAGGTTGGGGGTTAGGGAAGGTCGTGTGACAACAATGCGTAGATTGGCTCTATTCACCACCTTATCTATGACACCAGCCGCTATAACCGGGCTATTCTTGTCCCCGTGTTATCTTCGGCACCGGTTGACCTTAAACTTGTAAATTACTACACCCATTTACCCAGAGTTGTGTGGGGTTTGCTGGTGCTTGCTGATCAAATAATGACGTAGTAAGGTAATTGGAGATCTGCAGTGTGATCAATCAAGTAATGAAATCTGTGATAAATTAAAATCAGTTATTGTTTAAGAGTGCGTGTTACCAGAATCGTATTACCGTGAATTTTAGTTTTATTTTAAAAGCCATAACATTTTATCCGAATTTGCTGTTTTAGTTCCATTCCGGTAACAATTGCTTATTAAAATTAAATATTCTTCTTGTTTGTTTTGAAGTTTACAATCTAGTTTTAACACTGCGCTTTTCCGTGGTGTGCGTAACCTACTGTGCTCGTGTAATATACCACAATTGTAAAGGATTGTTTTTCATAGTAAGCAGCCTCTGGCTTGCTTAGTTATATGGTTTCCTATACATCCATTGGCAATGACTCGGATCTGAAATAGATTTGGATTTCTAATTTTTTGAATTGATAAGGTAAGCCTAGAAGAATTATTGTGTATCCCTGAGTTTTCAAAATTGTTTTTGAATCAGGTTATTCGATAATGTGACAAACTTATTCAACATCCAAAAGTAAAAACTCGCTATACCATACCATATTACAGTATGTATTTTAATTTTCAAAAACAAAATTTAAAATAGTGACGTAAAGCATGTTCAACCACACGCAGTTCCCTTTGATCCTACATTAGAAACCATTACCTCCCAAACAGAAACCCGAGGTGAAGATCCCCGGGGATTTACAAACACTTTTCGATAAACAACGGACAACACGATACGAACAACTCACGAGGCATCGCCGTTGACCAGCGATAAAATAAACAAGCTGAAACACAACCGGGATAGAAACATTTTGGGATAAACCGGGCGTAATGTAATTAACGAGTGATGGAGGAAGCGTCCCGCAGAGCGGGGCCAATAGCTCAATCCCGGGATGCAAATAATGGAGACCGGCGACTATTGTTGGGTGATGGACGGTTATGGGGGCAGGTTGTAGGGAACCGTGGGGGACCGCGGCCTGCGCCTAAATCTCTGGACTGGACGCGGCATAAGTCACCGGACCGCGGGCCACGAGGAGGCCAGAGGCCGGTCAGCGTAAGTGGGTAAAGAACCTTCCAGCACTCCTTTTTAATAAAGAGGAGTTCTGAAAGGTTTTTAAATGTTCAATTGAAGCGGTAAAATCACGTACAAGTATCCAGAGGTGGAGGCACTGTGGAATTCAATTATGAATAAAAACATGCATCACTGAGTAATAAATCATGTGAATAATACTTAGAAGTATTACCAACTTGTGGAGATAGTTCCAGAGCCAAAATTTAATAAAGAACCAGAAACAAGTGTAGATACTCTTTTGACCTATTAGGCCTATTAAATGACCTAGAGGGTGCCGTAATGATATGTAATAACACTTTAATTACGGTATTACTAAATATTCGATTTTATTTATATATTAAAATTCATACATTGTGAAAATAATATAAGCTGTAAAGGAATTAGTTCTTTTTTTATTGCATCGGGAACTAGATTACCTGTAGGACAGCTGTTTCAAACCCCCATACCTGAGCTGTAAACTTGTGGATTTATTTCTGAATTAGATACCATTTTTAACCAGATGATGGGATAAATCATACAGATTTAATATTACATAACATTAATATATGACAGATAAAGATGAATTGTTTACCATCGGGGGAATTGGAGTCATGCAAATTAATAAAATCTCATACGTGAGGTATACTCATCCAAGACAACCACGCACGGTAGTACGTGTTATACAACAAACGTGGGCTGCAGGCCATTAATGTAACTAAATGGAGCAGGCGCACGGTCCAGTAAAGTTGGAGAATGGTGGATTAGCCACGGGTCCGGGACCTTGGGGGCGGGCCGGGGACGTGGCTGAGAACTGTACAGAAAACAGGAGGTGGCTCCCGGGGCACCCGTAGAGCGTCGGTGGCGAAACGAACAAGGTAGGAAGTGCTGCGAAATACCATACTGCCAAAATACTGTAGGATGAGGCTGGAAAATAACGAAGGGAAAATAAATTAGGTATGCATATGTAGGACGTGGCTGCAAAAATCGACGCAAAATAAATAAGGCATAACTACTGTAGGACGTGTCTGCGAAATCCCCAGACGGAAAAATAAATAAGGCATAAATACTCTAGGACGTGTCTGCAAAATACTAGACGGCAAAATAAATAAGGCATAAATACTCTAGGACGTGTCTGCAAAATACTAGACGGCAAAATAAATAAGCATAAATTCGTAGAACGTGTCTGCAAAATCCCAGACGGCAAAATAAATAAGGCATAAACACTGAAGGACGTGTGTGTGAAATACCAGGTGGAAGAATAAATAAGGCATAAATAAGGTAGGAGCGGCTGCAGGAATTAAACGGCGAAATATATAAGGTATAATTTTATCCTGTATAATTGTGGTATAGGATAGGGCTGCAAAAACCAGGTGGAAAAATAAATAAGTCATAAATATGTAGGATATGGCTGTAAAATACTATATGGCAAAATAAATAAGACATACAGTAAATACAAGTAGGTTTGGGCTGCAAATTGAAAAATAAATGAGGCACAAATACGTAGGACGTAGCTAAAAAATAACATACGACAAAATAAAAGTAAGACATAAATACTTTGTAGGACGTGGCTTTTAGATGATATTCAGAAAAATAAATACTGCATTAATACGGTATGTAAATATATACACAGATATCGTAAAACAGGACTTTCCCCAAGGAATTTTATTTTACACACGTACTTTCCTAAACGGATTTCCAAACATACATTCTTCAAACAGTAAAACACAAGGTTTCCAACAGGCGCCGAATCACGAAAAGCCGATCCTATCAGGAAATAAACGTCCGACGAAATTTACACCGACCAGAAACATCTCTATAAGGACGCCAATCTGTGCGAAAACACTCATCACTGATTTGATCTGATCGTAAAACCCCGTGATGGACAGGAATCCCAGGTCCCGTTGCTGAGCCGAAATATTAGCGACCATAAATTCTCCACGGTCACGACTCAGTAACAAGCATTACGATAGAAACAATTTGGCCGTTTAGGAGGCTAGGGATAGAGACGTTACAATGTTGATACCAGCGAATAATTTCAGGATATGCTGCTATGCAAGAATGGGCTCTATTCACGTAACATTTGGTTTTTGTCTGCTTCTCCCCTATGGTACGTTAATTTTGAAATTCCTTTCCTCCTGAACGGATTATTTGAATTCGTTTATTCATGGATCATCTCAAAGAACTAAAATATAACTTGCGATTTCAGTAAACAGAGTTCTGATATCAAATACCCCCGTCGCAGCAAAACTGCATACTCAGCGAATTTCCAATGAATATATAACATAACACATTAAAACACTTAACAGGATTCCTGAGAAATGTATTCACAAACAAGCGATATTTAAAATATTAATTATTCTCCATAAGAATAACATTGGGGATGAGTATGCAGGATTGCTGCAACAAGGCACACAAAATAATGGGTTTTTATGCAAATATCAATAGAACTCATCTTATTGAAGTCACATACCAATTTTCATCCATATACATTCATAAATAAGCGATATATAACATTTTAAGTATTTTCCATAAGAATAACATGGGGACCAAGTACCTAGGTTTGCTGCTACAGGAACCATAGGCGAAAAATTGTTTCTTTGTGCAAACAACAATAAACCACAACCAGATCAAGCCATATACCAAATTTCGCCAGTTTATGTTCATAAATAAGCGAGATATACAATTTTTCTTTTTCTCCATAAGAATAACATTAGACAACGTACTGTGTTTAGCACTTTCAATATCTCGGTAACCAATTAACGTAGAGCAATGATCAAAAAACCAAATTGTTTCTTTTTGTAAGCTGAATTCAATGGTATAAATTAAAATTTGATTTAAATTAAAATTACATGTGAAAACCCCAAAAAACACATTTTTGGAGTACAAAACCCCCCGTCGGATGGTGCGATTCATCTGGTTTACGAACTCGTTCAAATAAATGGTACTTTAAACATTTTTACCAAATTTCATTAAGATCGGACCTTTTTTACGAGAGTTATCGTGCTTACGGACACATATATATATATATATATATATATATATATATATAAATTTGAACGAATGGTGTTTTTGGCATCTGGGGACCTCAAAATGAAAAGTTATCATGGTCTCGGGCTTAAGTCTTACCACGAGACCTACGGTAATAGCTTCTTCCCTATAGGGGAAATTCGCTAAAACAGTTAAGTGAGCGCTCCAGTCACGAAACTTTTCGGTTTCTACCTGCTTCGCCCATAAGGCCAATGTTAACTTTCAAAGCACGTCCCTCCTCAACGGATTATTCGATATCGTTGATCCACGGCTTATTTTAAAGAGGCAAAAAAAACATACCTAGCGATTTCAGTAAACAGAATTTTGATATCGCAAATATTAATCGATCAATAAAATTCCAAAATATTCAATATTTACGATTTTTATGCACGAACTATTTATGATAACAAAATTCTGCCCACTGAAATCTTAGGTTAATTGTTTTATCTTTAAAACGATCCATAAATAATCAATTTTGGATAACCCGTTGAGGAGGCACGGACTTTGAAAGTTAACATTGGTCTTATGGGAGAAGCAAGTAGACGCAGAGGACTGAAGCCCCCTCTTAACCTAACAAAATTGGAATAGAGAACATTCTAGAATTTTATTAGCTATCATAGTTTTCTTGACATCAAAACACTGCTCACTGTTACTAGGTATATTTTCGTTCTGTAAAATGTGCCATGAGTCAAAATTGTTTTTAATTTTCAGTTGGGGAGGAACGGGATTTGAAAGCGACCATTGTCTTATGGGGGAAGCAAGTAGAAAGATGACTGTAGTCCCCTTTAAAGTAACAATTTACGATTTTCCACTGTAGCTTAACACCTACTTTTAGGACCTATTTTTAAACAAACCATGCTGTCGCGAGAAAGTGGTTTGCAAAGGGCATTAATTATTTGGAGCAGTCTACGAGATAGCATCTGCGTGAACATAACCGTTCGTGATTACAGCGCGCTCAATGTATAATGAGACCCCCGATAAAAATGGTTGTGACTTTACTGTTATGAGCTGGTGCGCAGTTACCCTCTCATAATAAGTACCTAATATCTTTTAACTACGCCCTGGTTCGTTATTAGTTTTTTGGGGGAAGGGAACGGAGCCGTTTAAGCACTACGTGAGTCGGCACTTTCGCGTCTTGCACTTGGAGTTGTGTGCGTCTTCTGAGAATCTGCCACTTTCCAAGTGGGGGGGGTTCTCGTATTATGTTTGTTATGTAGCATAGTTAATTTTTTAAGCAGTGGCTTACGGCTTGCAATTAATTTATTCCTTTACTCTCAGTATGTGTGAATGAGGACCAAGCTTTGTTGGAAAAATTATTTTATTTCTTAATAAGTTTTTTTCTTTTGTCATACTCGCTTTTCAGAATATATCACTTGGCTCATTAGTCTTTCTACGGTTGGATTACAGTTTACTCTTTGCAGTTAAACTTTGTTAACGTAATACAAATCTACCGTTAATTGTAAAGTGTCCAAGGAGAATGATTTTACAACAAAGTTTCTTATAGCTCTAATTACATCTAAATTTAAACATAATATCTTAATTTGCATTACACTGTTTTAGTAGATCGGACTAGTTCATTCAAAAATAGTTAAGATGCATATTACAAATTATAGGATTGATTTAGATGTACTTTTTCACATTTACATAAAACGCCGTCTTCAGGATCTAACTGTGAAGAGTAATATTAGTGTTGTTATTACGTATGAACTAGATTGTTTGGTAACTTTAAGTTACAATTAATTATAATACACCAAAATAGAAGGCCCACCAGTAATTAGTTCCTGACTCAACTTAAGTTGCAATGATATCCATGATTGCGACCCACTACATTTACTCGTAAATAGATCCAACATTACCACTTATACACCTTTTTGGCTCACTCAACTCCTAAGCAATCCCCCCCCCAACCCAGTATATTACTGACAGGAGAATATAAACATAACAAGTCCTAGATTTATTTAAAGGGATCATAATTCAAGAATCACTCGCGTCCTGAAATATGCGCTCTCTTAACGGGAGTAGCACTAATGGCTTCTATTTCCACACACCACCCCTGGGGCCAGGACAGGAAGGAGTTGTACTTTCCCCCGGCTGAGGAATTAATTACCTGCGTTAATTAGCAATATAACACGATACCTCGCTTAGGTTTATTTTCGATAAATATGTAGAGTATGACTGGTCAGTCTTGTAATTGTGATGGCCATGCTAAAAGGCGATCTGTCTGTCGCCTAGGAGATTTGCATTTGGAGACAATAGTATTAAGAAGTATTATTTAAATAGACTTTCTGGCACGGAATGGCAATTGTGTGCCTGGAATAGCTGAAATTGATTAGTCGGAAGTAAATATTGGTTCGTCACAGGTAGGACGAACATAATCTCTATAAATATGTAATGACCTGTGCAAATTGTTTACGTTAAATTAGCTCGAGGGTCTGAAATGTCTATTAAATAGTATACATATATTATACAGTTACAAAAGAGAAACTTTAATGATGAGAAAAAATGTTTAGGAGACAAATTTATAATTATAGTTTATAGTTAAAAAAAGTTAAAGAAATGAATATTCAAATCCTTATCTTTTACATTTATACGGGTTACCTGTGTCATAGAAAACATTAATTAACTGGTGACAAATAAACTGCGTCATTGAGGAATAAAATATAAAACCATTCGTATTAATAAAATAGCTGTCCAAAGTAATGATCATAAATATAAACTATTAATCATTGTGTTACATAGTAAAATCCTCTCGAGCTTCTTACTGTTGACCTTAAATTAACGTAAAAAGATTAAATATACTTAAATGTGTGTAATTAATATTAAATAATTTACTGATTTTTTCGAAATCTTATACAAGCGATATAAGAATATTTGTTTAATATTTTCATAATATTTTCGTTAAGTTGGTATTGTGATAAATATTTGTTCACGCTAAACGTTATAGCCTACTTTTCATTTTCTAATATCTTCTTTGGTTCTCAAAATATTAATAATTCTTTTGAAAATAAATTTAAAAATTACAAAATATTTATAAAAATAAACACATTTACAAACAAATTGCAGCATTGTATTAAAAGTGTATAAAAGAAAAAGATGGATCACAACGCCACCTTGAAATTTGAAAGAAATATCTCTTCCAATACGGCAAATCAGAGATAAGTGCTGAAATTTCTAAGTTAGTGAAAATGAAGTACACGCCACAGTGTAAGATCGGTGTTGGTTCATGGTGAAGTGTAAAATGACGTTTTAAAGTTTAAACATTTGAAAATCCCTTCAAAATAAAAATGTATAAAGTACCAATATCTTATGAAAGAAGAAATATATTTAAAAACAAATTACGGACAAAAGCGTGAAAAGCGTTAAAATCACTTAATCACCGTGTAAGATGCCAACTTTTACGATATTTCTTTCGGAATTTTGCTCAGGATTAATCTGGTGAACTTCAGATTATGAAGCGAGTACGCTAACCACTGTGCTATCCAACTAAAAAATAATGGGTTACAACACCACCTTTAAATTTGAACAAAAATAAGAATCCAATTGTAATCCAAGATGGCGGTAACAAATTATAACTTAGTCAATGTAGTAATTACTACCCTACAATATTGGGCAATGGTCTGGAGTCGGTATTTTAACAAATTAAACTATGGGAACTTAAACTAACCCTGTATGTGTGATATTAAATAATTTAAACTTCAAAAAAGCTGTTGAGGTATGTTTGGGACACTCAGTATTTTAGTAACACCTCTCCAAGTTCAAAACACCTCGTAAAACACAAGAAGAGTCGATCCCTTACTTGAACAAACCTTGCATGCCGTTGGCTCTCAATCATGCCAGGCAATCATTGGTGATCATGCCATCGGCGGAGACATTGCTGTCGAGATTGGATCCCTGACAAATCTCACCAATTCCGTACGTGTGTGAACTGTGCAATACGAGAGGATGTGAGTCCTGAGCCGTGAACCCTTGCCTGTCAACAAGCGATCACCGCCGTCACGTCTCCCACGCCAACGATCCGCTCGCGATGCTTTTATAACTCCAATATTGCTCTCACTTTCGTTTTCTTTTCCCTTGTAATGTTTTATTTCAGAGAACACGCTTGATTGAATAATATTGTACCGGTATGTCGTGAAATATATGTTATGTTATTTAAGAAATTATCGCGGACATTTTACATCACTGATGAGTAAATAAAGTTTCACAAAGTTTCGGGATCTGGAATATTTTGTGTAGTTTTGTTATCTAGGTATTTTTCTCGCCTGAAGATGGGATCGGATCGTTAAACTTGCTTTACTAATCAGTGATGGAAAATGTCCGCTATAATTTGTTAAATAACATAAACTCACCATTACCAATAAGGAATTTTAAACAAAGATTATGTGTTGATTAAAAAAATATATCTCATTTAAGACATTATTGTGGAATTTTGCCATCACAAAACTAGAAAAAAATATTTTTAATACTTTTACGGTTTGTTTTTTAGTCCATATTTGCCTGGATTATACAATATGTCTTTCATTTGGTTATGTTCTAGATATTTTTCTTTCCTGAAGACAGGATTAGATTCGTGAAATGTTAATTCACATTTAGTGATGGCAAATGTTCGCTAACATTTCTTAAATAACATATACTCATCATCACCAACAATGAGTTTTAAAGAAAGAATATTTCTCATTTATTATGTTATTACTTTATAAAACTTGGCTTTCTAAATGGTTTGAATGGGGTTGTTCTCTCATTAATTTCCGCAATCGTGGTATTGGGTTTCACTTAACATATCGAGAGAAAATTTTCTTTATTTTTCTGTATGGAAAACCAGTTTAATAAATAATTTAATATTAATATCTTCCAATTTTACAGCATAACTGAATCGAAACTGGTTACATGCCTTGTAGTTACATTGTAAAACAGACAACAGTTGATTAAGGGTAGATTTGTTGTCTATGATTTAGTTTGATGCTTGAATTCCTACTAAAAGTATTCTGGTAACCTTTTTGGAAGCTGAACAACATTCTAGACTAAATTTTGTTTACATTTTATTGTTAACTAGCAGTTTCCCGGCGCGCGTTGCTGCGCCCAAATTAAGTTGTTTACTAATTACAGCTGTTAATTTTGTAAACACTAAATTTCTAAAACCTGACACTGCACCCTTGTATGCCCTCTGGGTCGGAGCCCTTTGGACAGATTTGCACCAAACTTCACACAAACCATCCTTGAATAATGCTTAATAATGCCTGAAAGTTTCATTACAATCTGTCGAGCGGTTTCGGAGTCCATAGGCTACATACATATATACATACATACTTCCTATTTTATAGATATACATGTTTTCATGCAAGTTAAACGAATTATTGTCAGGAATATTGTACCAATAATTAAAAAACACGATTGGATCAATAAACACTTATTTGTTATGAGTTTACTATTTGCCTTATTTAAAACCTAGCAATAATATATTTAAGAGCACATAATTATTGTTTGGCTATTTCCTAAAATGTTTTGCCATTATGAGCCTGATTCATATGATATCTTACTATATTGCATGAAGGCCTGGAACAGAAAATAACTGCACCAAATACACACCATCACTGTTTGTATGTTTAATCCTCCCATCATGGGTTTGAGCCTTATAAACATCCAGGCACAAAGTCAAAAGATTTTAAGAAAATAAAACTCTAATTTGATTTTTGTTTAACATAAGCGTTTACATTTTATCACCACGATTTGTAATAAAGCATAAACAATGTCTGATTATATATTCAATAAATTACTGTTAAGATGAGGTAATGCACCAACCAGGTTTTACTTGACATGGGAGGTTCTTAAAGTTTAGTTTTCTTAAAATCCACTGTCTTGGGAATCATTAATTGTGCAGTGGTTCAGAATTACGTCTGGAGTCTTAATTTCTGTTGTGAGTGGCAGCCCTGAAAATCTATTATTCAAATGAAATTATAAATTGAAGTACAATGTTATTCATTTCTTAATCATGTTTGCTAAATTATTAAATTATTTTCATTGTTATTTTTAAGAAAAGGTAACAACTTTTTTTATGACGAATGTAACTTGAAATCGATTTATTTTTTAAACTGATTATATATAAAGCATGATTATGAAGGATTTAAGATTTAAGAATAGTTTTTATTTCCAACAAACATTCTTTTAAATTAATAATTTTAATGAAACAAGCATATTTTAAAGTTACATATATTTTAGGAAGAGAACTTAACCAAATTAAAGTGAGTGTCCGTTACATCTTACATGTTAATGCTTTTTTGCATTTTAAGGACCTTACTGACTTTGGTTTTGGTAATGGTTCGTAACTTGGAGATCAAATGCAACATTTCTGAACAAATTGATTTAATTTAATTACAAATATTTTACTGAGTGTTTTCCCCTTTTCTCCAGATTCTGCACAGATGACAAGTTCCTTCAACGGACTGAAGACACAGCAATCAGCACAGACGGGGTTGCAAGCCCCCTATTATGTGGCTCTGGGAATCAACCCATCCCAATTTATTGCGGCAAGAGCCGATAGCCGATTGGCCCGCGAACAAATCTGCCCAATCCCACACGTGCGTGAAATACTACAAGAGAATGAAAGTTATCAAACCCTTCTTGTCCACATATGATATCGCCCCCGCCATACGAGGATTACCGAAACCTTTCATATCCCCGATATTGCTAACACTTCCATTTCTTTTGTCAAGTTTTATGGCGTCTGTCCGTTCTCTATTTATGTTCTCGTTGTAATAAAGTCTGAGTCACCTTTTATAACCGAGAAGTATAATTCAAGAGAGAAATATTTTTTATTTCGACTACAAACTTACACTAGTACTACAAATTGTATTTGTTGCAAAGTCAATTATAGTTTTGGAGCCGTAGAAATTTCATACTTTTCTTACTAAATTTCAAATAATGTGTGATGGATACTATCATCGATGATTTGTTTTGTACCAAAAGTACATATACCGTTGATATCTTTATATATTATTCCTCAAGAATTTCTTTGCAGTAGGCTATATCTCTATTCATAATTCATCAAAACTAATATCTGAGGTATTATTTTGAACATTACCTTCACCTTAATGCGAAAAATAAGCGAATAATTCAAAACCATCAAATTAATAATTTAATGGCTGATTCTCACTTGATTGTAAGCGTACCGGAGGCACCATCTTACAGCATCAAGTTCAACTAGCTAAATACAGATGTTTCATTTTTCAATCTGCGCATGGGCGATTCTAATGTTAAAATGAATATCAGGAACATAAACAATGTTGACCTTAACCTCGACCTCGAGCTCCGAAGCTCCGAAGCTCTTATCAGAAGGTCAGGCTGCCCGTGAGCCCATACAAGTACAAGTACCGCCTCACACGCCGGCCGCCGCGCCGCCGCACCGTTACAAAAACCGTGTGTTTACCGTGTGCCTCAGAGGGGTCTTTATAGCCCGGCTTGATATTCAAATGCGTTCGTGTCAAGTGGCTGGAGTCGGTGCGCTGTGAATGGTGGTATTGTGGACGACCGCGGCCACAAGCACCAGCGCATCCCCTCAGCCCGGTTGCCAAATAAATAAATGGCGTATGTAAATCACCCGTTGAAACCTAATTAAAGGAACCTGCTGCATTAATTCAGCTTTTAATGACTTAGCTTCATTACATGTAGTGATAAGGTGACGACAAAACACATGCACACACGCACGCCACCTCGCGCACCGGCGGCCAGGCTACGATTAATCTACATACTTTATTAGTGTATTACCAATTAGCGCTCGGTACGGCCGACCTTGTTAGTTTCTCGGGTTCGCTAGTCGCCTTTGGCAATAACCTGAGCCGTATTTCACTAGAACAGGAGTCGATGAATATAAATTTTGCGGTGATTTGATTTGCACTTGTTGAGAGGTTCTATTCCTTATTGGGCCGAGAGCTGGTCGCTGGTGTTTTATAGGGTATAAAAACGTAACAGGCCAATTAAGTTATGTAAATTTTAGTAAACTAAAGCTATTCATTTTAACTTTAGTACCAATAAGTTGCGTAAAAGATAGTTGTTTTAGGTGGGAAAATATTTTTCAAATAAAATCAACATTATAAAAGCGTTGTTCATTTGGATTTATCTTAAAATAAACTAATTTGTTTTTCTAATTAACAGAGTTTGACATCTGAGAACCTATAAGTTTATTATGTAGCCATAGAGATGCTGAAAGTCTGCCAATTACTAATATTACTAATTCATATTTTTTTTATTACGTGTCAACATAAAATAAATTGAAAAATAGCTGTATGAGTGTAAGTGATCCTTTTAATAAACAACCGCTACCAGGCAATCATAACAATCATAGTGCACAATTTATAAACAGTAACCCATCAACGAATCTGATTACCTGTAACGATGTAGTAAACATAACCTATTTCAATCCAAGAGTAGAACAGTTCCCACCGAATCTCCTTCTAATCCTATGCAATATCAAATCCCCTTCTAATCCACTCTTGATGAGGCCGGTGCCGTTACGAAGAAGATGAACTCTGAATGGAGGGCGAGTGCGAGGTACTAGAGGAGCCGCGGTTGCAGTCGCAGTTGCAGGGTAACGGTGCGCCCGTCTAGCGGGGGGAATGCAGTCGGTAACAGATACCGGAGTTTATCTGGAAGACGTGTCAGCCGGCAGCGGCCTCTGGAGGGATTAACGAGAATCGCGAGAACCGAGAACCGAGAACCTCGAGACCCCGGGACTCGCGTGGAGTCGCGATTCTAATGAGCTATTGGTATTCAATACGCCGACGATCAATTACGGAGGTGATGGCTGATATAATGCAACAATGTGACACCGGACTGTTACTGCCGAGTTATCTGAATAGAACGCGGAACTCGGCTGCTATCGTGTCAACTGTCGGCGCGAGTCGCCTTGACGCCAGCTGATGTATGTGGAGCAGAAAAGAAACGGGCCGAGGACTGATCCTTGGGGAACCCCAGTAGAAATTTTCATTTTTAGATGGAACTTACTTAAGAGTTGGTTCCAGTCACCGAATTTTCCCTGTTTCTTCCATAAAGTCAATGTTATCTTTCAAAGCCCGTCTATTCTCAACGGATTATCCGAAATCTTTGATGTATATTTCATTTTAAAGAGCAAAGAATTACCTAGCGATTTCAGTAAACACAATTTTGGGATCACAAATAATAATAGTTTAGTCAAATTCAAAGTTATTTAATATTTACGACTTTTTAATGAGTGAAGTAGTGATACAGAAATTCTGCTTACTGAAATCGTTAGGAATATTGTTGCTCTTTAAAATGAGCCATACATCAAAGTTTTCGGATTATCTGTTGAGGGGGACGGGCTTTGAAAGTTAAAATTGGCCTTATGCGATTGGGGAATCAGTAAGAAACGGGCTTAGTGACTGGAACTCGTTCCTATACCAACTATTAACTTAGGCGTTTGCTGACATATTTGACCAAAAAAGCTATAAAATACAATAAATAAAGTGTGATAAAATATAACACGGAACTTGTGACTTTCCTTTTCCCCTGTATTATACCATATCCGAGTGACCTTCGACTGATCTGATTCGCTCAAAACGTGTCAATGGAGATTAATGTCACTGTTTTATAATCGCAATTATCTGCACGCAAACTCAAGGCTGGATTGAAAGGTCAATTGTGCATAAGTAGTTTTTTGTATCAGTCGGTCTAGAGATATTATCGTTAAAGATTGTTATAGTAAGCGTTTAATATCTTATGTTATCGCACGTGTAGGTTTATGATATGGTTGTTGTCCTGTAGGCTGTTTTACTGGTGTTTTATGCCTAACTGGTAAAAAGTTCATATTTGCTGTACATTTCTGTTATTAAACGTATTGCTCAATATGATTGGATCGTATTGCAGTTTGCCATATGTTTAAACAAAGCTTCCAATGTTACCCGGAAGCATCAATTTAAATTTAAACAAATTTGATCATTAAACTAGAAAGAAGAAATCTTTGAAGAGATCTAGTTTTAAAAAGAGTGTTTCACATTGAGATTCAGAGTGCAAAAAATATGTTCGTAAAATTTATTACCACCTTCATTACTCCACATTCTCGTTATTAGAGCGACTCTGACCATTCATATAGCGTGTTAAAATGTTCTTAACCTTATCTTAAGTTGTATAATAATTACAGACACATGTTCCGTGTTACTTAGGTTCTTTGTTGAGCAACTACGTCAAATACGCCTTCTGACTGGCCTTTCGTCAAAGTTCCGAGTCATCGTTCGGTGGTCATGTGCGCAACCTACGCTACGGATTTCTTGTTTAATTGGGTTACGTAAATGGGTTGCGCCCATATTAAGCCAGAGTGCAGATATATCTAGACAACGGTTGGGCCGATATTGCGCCACGAGGGTACGGCATGTATGGGCACGGTCAAGTAACGCTGTCAACACCTTGCTGCACACGCCCAACCCTAATTGTCTATTTATTGGCGTTTTACATTCAATCACCCGCAGCATTGATCATTGCCCGGTGCTCCCACCGTCTTATCACGCCATGCGCTTGGCGGCAATGTTTCTGGGTGAGGAACGAGCACGTTTATGTTGCTGAAGGTCGGCAAGGTTGATTTATCAAGTATGCTCTACGATTTACGAGTTAAGAGCTCACATAATTACATATTTTAATTCGTTATTGTCAATTTACAAATTTAACTATTCATGGTTACATAAACAGAAACTTGTTGAAACAGTTCAGTTCATAGTCATCAAGTGCTTGAATACGCATAACGTTACAAGACATAACAACATATTAAAAAAAATTGTATCCAACCTTTCTAAATGTTAGCTTTCCTTTCTATTTCAGGCACAAATACAAATTTGGAGTTTAATCAATTATTAAATTTTAAAGGTAACTAATTGTAATTTAAAAAATAGATAAATCTTGATAAGTCATACTTTAAACATACCACTTTATCTTTAAGTATTTTCTCACAAGAGAACTACCGTAACCGCGAACTACTTCCCAAGTGTATCCGCTCGACACAGAAGGATCGAATTGAAACGGTATCGTTTTCTGATGGATCCATCAGCCCAGAAAACAATAGAGTACGGCCCTGACACTCCTTATAAGCCCCCATACCCAGTCGCCGTCTACCCACGGAGTTTTTCACCCTACAAAAACACTAAACGACCCAGAGACCGTGAGTCGGGCATTAAAATCGCACAGAGGCCGGAGCGAGTGTGGCCACTTTTTCTCGGATCTGTATCAGATCGGAATTAGCACTCGGCTCACGTGGCGTTTGTCTATACCAACATGGCTTCTCATTACTCATCGGGGGCCACTGATAATATTAATCGAGAGATTTATTTACAAGGCGATAAATCTCCGGTTCATTAAAGGGGATGACGTCCAACAGCAGCGACCTTGGATTAAAGAGTCCAGTTGGATAATCTGTTCACTGGACACACCCAGGGCTCCGTGTCTCGGGAAAATAAGTTGTCCGTGTCGAGACCGGGTGGTCCAGATCGCGATTGTGGCGATTAGTCCAACTGTTGGGGCAATCTGGATAACCTATTGGTCCCTTTATTTACAACTGATTGTTATTTGTTTAAAACACTTTCTTACTTTGTGTTTTTGTTTAAATTGTGTATTAATTTTAAACTTTGCAACAAGCTTTGCTTAAAGATACAACACGCATATGTTGACTAGTTTAGAACTCTCCGTTTAAAATTCATTGTTGGTGATGGCGAGTTGATGTCGTTTAAGCTTTTATTGTGAACATTTTTCATCACTGATTAGTAAAAACAAGTTTCACGACGTTTCGGTATCTGGAATCTGATCCCGCTTTCAACTGAGAAAAATACCTAGAATCTAACAAAATAATACAAAATATTAGGGACACAATACAGGTAAAGCTGTAAAAAAACACAAAAGCAAAAGTTAAAATAGACCAAAAACAGTCAAAATTAAAACAATCAAATCAAATCAAACACAAAAGACGGACACTGAACGGAACACACGGCAAGGGTATGGGACTGCACAGCGCAACCAAGTTGAGCGAGGCTAGTCTTAATTTAAATGGTTAGTACTATAATTTAATATTACTTTTCATATGTTCCCCTGGTGACGACATCACACTTGGAACCGTTATTTAATTCTGTATAAAACAATGGTAAGGATATACTATTTCTAGAACTCTGCATCTAATTAAAAGGATAATCATCCTTTTAACAAATTTGTTGTATTTTAATAACTTTTGTTATATTTTAAGTGAGATTTTGTTCGGAGAGTGATGAATTGGAGAAAACATCTCGCGTAGTGCCATGGGTGTGTACAGAAGCCCCAGTGAAAGCGAGTGGCACAAAATGTTCACTGCATGGGGTAGCGGATTGTTATAGCAATAGGACGTGTGTCTTTGTCCTGCAACGACCCAGGTTCGATTCCCGACAGTCAGCAATGGGTTTTAGCTATGTAATAATGTAACGTTAAGCTGAGCCAGAAACAACCTTAAGATTAAGGTAAACTTATCTAGAAATCAAAAATTGATATGTGTCAGAGAACTTCCTCTTGGCTGGAGAACCTCCTCAACGAAATGGAAGCTATCTTTGACTATTTATCTCTGTACAATTCCAATCTTTGAGAACTATTTTCAACAGTAGTGCAGTAAAATCTTCTTGTGATACCTATAATTTCCATCAGTGTATTATCCTATGTCTTCCTTCGGTTCAATTTATCTGCCCTCTGACATTATATTACCTGACTTAATATAACCAAAACATAAAGAAGCCCATTGAAGATAACAAGGTCTTAACCAAAATTTTTTTAAATTTTTGAAGGCAACTGAGAAACCCAGACCGAGACTTCAAATTCCAAAGCCTCACGTTGTTGCATCCCACACCGGCCAGCTCGGGTTCCAATTTATTGGGCTCGGCCGAACGTTAGCCCTTGATGGATTTCGGGTCCGAGATTTATTCAGCCGTTCGCGTCAAGAGATTGTCAACCTAATGAAATGACAAATCCGGCAACGATAACCCCACGACCAGTCCTATTGGGCCGGGCTAAAACGCACGAAATTGTTCACATTTGTATGTTAATGCGCTAGACCGGGAAGCGATATTTCAGATGCTGTCAGCGGGCGAGCGCGCCCCCGATTCGTTGCTTATACGCTTCTGCGCTCACCTTTAATTTCCTTTTAACAGCTAGACCAAACCAATCCGCTGACAAAGCGGGAGACGTCCCTCGAGGCGGTTGGCCTCATGGTTGTATTGACCCGATACAAGTTTGGCGGAAAGGTGGGATTTGTGAAGTGGCGCGGACTATATGAATCCCTCCGCGTAGTAGGTAGCTGCATTTATGAATATATTGATTAGTAAGACTGAATGGTTTCATCTAGAAAAGAGAGGTCAATCGATTAAATCCAAATGTAGCTCTGGGTTTAATATACACAGAATAGAACTCGGTGGTTCTAAAAGTAAAATAATTCAGAGCCTATGATTTAAGATTTTCGACTTAATTACTTTTCAAATATAATATTTTACTCTACATTTCTACAAAAAAAAGCTTACCAATGGCTAGTTTAACGTACAGTATACACACATGAAAGTACTTTCTCTTAGTTTTTTTTACTTATTTCATTGTAAGTAATAATGTCATTCAAGGTTTAATCAAACAAATTTACATTTTTCTGTAAATTAAGTTTTAAAGTGTTACACAAATTGTATCTGCAGCTGATTAACTATTAAATTAATAAAAATGGTTTTACAGTTCATATACAGTGCGGACATGACTTCATGGCCAGCTAGTAACAAAGGTTTGAGGGGAATGTTACTCCCTCCAAAATTGTTTCTTACTTACGACAATAGGCAAAGGGAATTTGTTTTTTATTTCAAGATTTTAGCACAGCTGATCGATAAACACCATTAAGTTCCATTGATAGGGTTTTTGGGTTTGGTTGGCTTTGTCAATAGACAGCACATGAACAGTGTAGGGGGTAAACGAACAGTGGAGGGGTTACACGAACAGTGGAGGGGGTACACGAACAGTAGGGGGGGTACACGAACAGTGGAAGGGGTACACGAACAGTGGAGGGGGTACACGAACAGTGGAGGGGATACACGAACAGTGGAAGGGGTACACGAACAGTGGAGGGGGTACACGAACAGTGGAGGGGGTACACGAACAGTGGAGGGGTACACGAACAGTGGAGGGGGTACACGAACAGTGGAGGGGGTACACGAACAGTGGAGGGGGTACACGAACAGTGGAGGGGGCACACGGACAGTGGAGGGGGTACACGAACAGTGGAGGGGGTACACGAACAGTAGAGGGGGTACAAGAAACAGTGGAGGGGGTAACTTTTCCCTCGACGCGTTGTTTACTAGCTGGCCATCAAGTCATCTCATTATAGTATAAGTTTATCTCATGAGATTTTTGAGTGTAATTCTTTGAGTTACACACACAATTCCTTCAAGACATTGAGATAATTACTGAATAAATACTACGGCATAGCTACATTCCAACAATAGTCCAAATAATTGTTTAACCAAAGTGATTTCTTTTCTGACTACCGCAAAATTGTTCATCACCCTTCACCAACGACTCTAGCCAACTTTTATCCGCGGCATTCAGAAGCTTGAAGAAGTTTATAAATAAACGGAAAAGTTCTATTAAAGTCTTTATTAAAGACTTATTTAATGAACAAATTTAATTACTTTGGGAAGAGACGAGTCAAAGGGATCAGAGTTAAAACAGACAAAGCTCGAACTGCTTTGACCGGTTGCAAACGAGTTGACTATAATTACCCATCAACAGACGCGGCAGAATCTGATTCATTAGTGGCTCAAACAGGTGTCATCGCCTGGAGTAATTGCAACTGTGATTAGCGTCGTGGAACTGCGACCTGAGTCACTTGGTTGGAAGGTGGCTTTGATTGTGAATCCGAAGGTTATAGATCAGGGGAGGATCGATTGAGTGAGACGTCAGTGGTTGAAGGTAAGTTTTAGTTATGCGGTTCAATCTGGAGTAGTGAAGATCGAACTATGTAGGGCATTTCAGTTATGGAGGAAACTAAGAATATTATCAGGTTTAAGGGTGTGGTAAGAAGTGAGGAGTTAACTCTATGAAATTTATAAGGTTTACTTTGAACCGAAATAAAGATTGTCTACCACAACTCCGAGACAATGGTGAAATTCAAGTTTCAAAGATACATTTTATTTGACATCGGGATTAGACGTCAAAGTCATCCACTCTAATGTAAAATTCAATTGTACTTTGGTAGGACAAAGAATAACTTATAAACTAGTTATGAAATGTTTATCTAAATACATTTAGATAAAATAAACAATATTAAAATTATATACAAATATATATTCCTAAATTATTTATATATTATTTTCCTGAACAATCCTTGAAACTTATTTCAACACAGAACCCATAAAAATCAATTTAAATATTTATTGAATAGTCTAGTTACCTTCAAGATAAAAGAAAATTGTATAAGCTTATATTAAAATTTTAAAAACAAAATTAATTAGGAATGTTATTGAGTGATTATTTGTAACATCAAACCTCCGTTCACTGTATTCTCAGGTATTTTCGGTTTTAAATCGTCGTCCTTCGAGAATCTAAGGAAGTTAACAGTCGCATAGGTCATGGGAGAAAGCAGGAAGAAAATCAAAATATTCCGTGACCGGAGCCCCCTCTTAAAAAATGTTTGACCATAAACGTGTAATGTTTCGCAAGCATGTGTCAACGACTCAAACGGCAATTCGATTTGCAAGCATCGCCCCCTCGTTATCCCACTTGTCCCTTCACCTCTTATCCTGTTATCTCGGCGAGGTGACGATCCCCGCCGGAGGGACTGACTGACTCACGACTGACCGCCTTTAGCTCGGGATCACCCAAGGTTGGAGTTGGAGTCATCGGAACATGTGGCAACAGGTGAACACTTGTGTGATTGCAGAGTGAAGCTTCGAGAAGGTGACTCTAGAGGTCTTGGTGGTACAGGTGTTTTAGCATCGACTGCACAAAGGTCTTGGTGGTACAGGTTGTCCAGCGTCGACCTCAAAAAGGTCTTAGTGCTACATGTTGTCCAGCTTCGACCGCACAAAGGTTTTGGTGGTAGAGGTTATCCAGCATCGACTGTACACAGGTCTTCGTCGAACAGGTTGTCCAGCATCGACTATCTTGGTAGTACAGTCCCCAGCATCGACTGCATAAAGGTCTTGCAGGTAGTGCAGGTAGTGCAGATTGTCCAGCACTCCCTGCACAAAACGTTACAGTGTTATTTCTTAGATAAAAACAAACAAATACGAGTATAACATGTGCCTATCTCGTTTCGTTTTCTTTCTGTGAGTCTGTGTGTTTTTATGAAAAGCCTATCTCAGAATCGGTTAGAAATGAAATAACGAAACTGAGTGATATTGAAATTTGTAGCTTAAACTTTTTTAATTTTGTTTTTACAACATTCCGTTTCAAGGCTTTTAAAAATGTTAGTATTAAAAAACAAAGCTATAACATTTATGTAATATTGTTTAAATACACTCCATGAATCTCAATCCAACTGTTTAAAGAACCAAATTTAATTTAGTGATTAATAGTGGAGGTATCTTACTACTAAAGATGATTATACACATCTTTTAAATAAAAGACTGTCTTATAAATAAAAAAAATCCTACCTTAAGCCCTTTAAATTTGGCTTTTCTTAGTTATCCTTAGCTAAATACGCTCATATTCCACCATTTTTTCTGCAATAGAGGCATATAAATGTAAGTATAACAGCGTAATATGAGTGGGAATCGCAAATTGCTTATATAGATTTCAGAGTGCAGTGCGTGAACTAATGCGCAGAGTTTTTAAATTTGATATAACAGCTGAATCAGGTGTATAGGTATGCAAATTTTGCGTAGTACGTTTTTGCATCTACTATGAGTTTTTGTTAGAGATGGTGGAATATAACACCTCGATATTTGACTCTTCTGGTGGTACAATTTACCACGTAAAACATCGTCAGAAAAATATATCAGTTAGCGTGCCGAGTTCAAACTCTTAAGTCAGTTTTGATCCTGACTATTAACACTACAAGGTGAATCGAGGCCGTACTCTGTACCTATAATACGAAAGTGGTATCATCATAGGCGAGATTTGCGTCTTAATTTAAGATCTCCTGTATCGAAAAACCAAACAATCTTTCTCAAAATAATTAAAAAATTCTGAGCACAACCCACAGAAAACGTAATGGGCAAGTATTCAATGTCAGAAAATTTACATTGTTAAGTAAATAAATGGTGGCAACATTTTACTTGAATTCCACAATAAATCATTTATTATCTTCTCACTTAGTTAAGATTAAATACCCTACGCTGAAGTTTTCCACCACACCATTAATCCCCTCAATAATATGTTCATTATTTTCCGACACAAGTTACACTCATCACTGCTATTTCATATCGAGACAACTTCGCCCACCGAGTTCTTTGCTTTCCCAATGGAAGCTTGAGCAGAAGCCAAGATATAGTTAAATATGTTATTAGAATGCCATAACCGATTTGTTCCCAGTTAATTAGCGAACGTCACGGCAGAGCGCGGCCGCGTTGCTGCGCGCGTGTGTGTGTGTGTGTGTGAATAAGGCTTGCATACAGACAGAATAATTAGAGTGTTCACACTAGCTGACTGCAGCTGATCAACAACTGACAACTGGCTACTGGCATGCAAACTGACTTGTCTGCTGGCGAACGGCGTAACGAGTTGCACTCCTACTGATACTAGTGTTCACACTACTGGAGATGACTGGAGCTGATCAACAACTGACTACTGGCTACTGGCATGCAAACTGACTTGTCTGCTGGCGGACGGCGTAACGAGTTGCACTCCTACTGATACTAGTGTTCACACTACTGGAGATGACTGGAGCTGATCAACAACTGACTACTGGCTACTGGCATGCAAACTGACTTGTCTGCTGGCGGACGGCGTAACGAGTTGCACTCCTACTGATACTAGTGTTCACACTACTGGAGATTACTGGAGCTTATCAACAACTGACTACTGGCTACTGGCATGCAAACTGACTTGTCTGCTGGCGGACGGCGTAACGAGTTGCACTCCTACTGATACTAGTGTTCACACTACTGGAGATGACTGGAGCTGATCAACAACTGACTACTGGCTACTGGCATGCAAACTGACTTGTCTGCTGGCGAACGGCGTAACGAGTTGCACTCCTACTGATACTAGTGTTCACACTACTGGAGATGACTGGAGCTGATCAACAACTGACTACTGGCTACTGGCATGCAAACTGACTTGTCTGCTGGCGGACGGCGTAACGAGTTGCACTCCTACTGATACTAGTGTTCACACTACTGGAGATGACTGGAGCTGATCAACAACTGACTACTGGCTACTGGCATGCAAACTGACTTGTCTGCTGGCGGACGGCGTAACGAGTTGCACTCCTACTGATACTAGTGTTCACACTACTGGAGATGACTGGAGCTGATCAACAACTGACTACTGGCTACTGGCATGCAAACTGACTTGTCTGCTGACGAACGGCGTAACGAATTGCACTCCTACACGTTCAAGAGTTCATACTAGCAAATGTTTAAATTATCAGCATTTCATTCTTATCTGGGTACCATTAAATTAACTCATTTTATTTAACTAAACTTTATCCAACATTTTGCGGTCTGTAATATAGAATGGTAACATTTATTCAACCCTCTTTGTTTTACCGTTGATAAATTTTGGCTCGTTATTTGATAAAGTTAACAATAAAATGGTTTACCTTTTTATTATTTACTACTTCTCACATTTAATGACAGTGTGTTTATTTTATATTTCACACCATATTACAGGTTCACCTCTCATATTCTTCAGCACCACTCTATATCACTAGACCGTACTAATGAGTGTTCATTACACGCTGCTGATTACTGCCAACTGATCCGATCATCCAGGAACTAGTTCCCAGGACCGGATTCTGAACTGAAAGGCTACATTCTAAACCTTAGTACTGTTTAATACATAAAATATAGTTGTTTAAGTTATTCTTCCAATACGTCTCAGAATTTTAAGAAACTGCATCACTTAAATACAGTAAAGGGCTGAATTTTCGGAACAGTGGCGTTATCCGACGGCGGAAGTCTAAACTACGTGTTGATTGAAAGTACGCTATCTGCATTTATTCTCAGACGTTATCATCCGTTTTAATATCGATGTTTTGATATGTTTGTTTACAACTGAAGTAACCTTTCTTTGGGTGAAAATGCTAAACCCTAATCAGGTTTTACTGTACTTATCTAAATATCACATTATTTAATCACTAACATAACTGTGTCTAAGTTCAATATGCGGCGAAAGCTCACTTTGTCATTGATATATTGGTAATCTTGGTATATTAACCTTGGGAACTTGGAGAATATTTCCAGCCAATATATTTCATTACTACTACAACTGCTGAGTATAGTGAATCAGTTCAGGATCGGATCCTGCCCTGGAAACTAGTTCCAGGAGGATCGGATCAGTCGGCTGTAAACCAGCGGCGTGAAATCTGTGACCCTCATTAGTTCAGTCCACTGATTTAGGGTGGCGCGGAAGAATTTGAGAGGACACGATATTACAGATATCAGAAAACCTCACGAGATATTAAGAATCAGTGAAAATTTCGTTGAGATTCAACTCAAAAATGTTAGCGGGTTATAAAGAACAAATAATAACATTCGAACAAATGCAAAGTTGTTAGTGTAAAATAATACAAAAATGAAACACACGAGTTTTTCCATTAAATCATCTTTATCACAACGCAATGAAGTTAATTATTTGTTAATTGTTTGTTTATTTGGTAATTTCCAGTAGCTCTCTGATTTAAACCATACACGGCTGTTACCTGACTCCAGAGGTTAAAGAAACCCAATGAATATTGCATACGTAATAAATACAACGGTGGCAATAAACAACATCCCCCGTAAAATTATATAGTAAGGTCCCCATATCTAACGTATCCGGATATGAGAAACGATCGTAATAAATCCGTTAGTAAACGATCATATCCGGAAAATTACAGCGCCATTGGGGCTAAAGCTATTCGATTAATTTATAGCATAACCTCTTCAGAAGATATTATTCCTGTGAACGACCGTTTTACTGAAATAGAAAGATATGTTTATTATTTAGAATCGAGAGAACATGCAAGTTATCCGCAGATGGTAAATAAAACCGAGACATTTTAGAGTAATTATATAACTGTAGATGTTATATTTTCTTTCGTGAAGAATTTGCAGTATCTTAAAGGTGGGAGATGGTTCAAATTATAATGTTACTGGCCCAAAGGGCTCGAGAGAAATAGTATTTGTTTGAAACACTGCATGTCGGTCAGAATTAGTGGCAAATTGTCCCTCCTCAAAAAATCTTAGTTACTGTACACCATCTACTTTCATTCAATTCCCACATTTCACCTAAACGTCTCTGCTTTGTTTACATGCACGTCATAATGTAATCTTAACCCTACAAGCTGTAATAGGCTATATAGACCCTATATATATAGCCCCTACAAACTACTGGTTGGTTTGTAATTTAGAATTACCTTTTTAGTCATAACCAAATATTTCTTCTTGCATTTTTAAAACCGTTTAAAATAGAAGAATATTATTAGTAATTTTTGTCTGCGAATGTGTGATTGTTCTTAGTGGCTCAAGACCAATCCTACAACTTATTTAGTATATGTGACTTAATCACTGTAAAAATCGCCCACGCAATTAGAGCGTATTTTAAAGCGGAAATCAATTAATGTATAAGGTGAGATGCCTTGTGCAGCCCGGTGTAGCCTTTTTACTGACTTTCGACCGGATGATTCTTTTAGCCCAATGACCAACGACAGCTGGATCCAGTATCGAACCTTCACAAACTGTATCGGGATTTTGCTCAAGATCGATCTGGCGAACTTCAGATTATAATGTGAGTACACTAACCACTGTGTCACCCAGCTTTTTCACAATAAGATGTACAACTTTGTTTATTTGTATCCAAACCGATGTTTAACAACAACTTATAAACTATGAACGCAATTAGATTGCCTTGCACACGCACACACACGCACTCTACCCACGGACCAGAACACCATTGCTCGAAACATGAGCACCCTCGTATAGAGTTCATCTATAAACATGTACTCGTTGTTAGCGTCGCATACGCTAGTCAGATCGCGCCTGCAGCGAAGACCGGGCGAAGAATTTGCAATCACTATTCTATCTTCACGCGACGCTTGAAATATGCAAGCACAGAGCAACTAGGCTGATTTAAAATGGGCTGTTGATTAATAAGATTTACCAGTAGGCAATAACTCCGGGACTAATCTATAAATAACATCGGAACCGCCCCGGGGAAGTGGCTGGACGCGGCGGTTCTGGTCGGTGCGTGAAGATCGGAACACTCTACACTCGGTTTGGCGTTGTACAGCGTTTGGTTGCATTGGGTTTGTTCTCCAACTTGTGGCTTTGGTTCGTTTTAACTCCAGTTTAATTTTATTTTGATAAGGATCTTTTCAAACTCAGTCTTTTTTAGCGAATTTCCCCTATAGGGAAGAAGCTATTACCGTAGTCGGCGTGGTAAGACTTAGGCCCGGGGCCATGATAACTTTTCGTTTTGAGGTCCCCAGACCCCAAAAACACCATTTGTTCGAAACTGTATATATATATATATATATATATATATATATATATATATATATGTGTGTGTGTGTGTCCGTGGGTGCGATAACTCTCGTAAAAAAGGTCCGATTTTGATGAAATTTGGTACAAACGTGTAAAGCAGCATTTATGACTTTAAGTTCGAAAACCAGACAAATCGACCTGTCCGAAAGGGTATTTTGGGGGGGTTTTGTACCCCAAAAATGGGTTTTTACATACAATTTTTGAAAAAGTAAAATTTTATTTTTTCCCATTGGAATCAGCTTAAAAAGATGCACAATTTGATGTTTTAATCATTGCTCTACGTCAATTGGTTACTGAGATATTGAAAATGCTAAACACAGTACGTTGTCCAATGTTATTCTTATGGAGGATAAGAAAAATTGTATATCTCGCTTATTTATCAACTTATCCTGACGAAACTTGGTATAATACTTCATTTCATTGTGGTATATTGATATTTGCACAAAAACCCATTTTTTGGCCGATAGTCCCCATAGCAACAAACCTGCATACTCAGCCCCATTTTATTCTTATGGAGAATAATTAACGTGTAATCTCCTTTAATTATGAAAATAAATTAATAGAACTTGGTATGTGGCTTTACCTAGTTGAGTTATATTGATATTTGTATAAAAGCCCATTTTTAGCGTTCCTTATTTCAGCAAACCTGCATACTCATCCGCCATGTTATTCTTATGGAGAATAATTAAAATGTCATAAATCGTTTATTTATGAATGTATATTGATGAAACTTGGTATGTTGCTTTATGGTGTATTGAGATAAATTAATATGCATTGGAAATTCGCTGAGTATGCAGGTTTGCTGCTACGGGGGTATTTCATCTATGATGGTTTTGTTCTTGGAAAGTATTATTTATTTTGCATTTTGACAAGGAACGGCCAAAGCCCTTGGACTTGTTCCCTTCTGCAATTGATCTATTCTTAGAACGTAAAATTATTTTTTTAATTTTTATAGGGAACGGTCTAACCCCTTTGACTTGTTACCATCTGCCATGGTTTTATTATTAGAACTAAACTTATATTTAAATTTGTAAAAGGAACGGTCCAAGCCCTTGGACGTTTTACCTTCTACGATGGTACTATTTTTAAACATAAAATTACTTTTGAATTTGTACAGGGATCAGTCAAAACCCTTGGACTTGTTACCATATGCGATTGTTTTATTCTTTGAAATTATCATTAAGAGCTCAATCGGAAATGGTAGATGGAACCCGTTATAATAACCTGTTTTAAGAACAGGATCTATTTGGCGAACAACCAGATGATCTTTGTGGTTCTAAAGCCTTAAGATATTTACGTATTTAACAATAATAATATTAGAACATTTTAAAATTAATCATTTGAGATGTACTTTTTTTACAAATTAGGGAACCTCTTTGTGTCACACTTAAGTGACATTAAAATTTACCGGCAATACATTATTCATTGATCGCCGGAGATTGATAACCATATTCATAAAGAGAAGTAAAAATTCGTTGCTACCCGAGTATAGCCGTACAAATATATTTAACTCACACAACCTTAGTCTAACCTTAATTCCCTTATATTCCAACTTCTTCTATACCTTGCTCACAAAATGCATACCGGTAATCCTAAAAATGATACCACCATAAAAACCAGTCTTTGTTGCTATGAGTAAGATAAACAGTGCTATTTACTTAGCACAGGCCAGTTTCATATTGGGTGAGACAATAGCAACAACAGGTCGTGGGGCGAGTTGCCAGTGCGAGTGGCTGGCAGCTCGTCTATGATTAGTCGCAGTAAAGGCGGCTCTCGCGGCTCTAATCTGAGGCGGTGTGTGATTGCCCTCGTGTGGTGTATAGCTCTACCCGCAGACCCGTCGCTACCGGTACCCCCTCCCCCTCCCGCTGCTTTAGGATAGGTTTCACTTTTTACCTCGTGAGATTGTTTTTGTTTTTGTTTTTGTTTACTTGTAATGTGGGTGAAGTTCGGGTTCATTTTAGTTTTATTATCGCACATAAAAACGAGTACAATGTTTTTTTAGTCTAGAAGGATGAAATATTATTGAAAACAATAAGGTTTAAGTAATAAGAAGTAAGATAAATTTGATAACTCTAATAATAATAATAATTTATCATAGTACTTGCTTTATAATAATGAATTAATGAGGTCAGTTGTTCCGTTGGATAAAATAGGAAAATAACACCACATATTTTTACATTTTGCTACGGTATTTAGTGGTGATCTAATCTGTGCAGAATTTTAGGACAATCGTCAGTAAATATAAGTAAAAGATTTATCATAACTTACTAAACGAAAACGTATCTTATATTGTAATTAAAATCAATTTTAATGTAATTAAGAGTATTTGAATAAACAATTTGTAAACACCTCATTTATTTGAATAAGACATTACATTTGTATGGGGCTCAATTAAATGATAGTTTAATCATAAAAAACAACCTTCAATTCAATACTGTACCATGTTGCCACTAACTTTAACTACCGGAGGAGCCGGCCGGGATGGTCCGCGCACCACCGGGCTAGAGGAGGTTCTGTCAGAGAGATGAGGAGGGGTGGGGGCCGCTGAGTGGGTGTTAAAACTCCCTCTTCGTGACCTTCTAATTGCACGTCAACAGAGACGAGCGAAGCGAGCGACCCGAGCGCCGTCTGGCCGTCAAACCGGGAACCTCTCGGGGCCGCGGCGGGGCGCAGGGGAGGGGGACTGCGCAGCGAACAAGGCCAGTCAGTCGCAGTGAGACCGCGCAGTAGACCGCACGTTCACAACACCGCGCGCGCGTGACAACAGTGTCGGATGGGTGAGCTGAGTGGCGGAGACATGGTCGTAGTGAAGTGTCGTGACCGCGTAGTTGTGCGATCGGAGCCGAATATGGTGTCGTGAGTGCGCAGTCGCAGTGTGTACGATGCGCCCCAGTCCCGTAGTGTTCGCCGTGCTGCTCGGCGCCGTGTTCGGGGTGCTGACGGCTTCGCTCAGTAAGGCGCTGCGATACCAGGCGCCGGACGAATGCAAGTGGCTGGCCGTCACCAGCGAAGGGGAGAAGGAGGTGACTTCGTCCCAGGACCCCGACCAGGAGGTCGCCCTAGTGTGCCATCTGAGGACCATCAACTCCGAGCTAGAAAACACCAACTTCAGTGTGATCCAGCCCCAGTACACAGTGAGATTGAGGATAGAATGTGCCGATATGTTTTACTTTCAAAGTTCCCTGACACCCGGTAGTTTCCAGACGCTCGCCGATCTCAGAGACTTGTCCATAGAGTATTGCAAGGTGGCTAATCTTACATCGGGTGCTTTCCGCGGCCTCAGGCAACTGAAAAACCTCACTCTCAGGACTCACAATACCGATTGGTCCGCCATGACGTTAGAAGTAGAAAAAGACGCTTTTACGGAGGAGCTCTCGCTATTAGAGAGGCTCGACCTCAGTGTAAATAATATTTGGAGTCTTCCGGAAGCGGCATTTTGTCCGCTGCATAGTTTACAATATCTGAATTTAACTAGAAACAGGATTAGGGATTTAGAAAAGTTGAGGTTCGGAAGTTCACCGACCCTGCAGACGTGTGGTAGTAACCTTAAAATTCTAGACCTGTCCAACAACAGTATTGACTCCATTCCGTCGGCTGTGTTTTCTAAACTAATGAGGCTACAAGATTTAAATTTACAAGGCAACGTGATTTCATTCATAGCCGACCACGCTCTCGATGGCCTTACCTCCCTTTCGGCCCTGAACTTGGCCGACAACAAACTAGTCAATCTCCCCCCTGAACTGTTTTCCGAGACGAGAGAAGTTCGAGAGCTCCACCTGCAGAACAATTCGATAAACGTTCTTGCCCCCGGTCTCTTTAACGACTTGACGGAGTTGATTATTCTCGATCTGGCCGGGAACGAATTGACAGATGAATGGATCAACACCGCTACGTTTGCTGGACTTCTCAGACTTGTCGTTCTGAACCTATCGAATAATAATATTGCTAAACTAGAAACTACAGTATTTAGAGACCTCTACAGTCTGCAAATTTTACGTTTAGAAGAAAACTCTATCGAAAGTATCGCAGAAAACACTTTCGGCTCTCTCAGCAATCTTCATACGCTCATTCTTTCAAACAACAAGTTGACTAGGATAGACAGTAATACGTTTAACGGCTTACTGGGACTGAACGTTTTATCTTTGGATAGTAATAGGATAGAATACATCGATCCCGAAGCGCTTAGAAATTCCACGAGTCTACAAGACCTTCATTTAAATAGTAACAAATTGTACGACATTCCAGCAGTGCTAAATGAAGTTCCTCAATTGCAAACATTAGATTTAGGAGATAATCAAATCACTGAAATTTTCAATACCTCATTTTCGGGCATGCAGAAGTTAGTCGGCCTGAGACTGACCGAAAATAACATTAGCAATGTGTCAAAGGGTGTGTTTGACAAGATGACAGCTTTACGGATCCTCAACTTATCCAGTAATAAAATTCAACGAGTGGAAGCAGGCAGTTTCGATGCAAACACGAACCTGATGGCGATCCGGCTGGATGGCAACTACATCACCGAGATTAACGCACTGTTCGACAAACTGCCCAACCTGGTGTGGCTCAATATCTCCGAGAATTTATTACAATGGTTCGATTATGCCCAGATACCGACCGGACTGCAGTGGCTCGACATTCACGGCAATAAAATTGCCGAGTTGGGAAACTACTATGAAATCGAAAGTCAACTCCACCTGACAGTGTTTGATGCCAGTGATAACAAGCTGACGGACATAACGGGCAGTGCAATTCCCGACAGTGTTGAGGTCCTCAACCTGTCCAACAACATTATTTCAAAAGTGCAATCCTACACGTTCTTTAAAAAGCCTAATCTCACTCGTGTCGAACTCACCGGAAATCAGATTAAAAGCTTAACTCAGAACTCTCTACGCATTTCCACAATTCCCCATGATAAAGAAATTCCAGAATTCTATATCGGCAAGAACCCGTTCCAGTGCGATTGTACGATGCAGTGGCTCCAGCAGTATCAGGTGGATCAGGAGCGGAATAAGCCGAGACTAATGGACTTGGATTCAGTTGTGTGTAAATTACTGTATAATAGAGTGACTTCTTTTGTCCTTTTGAAAGAAGCGACTCCCGATCAATTTCTATGTCAATACGATTCCAACTGTTTTCCATTTTGCCATTGTTGTGACTTCGACGCATGCGATTGTGAAATGACCTGCCCCACAAATTGCACGTGTTACCATGACCTATCATGGTCTGCAAATGTAGTCGACTGTTCGAGGTCGGGATATGTAGATAACTTGCCGGACAGAATACCCATGGATTCCACACAATTGTATCTAGATGGCAATGACATTAGAATGGTCGGTAGTCACAGTTTTATCGGCAGGAAGAAACTTCAAGTTTTGTTTTTGAATAATTCGAATGTAGAAATTATTCACAACAGGACATTCAACGGCTTGAAGGTTTTGGAGCTTCTGAGACTGGATAACAACAAGATTTCGGAACTGAAAGGCTACGAGTTTGAAGGGTTAGAAAGTCTGAGAGAACTATATTTACAGAACAACAAAATAACATCCATCCACAACGCTACCTTCATGAATCTACTGGAACTCAGGATACTTCGACTAGACCACAACAGGATAACTCACTTCGCAGTTTGGCAGCTGTCTTCAGCTCTTGTCCAGATCACTCTCTCTGCCAACCCGTGGTCCTGCGAGTGCGAGTACACCGAGAGGGTCCGAGAGTACCTGCAGTACACGGGGTCCGCCGTCATCGACAGTGCAGAGGTGCGCTGCAGCAACAACTCGCTTCTTCTAGAGGACGAGTCGGACATCGGATTCTATCTCCTCAGAGATAACCTGACCACCTGTGTCACTGTCAACATCACCAACTTCGTCGACAGCCCTCCCGTCAACGAGAACTACACCTCCACCACCATCATCCAACACCGACAGCTCCAGAACTACCTCCCTCTTCTCGTCGTCACCTTGGTCGCTTCCTCCTTCATAATCGTCTTCACACTCGTAATTTTCATCTACCGCCAAGAAATGAGAGTGTGGTTCCATTCCAGATTCGGTGTCAGACTGTTTTACAAGACTAGTGAAATCGAGATGGACGATCGTGATAAACTTTTTGACGCGTTCGTCAGTTACAGTTCGAAAGACGAAGCGTTTGTCGCGGAAGAACTCGCTCCCATGCTCGAGAACGGGGATCCCCCCTACAAACTGTGCCTCCATTACCGCGAGTTCCCCGTGAACGGCTATCTAGCCGACACCATAGTGCAAGCGGTGGAATCCTCGCGGAGGACAATCATGGTGCTTTCCGAGAACTTTATCAAGTCGGAGTGGTGCCGGTTCGAGTTCAAATCCGCACATCACCAAGTCCTTCGGGACAGAAGAAAAAGACTTATTGTGATATTGTTAGGCGAAGTGCCTCAAAAGGATCTCGATCCCGATATTAGACTTTATTTAAAAACAAATACGTACTTACAATGGGGGGACAAACTGTTCTGGGAGAAGCTGAAGTTCGCGTTGCCCGATGTGCCGAACAACCAGAGGACCCGGAGTAACCACAACAACCACGTGGTGCATCATCACCACCACGTCCATAGGCACAACAACCACAACCACAACCACAGCCACAGCCACCACAACAACACCAACACCAACTCCAGCCGGTCCGTCGCCATTCACATCTAGTGGATACTAGTGGAGTGTGGATAACCTGACTCTCAAGGTAACTTAAGTGCGTGTCAAATATGTATAAAGTATGTGCGAAATCGTTATGTAAATATTATAAATAGTATATATCGTTTTGTATTCTTTTTTGTACATAAACTGTTGATGTTTTTAAGTCGCCATTTATAGAGTCGTATATTAATTTATATTTGAGTCACTATTATTGTGTAGTTAAAAAATGCCTTTGTATAGATTTTGTTAATATTTAAAATTTTCGAGGCGGATGTATTTTAATTAATATGTCGCTTGTTAACATGGTGCTGATTGGTGTTCACGATTTCAATTTTCCAAGCTCGATATTTCATTTAAATTCACTCATCAGTTTTTAAAATAGTTAAGACTTTAAAAATCAAACTTAGAAACATTTATCTACTATTTTATTTCTCCTAAGAGGGTGTTAAATTTTTATTTTAGAAAAAGTTTTTTATTTTGAAATTTATTAGCCTATTGATTTTCTAGGTCTGGAAGATATTATTTTAGGCATTTTTCTCCTTATTTATACAAGCCTTACTTACGTTGGTTTTATTTTTGAATTTATCTTTCATTTTTATTAGTTAATGCAATATTAAAATTATTGGTTATGAAGTTCCAGGCTAAATTTGTGTATGCATTACAAATTAATAAAAATAAAATATTAAAAGTAAATATAATTTTAAAAGTAAGTTAAATGTTTGAAAACAAAAAACCAGATAGTAAAAAGAATGTTCTCAATCTTCCAATAGATTTTGTTTAAGGTATTATATTTTTAGTTATTCAATTTTTACACTTGCATTTCCTAGTATTTTTATCATTTAAATTAAACTAGAAAACTATATCTGGGTTTATTTTTGTTTTATTAATTGAAGTAATTTTTTAATGCTTGTTATTTATCCTAAACAAGTAAATTGTTATTCATTAATTGAAGTATCTTTAGTATTTTTCTCATTTAAATTAAATTAGAAAACTATATCTGAGTTTATTTTTGTTTTATTAATCGAAGTATTTTTTGTATTTTTAAGGCTTGCTATTTTTTCTAACCAAGTGGTTTTATTCTTTAATTAAAGTATTTTTAATGTGTTTAAATGAAATTGCCCTCTGATAACTAAATTATTTATTTGTGTGTGTGATTATTTAAACAAATCTTGTTAAAGTATGATAAGTATAGATGTTTTTTAAGTATGTTTTCCTAAAGATGCATTTTTATACAACTGAGAGTATTAACTTATTTTTCTACTGTCTATATGTAATTTTAGGAACAGATCGAGGTCATGTTATCCTAATGACTGAAACCTTAAAAGTGTGATATTTTGTTAAGTCAGTAAAATGTATTATTATTCACTATCTTATCGTGGGAGACTGATAAATAAATCCCATTGCAACCTAACTCTGCTTGTTATTGCACTCCCACTCTGTAGTTGTAACAAGAGAAACCCAATTTGGGGAGCCGGGCCGGTTAGTGAATACTTATAATCGGCATAGAGCGGCCACCGGCCCCCGTAGCCAATAATCTATGGGGTATAACTCACAACGGGCAGTCAGTAATATTCTTGAGAGCGAGTGGGCTTTCCTTCCAACAGCTTAATCATCATTTTACGAGCAGTTCAAAATAAAAGTAAAATAAAACCGGACTTTAACAAGCTTTATATCTACCATAAATATAGAAGAAAGATCAGTCGAAGCTCGTAGGAGTCTGTCGGGCTAAACACATGCGTGTAAACCCGAAACACATATATCACTTATAATTGGAAACGGCGAGTGCCACACATTAAATCACTCATAGATAACATAACATTCCGCCGGCCGGGTCCCTCCCTCGGCGGCGCATTTCTTTAAACTGGTTCCCCTATCAGTGCTAGATAAAAACTCAGTTTTTGTTATCTTTAATTGTCTCCATAATTTATTAACATGCTGAATGAAATATGTTTGAATTCTTTTCGTTCTGAGTTTACCAGAAAGATAAGTGGAATTTATGTGTCTATGAAATACAAATACAATTTGGCGGCTGGATCCACAAATGTTTTATTTCACTAGTAATATTTTTTAGTGAATATCTAACATTGGCCATTATTTATTGGACTGCATTTTAAGAAGTTAATTTAAGTGTGTGGAAAACTTACGACTTGTAATAAGATATTGGTTTGAATAATAACATTTTAAGGGTTAATAGATACAGTGGTCCAATTAACGGATAAATAAATTTATAAGAAGTGGCTAACATATAAAGCAGAAACCAAATCATATGCTACTTTACTTGTCAGTAGGTTTAGTGACTCACTTGGAATGTGGGAGGTTGAACTGCTGAAGCATTCTGGATCAGTGATCCATAACTTTAAGGCTCAAATGTCAATTACTGAAGTGGAAGATTAAAGAGTTATCAGTCTAGATAATAAACAAGTGATTTAAAAAAAAATGTTTAGGAAAACAAGTGTAACAGTTGAGAAATGAATGTGATACATACATAATGTGAGATACATACATAAAGAGGCTTTTTGGAGAAAAAATAATTACCTATTGTAGCACCATATATTTAAATATTCTTCATGGTGTTAAGAGGGTTACAATACCGTGGATTCTCTATGCTTAAGACTGAATTTTACTCATATGATTGAAAACGGATGCTCCCCTTTAAAACAATTTGATATCTTACTCTTGCAATAGAAATAAACAAATATTTCCTAAATACATTATTTTTACCAGTTTTAATAAAAACTCGTAAAGTAAAGCAAGTTTTTTACCATTTTTATAAGGTTTAATATTTTTAATTGACCTACCTCTTGATCATCTCTAAACATGTTTATATAAAATTTACTAATGACTAATTTTATAAAAAATGTGTCAGTATGAAGTATGAATTACGTTGTATACAAATTGTAAATTTGTTTATAGCTATCGATGAAACGAATTAAGTGATTTTAAGTGGCACCGATTTTTACGTTAAATTTCCGATTTATCTTAAAATTCCATCCGTCAACACAAATAACTACGATGGTGCTGCAATATTTGGTTAAACCAGTTATAGCGATAGATTTGTTACTTTTTATTAACGTTTATTTGGACTTTATCTGCAACAGGCGTGAAATAACAAAAAAATATTTTAAAGTTACATATTCATTTTTTAAGAAAAAAGGCATTTCTTGTCAAAAACGTTAGCAATGATAACAAATTACAAAACATTGGAAGAAAAATAATCTAATATAGGCCGTAAAACCAAAATTAATTATAATTGTCATTATCATACTGAGTTTACTATTTAACAGTAGGCTATATATGTTTTCTTCATTAATTTCATTATAATGTTTGTTTATAAATACTATAGTCAATTCCCTAGTGAAAGTAAACAATTAAACGTATACTATTTTTCTGTGAAATTTTCAGAGCCTTAAAAACAGATAATTATTCTTTGAGAGCCTTTTATATCTTTAAATTTTATGTTGTGAATAACTAGTTTTAGCTAAGTATGACATTACTGAAGGAAAAGTAAAGCAAACAAATTATCCAATATCCTCGTGCATACATATTTTCATAGTTGTTATATCACTATTGGCTTATTGCATATTTTAAAACATTGATTAAATCCGTACAGGATTGCCATTTTATCATTAGACAAATAATTTTGCATGTTAAACTACTGTATTCTTATACGAGAAAATCTGTAATTGGAAACATTCACTACAACAGTTCTGCCTTGTATTTATCTTTATTAATTGTTCATGGTTCTCGTGTTCAAATCCGAACATAGAAACCTGTGTTGTTGTTTAGACTCGTAATATAGTTGCTTTTTGTAAAGCGTTATTCAAGTTTTTTTATATGTTTTCTGTAAGATAGTTTTTATAACTTTTCTGTAATTTTTTCTTTATGAAAATTAGGGACGTTGTTAAGGGGGTTCCATTATGATTTGAATCCAGGGCTCCTAAAATTAATGAAAGTGTTTTGATGGTAAAAATAAGTTTTTTTAATACGCCGTTAAAATTGGACAAAAATAAAATTACTGGGGTGATCTGTTATAGTTTAAACCAAACCATTTAAGTAGCAATGAGAAAATAAATTTAAAATGTTGTGAGGGTGTGTCAAAATAAACATAAAAATCTGCGTTGTCTCACCCAGATTATTTCTTAGAAGTAATCTATACAGTAGTATAAAATGCAAAATCCTATATATGTATCATGGCAAAATGGCCACCCTGTTTACTAATCTTTAAATTGATATTTATACTTTCTATGATGTGGAGTAAATATGATATATTGTCTTCGAAGGATTGAGTAAACTTCTATTGAAACTTCTGTTGTATTCAAACTTCTGGTTAAATACACTTTATTTATCGAACAACGCACCAATTACATTCTATAGCAGTTATGTTAAGAAATACACACTAATACACACTATTAACTAACTTACATACTATTATCAGTTAATTGTCATACACATATTACGCCTACAAAAAATCAGTTTACATTTCCGATTTGTTATAAAATTAAAAGCATTGTTGTAAGGTGTGGGCATACACCTAAATAACACAATTTGAGTGAACGTTTTCAACAAAAACACAGTTGTAAACGTATTTTCAAGTATATGCTGGCCTTCAGTCTAACCGCGCGTTGGTATCTATTTGACGGTGGGTCAATTAAATGGCATTTTCATATATTTTAGGTGGCATTTCTTGTCAGTATATGTTTCAATGGAAAATTTACTGTTGTAAAAACATATATTATAAAAAACAGAGTCTTAGTTATGTTAACAGATTTTATGATATACAACTGCCATAAAATATTGCTCCTTTGAGTTTGCAGTATAATTTCCTCTGAGACTATTTAAGCAAAGCAAAATCTCTCAGTGGGTTATTATCTATCTACACCTCTTTATTAGTCTACGTGGTAGATCGATATCACACCGTAAGATTTAAATAAAAATTATACATATATTTTTATATATAATCTTTTCTTTCCCTTACATATGATAAATTTTGCCTCAATCAGTTATCAAACAGATTTTTGTGTTCCTAATGATTTCCCAAAAGAATAATACACAAGAAGGGGGGAAACTTAACATCAAATATCTCTCAATCAATAAGTTTTAAAACTAAAAAGAATCATCCACAATAATAACTTGCAGCGTTATTAGTTAGGTATATATAGTGGTGGATCGGTATCACACCGTAAGATTCAAACAAAAATGATACATATATTATTATTTTAAATCTTTTCTTTCCCTTAAATATAATACATTTTGGCCTCAGTCAGTTATAAAACAGATGTTTGTGTTTCTAATTATTTTCCAAAAGAATGATGAAGAAGGAGGGAGGAAAACATAACATAAAATGTCCCCGAATCACGTAAAAGTTAAAAACATAGTTTGAAAACTAAAAAAAAATCATCCGCAAATAACAACTTGCAGCATTATTAGTTAGGTATATTATATGGCTTATTATGGGTGTACCCAACAAAAGTTTTTGATATTATAGTAGATTTGCTAAATCATATTCTGAAAAAAAATACTGTTAGGTGTCATACAAATATTTCAAAATGAATTGCCCTTTGTTGATAATCCTTCAACTTTTGTGATTTTAGGATGGATCTCAGAGGGGGATTCAGTCCTCTGCGTCTGCCTGGTTTTCCATAAGATCAATGTTAACTTTCAAAGCACGTCCCTCCTCAACGGATTATCAAAAATCGTAAATTGATAGTTATTTTTTTAAATGAAAATGCATTGAGATTTCAGTTAGCATATATATATATATCATAATTTAGCATTTCTATATCACAAATAGTTCACCATTAAATCGTAAACATTGAATATTTCGTAATTTTGTTCAAAGATAATTATTTATGTGATATCACAATGTTGTTTACTGAAATCACTGAACTTATTTTTTTATTCTTTAAATGTGCCATAAATGAACGATATCGGACAATCCGTTTATGAGGAACGGGCTTTGAAATTTAGCATTGACCTAATGTGGAAAGCAGGTAGAAACTCGAAACGTTACGTGAGTGGAGCCCCCTCTTGGATACAACGAATCAACTGATCATCTTCCTTCGTTCACTAGTTCTCTCATGAACTATTATTTACACAATATATCAACTTTAACGTCACCCTTGGTCTAATCGAGTCCAAACTCCCCTTACAGCTTGACCCGTGGCCTGCGGTAGGCCGAGACAATCAAGACGGTTTATTTAAAACACAATAGCTTCTTACACATCGTCCTCGCCGTCTAATTGCAGTTATTCATATCAGAGTAACAAGCCGAGAGCCGGACCGAGCGCCGATTATAAATAGCCTTCAGCTCCTATCGAAACTTATACGGGAAACGAAATTAATTGCTCCCTGATTCAGAACATTGTCTAAACCGTCGGTGTCGTAATAAAGAGTAGTTAGAGGCGGCCATGATGGTCGGCACGACGGGTTTTGGCGGGGGAGTTAATTTCGCGGCGGCACCGGTCCTCCCGACCACAAAAACTAGACGCGGCACCAGTAAACATAACCGGTGCTAACGGATTTATAAGAGCCCTATAAAACGTTAAACCTTCCGCTACGATCCGAGATAGAATTTTCTTGTAATAAAAGCCCTATAAAACCGTAAATCCCTGTAACACGCTTGACGTAATGTTTAGGAATTTCCAATGACGCGGTTTAATACTAAAGCGTAACGTTTCGGGTTGACTGCCCAGTTAAAAAGTGGTTTAGTTCAAGTGTACATTTTTTAAGTATCTACATTTAAAACGCCAATTTTGGAATGCTTGTAATAAATGGAGAGTTCGCCGTGTCGAATTCGAAGGTGTTACAGAAGTATATCACATAGCATATTGAAGTGTTTGTTATGATTACTATACGTGTTAGCATCAGAAAATACTTGAAAACCCTTTAGAGCGTATTCCCTTTTCCTTGGAAAATTTAATGTTTGCCTGTTGTAGACGATGATTTTATTGGTTAGGTGATTATTTAGACCTAATTTCCCGGTGCGGGATTGTAAGCGCTAGTAATCCTGAATATAATAGCCTATTTTAGAGAATTTAAAGATATAAAACATATAAAACATATAAAACACATAAAACATATAAAACATATAATAATCCATTAGGCCTAAATATGTTTCAAAATCACTATTCTCTATACCAAGTCATCATTATTAACTTCAGATTTTGTTAATATTCTCCTTCATAGTTATAAAACGCAATTCAAAGTCAAAGTTCTTTATTTGCCAAATAAAATATCACAATTCATGGGTAAGTGTCATACAGAAATACACAGAATAAATCTAAAACTAAATACCATAGCATTTTATGATTTAAAAAAACTTTATAATACAAAAAATAAAAATAACACACATTTGCTTTTTAATTTAATTATATTCCTTACCTAGCAAACGTTTTTTGAGACTTCGCTTAAAAACGTTGATATTTTCCTCTTTTTATGTGAAAAGTAAGGGCATTAAAAAGAGTTATGCAGGACTGGTGCATTTGCTTTTCAGAGAATGTTGTATGGTGGGGAGGTGGTGGGATTTGATTTATATTTCGTAAATTGTAGGAATGGTTAATAAGTAAGTGAGTTGTAAAAATATGGCTATTGCGTTTAAAAACTTTTAAACTCTCGAGGATGTAGATACATGGAAAAGTCAGCAAGTTGTTGGACTTGAAATGTGATTTACAGGAATCTGTGTACTTAAGGCCAAGAATAACTCTCAATGCTTTCTTCTGCAGGACAAAGATAGAATGGGTTTTAACTTTCTCAGATCCCCAGGCAGGAACACAATATGATAGATAATGATACAGGCAGCCATAGTATGCTGTCAAAAGAACGTCAATACCAGCAAAAAAAGCCAGTCTGTGTAGAACAAAAATTCCAGAGCTTAACTTTTTAATCACTTTGCCGATATGAGCTGAAAAATGTAATTTATCATCGATGATTAAACCCAGATAATTTTATTTACTGAATGATGGATGAATTTAGCCCGTATAACAGCTATAGATAGCATTAAATTTATACAAAAAAATCGGTATACCAATCGACACTCTAAATACAAATAAAATATCTATAAATCAGATTTTACAAACTTTCAACAAATTAAAATAGTATTAAAATGTTATATATTGTATTTGTTATAGTAATAACCAATCAATGCGCATCGTTGCACGGTTATTGTATGTCCATGGATTATCGTTTAATTAATATAATATTAACAGATAAGGGAAATTTACAACGTTAACGAAAATAAGCCAAGCGAATTTAAATTTTGCAAACATTATTTTAACTTTATTATTTAGCTGCTACACGTATAATAAAATTAGTAAGCTGTCAATGCAACAATAACATGTTCTAGCAAACTTATTATAAATACGTCACACCTTATTACGTGACATATTTCCAAAATCGTTAAGTAACGAACTGGATTTTGGTTATTTGCTCAACATTTTTATTCTGACTTCACAATAACATATAGCCTACAATTTAACATTTTATACTTACAATTCTAATACATAAACTATACAATATAAAACTAAAAATGCATAATGCTTATTTCTAATGCATCATATTAATGTTTTATACAATTCAAGCTTAAAGAACCTTGCTGGAAGATTCATATTTAAAACTACAATAAGTTTTACATTAAAAACCTACACACAACTTTTAAAACTCATTTAAAAACAGAAACCTACTTTGCAGTCATAAAGGTCTGTATGATTCTAAATGTAATCTAAATCTGTATGCGTAAAAATTAAACATTAATTGTATCTCAGTTTTTAGTTATACTAAGCTTAAAATATAACGACAATGGTCTGAAAACATGTATGTCAGATGTATTCAACGGTGAACTCCTAATTACAATATAATTGGTATTTATTAAAATGTAAAAATGAATTTCCAATAAAGTAGGTTAAGGCTTCTTTATATATTTAATTACTTTATAACACAGAATAACAATAAAATAATCTCCTCAATCAATAAAATATCAGTATGTTTAATTTAAATAGAGTTGTATCTTTGGAGGACAATTGTTAACGAATCGGACGGTATTATCATCACCTTTTATATGTACATTATTGAGGGATGAAAGCTAACGAAATGGTATCCATTCAGTTATATAACAATAAATTGTATAGGAAATAATTGAGATGTAATCAATATCCTGACATAACTTTGTTACGAGATCCATGGATAGTAAGGATGATTATTTTGGTCAAATGTTTATATGGACAAAAATTTTCAACACACAACTGAGAGGGAGCTACGAGCACAAAATATTTACAGTTTATATCTTCTTCTTTACTAGGACGTTACCGTTTGTATAAGTTTAATTAAGGAGTCATCTTTAATCAATGATATATAAATCATTTAGAGAAAAACAAATAGGCCTACCTCGTTATTCGAGTGAGCATAATTTTGACAAATATTATTCAATATTTATAATTGTTAAATAAGATAATTCTCTGTTATATTTAAATTCTGCTCTATGGCTTTGAGAGGACAACAGTGAAGACATCCTTTATTTCTGAGATTTCCGACTAACAGCCTGACCCTTTCTTTATCTTGTTTCACGGTTAACACTAATTAATATTATGGTAGGCCCTAAATATAACTTGTTGCCAAAATCCAAAGTGTGTTTTGGAATTTTGGGCTTATTTTTAAATGAATTTAATAATAGGTTCGACGTCTCTTTGGTTATCTTATTTATATATTTATAATTGTTTCTGTAATACCTGTTGAATACGACAACTAAATATATCTATTATTATATTATTATTTACGACAACTATTATTTCATTATTATCTGTATAATTTATCAATTATAAATTATTTTTAGGATATAAATTATAATCCCAAATCATTTATTGTTTTATTGGATTGTAAAATTAGTGTGTCTATTACACCAAATACTAAGAACCAAGTGGTTGTTTTAGATACAAATAGACTTTCCGTTCGTGTAAAATCTCTTAACTTAAAATGTTAACACATACCTGCTAACAGAAAACAATAAAGACAGGAAGTCTTAGCGACAGTCGTTATGCGATGCAAAACAAACAGAAAAATACAAACTGTACACTCCTAAAGAACTAAAACTTGGATTTCCAATTGTGTTTTTTCATGACTTTCAAACATAAATTTGTTATTATAAAACCAACGTTTATTTATAAACTAAAAACGCATGGTCTTCAAAAAATGTATTTCTTTCTGGCATTGTTATTATTTTTAAATGGTATAATTATATATAATATTAAAACAATATTATTTATACATAATATACAATTTCTAAAATAAATGCAAATTACAACATAATTTTAGTTATTTAGGTATTTTATGCGTTTGTACCAAAATTTTATTAGAGATTTACTTAAAATGTTGAAAATCTGTGTAATTACTACTTTCTTTAAGAAATAAGCTACCTTAAACAAACATCCCCTTTGCAAAATACATTCAATCTTATATTACATGCTATAGGGCCTACTTAAAAAAATCTAAAGAATAAAATCAGTTAAAACAACATTAACCGTTAATACTCTAGTTAAAGAAGAGCGGTTTGTATGTAAATAGTTCATAACATATAAATAAAGTTAATCCGAACTACAGGTTTTGTCCAGATTTACAAGTAACATTAAACTGCTATTTTAGAAACATGTTAAAAAATGATACCTACTTGAATGCGCATTCCTTGACTTGTCTTCTTAAGAAAAAGGAAACCGAGGCTTTTAAAAATTACTCCCAAAATTATAAGAAATGTAGAAAGTGGTATCGATATTCATTAATCATCTAGCCTTATATTTTTTGTGTTTGCGTGGATTTGGAAGTGCTAAAGGTGACAAAAATTCTAATCACATTAAAAACAGCTCGGAGTTGGCTTTCCGCTAGTATTTTGCAAGAGTTTTTAAATTCATTGAGCTTTTCCACTAATTTATATGCACTAAAAAATTAGCATGTTTGTAAAATTTAGCGTGTATTAAAAATTTAATCTTCCCATAAAGCTGTTTGAATTTAAATCCCAACAAATATTTAATTTGTATACGTATTTTAAATCTGAAAATTTCGAAAGTATAGTTGATAGGCTGGACTTCTTATTAAAAAAGCATATTTTAAATTTTGGAGAAGAAATATCCGACAACTTTGAGCGAGGTAAATTTCAGTGTGTCGATTTTAGCTAACAGCAGAGACAAGTACCTAGGCCAAGCTACAAATTATCAAGGGTCAACCCACAAGCAATTTGATTTAGTAATTTATCCTTGTTTTGCAAGTAGTGCTTGAACGTATATCATCTCTATACTGAAGCTCTGCGTACCATTGAACATTTTCACCAAGATTTCTTAGACAATTGTTCATCATTTATTGCATGTCATTGAATTGAATTGTAAATTATTGTAAAAAATGGTGCTTGCCGTAGAAAATAAATAAATATGGTTTTAAAGCTCTTAGCAAAATTGTTTTAAAATATAATATACTTTTTTGAGCTATTGTTAAGGTTATAATAGCACGTGAAAAACAATAATGAGTTCAATGATTCAAGGCTATCAGGAAAGAAAGAGTTCTTCAGAATATTCCAGGCTGCAAGCATGAGTCGGCAGATCCGATCAATTTGGCAAGGCCCCGCGACAAACAACCGTGTTAGGCCACTATTAAATAATTTACAAACAGAAGTTAAAAATTATGCTTAATAATCCCATTTGAAATTATTATTTTCAAAACATGTAAACAAGTGTATTATAGACTAACTTTTCATCAATATTTCTACAGAATCATTCACTGTCTTAGAACACTATGATAAAATGTTTAGTTTTTAAAAACGTATTAGGGTTTTGCCTAAACATTAACATTTAACGCATTACTATTATTTTATCTCAGTTGTAAAAATACACTAGGAATGCATCGTAAGAGGTTATATAACAAAAGTGCATGAAATTGTAAATACCCCCGTCGCAGCAAACCTGCTGACTAAGCGAATTTCCAATGCATGCATATGTTTCTTACTAATACATAAAGCCATTTACCAAGTTTAATAAAAATACATCTATAAATAAGTGATACATAGCAATTTATTTATTCTCCACATGAATAACATTAGGGCTGAGCATGCAGGTTTGCTGCAAAAAAATAAATAAATGTGTTTTTATGCAATTATTAGTATAACTCAACCAGTCAAGCTACGTACCAAGTTTTAATCATTTATGTTCATAATCAAGGGAGATATAAAACTTTACTTGTCATCCATAAGAACAACATTAGGTCTTAGCATGAAGGTTTGCTGCTATGGGGAAAATCAACAAAAAATCGGGTTTTTGTGCAAATATCAATATACCAGTACTAGTTGAAGCCACATACCAAGTTTCATCAATATACATTCATAAATAATCGAGATATCAAATTGTAATTATTTTCCATAAGGATAACATTGGACAACATACTGTGTTTAGCACTTTGAATATCTCTGCAACGAATGGACGTAAAATCACAATTTAAACACCAAAATAATTGTTTTGTAGAGCTGAACCGATTGGTACCAGCGAATTTCAAGTTTACAGTAAAATTAACTGAGGAAATGCTAAAAATCTTTTTCCCATAAGATTAACATGGGAGATTTTATGAACACGTTTTTTGGATTTTCTCCGCATCCACTTAACCCAGGTTAATAATTCAAAACACCATATTATTTGTTTTTTTAAGCTCTATAAAATGGTCAAAACCAAAATTGAGTGTTAAAAAAATTTTAGGGTAAAAAAATCAAAAAACTAATTTTTGGAAAATTTAAAACCCCCATAAAACCCCCTTCCCATGGTCCGATCTTTCTGATTTTCGAACTTAAAGTCAGAATGTCAATATACACGTTTGTGCCAAATTTCATCGAAATCGAATGTTTTTTACTCAAGTTATCGAGTTAACGGACACATATATTTATTTGAAATATATATATATATATTTCAATACATATATATATATATATATATATTTCAATACATATATATATATATATATATTTCAATACATATATATATATATATATATTTCAATACATATATATATATATATATATATATATATATATATATTCATACATATATATGAATTTGAACGAATAGTGTTTTTGGCATCTGGACCTCAAAACAAAAAGTTATCATGGTCCCGGGCCTAGGTCTTACCATGAGACCTACGGTAATAGCTTCTTCCCTATAGGGGAAATTCGCTAAAACCACGGGTGTTCATAGTGTTATTTGTAAATTCCTACATAAACAATAAATGACGTAATATCGTTCGCATATTATTACAGAACTTTGTACTGAGGGTAGTTTTGGAATTCTTCTTGTTTACAGTAAAGTTCTCATGCAATTCCTTGCCAGATAAGCAGTTTAATACAATCTCAAAATGTTAATACTGATATTTTTTACTTCCTCGATAAAATTTGGGAACTTTTGTTATTCAATATGTGAGAGACATCGGCATAAAATGATAGTGATTTGTGTTTATTTACTTCTTTTACAACTTCATCGCATAACACCTTGATATTAAAGACTTGAGGACATACAATTTTTCCTTCGTGCTCATATCGATAAAATCACTCCATAAACAAATTAACACAAAATAATAATCAAAGTAAGTCGAACCCTATACATATTACTCGGAAAATAAGGCCTTAAATAATAGCCTAATCTGAGAAAGTAGCATACAATAAAATAAGGTTACACGTGACACCCCACCATTAACGGTTGTAGTATAAACTCATTGTAAAGAATTGTTAATTATGGTTATAGTTAATATGTATTACATTTTTCCTCAGTAAAGTTAAAACATGTATGTCTATAACATAAATATAGAAATGTAAATGTAAGCTATGGAAAATATGTCTGATATAAAATTATAAATTTACCTTTTTAAAAAGTTGATCTTAACTACGTATTACATGCAAATTTAAAAATTGTTTTTAGAGTCAGTCAGCTATGGCGTAACTAAATTTTAAGGAAGAACCTTATAAAAGAAAACTGCGCAAGTTTCGTTTGGCTTTACGGCAGCCTGCATTTTGGTGTCAGCGGTGTTGTCGGACAAAAATCCCCGGATGAGATTTCTGCATTGCAAATAGAAATTCAACCCGCATATAACTTGGTTCCATTACGAGATCCGGCGCTAACTTCATAATTTCGTTCCACACCAAAGTTCTCGTCAACTAAGTTCTTTGCAAATATTTCGAATTACTTTTGCACGAGAACATTTTATCCTTTGGCAAACAAGAGATTAGCGACTTGGCGAAGTTGTAAGCACATTCTTCTTTTAAAAGTTTCAAAATAACTGATTGCAAACTGAAAACGCAATTTGCAATGTTTGTTTGAAAAACCTGTATAGCGCGTAATGAAGGAAACTCTGAAACTTGTCAAGTGATCACCCATTCACGAGTTAGAGTGATTTGAAGTGAAAATAATGTGGATTTAGTTGTTTTAACTCATTACAATTATGGTAGTATTTTGTATCAAGTAAATATAAAATAGATTGCTCAGTAAACAAATAAATGACTTAAAATCTGTCATTATAAAGATAATTTAGAATCACAAATATAATATTTAAATTATGAACATCCAGTGACTAAGAGGATTACAAAACATAATATACAAAATAAATATATATATATAAGAGCAGAAAATGTGAATGTCCCGATGCACGACTTAACTTTGCAGTGTCGTGTTTAAACGTAGCAGCTAATTTACTAATTAACTAATTTACAAGCTATTTTACTTTTAAATCATTTACATTGTAAGCATTAGGATGCAATCAGTGACTAAATATGTTATCGGTTATTACCTTTTTATGTAATTATTATTTTAGAGTGATTTTTTTTTTTAATAACACATCTTTTTGATTAAAATGCGTTAACATAGAATAAATTTCCAGACGCTGCAATTATAATTCGATCAAACCATCAAGGTTTGATCAAACAAAATAGATGAAAAATAAATATAATCTTTTAAAATTTGGATTGTTTTATGAACAAAGATTTTCAATCCGAATAAAATGCCCCCGTAGTATTGCACAGACCAGTGCTCAGGCATATAAAGTTGTTTAATCAAAACTAATAATTTTATTTTATAAATCCACGTTGTCGAATTTTATTTTAAATATATTCATTTGGACTTGCTCATTCACAAGCAACATTAGCAAATATTTCTTTCACATTTTATTGAGAAATACACATCACGATCAATGTATGTATAAGTATAAATATAGAATTAACCATAAAACCGATATATTTTAATACAAATTATATATTTAAGTAGGTTACGTGGACACATATTTCATTAAACATATTTTTAACGGAAATTTAGACAGTTAACTCGTTAGCAAGAATTCAGTTTGGAAATATTTTCTTGTTTGATGGTCCACAATATATTTTCAATTTTACTACAAAGAATCGATGACCATATTTTATTTCTTTACAATATAACTATTGATTATTTAATCTGTATGCAAACTTAAACTGCAAAAGGTTAACATTTATTCCAATTATAATTCCAAACAAAATCAAAAGACTTATAGATTTGGCAATTCATTGAATCATGTTGTTTAAAAAATAATGGTATTACTAACTGACAAGACAAGCTACTAAAGGTAAACCACAGCAATTTACTCAGTAAACTTTGCTGTTCCAATAATCTAGTGAAACTCTAAAGCAAGCCAAATATTTCGCTGGTATCATCCCCTAGGTGGAACGTTTGGGCGAAGTTAACGGAAGATTTACATAACGGTGTTTGAGCGTTAAACACAAACAACAAACGGATCTTTGAACGTTTGAGCGGATCTGGAGGGAGGTTGGGCGGCAAAAGGAATCCCGCTGGGCAGATTTCGGAGCCCCTACTCCCTCTTCATTCACTATTGGACCAATTCTCCAAAAAAACCTCCCCTTCCAAGTACGACTACTCAGTAGGCCGACTACCCTTATAATCTCAAATTTCTGGCGCAAACTGTAATTACTGTTTGTAAGGGGAATTGACTGACTTGCTTGATGTAATTTTTTTTATTTTGCTTTTTATTTGGTAAAAGGTATTTTGAAAATCGTATGTAACAATGGAATATCACAATAGACACAATAGAAGACTTATCTGCCTTCTAACGCTAACACTATTTTTCGCTAAATTATTAAGTAAAAATAAGTTGAACGATTATTCATTTTATTTTGAACGTAAGCTAGTAAAATATTTTCTTTTCATGTTTCAGAACAACTAAATTGATTAAGTTTAGTTTGCAATTGACATTCAAAATTCAGTCGTTACTGGAACCTAATACAATATTAATTTTAGTTTATCTAATATTGAATGATTGACTTCAATTTGCTACTTCAATTTCTTGAAAAATAACGTAATTTGAAAGTAATTTTGCTCGTCAAAAATTTGTATTGAGCTTTGAGTCAATCAAAAGAATAATAAACAATTGTGTTAGTGTAAATGCTAACATTTTATGGTAGCTGGATGTGAGTACTTGGGTAAAAAAAGTATGAATAGAATTTCCAAAAATCATCCCAAAATATTTGTCATGAATGACCTGCGGATTTTCCTCTTGACGGCGCTCCGAATCTTAAGAGCTACCTAATTTATCACAAAATTCTTATACAATTTATTAACGACAACAATTTAAGAATAAACCATGTTTATCTTATCTAGTTGAGTACTCACATTTCGTAAAATAAAACCCATATAATTTATTTCATTACAAATATTTTAACCTGATTTATATATGTGTTCTAAAGTTGAAAAGTAAAGTAAGTAAAAAGTTAACTACACTACGTTTCTGGATGAAAAAAAATCTTTCCGTTATCAAGTGAACACTTTTGACTTAAATTGTAAATCCAAAACCAATGTCAAACATACAGTTGATTTAATGTTTTAATAAAAAACATTTTAATGGTTAAGTTTTGAGAAAACATTTGTCACAAGCTTTTTATTTTGCATGTAGTTGAGGAGAGCTCTCTTAAAAATGAGAGGAGTTTCCTTGCCCTCCAAAACGTTGGTTAGATTTAAGCCCTATAAGCATGTAGATATAGACAAAATAAATATATATAACAATTCCATCGCAATAATAAGATAAATAAAAAACACAGTTTTATTTTATGCTTCAAAATATACTTACATCTTACATCCGGCGTCTTCTCCACAATCCAAGGAATTGGGGAATCGTCAAGTTTCTTCCCTTGGTGGGGGCTTCGCGAAGTGAGCTCACCTCAAGTGTTGGAAAATATGTCCTTGAATAAAGTGAGAGATTGCGTAATAGGCCTCTCTGGGAGGTACTGTTTCAGTTTTCTATTGAAATAGTTCGTATTTGTGATTTATTTCATACTAAATACTAATAATGATTGAATAATATACTAAATAACAATAGTTAACTTAAATCAATTATGGACCAAAAGTTGTTATGTTATATTACCGACTTAATACAGTCAAAAGATACCGCTATCCGACTGAAATGTATTGCTTAGCTGTATTTGATGTTTAAAAAGAAAACATCAAAATAATTGACCTTTAAAATTTTAATTTTAGTTTCCTAAACCCCAAAGTTCTTAATGTTCCATTATAGCGAGCCCAGTGAAAACAAAAAACTTTAAGCAGTATTCTTCAGATGTTCTTTTGCAACTCGCCTTCAACGAAAGTTTTAATGATTTAGCAGTTTTCAAATTACTGCATGAACGGTTCTTTCGCTGCAGTTTTACTTTTAACTCGTCTTAAACTTTTTTTATTAGCCCTTCTCTTATTAATTGCGCGCTTTAAGGCAATTATAGTTTTAAAGTACTTATCTCATCTAATGTTTTAAACTGATATTTATTTTTTACTGTCCTGATAAAATTATAGTAATATAACACCAGGCAGTTTGTGGAAATGTAATTATTTGTAGGTACAACATTTTGTTACCTATGTATTCGCAACTGGAATTATTATTTATGGTTTTAGAAAAACATTTTAATCAGAAACGCAGTTGCATTTTTAAAATAAATCTTCAAAAATACTAATTATAATTAAATTTAACAAATGGACTCATGTTGCATTTGATTACTAACATTGAAAGCTATGAAATAAAATTTAAGGTCTAGCTAATAACATTTAGGTTTATGTATAGTATCACATATACGTAAATTATAAATATTTTTTAAGTTGGAGACACTCATGTACGTAAAATGTCCAAAACAATAAAAAAAGGATAACATATTCAGTACAGCATACAAACTTTAAATCTAATTGTTATAGTTACTTTTTCTTTGGGTGTTCATTTTTGGTGTTTATAAAACATTTTATTCTATAATATCTTTTATAGGTATTCCAGTTTCCTATACGATTGATGTATTTCACATTATAGTATCGAACTTGCAAGACTTACCGTCTTATTTTTCAGAACTTGTTATTTAGATTTTAAAATCATATTTCAATTTTAAAGCCTTTCAGAGATAAAAATTAAACTAATTCCTACTTTATAACCCGAGCATATAACCCTATAAATAGGATAAATAAAATATTAACGTTAGCTTAAAACTTTACATTTTAACTTTGTTGAACTATACATTTATATATATGTGATTTGGTATATGTCGGGGTATGCTAAAACGGGGCACTGAAGTATGGGTCTTTAAAACAAAATTATGTATTTGCATTTGTTTAATACATTCTTATAATCATTCAACTGGAAAATAATTTTAACACAAATATCTTCATTTCACCAATAATGACATAAACCTATAGTTAAAAAAGAAACAATTTATTTAATTTTTTACCGAAATATAATTTGAGTACCTTTCTTTATACATGCTATAGTGACCGATTGGGATCTACCGGTTTTGACATTTTAGTGCTATACTTGTACAAAATGACAACTGCTTAACGACATTTCAAAGATCAAGATGCGAATCATTTTATACTTATGCATAGTAATATAAAACAAATAGAGGGAGGTTGCGTCTTTGCGCCGGTTTCTGAACCTACCGTACATAAAATGAGATAGAAAATAATGCAATAGTGTCGGATTATTTTGGTTATTATTTTCTTTTAAAATGTTCTTAAACTATAACAAAACATGTCAAACTTTAACGACAGTTGATAATTACGGTTATTCATTGTAACGTAAAATATACTGTATATATAAATAAAGCAGAAACTTAAAGACATTATAAATAACGACGGTTGATAATTCATTTATTTTGTTTATATTATGTCTAAGCGTCTGCTTTGTTTATGTATATTAACATGTGTTCGTACTTACATATTGATTTATTTTCTTCAGCATGTAAACAATAAATAAAATATCCACATACAAAAATTCAATTATCAGGTGTGATATACCCTACAGGCTACTAGTACTAGTTTACAAATAATTGAACACAATCTCGTACAGCTTAATTTGTAATGGGTCTTTGAAATCATGACAATTGTCTTATTTGATAATTATTTAATGTTCACACTCTCATTAGTGAATTTCCTATGGGAAAGTGAACTATTATCATGACCCGCACGGTGAGACTTAAGCCCGGGACCACCATAGAAGTTCCTAAGGTAACCCCCTGAACACGTTTTGAGGGGTCTCTAAAAACGTTTTATATATATATATATATATATATATATACATATGTGTACGTATGTATTCGCACTCTAGCGGTCGCAATTTTTGTCCGATTTACTTAAAATTTGGTAGAGACATTCCTTTTTACAATCAATTGGACAAGTTCATTGGGCAAAACAATCGGGAAACTCTAACCCCCTTTTTTGGGGATTTTAAGATTTCAAATTTTGAGTTTTTGGGCCTAAAAAGGGTCAGAAAAGATCCAAATGTACACTTATTGCACATTAACTTATTGTAAGTAAAAAGCCAAAGATTATAAGCCCACCCTCATCATTCTAGCACAAGTACTTACCGAGTTATTAAAGAAAATGTTAATTGTCAAAATACAGAACGTTGTCTTTGGGGATTTTACCCTGGAAAAGGCTGTTTTTCATATCTTAATATCGTTTCTTAATATCGTTTTAAAACCCTATATAATATTTTATATCCCTATACCAGCATTTAAATAGAATTTAAATATAACCAGGAGCATCAAAACAGCTAGAAAATACAACTTTTAAATTTTCAAAAACATTTAACCAGTGTTCGTTTAAACCCTTTATTTGATGTTTTTAAGGTTTTAATGCGAAAATTCACTTCCCTCACGTCAGATTGCTGCGTGCGATATCGTTTTCTATTCGCATATGATAAATATACGCATAAAATGGTACAATGCATAAGCATGCTTCTGGGCCTGATGATGATCTGTGCGACCGATCGAATAGCATCGTAAATTGATTTACGATTGTAGTTGCATATATGTCAAACAGTTCACTCAGTAAACTTCACCAAGATCTAGTGAACAGTATTTTATTACCAGTTGAAAGAAACATTTCGATATAACACATAGTATACCACAACTGTGGTCATCACAGTAATTTTCTGCTTTTGAAATGTTCTTCTAATGTATAAAATTTTTCAGTAAGGTCCATTCTATAACATGTTTGTTTTAAAATAATTGCCACTTGACGTGTAAAATACACATTATTATTTTATCTAACAACTGCGTTGACAGTGCGAACTCAAATGTATGGAGAAAATAGTTCTCCCTTTGATTTAGTTATGTTTTAAACAGAAAATAAATGCAATCGACTTTAAAGTTAAATTAATAAATTCCGGCTATTTCCTCCACTTCTTATGTTCAAACCAAATAACACTTTTAAAGTCATCGCTTTTTCAGAAATAGACAAACACACTTAAATGCTAAAAATAGTCAAACTTTAAAATTGAATTAAAATTAAATGTGTATTACTATGAACATATTACATCTATTGGCAGAGTAAAATAATATAGCGTACAGTTCTTAGTCAAATATTCTGAATGGTAGTTTTACTCATAATTGTAATCAGGCTTACAAATTATCTTGTTGAATGGTGTGATTGTTGCATTCAAATTGCAGTAATATTAAATAAACGATTAATTGGCGAACAGATTTACCCCCATAATTCGTACACATTATCCTTTCTTATGGCTTAGGGTACAAATTAAAAGTTATTTTCACACACTCAAAGTGCACTCTACTCTTGAAACCATCAGCCCCAGAACTAAACTCTGACAAACACAAGGACAGACAGCGAGGAATGCAGCAGGGAGGTAGGCTAAGTCCTCAGCTATTCCAGCCACTTCTACAGATCTCAACCCCTGCGTTCTCATGCTAATCCTCCCCGGAGCTCAGGATGTTTGCGGACCAAACTTCTGCACCTGCGGCTCTCCTGATCCGTCTTTGTTCACCAGGCTTCAGGTAAACTCTCTTCTTTACTATAAAATAAGATTATAGAGATTAATATTAGAGATTGTGAACATTTTAAAGAGTAGAAACTCCTTTTCAAAAGGGATTTTTGAGAATTTTTTTAACATTGAGTTGTATATAAGTGAAGAGACTGTTTTTCTTAACTTAATAATATTTTTTTACTTTTTCATCGACATTTTTTAGAAAATACAAGACAGTAATTTGTTGATGTTTGTAAATTTTCTGAACAAATTCTACTTGTTAAAATTGTAGGCCTATCCCTTATTTTGAATTTTAAATACTACATAGGTAAATTTATAGGTAAAGAATTGTAAATTTGGTGTTTAATTATTTTTATACTTCAGTATTTTTGGTATGAAGTATAATATCAGAGGAAGTACCTTTCCCTTGACACAATCAATGCATTTTCTAATCTTATATATATTTCGAGTGCCATAATGCTTAATAATATGTTATTAAGAAATTATTTTTTCCATCACTGAATAGTAAAAACAAATTTTCACACTTACTAACCAGTAATGGAAAATGTCCGCAATAATTTCTAAATAACACAAACTCACCATCACCAACAATTAATTTTAATCAAAGAACTATTTAATATGTTAATAAATTCACTACACTATATAGGGGACTTGAATTGTTGTTAAATGTAATACTCAATAGGTGTATGGGTGTAGACAATGTATCGTATAGCATGATATTATTGTTAAAATTAAACAGGATACAATAAATTACGGCACATAACACTACAAAATATATTCACACTCATACTGTTCTCACATACAAGATGGTAAATATACAATACAATTGGTAGAAGGCACTCGATTTCGACCAGTCACGCCGGTTATCTTCAGGTCCAATCAGTAAATGACGATTGGCCCGGTAATTCCCTGTTTAATCCTGGTGATGACCGGGTGTGACTGGCTGAAATCGATTGCCTTATACTATGTTTTGTTTATTTTTATCGCGTTTTATTCGAGTATTCTGTAATGGTAAATATATTTTGTAACGTTGTGAGATCTGATGTATTGTATCCTGCTTATATTGTGATTTATTTTGTTTTACGCGTAGCATTCCACCTCTACAAACAATATGAAGGGTGTACTCGGTTTTTAGTGTAGATACACTACACTAGCATTTGACGAACTTCAGCTATTTCATACAGTATAACCTATTTCTCAGGCCATTCGTCCGATCTAATCCAGGCTGAATTACCCGGCGATGCAAATTGCTCCTGGTCATATTCGCTCCCATATGAAACCCCTCCGAAATCATCTCAGGACCGCCACCGCCACCGCATTTCGGTAGCGCCCGTCCAAACAAGCGGTACATTAACGGAACACACTGTAATTTGCCGGGAACAGACGAGAACGAGAAAGGGCCGGACAATCAGGGAAGAGGAAACACCGCATTAAAATGCCTCCGTCGGATTGGATCTGATGGGCACTGTACATTGTTATGCCATTAGCAGACCGCAGGCCGAGCTCGGCGGCCGAGCGCTGAGGCCGCGGGCGACGCGGACAAAGTGGAGAAAAACCACCGCAAGAAGCTCTCAGTATGGCGGCCAGCGTCCGGTAACGCCGCGCCGGGGCTCTCGCCGCATCGCATTTACATCGGGTTACTTCTTGCGATTGCAGGTGAAGAGGGAAAAAACCGGGGATTTGTCTCCTCGCGAAGTGCCGGGATGCGTGCAGGGAGAGGTTTATGGGGACTCCGCCTCTTACAGTCAAACAGAAGAAGAAATGGAGAATTGGTTTTAAGTCAGATTGGTCTACTCTCTCTGAGTTTAGATTAAAAAAGGTGCCTCTCGTTTTATATTTTTATAGGCCTAGTTTATATTGAACAACACCAAAAACAACTTCAACCGCAGAAATGTGAATACCTATAATTGTAAATGCAACTCTCCAAGCCAAACAATAATATGTAGACTAGACTACAGCTTAAAATCTCCAGTATAATGAAGTTTTTAATTTGTAAACTTGGTAATAGTGAGGTAAATCATCTAAATTAATGAACATCACATTTGAAACAAGGATTAATAAGAACGAAGCCAGTTGCTCAAAATTGAGCACATATTGTTTTCTTCTTGGGATTATCCATCTGGTAAACGGTTCTATTAGCTTGAATTGTGATGGCATTCTAAAAGTTTGTTTGAAACCGCTGTTGAACTGTGTTTTGTTAGTATGAATAGCTGATGTTCAATTTTCAAATTAAATTTATAGTAATCAATAAGAAACCAGTAGAGAATAACATCGGAGCTCTGAAAGCCCAGGGAGCAGACACCTAAAGGTGGATAGTTTCCTAAACCCGAAAAATCATTTCTAGACATTAAGGGCTTTCAATTAACACATAATCCTTTGTAAACCATAATAGTTTCTCCAGCAGTCTACTCACAAAATCGCCTAACTATTTCAATGAATGGATGTTGCATTTCAAGGTGCCAATTATCCTAATCCATCAACTTAATTGTTTATTTCAGCCTCAGTTTTAATAAGCATTAATCGAGGTTTTGTAAGTTATTGTAGTAAATAAAATAAACATTGAAACACTTTTCATAACCTTCTAACACAGAACAGCTGTGTCCACCAGACTCCCCGAATACCAATGCGACCTAGTAGTACGCAAACTGGATTGGCTAGGGCGTGGGAACAACGGTACAAACCGAGGAATAAAACAAGTGCCAAACATGATAAAACTGGTCAAGGAGTGTTGTTTATGCCTAACAATAATTGTGTGAAGAGGGAGGCGGTGCGGAGACTGCGCGGAGAATACTAAACAGCTACGGGAGTTTGAGTTAGGAAGCCTACATCGCGTCTTGCGTCTAGGAGTGGCTGGTGTGGATAGCATGGTTGTGTTGTGTGAAAGTGGCTGGTGTGGATAGCATGGTTGTGTTTTGTGAAAGTGGCTGGTGTGGATAGCATGGTTGTGTTGTGTGAAAGTGGCTGGTGTGGATAGCATGGTTGTGTTGTGTGAAAGTGGCTGGTGTGGAGATCATGGCTGTGTTGTGTGAAAGTGGCTGGTGTGGATAGCATGGTTGTGTTGTGTGAAAGTGGCTGGTGTGGATAGCATGGTTGTGTTGTGTGAAAGTGGCTGGTGTGGATAGCATGGTTGTGTTGTGTGAAAGTGGCTGGTGTGGATAGCATGGTTGTGTTTTGTGAAAGTGGCTGGTGTGGATAGCATGGTTGTGTTTTGTGAAAGTGGCTGGTGTGGATAGCATGGTTGTGTTTTGTGAAAGTGGCTGGTGTGGATAGCATGGTTGTGTTTTGTGAAAGTGGCTGGTGTGGATAGCATGGTTGTGTTGTGTGAAAGTGGCTGGTGTGGATAGCATGGTTGTGTTGTGTGAAAGTGGCTGGTGTGGAGAGCATGGCTGTGTTGTGTGAAATTGGCTGGTGTGGATAGCATGGTTGTGTTGTGTGAAAGTGGCTGGTGTGGATAGCATGGTTGTGTTGTGTGAAAGTGGCCGGTGTGGTTGTTTTGTGTGAAAGTGGCGTGTGTGGATAGCATGGTTGTGTTTTGTGAAAGTGGCTGGTGTGGATAGCATGGTTGTGTTGTGTGAAAGTGGCTGGTGTGGATAGCATGGTTGTGTTGTGTGAAAGTGAAGAGTGGGCTCCAGTCACGAAACATTTGATGTTTGTCAACATTTATAAACCCCATTCTTCTTCAACGGTTTAATAACGGTTTAAATAATAATCGCTTGATAAAACTTAAAAATATTCAATATTTACGATGTTTGTTAAGAGCGCACTATCTGTGATGTCGCAATTCTCCTCACTTAAATTGCTAGGCATGTTTATATTTTTTACTGGTTCTTATGTTCAAAACCGGATTCAGCTGTCATTGGCCATTGGACTATTAACTAATGATCCTGGATTAAGAATCAGTCAGTCTTAGTTACAAGGCTACACAAGGCATCTCACCCATTCAACATTATAATTCTTCATATTTGCCTTAAAATACGCCCTAGTTTCGTCGTCGGCGTCTTATAATTTTGAAAAGGTCACAGCTGCCATTTGTCATTAGGCTATTATTTAATGATGCTTTCTACAAGCAGTTTGACCTTAGATAGTAACAAGACCAGGGTTTGGACTGCCACTAGCGATGGCGTAGCAAAAAAAAAAAAAAACAAAACACAAACATCAACGATTTCGAATAATCTGATGAGAAGGGACGGGCCTTTTAAGTTAACATTGACCTTATGGGATAAACAGGTATAGAGGCCGGTGAATGGAGCTCCCTCTTCAATCCACACTGGATTTGTTAAGTTTTACATTTGTTTATACCTTCTCACCATGACTAATATACTCGTCGTACCTTGCATGTGTTGGCTCGGAGGTGACATCGGGTACGACAAATAGCAGAATGTGGTTATGGTTGACCACTTGATATTAATTTTTCTTTCTTTTCACTCAACGACTCCATGTGTGTACTTAGGGGGTGGATGATGAACGAGGAATTTAGGTAAGCTAGGGAATAAGGAGCTCTGATGAGAGGTCTGCACATGAAGAAAGGATTATCGTAAGAGGGATGAATCAACTGGGGTGTGAAATGGTATAATCCTGCAAGTTGAATTCCTACCAGTAGCCTAAGAAAATGCCCATAAGTGCCCTATTCAAAATACAGGGTGTTTGAAAAAGAACTCCCTATTTTCGAGAACAATGTAAATGGTAAAACATACCAAATCTTACATTTACGAACACGTAGTGTGAAAAATAATATTTTCAAGTTTTGGTTTTGTCCTAGTAAACTTAGACGTGTGCACCATTAGTTGCTTTAAACAGATCAAGACGATTTTCTACTTCTCGCCAGGTATTCACCAACATTGCATGTCTGACTGACGCAACTGCTCCGTTAATCCTTTGTCATAAATGTTCAATGTCACGGATTTTTAGCAAATACCACATTATTTAAATATCCCTAAAAGAAAAAGCCCAGGGAGGTTAAATCTGGGCTTCGAGGTGGCCGGGACAAAGGATCATCGCAGCAGTTGCATCAGTCGCTCCTGCATTGTAGGCGAATTTCTAGCGAGAAGTAGAAAATCGTATTATCTGTGTAGAGCTCGTCGAAGTTAGGAAAAACCAAAACATAGTTATTCTCTTTCTCATTCTGTATTCATAAATGTAGGATTTTGTATGCTTCACCATTACAATTTTTCTTGGAAATATGGAGTTCTTTTTCAAACACCCTGTATATTTGTTCTCGTAAATCACATGTATCAAGGTTTTGAATTGTCAATTTTTCATTCCGGGCTCAATCTGACCGAGGTTCGGTCCCTGGTACCTCTCCATCAGTAAGGATTCTGGGCACTTTCCCAAATGTCTTTTTTATGCTCATCAACCCTCCAGCGTAAAAAATCTCCACTGGTGCTACTTATCTTTGAGAGGATATAAATGTCACACTGATTTGTGTACTGACGGTACCTAGTAGAGATGCCGATCTAATCTAAAACAGGGGACGCACCTGGAGCAAATAGGCTCAAGTCCTCCAGAACTGAACAGGCGAAGAATCACAGTAATTAAATAAATATAAAAAGCGAACTGATGACAAATACGGTGCTGGAGGCAGCTCTGGCGTGCAGTTTTCTAGAAACTGGTTGTCTGGTCGCAGCGGCAGGGCGGCGCGGCGGCCGAGTGAAGGATTAACCTATTTACCACAACACGACGCTCAGCAACGCCATGCCGACTGCGGGATATGGGAGCCAAGCGGATTCTGAGTGTTTGGATCTAGCGCTATATTAATTAAAACTGTTTCCTAATTTTAAACGCGAGATGTTTCCTTTGGTTAGGATTTTGATTGTGGTGTCAGTTATGAACACAGTGAGCTGTGGCAACTTGTTATTCTAGCGGTTTTAATTAAATCTTTTAACTATGGTGGCTACTACTGTTTGCTGCAGTTAGTCTTTTAAAGATATGAATAACATTGGAACGTTACCCAAGTCGTAACTATCATTTTAATTTGTATTTTTACATTACAATGCCACGTACAAAATATAGATGAAATACCCCCGTCGCAGCAAACCTGCATACTCAGCGAATTTCGAATGGGGATATAAATGTCAATACTACATCAAGCCACTTATCAAGTTTCATAAAAATATATTCACAAATAAGCGATATATACAATTTTAATTATTCTCCATAAGAATAACATTGGGGCTGAGTACGCAGGTTTGCTGCAAAAAGGAACACAAAAAATGCGTTTTTATGCTAATATCAATATTACTGAAGTAGGTGAAGTCATATACCAGTTTTTATTAATTTATGATCATAATTAAAGGAGACATAGCATTTAATTATTATCCAAAAGAATAACATGGGGATGAGTACGCAGGTTTGCTGCTACGGGATACTTTGGCAAAAAATTATTTTTTTGAGCAAATATCAATAGATCACAACCAGATGAAGCCATATACCAAGTTTCGTCAGTAGACGTTCATAAATAAGCGAGATATAAAATCTTTCTTTTCCTCCATAAGAATAACATTAGACAACGTACTGTGTATAGCACTTTCAATATATCGGTAACAAATTGACGTAGAGAAATTATCAAAATACTAAATTGTGTGTTTTCTTAAGCTGAATCTAATGGTAAAAACTAAAATTTGAATATTTCAAAACTTATATGTGAAAAATTAAAAAAAAAACATTTTTGGGGTACAAAACCCCCCCAAAATACCCCTTCGGATAGAGCGATTTGGCTGGTTTTCGAAATTAAAGTCATAAATGTTGCTTTACACGTTTATACCAAATTTCATCAAAATCGGATCATTTTTACGAGTTATCGTGCTCACGGACACACACACATATGTATATATATTTATATATATATATATATATTTTCACAGTTTCGAACGAATGGTGTTTTTCGGGTCTGGGGACCTCAAAACGAAAATTTATCATGGTCCCGGGCCTAGGTCTTACCATGCCGACTACGGTAATAGCTTCTTCCCTATAGGGGAAATTCGCTGAAAATAGGATTAACATTCTAATTCGAATTATGCTGCTCAAGAAATAATCTGTAGAAACGAAACCCATTTATTTTAGACATCAGTCTTGACACTCCTTTCTACTCGTTGTTTAACGAGTACTGGTGATTTATAAGGGATTCATTCGTGAAATTTCCTTGTAGTTTAGTTCTTTATTCAGGTTTTAAAGGTAATTATTTCATTTTGTTCTGTCTAAACATTTAAAACAGAAAGGGATAGTTGTATAACTAGTAGTGCCTAATGTATTTAAGAATGAATAAACACACTTAACATCAGTTGAGGAATTTTTAACAAAACATATTACATCCTCACCTTTTAGTAATAAATGAAAAGTTATGTACATTACTCTATAACTAACTAATTTTGCTACAAAAACCTCAGCACCGACAAATCAAATACCCCCGTCGCAGCAAACCTGCGTACACAGCGAATTTCCAATGCATATATATGTGACTCACTACTACATAGAGCTATTTACCAAGTTTCACAAAAATCCATCCATAAATAAGTGATATATAGCATTTTATTTATTCTCCATAAGAATAACATTAGGGTTGAGGACACAGGTTTGCTGCAACGAGGAAGATAAGTAATGTGTTTTTTTGCAATTATCAATACAACAGAACCAGGTGAAGCTACATACCAAGTTCTCTTAATATAGGTTCATAATTAAGGGAGATATACAACTTTACTTATTCTCCATATGAATAACATGGGGGCCGAGTATGCAGGTTTGCTGCTACGGGGACTATCAACAAAAAACTTGTTTTTTGTGCTAATATCAATATACCACAACTAGTTGAAGCCACATCCCAAGTTTCATCAATATACATTCATAAATAATCGAGATATAGAATTTTATTTATTCTCCATAAGGATAACATTGGACAACGTACTGTGTTTAGCACTTTGAATATCTCTGCAACGTGTGGACGTAGAACAACGATTAAAACGCCAAAATGTTTGTTTTGTTGAGCTAAACATATTAAGAAATGTGAAGTTTTTAGTAAAGCTATCTGAGAAAAATCTAAATACCTTTTTCCCATAAGATTAACATGGGACACGTTTTTTTGGATATTCTTCGCAACCACTTAACCTAGGTTAATGATTCAAAATACTAAATTATTTGTTTTTTAAGCTCTATAAAATGGCTATAACCAAAATTGAGTGTTTTTAAAATTTTGTGGTCAAATTTGCAAAAAACAGATTTTTGGAATATTGTAAACCCCCATAAAACCCCCTTCGCATAATGCGATCAATCTGGTTTTCGAACTTAAAGTCATAAATGCTACTCTCCACATTTGTGCCAAATTTCATCAAAATCGGGTGTTTTTTTCCAAAGTTATCGCGGTAACGGACACACACACACACACACACACACACACACACACACACACATATATATGGTGGTGGTGGTATATATGTGCTGTGTGTCCGTTACCGCGATAACTTTTAAATAAATTTGAACTAATATATAAATTTGAACGAATAGTGTTTTTGACATCTGGGGACCTCAAAACGAAAAGTTATCATGGTCTCGGGCTTAATTCTTACTATGCCACCTACGGTAATAGCTTCTTCCCTATAGGGGAAATTCGCTAAAATATATTCCATCTTTGTGGCTTGCTTTTAAAAAACATCCCTAAATATTCCAGTACATTATTCAAACCCAACGCTTTAGTACCTTGTTATTTAAAAAGGAGCAGTAAAGTTTGTCATAAAGGACGTTTTAAACCAATATAATGACGTCACAGAGGTGGCAATACGGCCAGGCGCCTACATAACTCTGAGAGTCTAGACGCGCGGAAACGGCCCTACTTACGGTCGGCACTTAACAGAGACCAAGTTGTGTTTTGGACGCTGCCTGTCTCTTTAATGGCACTTGGGCATTCATGCTGTACCACTTTTTCCACTCAATTGCCGCTGTTTCGAGAAATACGGCTTTTATGTGAGTTATGGTGGCTTTTGTGTGTGGACTTAACATCTTGGAGGTGAGCTTTTATGGTGTACGAAAATGATTAAATATTGTTATTATTGTGTTTCTACAAGTTTTTTAAACTTGCGGTCTTTTTCTTCTTGCTTAAGTGCAACTTCTTATGTAAATGAATTCCCTCTCTTGGGTCTTGTTTTAATATTGTTTAATCTATTTACTGCCAGTTTATGGGTTATTTACAAATTCACATATTTATGTCCAAGACTGAAGTTGAAAGGTTTTCTTATTGATTTATTCTAGATTGTCAATTAACAAAATCGTTAATTAATTACGTGTATGATTTTACGTTCAATTCATTTGTTTGTTAAAAAATAGACATCGAAAATAACACATAAACATATGAATATAAAAAAACATGTGCTACGCATTTGTTATACTATTACTATATAGTAAAATACCGTAACATAAGATAATTTCAAGGTAAAATATTAAAAGTAATATCGGTAGTGTATTATCTTGTTAACATCAATCATTAATTTAAATTGAAGAGAAATTACGTTAGCAAAATGGTTGAGTTTTTTTGTTAGTGTATAGGGACTAAACCTTTTTTTGGCGAGTTTGCCCTATAGGGAAGAAGCTATTTCTGTAGTTAGGGGTTTGTAGTCCCTTTTGTATCACCTCTGCTTATGGAGAATAAATCAAATATCTTTTCATGATTTTTTGTGAATATAATTTTATGAAACCTGGTAAGTAGCTTCTTGTGGTATTGATGTACATATAAGTATATTCTAAATATGCTAAGCACGAAGGTTTGCTGCAACAGGCTATTTAAATCTACATGCAGTTACTTAGTTTAGTTTAAATGCAATCTACATCGTAATTGACAAATCTTTTCACAAAATTAAACATTTTCATATACACCCTGCTCAAATAAAGACAATAGTTTTGTGACTAACTGTACAAGAATTCTATTGGTCTATTGAGAGAATTGAGAGGTCTGCCAAATGCCCTCAGATCGCCAGCTGGTGGCTGTGACACCCGGTCTCTAACTATCGGTTTGGCATTCACGCTCGCAGACCATTTCGGATTTCCTCTATGGCCGCTGGTTTTCAATGCCAATTGAGCAACTGCTCCGGTAGAATCGTGCCAAAAGGATATGCATACTGAGGTAGAGTGGGCGGTGTCACATACTGAAAGTCGTTTGTGAGTTATAGTTCACAAACACCTCAGCTTGCAAATACTTTATCTATTTAAGACAAAGAAATAATGGAACTAACAGTTTAGTAGTGGATGTGTTGACCAGTAATAGTCATCGGACTATATGTATGTGGTGACACTCGAAGACGCAGAAGTCAAAGGTTTCAGGTGTGTTTGTTTAGGGAACATTGCCGCCCGGTGAACATATTACTCAGACGATCAAGCTGTGTGGATTCTAAAATAAAACAATAACACAAACAAAAAGCTATTCCGAAAAACTGGAAATTATGAGTTTATGATTTTTGTTTTATTTCTAGTTGCTTCTAAAACAATGCGTACAAATTATCTTTCTTTCAGAATTTCCTTCTAAACAACCCGTTTACAATTGCATTTTTGCTCCATTCTTACCATGTTGGTATGTTTGCTATGCATTTTCCACTTTCCAAATCTGTATATATAAAATTATTAAATGTATGTTACCTATGTACTCCAAAAGCACTTCGCCACTTAATTAATGCAACTTTGCATGGTCATTCTGGTTTACCTTATATGAAGGTTTAAAGCCATTAATCATGCACTGAACTTAAAAGTTACCATGTTACTCTTATGGAGGAAGTACCTATTATCATTTCATCAGGTGACTTATTAAAAATATTGTAAGCAGCTTTATTTATTTAGGTAGCGAGTTTTAATGAAACTATTATGAGTGACATTTTAACCACAGTTCTTGGTAGTGCCGGGAACCGCTACTTAAAAATAAACCTAACCTAATGTTTTAATCTTAATATTTCGCGTCTTTTGTTTAATTTTTTGCATTAACTTCCCTTTCAATTCCGTAATATTTTGAAACAAGTCACAAAGTTTATAACAACTTGAATATGCCTAAACAGAGTGAAACGCTCTTCGTTATTCCGGAAGATGGAGTTTAGACCGTTCCTACGAGTCCCATCCACAGCATTACCAGCATCGTCCTGGGGGATAACACCATCGTACGGTACTAGACGAGCCCGCTTATAGTAAACCGCTTTCTAAATCCATTTATAATCAATTTGCGGCAATTTTGCGCGAGACTCTATCATTGTCGTAAGTATGTCGACCCGGTATGTGAGAGAACCTTACTTGCTAACTGCTAACCTCCCGACGGTATTAATCTAGTTAATGACCTGCCCTCCAGAGTGCAACGCGGCCATCTTTCATCCAAACATTCGCCCATAACTCTTCCTCGACTAACCTACTCCTAGGCAGTCCGCTAGTTTTAATTGGCTGTGCGGTCCCTCATTCACGGATATTTAGAGGCCATTTCGCTCCTGTAAATAGTTATTTCTTCCTAATAGCGGGGGAGAAACTGTATGTGGAGATGATTTGTAGGTGATGTTTGTTTTGGTGCTATTAAAGCCAGTGTAATTTATTGCGAAGCTAATAAGTCAATTGATTTCTAATTTATTTATTTTGTAATTAAAATTAAAATTAATGCGTTGAGCGGATCAACAGTTTGTTAAGGTGAGAAGTTATTTTTTATAAATAACTATCATTATTAACCTGCAAAAAAAGTAAGCATTTTATAAATATATTTAATACAAAATTAAAATAAAACAATGTTTAAAAAAAACATTTCTATAGCCATGTTTTTTTGTATTAGTTATTGATATAAAGCAATGATGTAAGATTATTAACACAGAGTAATTATGAAAATATTATCCGATCTACACTTTATCTAGCTCTTGGCCCGATAAGCATATTATTAGCTCTTAGCCCGATTAGCCCGAATCAGTAACATTTTTTTATTGATTTATAAGTCGTTGATACTAGAGCAGTTTTAGGCATCGTTAGTCAATAAATATCCAACTTGGAATATAAAGGGAAGCCCTAAATGCTAAAATAGTTATTTATAAACAAAAAGGATATTTAACATATTGCAATTATCATTAAATTATTTCATAAAACCAAAAAGGAGAAATAAGGAGGTGTAATTATTTTCTTATAGTGAAAAATAATTTAATAAATTTAATGATACGTTACATGTTAAAGTACACTGGAATTATAAGTAAACAAGTATAAAAACATAAAGGAAATAGTTTCATAAATATATTAGTATAAAAACCTAAAAGTTTTTACGAGTTGCGAACAACTTACAAATCATAACGAATCCAGCACAATCACTTACCTCTCGCCGTCTTCAACGATGTTACTCACGATAATGGCGACTGTCGCAGTTAGAGTCGCTGATGGTCACTTTTGTAAATGGGTCCCATCTTGGTTTAGGACGTGTGTTAGAGAAATCTAATTCAATAAATGGACTGGCACAAATCTTTTTCCGTTGTCGGGTTCACCGTTCAACGCTCTGCTCTACTAACTGCTGGAATATTTCCTGTTATGCGATGCCAACCTTCCGCTTGCATCTATTCAAACTATACAGGGTTACTGATATAAGTGTGCCAGCTGTTTTTCTTGAAAATTATAAGAGCTATTAAACTAATTTGAATAGCAACTTCCCTGGATTTTTGGTTCTGTTGAATTTTATGATTTTGATTTTTTATTTTATCCGCCATTTTTCCAATATGGCGGCCAACTTCAGTTGTTCTTATAGAATGTCCATAGTTTTATTATTGAATCAGGTAGAAAATACAATTTTAAAACGTTTTTATTCTTTGTATTTTTTTACTAAACCTAACCGTTGAGGTGATTTTATTGATTTTAGCAATGAGTATCTCACCTTATGTGTAGTCTGGAGGCTAAACAGCTAGGTTTAGGAAAGAAACACAAAGAATAAAAACGTTTTAAAACTGCATTTTCTACCCTATTAATTAATAAAATTAATAAATAAGGGTAAATATAATTTATAACATTTCCCGCCATTTTTCTAATATGGCAATCAATTTAATTTTTTTCCTTATGAATTTTCCCTAATAATTTTAAATAATAGGGTATAAAATGTGATTTTAAAATGTTTTTATTCCTGGTGTTTCTTTCCTAAACCTAGCTGTTTAGCCTCCAGAGCTACACATAAGGTGAGATACTCATTGCTAAAAACAATAAAATCACCTCAACGGTTAGGTTTAGTAAAAAATACAAAGAATAAAAACGTTTTAAAATTGTATTTTCTACCTGATCACACTACACTTATATCAATCACCCTGCATAGTAAAGTTTATATTACTAAATGATTGATCGAATCTTAAAGCTGGAAAGTAGTTGTGGAGTTTGATGGATAAATCTATAAGTTAAGTTTACAAGTAAAGTTTGCATAACTGTCAACCGCAGACTTGGTGAATTGTTCTATAACCTAAGTCATGGGACTAAATTAACAATTTATCTATTTAAAATTTACTCGGTGTGTTCGTGAGAGTCATAAGAAACCACAAATCTGTATAGGGCCTATACGGTGAGACGAGGGACGTAAGTCATGAACTAAACTAATACTACAAAATCATTAATCGGTTTACCGAAGGTAGTCAAGTATAAATTAATCTGGACATCAAGTTAAATTAAGATGAGTTGGATACTCATGTTGCATTTTGCTAAATAAGAACCAATGTGAAATAAAAAGCAAGATGTATTTGTTATTAATGATCGAAAATTATGAACTTCGTAACAAACTAAAGGTGTTTAAATACGAATTTTGTTTGCAAATGATTGATTTTTGAATTAAATAAATACATTTCAAAATACTCAGAAATAAAAATTGTTCTGATTTTTAGTGATTTTCTGTCAGACTAGAGGGGGGGTAATACTTCGCCAACAAAATGTAAGATTTTAAAAAGTTTAAATTTTCTAAATATTTGGTCAGATAATAACAATAAAACATCGTTTTTGCGGGAAATTTCGAACGGAAATTGACAGTGAAATACAGTGCGGTCAGCTGGTTCGTTACACGGAAACTGACCCCCTTTCCGGCGCGGAGAAATGAACACTTATTGGCAGGCAAATTATATTAAATTTAAAAAGTAATATTCAGACACATTATTCTAGCAACAACGCTGTTTTCTCTCTCGTAGATAACCCCTTGGGTGTTACTTATGATGACAGTTCATGCCCAATCCCGGTAGAAATTGTTTAAACCTCAACTACATCATTTTTAATAGGCGGTAAATAATTTATTTAGTTCAGATTTGTTCTCAACTTATTCCTGATCAGCAGCAAATGAGCCTCCATCCTTCCATAATTTAAATATTTATGAAAGAAAACATGAGTCAGATATCCTTGAAGTGTCTAATAAATAAACGTTTAAAGCTGGGATGTTGATAAAGAACATTTTGTAGAGAGAAAAATCATTTAAATTACACTTAACGGCATTTTATCACAAGCAAGGATCAGCTTGATTATTGTATTTTACTCCTTTATTTTAAACTGCACTACTCCCTTAGGAAATAATTTCCTATAGTTTGTCCAAACAGCCGTGCGCCCTGAAGTATTAGGGCGACCCTCGCTCCCCCACGCGCAGGCACACTCACACGCGCGGCCCAGCCTACACTATACTAGGTTATTTACCAAACAGTCTAGTCTAAGAGAACTATATATATGACGACATATATCAACATAAAGTAATTCCAATGACGTATATTATTTGTTTTTCAAACTTGCATTTAAATTACAAATTAGATACTACTGATGATCATCTTAATCTCCGATATAGTCAAGCTTTTTATAAAATAAATTGTCTGTATTAGACAAAACTTAACCATATAAATTAATTATTTTTAGCCAAACATGATCTGTGGATTAGGTCTAAATTTGAAACATTGTTAGCTCTACTTGACACGATAAAATATGGGGGCAGTAACAACAACAACAATAATAATAATGTACAACAATACACATTTTAGTACAAAACCACAGCAACTCAATAAGCCATAGTACTAAAAGTACCTGGGGGCCGAGCTTTGCTCGGGGAAAGGCCAGTCAGTTTTTGTAGATGACTCGGAGTATTATTTCACCACTTCCCCCTACTGATAATCAGATTTCTATAACTCATTTGCCTCTTTCCTACATTTTTAAGGTCACTCCAGTTGTTATTTATAGCTCAATGTCCTTTTGATTTATTTTGCTACTCTATATATGTAATCTTCACTCAAATATTTTAATCTCTGCTCTCGGGAAACCGCATGTTAATAATCATATACAACATGAGTATTACTTTGACAGTTCCCTGGTTGATTATGAACAGCTGTTACAATTCTTTTGTTTTGATTTGAAACTCCATAAGCCCAATGTTAATTTTTTATCTTTTCATTTTAGTTTTTTTACATTATTTGATTTTTCCTGGGGATGAGGCCTGTCTAGAACTTATTTTTATCCCAGAAATTTGTTATTTCGAGCATTTGAAGGAAATCATTGGAGCCGTTTTTGAGATCAGTGTCGCAAGCAAGCAAGGAAACCTTACTCATAATAGAGTATAGGATACCAATCCTTTTTATAACAAATACCATTGCATCAGTAGAGCTAAATAGAGTTTTAGAACGTTGTAATGCCAAAGTGGAGTTTAACGAGCATCAACGAGAGCGAGTAGGTAACAAGGAAATATAATTACCTATAGACTGTGAACAAGGGCCTTCGTATCCGGCAATCAGGCATAATTGAAAGGAACTCACGCAAGACTGGGTGCGTTCCCTTGACAACACTTACCTTGCATCTTGTTATAGAATATACAAACATTTGGCACTACTATCCTTCTACGTTCAGTTGGTAGCATACATATCTGAAAATTAGGCATAATGGAAAGGAACTCACGCAAGACTGGGTGCGTTCCCTTGACAACACTTACCTTGCATCTTGTTATAGAATATACAAACATTTGGCACTACTATCCTTCTACGTTCAGTTGGTAGCATGCATATCTGACAATTAGGCATAATCAAAAGGAACTCACGCAAGACTGGGTGCGGTCCCTTGACAATACTTACCTTGCATTTTGTTATAGTATATACAAACATTTGGCACTACTTTCCTTCCATGTTCAGTTTGTAGCATCAATATCTGACAACAGGCATAATTGAAAGGAACTCACGCAATACTGGGTACGTTATTGGCTTGATAATACTCACCATGCATCTTATTTTAGGCATATGCAAACATTTAGCACTACTGTCGACTCACATTCAGGTCGTAGGATCATAGGTTGTAATCAGATGAAACTAAAATTTACTCAAACAAACAGCCTAGATTCTCTCAGCAAACCTTATCTCAGAAGCATTTTAACCTCAAACTTACTGATGAGTTATATTTAAATATATGTAGTAAGTTGAGGTGGAAAAGTTTTATTATATCCCATAAGTAAACTCTACAAAACTGCAGATTAATGGGTTTCGCTTTAAAATGACTATTTAATACTGATCATAAATTGAATTCGACGGGTCTTTCGATTGAGTTACGAGCATTTTATAGTTACCATTGCAATAAATCAGTGTAACAAATGCGGGAAAGCTCAGTCTTAGTATTCTAATTGAAGTAAAATATTCATGGAACGTTCTTTTATACAACAACTTTAAGGCCATCAAGGCGTAAAGGCGCTCTAATCCGCTTGGGAACGGGAGAATGGCGTGCACTTTTAACTAATTTAAAAGTGCTGTTTGACTTCACGGCTGCGATTTGTTTTGTTTACTCGCCTCGATTTTTCACAGAGAAACGTAAAATACTGCACCTCTAAAGATAGAGCTGCTTGACTTTTTTAATGTATTACCTAACGCGAGCTGCCATTTATTCATTACAATTTTTACTTTTGTACGTCGTGAGATTGTTAGTAAGAATTTGGTTATTTTTACTTATAATGTTTTAGGTTTTATCTGTACTTGTTGGTATCTTTTTAACCATTTTACATTAAACTTTTTATCTAAGAAATAAATGTGGGAGATAATTGTTTACATACTACTACATTTCAAGAGGAAGACGTGATATTTAAAATGATTTAAATCTATAACACATATTAGCTCATTTGTCAGTTATCGGAGGAATTTTTACAGCATTTCACAAGGAGAAAGGGTCATTAAAACGTGGATGAAAATAATGTTACCACAATTAGAGGTCTTCTGTCAATGATTCTTTACTCTAGCCATACCGTGGCCAACTATAACTTTCACGCAACCTACAAACTGCTAAACCTAATTACCAAAAAATCGCAATTTGAATTTTTAGATAGGAAAAACTACATAGATAGGAGTCCATATTCCATGGTGACCCTGGATGACGAATGACTATCCCTTGCATTTGACAGTTGCGACAGATACCTGCCTACTGGCTAGGCGGCATACACGCATTACACCCCAGGGACACGCGACACCGGGTAATATACGTCGCGTGTTACTGGATTTCGCATACGTGCGTGAGTGGGTTCGTGCGTGCGTGTGTCTGACAAGTGCTGTGCCTTACGTGCTGATGATGCATTGCACTCGGCCGTTCATGTGCACAAGGCTCTTCATGTGAAACTTTTGAAACGAGTATTTTAATAAAACTAATGAATTCTGTAATGAGTATATTTGTAAAATAATTTGAGATTTCCATTATATATTTGTTAGATGGTCAGTAAAGCAATTTGTTCGCGCATTCTTGTCCTTTGGAATCCATAAATATCCAAATAGTTATTAATATCTCTAAATATCAATTTTATTTTTTGTACATCACTGTGTTTGTGACAGCTGTGTTTGCTATTTCTGATTTTGTCAGTGTTGAAGGCGATATCTAGGGTTGATTAGCAAGCCATATAAAAATGTATTTGACAGTTTTCACGAATGCTCTATTCACATCTTAGGCCAATTATAGTCATATATTTTGTTAAAGAATCATTATTTTTCCGACGTACACATTCCAGCTGATTCTAGTTTAGTTCATAACCTAAAATGCTTCAAACTAGATCACTCTAAATGGATTTTAGTGAAAAAGACAATCAAGGATGTCTCCATGTATTAATTACCGTTCTGTTTAGGAGCCGATTCACTTCAAAAACCAGACTTTCATTTCTCAGGGGAGACATTCGTAAACTTTAAATAGAGTAATTACCACACTCGGTTTAACAAAAACCGCATCCATCTTCCACGAAACGCGTCCGAGAACTTCGGAGCAGCTACTAAACACAAGTCAGTTTCCATTTAGTCCGGAATAGTCGGTACACGATGCATAAAGATCGTTCTCTCTACTTTTTAATCCGGCGCGCGTCTCGCTCCGTATACGTCGGGTCCTCCGGTAAGGGATAACAGGTTTTTTCCTCCGGAGCAAACACTGCCACATGGGTCTTCCACATTCGTCATTTCGGATCAATTAGCCATCGGCGCTTGTCGTCCGCGGGAACGTCACCGGGGAGTACGATGAAAGGCAGCGGATCGCTTATCGGCTCATCTACATAAAACAATCCCATTTCATTCAATAGGTGCGCCCGATCGACGGACTCCGATACGCATTAATTGCAGTCACTGCGTCCTCAATCATTTACTAATTACAAACATTATCTGTTCGAATCGGATTTCGAATTAGGAATAACAATTTGAGCGGTGGCCGTAAGCCTCATTGTGCTTCGCTCGTTATAAAGTCGAGCCCATTGTATCGGGGCAATTATCTCCTGGCTTGATTTGTGACCGCGAGCCTTCTGGAGAAAAATTATGGTTTATTTCAAAGTTGCGTTTTTAATTTGAGATAATTTTTGTACCGTTATGGTATTTAAAGATTTTGTAATAGGAATTCCGATTTTTTCTGTAACTGTTATTAAAGGGTAAATGACAAGTAAAATATTCTCCTAAGTACAAATTGATTACCGAGGTTAATTTTGAGTTTAATATCTGTAATTTTATCGTATTTACCTTGTATAAACTTATATAACGCAGATCACCTAAAGTATACACTTTATGTGACGTATACACGTTTTGTTCGTAATCCAGTTTCTCTACATGGAACCTCAATATTCTTCTACGCCATCTACTCAGTTAAAAACACAATTCAACAATAGATTATAACAGTTTTAAAATCGTATTAACATTTCATTAAACCAACCTAATAAAACATATACGTTTCTCCATTTGCGTAAACATTATCTCATTGTTTAACATTATCTTATTGTTATTCCCAATCACAAAACGCATTCACTAGTATGAAACTATTATCAAATATTTTTTCGCAACAGAACTTAAATTGAAAAATCAGTGGGAATGACAAAAAGAAGCGTGAGGAAAAAGTCGACAATCATAGACGGCGCGGTGCGGGCGGCATCGTTGATGTTATTATACAACATTTAAACAAACAATAGCGAACAATAGTCGGGCTCAAGTGTGAAATTAGTGGTAGCCGAGATGTGGGCGAGACTTAACGCATTCACGCTCAACAATGCCGGCCAATAGTGGCTTTACGTTCCTCTCCGGCCGTCACGATGCTGTGGGCTTCAGACACAGTTGGCACTGATCTCCGGTTAGTGACGTAATTGTTCAACCGTTATTAGTGGTAGCCGAGATGTGGGCGAGACTTAACGCATTCACGCTCAACAATGGCGGCCAATAGTGGCTTTACGTTCCTCTCCGGCCGTCACGATGCTGTGGGCTTCAGACACAGTTGGCACTGATCTCCGGTCAGTGACGTAATTGTTCAACCGTTATTAGTGGTAGCCGAGATGTGGACGAGACTTAACGCATTCGCGCTCAACAATGGTGGCCAATAGTGGCTTTACGTTCCTCTCCGGCCGTCACGATGCTGTGGGCTTCAGACACAGTTGGCACTGATCTCCGGTCAGCGACGTAATAGTTCAACCGTTATTAGTGGTAGCCGAGATGTGGGCGAGACTTAACGCATTCACGCTCAACAATGGTGGCCAATAGTGGCTTTACGTTCCTCTCCGGCCGTCACGATGCTGTGGGCTTCAGACACAGTTGGCACTGATCTCCGGTCAGTGACGTAATAGTTCAACCGTTATTAGTGGTAGCCGAGATGTGGGCGAGACTTAACGCATTCACGCTCAACAATGGTGGCCAATAGTGGCTTTACGTTCCTCTCCGGCCGTCACGATGCTGTGGGCTTCAGACACAGTTGGCACTGATCTCCGGTCAGTGACGTAATAGTTCAACCGTTATTAGTGGTAGCCGAGATGTGGGCGAGACTTAACGCATTCACGCTCAACAATGGCGGCCAATAGTGGCTTTACGTTCCTCTCCGGCCGTCACGATGCTGTGGGCTTCAGACACAGTTGGCACTGATCTCCGGTCAGTGACGTAATAGTTCAACCGTTATTAGTGGTAGCCGAGATGTGGGCGAGACTTAACGCATTCACGCTCAACAATGGCGGCCAATAGTGGCTTTACGTTCCTCTCCGGCCGTCACGATGCTGTGGGCTTCAGACACAGTTGGCACTGATCTCCGGTCAGTGACGTAATTGTTCAACCGTTATTAGTGGTAGCCGAGATGTGGACGAGACTTAACGCATTCACGCTCAACAATGGCGGCCAATAGTGGCTTTACGTTCCTCTCCGGCCGTCACGATGCTGTGGGCTTCAGACACAGTTGGCATTGATCTCCGGTCAGTGACGTAATAGTTCAACCGTTATTAGTGGTAGCCGAGATGTGGACGAGACTTAACGCATTCACGCTCAACAATGGCGGTCAATAGTGGCTTTACGTTCCTCTCCGGCCGTCACGATGCTGTGGGCTTCAGACACAGTTGGCACTGATCTCCGGTCAGTGACGTAATAGTTCAACCGTTATTAGTGGTAGCCGAGATGTGGGCGAGACTTAACGCATTCACGCTCAACAATGGCGGCCAATAGTGGCTTTACGTTCCTCTCCGGCCGTCACGATGCTGTGGGCTTCAGACACAGTTGGCACTGATCTCCGGTCAGTGACGTAATTGTTCAACCGTTATTAGTGGTAGCCGAGATGTGAACGAGACTTAACGCATTCACGCTCAACAATGGCGGTCAATAGTGGCTTTACGTTCCTCTCCGGCCGTCACGATGCTGTGGGCTTCAGACACAGTTGGCACTGATCTCCGGTCAGTGACGTAATAGTTCAACCGTTATTAGTGGTAGCCGAGATGTGGGCGAGACTTTAACGCATTCACGCTCAACAATGGCGGCCAATAGTGGATTTACGTTCCTCTCCGGCCGTCACGATGCTGTGGGCTTCAGACACAGTTGGCACTGATCTCCGGTCAGTGACGTAATAGTTCAACCGTTATTAGTGGTAGCCGAGATGTGGGCGAGACTTAACGCATTCACGCTCAACAATGGTGGTCAATAGTGGCTTTACGTTCCTCTCCGGCCGTCACGATGCTGTGGGCTTCAGACACAGTTGGCACTGATCTCCGGTCAGTGACGTAATAGTTCAACCGTTATTAGTGGTAGCCGAGATGTGGGCGAGACTTAACGCATTCACGCTCAACAATGGTGGCCAATAGTGGCTTTACGTTCCTCTCCGGCCGTCACAATGCTGTGGGCTTCAGATACAGTTGGCACTGATCTCCGGTCAGTGACGTAATAGTTCAACCGTTATTAGTGGTAGCCGAGATGTGGGCGAGACTTTAACGCATTCACGCTCAACAATGGCGGCCAATAGTGGCTTTACGTTCCTCTCCGGCCGTCACGATGCTGTGGGCTTCAGACACAGTTGGCACTGATCTCCGGTCAGTGACGTAATTGTTCAACCGTTAAGTGGTAGCCGAGATGTGGACGAGACTTAACGCATTCACGCTCAACAATGGTGGCCAATAGTGGCTTTACGTTCCTCTCCAGCCGTCACGATGCTGTGGGCTTCAGACACAGTTGGCACTGATCTCCGGTCAGTGACGTAATTGTTCAACCGTTATTAGTGGTAGCCGAGATGTGGGCGAGACTTAACGCATTCACGCTCAACAATGGTGGTCAATAGTGGCTTTACGTTCCTCTCCGGCCGTCACGATGCTGTGGGCTTCAGACACAGTTGGCACTGATCTCCGGTCAGTGACGTAATTGTTCAACCGTTATTAGTGGTAGCCGAGATGTGAACGAGACTTAACGCATTCACGCTCAACAATGGCGGTCAATAGTGGCTTTACGTTCCTCTCCGGCCGTCACGATGCTGTGGGCTTCAGACACAGTTGGCACTGATCTCCGGTCAGTGACGTAATAGTTCAACCGTTATTAGTGGTAGCCGAGATGTGGGCGAGACTTTAACGCATTCACGCTCAACAATGGCGGCCAATAGTGGATTTACGTTCCTCTCCGGCCGTCACGATGCTGTGGGCTTCAGACACAGTTGGCACTGATCTCCGGTCAGTGACGTAATAGTTCAACCGTTATTAGTGGTAGCCGAGATGTGGGCGAGACTTAACGCATTCACGCTCAACAATGGTGGTCAATAGTGGCTTTACGTTCCTCTCCGGCCGTCACGATGCTGTGGGCTTCAGACACAGTTGGCACTGATCTCCGGTCAGTGACGTAATAGTTCAACCGTTATTAGTGGTAGCCGAGATGTGGGCGAGACTTAACGCATTCACGCTCAACAATGGTGGCCAATAGTGGCTTTACGTTCCTCTCCGGCCGTCACAATGCTGTGGGCTTCAGATACAGTTGGCACTGATCTCCGGTCAGTGACGTAATAGTTCAACCGTTATTAGTGGTAGCCGAGATGTGGGCGAGACTTTAACGCATTCACGCTCAACAATGGCGGCCAATAGTGGCTTTACGTTCCTCTCCGGCCGTCACGATGCTGTGGGCTTCAGACACAGTTGGCACTGATCTCCGGTCAGTGACGTAATTGTTCAACCGTTAAGTGGTAGCCGAGATGTGGACGAGACTTAACGCATTCACGCTCAACAATGGTGGCCAATAGTGGCTTTACGTTCCTCTCCAGCCGTCACGATGCTGTGGGCTTCAGACACAGTTGGCACTGATCTCCGGTCAGTGACGTAATTGTTCAACCGTTATTAGTGGTAGCCGAGATGTGGGCGAGACTTAACGCATTCACGCTCAACAATGGTGGTCAATAGTGGCTTTACGTTCCTCTCCGGCCGTCACGATGCTGTGGGCTTCAGACACAGTTGGCACTGATCTCCGGTCAGTGACGTAATAGTTCAACCGTTAAGTGGTAGCCGAGATGTGGACGAGACTTAACGCATTCACGCTCAACAATGGTGACCAATAGTGGCTTTACGTTCCTCTCCGGCCGTCACAATGCTGTGGGCTTCAGATACAGTTGTCACTGATCTCCGGTCAGTGACGTAATAGTTCAACCGTTATTAGTGGTAGCCGAGATGTGGGCGAGACTTTAACGCATTCACGCTCAACAATGGCGGCCAATAGTGGCTTTACGTTCCTCTCCGGCCGTCACGATGCTGTGGGCTTCAGACACAGTTGGCACTGATCTCCGGTCAGTGACGTAATAGTTCAACCGTTATTAGTGGTAGCCGAGATGTGGGCGAGACTTAACGCATTCACGCTCAACAATGGCGGCCAATAGTGGCTTTACGTTCCTCTCCGGCCGTCACGATGCTGTGGGCTTCAGACACAGTTGGCACTGATCTCCGGTCAGTGACGTAATTGTTCAACCGTTATTAGTGAATTTCCTATGGAAAGTGAACTATTAGCATGACCCGCACGGTGAAATTTAAGCCCGGGACCACCCCGGGCTAGAGTGTGTGTATGCACTCTAGCGGTCGCATTCTTTGTCTGATTTACTTCAAATTTAGTAGAGATGTTCCTTTTTATAATCAGTAGGACAAGTTCGCTGGGCGAAACAATCAGAAAACTCTAACTACCTTTTTGGGGATTAATCTTTCAAATTTCGGGTTTTTGGGCTTAAAAAGGGTCATAAAAGCCCCGGACGTAAAATTAATGCTTAAATTAAGATGGAAATTAGTGAAGCGAAAGTTTTAAGCCCTCTCTCGACATTCTATCATAAATATTTACCGAGTTATTAAAGACAATGTATATCGACTAAACACAGTACGTTGTCTTAGTGAGTTTTTACATTAGAAAAGCATATTATTCATTTTTTGGTGTATTTGTATCATCCCCAGCAACCTCGTGCCTACTTTAAAGCCTGACTGGACCTTCTCCTAACCTTATAATGCGCAAAATTGTATTCCTAGCATTGCAGATAAATGAAACCAGAAGCATCAGAACAGCCAAAAAATCAATGTTTTCAGATTGAATAAATTTGGAATAAATGTTTTACACTGGTTTTGTGTTTTAAATTTTTTGTATGTGGAAATTCACTTCCCTCACGTCAGCGTGCTGCGTGCAAACTCGTTTCGTATTTTGTACATGTTTCCGTGGGGATGCAGTCCGTTGGGAAGCCAATTGACAACTGTGACATCAGCATCAGTATAATGTTAACAGAGCTGTAAGCAACAGTTATTGTTGGTAATCGATGCCTTTAATAGTTATGCAGTCTTGATTTACAGACATTTTCGCCGTAATTTATTAAAGATATTTTCTAAAAGTAGACAAAAAAGTAATTCCTTAAAACCAACGAGTCCGCCCGCCTAAAAAAACATGCCTTTATAATTTTAAGATTTTAATTCTATAAACTAAAGTATACAAATTAACTAAGAAATTACCCCCATGAAATCTTTGAGACCCTAACAAACTTATTTTAAATACTAATGATAACGCTTTGGCAGTTTCATTCTTACTTTCAATTTTATTGTTACCTAAACATTTCGATGACACTTTGGACATCTTCATCGGTATGAATGCTATATAAACTAAATTAAAAATTAAAAACAATCAGTGAATCGTATGATAACTTACTAACAAAAATTGAAAGTAAGATTGAAACTGCCAAAAGCATCATTATTAGTACCTAATTATAACAATGGCTTACTTAAGTTTAAGAATTTAAAGTTATTTCAACCCTCCCGCAAAATCAAATGCAGACTCACTCGGCTTTGAAGTCAAATTGAGTTTAATTTCTCAATCTAATCAAACGAGAAATTCCCTTAAGTCAACGACTCGTTCGATCGGCTCGGTCTCAGCCGCTGGTTTCATTACCATATAATTCAGATAGCTAAAGAGGCTCTTCGACACTTAAGACGTGCACCGAAATGGAACGGAAGTTCATCTTAAGAGGCTAATGAGGTGAAACATTCTCGAAGCATTCCGAGCTGTTATGTTTGTAATCATGAGCTGATTTAATCTTGGTAATCGATTATTAGTTTTGAATCAAGGTTGATGAAGTTCCCTTATTGCGTAATTTTGTTATCTCATTGATATCTTGTGGACATTTACTCTTGATGAAAAACGAAAGATACAATCTGTTTGTAATATTATAACCAGTTTAGACTTGATTGAATATTTACTTCAAATGCTTTGGAGCCAATGGTCATTAAATGTTATGGATTTTTAGATTTGCATTATATAGCATTATTTTACTAGAGTTAATCATTATAGTTGTACTCACAGTTTATTTATTTAAATTTTTAAAAAGAAAAGTACATTCATCAATAATGAAAATCAATGTAAAAAACATAGGTCACGTATTAACGAAATTGCAAGTCAACTATTTCAACAAGTATTCAACTATTCGATTTTTGGGGAACGCTCAACCCGTAGAAAGGTCCAACGACTAGTCAGTCCTTAAGTTCATTTGTAGTGAATCTCCAGTAAGGGACTGTAGTCGGAGAGCAGGTTCCAGTGCTCCTGACTATCATAGGATGGCTTCTTCGAGAAGATTAGTCAGATAAATCGGCAGAGAATATCTTGCACCATGCCGAGTGTTGTAAAATTGGTAGTCTCTTGCTCACTGCATTTAAACCTGTCAGGAAGGACAACTTCTAGAAGGTAGAGAGATTTTACCGTCATGATTCCAAGTTTTATGACGGGTTCTCCAGATGTTTGACGGGGATTAAGATTTACCATGGCCCGCACTGCCTTCTTTTGCGGAATTAAAATTATGTTTATGGAGGTAGCTGACGCCCCCCCCATATTTCAACACGTATATTACGTGGGGCTATATAAGAGTAAAGTAGGCTGTTTTGTTAACAGATAGGACAGCCGTATCCATTATTCTTATGACACCATAAACTCCTGTAACAAGTTGTTTGCATAAGTGATTGATGTGGTCGCATTCCTTGTTAGTTTGTTGTCCAGTTATTTCAAGGAGTCTTACTCTGGTTCCTTGATTTATCAGGTATTCCTAGAGCCTCGTTACTTTTCCTATTGAAATGCTATTCAATCATTAAATCATTAGTTTTACTATTGCAAGATTGTTTTAAAGCTTTCATTACTCTGGTTCCTTGATTTATCAGGTATTCCTAGTACCTCGTTACTTTTCCTATTGAAATGCTATTCAATCATTAAATCATTAGTTTTACTATTGCAAGATTGTTTTAAAGCTGTCATTACTCTGGTTCCTTGATTTATCAGGTATTCCTAGTACCTCGTTACTTTTCCTATTGAAATGCTATTCAATCATTAAATCATTAGTTTTACTATTGCAAGATTGTTTTAAAGTTGTCATTACTCTGGTTCCTTGATTTATCAGGTATCCCTAGTGCCTCGTTACTTTTCTTATTGAAATGCTATTCAATCATTAAATCATTAGTTTTACTATTGCAAGATTTTTTTAAGCTGTCATTACTCTGGTTCCTTGATTTATCAGGTATTCCTAGTGCCTCGTTACTTTTCCTATTGAAATCCTATTCAATCATAAATCATTAGTTTTACTATTGCAAGATTGTTTTAAAGCTGTCTTTACTCTGGTTCCTTGATTTATCAGGTATTCCTAGTGCCTCGTTACTTTTCCTATTGAAATGCTATTCAATCATTAAATCATTAGTTTTACTATTGCAAGATTGTTTTAAAGTTGTCATTACTCTGGTTCCTTGATTTATCAGGTATCCCTAGTGCCTCGTTACTTTTCTTATTGAAATGCTATTCAATCATTAAATCATTAGTTTTACTATTGCAAGATTTTTTTAAGCTGTCATTACTCTGGTTCCTTGATTTATCAGGTATTCCTAGTGCCTCGTTACTTTTCCTATTGAAATCCTATTCAATCATAAATCATTAGTTTTACTATTGCAAGATTGTTTTAAAGCTGTCTTTACTCTGGTTCCTTGATTTATCAGGTATTCCTAGTGCCTCATTACTTTTCCTATTGAAATGCTATTCAATCATTAAATCATTAGTTTTACTATTGCAAGATTGTTTTAAAGCTGTCATTTTATTTTCGTTTAGACTTTCTGCAGTGAGGTTTTTACCAGAAAGGTTGTGGGTGTGTTTTTTTTATTTCATACACTTTATTTCATACCTATTTATACAATTACTTCACCAGTTAATCGACTCAATAAAGATATTTATTAGAGAGTACCACTAATTCATGCCATACCGAAGTAGATATTGTTAAACAGCAAAGACTACTGCTAATCTGCTGGAATAACATACAACAGTGTAACTTTGAACAGCAAAGAGTATAGTAGTTATAAATTAGAAGATAAAATTGATGCCGAACATTTTTGAGTAACCAAAAGTACAAATCCAAATGGAGGGACTCAATTGTGAATTTCACGAAATAACCTCAAAGTTACAAAGGAGGAACCGGTCGCGTAATTATTTCCGCGCGAACATCCACTCCCGCGCCATTGTAGGAGCCGACCAGCCTCCGAACTGTACGAACACCCCGCCGTGATAAAACTTTTAAGATAATAAGTAGCTTATTTATTGCGTCAAACATAATTCATTTGTCGAGGAGGGAGAAGAACGCCCACCACCTATAAATTTCTAATTATAAATCTCGCCGGATTTCACACAAATGTCGGAGATAGCATCCCGCACGTTGCGCTCGCCTAAACAATTACAAGCGGCGGCGCGGGATTTGTGGCGATCGCTTATGTACCGAGGCGGCAACGCTTTTCTAATTCTGCCTCGGTTACTTATGAGTGACAGGTGGTGGTGTTAACAAGAAAATAATCTTTATGTTTGCTTACATGATTGGTTTCGTCGGCTCTGACACCGCACGGCCGCTAGACTCACTGCGAGCAGATACCGAGATACGGCGAGAATTATCTGCGCACTCGCTCCCAGGGTGGGAAGGTTTAGTGCCTGGGAAGGCTCTATGCAGATTGTTGATGATACTCACCCCGACAAGTGCTGAATATCTTGTTTAAGCGGTAAACTATAGTTAACATGCTAGCCGGTCGGGAACTATAATGCACGGTGTTGGGGACAGGTTATTATTTATTCTCGGTTTGCATTTGTACTTTATGCGAATGCTAATTTACCCCGTGCATTATGCAGTCTTTAAATAGCTAGCTTATAGTTTTACTTAATATTACTTACCTACCTTGATAGAAAACAATGATACGGTAAGGTTTGCTACACCACGTTGTTATTGTTTCAACAAAGACAATGCAAAGAAAACAATAACACTAGCGATTGTTATCACCATTTTAAAAATATATTTTGTATATTTTAATTTTGTACACTTTATTTTCTAGCTAAAGAGAGGACAAAATTAAAGAAAACATCATGAAAGATTATAGTAATCTTTCGTAATACCAAACAATCATTGTTTTTTTAAAAATGTAGTAATGTCTATCTATGGTTGTTTGTCACATAAAATAACAAAAGTTAATTAATGTAAAATGTAATAAAATAAAAGCCTTTTAAAAATAATGCATTGGCTATTAGAAATAGAACGTTTTCAAATCCTTTAAACATTATTTCAAATCATGGCGCACAAATTATTCTCTATGATTGTGCATGTGGTGAAGCTGACGTTAAGTACGAGTTTTTTCTTTTAAATATAATTCGAGAACGATAACACATTGCTAAGAAATTATCTGATATATTCTTGTCGGTTAATAACAAGTTTCAACTTTTAATTTTTTTTGTTGAGGAAGCATACTGGAGCTAGTAAACATACACATTTTTCAAAAAAGTAATATTTTTATGACGTATTTAATAACTATTTTTTACTAGAGTTTTAATTGATATTGTTTAACGTCGTCTTATAACCCATTCTGATTACATTTTTCTCCGGTCACCAAAGCGTTGATAATGGTGAAACACTAATAATACTTTCTTCCAAGCCCCGGAAGAATAAAGATCCCGTTCACTCATAGAAAAACGTATGCTATTAAAGATGGATTGTTTGCGGGATTATGATTGGATGGTATAAAAATGGGGTTCCGTGATAGCTTGTATGACAACGGGATTCCTCAGTGCACGTGTTTTTGCCTGAGCGACACAAGAACGGTGTTGCCATGACCGATCACGGGTAATTGAAGACAGGGCTCCGCCCGACATGCGGTGGTCGTTCACCTACTCCTCTAAGAAACTTAGGGGACAAGCGTAAATTACGTTGTAAATCATATTAGATTTTTGTTACTCATACATTAGACATTTAATATGATAAACAAGATTTCTCGTCATGCGTAATTCTTTTGAATTTATACAAAATTAAATACAATAGAATTTGTAGTGACTCATTATTTCGCCGTGCAGGAAAACCAATACCAGGGGAAGCTTCGTCTGTGATGAACTTGTTCGCAAAGGTTTAACGAAAGATACATTTAGTGATACAAAAGCTCACTAAAAGTATTATTGGCCCGCAAAAAGTGGGGTCATCAATTTGACGCAACACTAGAAGTTATCTCTGTTTCTCCCTTTCAGAGATATTCAGGAGTACAATTTTCACAGTGTTAGTTTAGGTTTGGACCTGAATGAGCCCGGTTACTTCTTATTTAGTCAGGCTTATTTTACTCTTGGCAAATTCAATGATATTTTTATATTTAATTATCTACTCTGGCGTAAGAATTGCGCTTTTAGAGCCTTCGAAAAAACCCTCCCTGAGTCCTCGTTAAAAATTATTGTCATCCCACTTTCTATACTTTGCTGCGAACTTGAATATTTCAACTGCCAAGTAATAACATTGCCACTTGGGTTAGAAGTTGGTTGTTTCACAGACCCGCCTCAAGCTCTTCCAGCAGGATATTCCCTAATCTCATTGAAGATCAGAGTTACACTTCATTCAAAAGTTCCCACACTACCGATAGTGTTGCAATATAGTTTGATATTGTAGCATCACTTTCACTGTTATTTCTCAACAGTTTATTCTAGATACGGATCAGTGAAAGGATGATACAGATGATGTTCCGGCTACAAAAATAGCAAGTTCATGTGACACATGAGAACTAGTGACGGGATATCCCATGTGGTAACTGAAAACACATTTCGTGGGTTCTAGCGAGTGTTGTCAACTAAAAGGTATCAGTGAAAATAGTTTGGTAGTAAGGCCGATCAGATCATCACAGTTTTCTGTTGTTGATTTAACTATACCAGAATACACAAACAAAATGGAATACAACTACAGTTTACACGAATTTGGAATGCTACAAGGATCACGATTAGATCCACTACTATTTATTTTTTCGAAATATTTGACTAGAAAGTATCAGTTTAAATTCGTTTGTAGCCGAGGCCATCAAGTAACCACTGTGTTTAGTTTTGGATTAAATTATGTTAAAATAAACCAATAAATACAACAAAAAGCCCTTATTTTACATTAGTACGTAGTTCAAAAAAGATCACGTTTTGATCTAACACGTTGCATTCATTGAAATAACAAAGAAATAGTTCTCTGTTAAGAACTTATATACCAAAAATGGTCGAATAAACATACCGTGTCCTCATCGGAATAAATTATCTCAGAACAAACCACCAAATAAATACATCTGCAGCCTCCCATGTACATGAATATGTAGTACCACATGGATCATCTTTGGAGCAACCGCTATTTCTTTACAAATACAAAGCGTAACGACAGAAGCAGAGGTGTGGGATGATAATTACGCAACAGAGTGACACACTTTGCATCTTTGTCTATGGAGAAAGCTCAGCGGCTTCTGCTAGATTCATAGGACTTTCATCAGATGCTGATGACAAGACGCAGTTCGTCATCTATCCACAATCTGACTGTTTCCGTGAGCCGTCGAGCGCGGCGTGACTGTTTACCAGAGTCGGGAGTCAGTTACCCAGTTACCATTGACTCCCCTGACCCACAATGGGACAAATTTTAAATGCATCGGTCGTACCTTCTTGTTTAGTCATGGAGAAAGCGAAATGCAAACTCGTGGTGAACACGAGCGTAGAAACGAGAAACCTCTTGAGCGTTGTTTACTTGCTGAAACTTTCGTGAGAATTGCTGAAGTGTTAATTATACTTGTAAAGTGCAGTCGGGATGGAACTAAATCTCTCATTAAGTGTGCAATGTGTTGTTAATGTTAAAGAGACGAGATTTATCAATTCAGTTTGTTGTATAAACAATTTATATTATTTTATCTCGTATTGAGAAATATTTCTTATTTCTACCCTATTTCACTATTAAGTCCCACACTAAAAGAGACAAACGACATAATATATTACGAACTAGTGTAAAATAACACTGGAAATTAACCCTTTATTTTCATTTAAAAAATAAAATATTAAACTTACTGAAAGAAAAATGAAAAAAGAATAACTTCCAGATAGAATATATGTATTCGTATAAAACATGAAAAATGTACATGATTAAATCGTGATTAATTAATATCAAGCAAAATATACTTCCTCTTTATTATCTTCAGCAACAAAGTTGCTAAAACACTTCTAGAACGCAGGATAAATTTAGCTAAATTTAAGTTAGGCCTACTTCACATCATGCTATCTCGTCAGGACTTTTACCCCAGTGTAATCAAGAACCCTTTTCTTCATCAGGTTAAAATGTTAATTATTAATTGTTGTCTGGAGGGTATTTGCTGTCAGATCAGTGGTATATTTTGTTCTTTCTCGTCAGTTTAAAAATTAACATTTTGATGAAATACCTGACTAGCATTCCGCTATATTTAGTGTAACTGTCACATTTATACAGCCACCTAGCAAACGCTGTTTAAATATTTTACTTGTTTTTCACCACAAACCTTTCCTCGAGCTGGGGACATTAACAAGACAATAATGCGAACCTTTCCAACTGTGTCACAATCGGTGTTACAATTGCACAACCGCATTGTTCCTTTTTACAAAGAAGGGAAGGAGTTATAATCGACACATTCTGTGTCAATAATTTAGCGCTAGGCGCTGCAAGAGTGGTGCAACTGCTTCCGCTCTAGACAATGCCGTGAACCAATGGAGCACAGTAAGTATCGGAGACAATAATGTACTTGTATAGCGTGGCGCAACCCATGAGAAGACGCGCCCGACCGTGGCGGCTCGAGGAACGGGGCTTAAAACGCCTCAGACAGTTTATGGAACTACGCGATATAACCATTCTCTACCTTACTGTATATCGTACCTACACAACTGTATCATTACATTTGTACTGTGATAATCTTTTTAGTCATTGATTCATTATACTTCCTTTGACATTTGGACAAATTTAACTAATCTTAAATTGTACACGAATCTGTTTTCTTAAAATTGTAGACCTTAGATGTCGGTACGAACTAAGGTCTAAGGGTTCGATTCGCAAACAACATTGAATAGCAAAGCCATCACTGGCATAAACAACAAAGAAAAACTTTTAGAGCAACTATCAAATAAGTTTTTAACTTAGTATATTGGTTTTAGAAACTGAAATTTATATACACTATTTCTTGGAAATCTAGTATGAAATCCTTTAAAATTAAAATGAACTGTTTAAGGAAGGGAACTACTACGGCATTAATTTCACGGTTTGAATATTTGTAATATTGACTTCATTAGGGTGCAGAACAATTCCAATTCAAATAAAATTAAGTTGTTATTGAAGAAATAGCGGGTATTTGTCATCACTGAATAAGAAAAAAACAAGTTTCACGATGGATTCTGATACTGAATACCAAAAAGATAGAAAAATTATCGGCCCAAGCAGGCAAAGCTGCAGAAAGACCCCAAAAAGCTAAAAAATATAACGGTAAAAGCAGTCAAATAAAAAACCAATCACAAAAGCCAGGTTGTTTTTTTTTGCCATGGTTAATGTCCACAATGATATCATTCTTAAATATCATAAACTCACCATCACGAACAATGACTTTTAAACAAAGAAATTAAAAATTACAAAAATCTGTGCAACATTGCAAAGACTGGAGCTGGAAAACTCCGGAATAATATCGGGTGCAGGACGCAACTCTGCCTGACGCCACCCAGAAGCACGATCGGAGAGGTCACACACACGCGCGAAGGCAATTTATATGCGAGCCATGAGTTTGTTTGACCGTGACGTCACAACAGTAGCGACCAGCGACCAGGTGTGGTTGCGGCCGTACCCTGTCACCGCCACGACCACCGGGTCCTAGGCTCTGCCCCCCTGGTTACCGACAGGTGTTATATACCGTCCACCCTTCACCGGTGGTGTAACGGGTTTGTAGCACTTTTACAGGGGTGTACTGAATATTTTATAATGACGCAGAACGCCATAAACAAACCAAGAAAAAATTGGTTTGTTTGTGGAAGTGCGTTATTAAGGGTATTGGTACATATTTCAATTACATTATTCCTTAAATTCACGTATATAAAAATAATTTATTAATGCAAATTAGTAACTCCTTCCTCTAAAGTTTCCAAAAACACAATCGCAAAAATATTACTGATTATAAAATTAATATTTAAATTTTTTTGTGTTTTGTTCATAATTTTTAATCCTTTGCCAATTTTGCACATGTAATTTGTTTATTGATATGGAAAATACCGTAGTTATTTATCTTGTTACGCAAAACCTTCTTTTTCAATTTAAAACTAGTCCAAAAATCACCACTCAATGTTTAAATTGGTACACGAGATCCAATAAACATAGCCTATAAACATAGCCTTTAATGTTTTACGTCCATAAGTTTCCTTAAAAAAATATTGTTAGCTTATAAACTAGTGTTACCAACAAGAGTCACGGTCATTTTTGATTGACAACAGCACTGAGCTCACAAATGTTTTCGCTATGGTAACACCATTTTATGACTTCCCACATTGAAAACATTGCTTTAAAAAGTTTAAGAAACAAACTTAAAAAAGTCTCTGGTTGCAAATTATTTCGAAGAATGGAAACGAGTGAATCCTTGTGACACGATACCGGTATAAAAGTTTATGGAGGGGTTCTAAGCACTCACCATACTTTGACCGGGCAGTTAAAGGACATTCAAAGTTTTCCTATATTACATTTTTAATTTGCAGCCAACACGCTTACATGGAATTAATTAACCATAGTGCATTGAAGATTTTGTTGTCACTCATTGCAATCATGCGTTCATTACCATTTCGCACAAATCGGTGCATTCTAGTTCTTCATATAAGTTCAAAACCGTGCAGTAAACAAATGTTCAAAGACTTTCATACAGCAAATATTACCAATAAATTAGAACCCATTGTCAATCTAATTCCCTGAGTTTCTCCTCGTTATTTGTCATTCCGCCGATCAAGCGAGCCAATCAGAGACGCACAAGTACGCGCGGCCATTAAGGAAATGAAAGGAAGGGCTAAACAAGCCCGCAGAGCTAGACGTGTAATCATCAATGGTATACGACCAGTCGGATTAGCCGGACGTCGGTTATGCAAGCCGAACTGCTGAACAATGCTTCGATTTACGGTGTTTATCACGTTAGTTAAATCCATTAGTTAGGTCCGAGCGCACGATGTCCATAACTGTCTGAGCACCGCTCGACGGACCCGCTCGTGCCGCTGATAATCTGTCCAATAATTACAGGCTAAACCAACAAACCTCAGCACCAGCACAGCAATGGCATGTTTTGAATTTGTGATTGGCCGAGGTTAGAGGTGGCTGTAAAATTTTATTGTGGTAATTGATAATTAATGAAATGAGATTCGGGACTTCAGGGACTCTTTGTGGTAAGCCTGGAGGTTAAGATTGAGGAATGAAAGGGCTAAATTAATTGTTAATCGTGGTAATTCTAATTTTCTAACCCAATGACAGGCATTGCGAGATTGCCAATTATCTAAGAGAGTCTTGTCCGATGATTCTTTCTAATCGAGCTTCTATTTGTATTACCTCCTGACTATTACCAAGACTACAGACAAAAAAAATCCCGAAGCAAGCGTGCATTTACTTTGTAGCTTCTCATTGCTTCAATTAGTTCATAATTTAAATTTAATCTTATCTATTTATTTATTCATTTCAATGAACAAACCATTTTACATAGTGGTGTACAATAATTGGCAAGGCTTAAGTGCTAAAGCTTTCAAGCAAATAAAACATTGGATGCAAACTTAGAGATGATTGATTGATTATACATGCATTACAAACATACAGCAAACTAAATGAGTTAAGAGCTAATATGACATAACCTCTAATGCGGGAAAAAAACGAAACATTGCCATTTAAGATGTTCAAGAAGATAATTATTAACAATATAATAGAAAAATAACAATGCAAAATGAACAATGACTAGAAAAAGAACAATGAGGCAAAACTCAATCAAGCATTCATAAAACAAATAAATAATACAAAATATATAAGCTCTGTGACTAGTAACAAAAAAGAAGAACTTTTATTAACAGAAAAATTTCAAACATGACTATTCTTCGCCATTTGTATACGGCATCCGTGCGCTGTTTTGAGTGTATTTCATGTTATGGAGCGAGTGTGAGAATGAGGGGGATATCTCATAGTTAAGTGATAGCAACCATAACTCTTTTATTTGTAATAATATCCTCCAATAGTAAATTGAAGAGATTTCGTTGACAGACGAGCGAGGGTAAATTCATTCCTGTAGAACTAAAACAGGCGTGAAACATCATGCCTTTGAATAGCATAGTCAACGAATAGATCACTCAGTCTAAAGTACACAGGTTGATCCGACCTTTAACCAAACTACAGCATAGCGTATCCTAACTATCAACTAAATTTGAATAGATAGTAGGCTTCTTCATACAGCCCGGGTAGTAGTTATATTCCATCAGGGTAGTATAGAAAATAAATTCGAAGGGGTAGTATTTAGGAAGGGTGATTATCGGGTGATAGCAAAAATGTTTACCTCATCAAGCTAATCTTACTTCAATTTAAATTTAATTTATGCCTTTCAAATTAATCATTCAACCAAGGTTTCAGTGATTTGGACTTATTGACCAATCAATCATATGTCTTACTGCTAGGCTTGGTCCTCCAACTTAACTTGGAGCGAACCAAGCGTCCCAATAACGAGATAGGGCCCAATTCTTAATGCATTGGTCGTTTAATAGTTCTCCTTAGGAGGCTCGTCCTCCAACCAAACCCGAAGCGACAGCAGTGCCCGGTGTCCAGCCTCACAAGGTCACGACCCCGGCCTACGCCGCGCTGTATTTCACACTCGTAATTTCTTGAACTAATCGCAAATATGTGATTGGTTAACAATAACTTATTACGTTATTACGTGCCTAAGGAGGGCCCATTCGTCGTGCTGCTCGCCTCCTCTCACCACGGCCCGCCCATGCCAGGCCGAATTTAAATGTCATAAATCGAGACAGCTTCCATAGTCGGAGATTTACTGGCTGTTTGCCCGAGAATTCCGCGTTTCTCATCCGCGTCTTATTTGAGTTTGCGGTTCCCTCAAATTTCATGGTGGGTGCCCACGGCTCGTTTCCGACGTGTTTGCAATTTTGATGCGTCAAATGTAGTTTTTACCGTTCGTTCGGGGAGTTTTAGTGGATGCCTTGAGTTAATGAGGAAGGGGATAGTCTTTGCTTGGGTGTTAAATTTTGTTAACGTTAAGCAGATTATGAGTTAACGCACCTCTCGATCGTTTTATAAAGTGATCAATGTCAAAGTGTGTTGTGGTTAAATTTTTACACTAGACCAGAGCAAAACGACTTTTTTAATAGTAACATAATGTAATATAAATTTTTAATAATTTATGAAGACGTTTCCTGATTACAAACGTAATAACGGTTATATGTTATGTTGTGTTAAGTTATACTAATTTAGCTAATAATAACATAATTCTTAAAAACATTTGTATATAACAAATATTCTAATATAGTATTTGTAAAGTTGACGTGTTCCATTTAAAGTTCATATACTTAAGAGTCTTCATCACCGGAAGTTGCCGGACGCTATCTTGGTGTTTTGTTCCATAAGGCCAATGTTAACTTTGTGCCTCCGTTACTCCTCGCCTGATCGTCACAGACAATTAATTTTGGTGTCAAATTAAAGGTTTCGTTGTCCTCTAGGGAAATACAATCGTCGAATTTTGATTTTGTTACAAATTAATGAGAACATGTACAGTGTTTCAGTTCAAAATTAAACTATTTATTATGAAACTATGATACCCAAATTAAGGAATTCGACATTGTATTTCCCTAGAGGATGACGAAACCTTTAATTTGATGTCAAAATGAATTGTATGTGACGATCAGGTGAGGAGTAATGGAGGCACAAAGTTAACTTTGGCCTTATGGAACAAAACTCCAACATATGGCGTCTAGCAACTTCAGATGATGAAGACTCTTAAGGACTAAAAGATGGTGAATGCGAGTTCAAATAGAAGTCTATGGAAAATTTGAAAGGCAAGAGCCAACCAAACAGTAGAAGACAGAGAACTGAGATTAAATGTATACTGCTTTAATATTTTCTTTGATTGATTATTTAAAATGTTTGTTGTTATGTGGCATCACAGTTTGCTGACAAGCCTTATGGACAAAATCAGTAAAGGATTTGAATAATACTTTATTTATCTCATGACAAAAATAGTAATTTAATAACAAAATGAATTAAACATATTACTTTAAATTTGTTGATACCCATACGTTTTTGGAAGGGTATAGGGACTCGCAGTTACGCTCATAGTTTTCCTTACCCTCGACCTTTTCACACAGACGGTTTCCAGGGACACCACTTCAAGTGGTCGTGCGACCTCCAGGTGGGCAAGACGCCTTCCGAGCAGCAGATGAAGGTGTGTTCCGCGTCGTCGTAAACGCCCAAGAAGTGCATGTAGGCGCTCTTGATCCTACAAACTCCGGACTACTGGTCAAATGGCAGTCAAATGGTGCCATTATTAGGATAGGAAGACAAATAACCTGTTAAGATAGGCTTCACAATAATAATTATTTTTGATTCCGAACGTTATAGAACGTTCAGTTCAGTGACGAGTGTGACAGGAGTCGAAGGTGCGAATGAGGTCCGCTAAACCTAATGGCTTAGGTCCGCTAATGGTTACTGAAATGCATAATAATTATGCTATAGGCAACCTGAGGTCGAGGATGAGGATTGCAGGAAGAAAAGAAGCGGTCCAGGCACTCCTAATCCTCCTGACTCACTGAGTTATAGATACAAGTTCAGGTCTATTATAGGTGTGGCAGAAGACGATGGGCTTGGGAACCCTAATCATAATTGTTACTGACATTACATATATAGTACCTTGAGGGCCGAGCTTTGCTCGGGAAAGGTTAGTCAGTTTTGTTTATTTGACTTAAATAATTTTTCACCAAGTCACCTTACTTACAAGCAGATTTGCTTAGCTCAATAGCCTCTTTTCTGCATTGTTAAGGTCACTCCAGTTGTTATTATAGTTCAATGTCTCTTTGATTCATTTTGGGTATGACATTATCATTCTAATGTAGTCTTCATTAAATGGTTCTAGTCGCTGTTCTTAGTAAACCTCATGTTAATAATTGAACTGCAATATTACTACTTTGACAATTTACTGATTAATGATAATCAGCTGTTACGATTGTTTTGTTTTGATTTTAAACACCATAAGCGCAATGTTAGTTTTTAACTTTTCTAATTAATTTCTTTTTACATAATTAGATTTTTTCTCGGGATGGGATCTGTCCAGAACTTACTTTTAACCCAGAAATTAGTTAATTACAACTTTTGAAGGGAATCGTTAGAGCCATTTTTAGATCATAATTGTAATCAAACAAACAAGTAAACCTTCCTCATATTAGAGTACAGGATGTGCTGCATGTATTTTGAGGTCGAGGACGAGGATGAGGATGAGGATGAGGATTGGAGGAAGCATAGAGGCGGACCAAACTCTCCTAACAATTTTGACTCCAAAGGTTACAGAAACAAGTTCAGGTCAGGAAAGGAAGAGGCAGAAGGGAATTGACGGGCTTAGGCCTCCTAATCCTAATGGCTCCGGACGTTACAGTTACATGTCTAGAGGGAGCTTGAGGTAGCGGGCGGGGATGGAGGCGAAGAGACGGACCAGGTGCCGCGCGGCGGTCTGTTCCAATCAGATACCATCTCGGGCCGATCCATTCCTTACACCCTTCGCTGCCGATTCCGTTTCCACTCCTTTACAAAGGCGCCAGACGAGACGTCATTAAACCGAATCGATAGTTTTATTAATCTTCACGAGAGAGCGCGCATGTCGACCGGTCTCTCAGGTTTAGTTATGAGAGGATTTTGTTTTTCTGATTCTGATAATGTAAATTTTGTAGTATTTGAACTATTTATGAACAAATTATGTTAAGTACAAGAATCGGTGGAAATACACAGCAATTTTTGTTTAGTCTGTTAACATATTATTTTGGATTATTTTGGTACCACCAGGATTGATATGATCTCAGTTTTCATGAACCCGACCAAAGATAGGTTCAAAAGGAACTATCAATTAAAGTAATTTGTTCGATTTGTAAACACAATTCGTTATAATAACTTCACAATTAGCCATAAGATTATCACAATAAGTATTACAATGGTTCTGAAACTTATATTTCTTTCGCTAATTGGCTACGAAGAATATAACTTAAAATATGCTGATTGATTCGAATTTACTATAACAACGATTACACTATGCAGAACTTGTTTAACCGTTCATTATACCACATCGGTTAATCCGTACTTTTAGTTAGTATTTCAAAAAATACTATTGAGTTTTAGGGACGACAATTGTAAGTTACGAATTGCCGTGTTACAATTCTGTTCTACTAGAATTGACTGTCTGATATATTTTTTCCGTGACAACATTTCAATATCACATTTGTATTTCGTTGTATGAAGCCCAATGAGTGTGTGCTGCTGCCACAGGACTTATTCCTCCAGCGTTTTCCTGCCCTGTATCAAACCAGATCCGAATCCCAACAGGCGTTCAACGTCAAGAATGTTTTGTTCGCCAGCCGAGCCCACCCTACCGTGGTGTTGCGCGGCATCTCCCGCAGGATTACTGAGCAAGCCGCCATCGCCTCTCGCCAACCTCTGTGAAACATGACGCCGATCGGGCTTAGCTTATCTGATCACGTCGTGGCGAACGGCCCCAATTATAAGATGTTAGAAAAATGCTCCGCAATGGAAAACACTCCTTATATAGTCGCGTGATCGAATACGCACTGCATAACAACGGTTATTACTTATCAATGTACAGAGTAGGGTCGTGGCGCGAAACTCGTCCCCTACTATTAGAATAGTGCCTGGGTAATTATGAAAAACCGGTGCTAGGCAAATAACTGATTTTAGCGGACATTCGCTCCCGGGGACGGTCCGTGTTTATATAGCTGCTATTCGCTATCGTCCGGCTGCGGGCGGCGTAACAAAAGCCGATTTTAATTGGATTCTCATTATCAAAGGAAGAAACGGGGAGGTAATTGCACCCAAACAGAGACTCATTTATTAATGACTATTTGTTTGAGGTAATGAGATGCAAGCGCCGGTTCCCAGGAGTCTAGCGATGCTGCGGTCTCACAATCACCCGCGATTGTCGGGAGAAAATGGCGGGGATCATCGAGGAGTGATTCGCGGTTCATTGGGTTTGTAGAGGTGTTAAGACAAAGCTGCAAAGGTGTTGACGTCGCATGAAGACAAAGCTGCTCCTTATGTTTAGAAATACTAAGACAGATTAAAAAACGGGATTACCAATAAAGAATTACTTTCTTCCTTAGTTATTAACGTATGAAAGTATTTATTGAAGACCTTAAAAATACATAAGGAGACAAGATAACGTATTTGTGAACTTACATGTAACCTGATTAAAAATATCATAATGATTTTGTCTTACTTAATTCGACTGAAAAGTATACCACACTTTACACAAATAAAACATTACTGTAAATACCGCATGCAGTAATTCCTGGTTAATTCAGGTTGAAATCCAAAGAATCCAAATTATTTTTTCTACAATATAAACATAAATTTTAGTTTTATTAAATTATGTTTTTTAAAACGATTGTTTTTGTTTACTTTTGCTGTGCTTAGTTTCAATAATGACTAGATCCCACTCTAACTGTATAAGAATAACGGTCTCTTTATCCTCTTAGAACATTTCCTCAAGGCTTACTCCTGTAAGGATCTACCTTCCCCTCAACCAACTAATATAATTTACCCCATGTCCTCCAACCTATGCCGAAGCCTCAGGAATATCTCTCCAGCTTTCAAATAAATTCGTCAACATTTTCGTGAACCGTTTAAAAAGCTTGACGTACAGCTGTGTCGGACGAAATGTCCTCAGGAGCTGACCGAGAAAATTGAGAAATTCCGGGCCGAGATTGGTCGATAAACTCGTCAAATGGCCGAAACGCGGTAGCTTTTGGTGACACACGTCGCGACAAGGGCAGCAACTCAGGTGGTTTATTCGGGAATGACAAACTCCCAGGGAGCTTGGGCTCTTCGTCATGGGCATAGTGAGTCATAGACGGCGGCTAGGCGCAGGCGCGGCGGGGGTCAAGCTTCGTTAGGGGGAATGGGACTCCAAAATGTTTGTGTTGATTTGATATGACACGGTGTGACTGAATGACGGAGAAAACTTTTACACTGATGGTAAGAGATAGACATTCTATAAACTCCTTCATGAAAGACAGGATGTTCAGAAAAATGCAATACATTTAAGATATGATTATGCATGCGGAAATAAAGAGAAAATTTTATATAAAGCTGTCTCCTACAATTCTGAGTTATCCAGTTGTTTGTCTATGTGCAATTTGTATTTGAATATTAATAGCTTCAGAACCACTTCCAAGTCACACTCTGCATACATGCTATACTTTTTAAGGTGGTATTCAGGTTAACCAATTAAAAAAAAATCTTTACTCGTATTAAAAACGGTGGTGGTTAAAATTTTAAAACTTACCTAACACAAAACCGCTAATTAATAAATAACAAAAAGACTAATTTACTTGTGTTTTTATATTCAACGACGTATAATTTTAAAGAAATCTGTTGAGGATCATAGATCAGAACCATAAGAAATTATTAAATGTCACATAAAATTTTCACAGATTAAGATAAATCATCACATATTATATAATTTCTAATGGCATCACTCCACTATTTTTACCCTGTTTCCTTACGTTTTCATTGGATACGTAATAAATTATTGCTTTGATGAAGTTAGCAATTTTTATGTACTTTAAATTTTAACATCAAGCCATTTTGAATCAAGTAAAGTTTGTTTTTAATTGTTTACCCGAACACTTTTTACAAGAACAATACATGTACAAAATTTCACCTTTGTATCATAAGTTGTTATGGGTTGATAACAATTTAATTAAATATTACATTCATGCAGACCTTACTGTAAAACAAGCATTTTAGGACAATTATAAAAACGTTGTTCTTTAATTCTACACGGATACAAATGCTAAATTGTACAAGTTTAAAGTCTAAACATCCTATATGTGATTGGCAACTCTAGCGCCACGTTTCCAGGTTCAAATCACGAACCGGCCATTGAGTTGAGTCTGTTTTGGCTCTCGCCTAGGGTGCAGAGATCCTCTTCCTGGGCAAATGCAACAATGGTCCCTTAAAAGGACGTTGGAGTCAGAAGAAATATCGTCCCTGACCTAGCACTACGGGCTATTTCAAAGTTAAAACGCACAAAACATGTCTTTCCTGAAAAGCATATTTTTTGTTACTGTTTGACCTATTGATTTGGAATAGATTTTGTATGAATCTTTATAAAGTTTTGATTAGTGTTTGCTGGGAGTTTTATTTTTAATGACTAGGAAAAACTACAAAATGCAGGAGTGGTCCGAAATGCTTTCAAACTGGTCCGCAATGTAAACACTATCTTATAACCGGTCCGCAATGATTAAAAAGTGGTCCGCAATGCTTGTAAACTGGTCCGCAATGTAAATAATGTTTAAAATCGGGTCCGCATTGCTTTAAAACTTGTTCGCAATGTGTATAAAAATATAGACTTTCAATTACTATATTTTTGGAAATATATTATTTTATTTAGAAAATAGTGAGCAAACCACCTGCGTCTTCAAAATACCTTTAATTTGAGATATCTTTCATAATCGAATGTTGATAAATAAGCGAGATATATGGTTTTAAGTTTAACATTGATCTTATGGAGGTAAAATCCAACATGGCCGCTCTCCAACGCCCTCTTAAAGGACCGTACCCCGTCAGGTTAGGAGGTAGAGAGATCACTCTATGATACTAGCCTCCCTTTATAAAAGAAGGTTAAACAGAAAAGATACCTAATTGAGAGGCAAAAAGGCAGTTTATCAGAGTACTCTTCGTAACTTACTTAACTTTAACAAACTTGTATTATCTAAATTATAAATATTGGTTTAAATGTCATATTGAGTTTGAAGCAGAATCAATCGTCTTTATTGTGACAGTTCGTACACCATATCATAGCGTCACAAAATTGATAAAATTGGAACTTTTTAAACTAAATTATCAACAAATTCCTTAACTCTACAAAAACACTTCTCAATTAGTAGGTATTTGACCATCCTTCCATCTTGTTTTTTTTATTAGGTGTTTTTCTTTTTTTAGTAGGTGTTTTTCTTTTTTTTGGTAGGTGTTGGCTCTTTCTGTCATTAGTTTACTATTAACGAGTTCGTACGCAGCACGCAGACGTGAGGGAAGTGAATTTCCACATAAAAACTTTTAAAACTCAAAATATGTGTAAAAACATACATTTGTCCAATTTTCATTGAAATCTGAAAACATTGTTTTTTTGGCAGTTCTGATACTCCTGGTTTCATTTACTTGCAAAGCTGGGAATACAATTTTACGCATTATAAGGTTAGGAGAAGGTCCAGACAGGCTTGAAAGTAGGCGTGAGGTTGCTGGGGATGATAAAAGTACTCTAACAAAGGAATAACAGGTTTTTCTAGTGTAAAACCAACATAGAACAATGTACTGTGTTTAGTCGATACACATTTTCTTTAATAACTCGGTAAATATTTATGCTAGAATGACGAGAGAGGGCTTAAAACTTTTGTCTCACTAATTCCCATCTTTTTACATGCATTGATTTTACATCTGGGGCTTTTATGACCCTTTTTGGGCCCAAAACTCGAAATTTGAAAGATTAATCCCCCAAAAAAGGGTTTAGAGTTTTCCGATTGTTTTGCCCAACGAACTTGTCCAACTGATTACAGAAAAGAACTTCCCTACCAAATTTGAAGTAAATCGGACGAAAAATGCGACCGCTAGAGTGCAAACACTAATTTTTTATATTTTATATATATATATATATATATATATATATATATATATAACATTTTGAACGACCGCCCAAAACGTGTTCAGGGGGTCACGTTAAGAACTTCTATGGTGGTCCCGGGCTTAAGTTTCACCGTGCGGGTCATGCTAATAGTTCACTTTCCAAAGGAAATTCACTAACAATGTCAGGTAATCACTGAATACATATAATTTAAATTACACATCACTGAATACACGAGGGTGTGTTGTTTCCCCGGATGTTTACGAATAGTGTATAGTAATCAATTTAAGAATGATTAAATGCCACTCTATTGCCCACCGCTTTGATTAAAACGTTTTTGGTAAATACGATTTGGTACAAGATTATGACTTTGTCCTTGTGTTAGGATCATTGAACAATTAATAAACAACACTCACACACAAATAAGTTTGCAAGGATTATAATCAAGTATATAGCACCTATACCAGTATATTAAGATTATCAATATTCCCCTAATTTTTTACTATTTATTCACTTAAAGGATCAAAGTTTATACTACTTTTACCAAACTTTTACAATCGAATTAACAATTCTCTGTAACCAAATGTATTCCAGTAATGTATACCTACAGAGATTCTTTATTTTTTTATTAGTATAATTCCTAAATTACATATTATTAATTTATGGTAGAGACTATCTTATATATTATTTCTCTAGCCTGTTTTTCTGTCACTCCGCGAGATCCTCCTTTTTCTTTATAAAATTCCATGATTTATCCCTGATTTTAAAGCTTATCGTGCCGGCTAATGGCGAAAAATAGACCCACGGGCTAAAAATGACCCGCTTCTCTGAAATTTGAATATAATGAAACATAAATAAAGGGAATAGTTTGTTTTGACAGGAGTGAAAATGTAAACAAAAGAACATCTGATCAGCTGACAAGATTTGGTGCGCAGTGCGGAATTCCGCACGGGTCGACTAGTATTTAATTAATAACATATACTTGAAACAATAATCAATATAATATTGAATACAATCTTCAAAATATGAAATTTTGATTTTAGAGTTTATGTTACAATATTTGTTGATGTTTTCATTTAACCAAATCTTAAATGTTGTTTGGTAATTTTTGATCAGGTATTGTAATTTTAGGTCTAAATGAATTTTAAGTTCAAACTGATATGTAGTCTGAGCATCGATGTCAACATGTTGAATTTGGATATGACAAGTATATACGTTTTAAATTTCTTGGTTAATAATTATATATTTTTACTCTGAATAAAAATTTGCAAGGTTCAAATGTTCAAAACTTGCTTGTAAAATAAATAACGACACTGATGCTATAATATTTATTTGTTGAAATGGTGGCACTTCTCGTGGCTTAACGATGTTTTTCTTTTATTTGGGCTCGAACTCCTTTTAATAAGTCTGAATGAGGTATATGGGTATATGGGTAGTAGACAATTTTATTTATTTTTCAAGTGTATTAGGCGGATATTTTATAAACAATGCCTGAACCAATTTAAAACGTAAGGTTTAAGGCGGGAACTTCGTTATTTATTTTAACATCTGTGACGATGGACAATTGTTTATAAAATCTAAATAACAATTTCATCCGTCCAGATGTCGAAATTCTTTCCTTTGAAGTGAGAAACCATTGCTGACAAATGAAGACCGAATCCGCCTATCCCTTGATATATACAAGACTTACAAACAAGTGGGGAGAATTTACGCAGCTGCGGAGCTCGCATAAATATTTAGAATGCGATTCCGGGGGCGGGGACGTCGGATTTATTTGCCTGAGGGAATAAAAACACAAGAGATCAATAGCAACACAAGCGACAAACAAACTGGCTCATCATGAATGAGATGCGGCCTCAGCAATAAACACACGGTTAATAAACACACGGCCAATAAACACACCGCTGGCAAACAACACGCCAATAAACAACTTAACAAACATTCATGTGAGTGACTGGTAATGTAGTTTCATGTGTCGGTACTGGCGAATTTATGGTTAGAGAGCACGTTTAGTAGGGATAAAAAGGGCTTAGTCAAAACGCACATATTAGCAAAACACGAATTTGGTATAAAAAGGTGGTGTTTTCTGTTCTGCTTTTCATTTACGCCACTTCAGTTTTTCATGGAATATCAAACAAGCGTTGCAAGTGGTGCGATGATATTAAAAGCAAAAGTTTGACTTTCACTATAGAGAGGGGACGATTGAAAATAACTGTAACCGGTAATTGGGTTCAAGCGTGTAATGTACTACAAAACATATTAAAGAGGGGGCGCAGCCACGTATCATCTCGCATTTCTCCCCGCTTCTCTCATTAAGGCCAATGTTAACGTTCAAATCCCACCCCTCCTCAATGGATTATTTGTAATTGTTAATTTGCAGCTCATTTTTAATAGCAAAGGAACCAAGCCATTTCAGTGTGCAACATGTTTATATCACAAATAATAATTATTCAAAAAAACTCAAAAATACTCAATGTTTGCGATTTTTGCTACGGATTAACTATTTAACGTATCAAAATTATGCTTACTGAAAAATCGCCGGGTATTGTTTTCTCCTTTCAAATGAACCATAATTAAAACTTTCGGATAATACATTGAGAAGGAATGGAATCTGAAGTGGTTTTATGGGAGAAAAAGGTATGAACAGATGGCAGGGGCCACCTCTTGATGACTTTTGGTAAATAAATAGCAAGAAGATTTACAAAGACTAACTTCTTGCTACGGTTAAAAAGGCATATACTACACGTCTCCTTTAATTGGAAATAAATACCCTAACTGAATAAGAAAATTTATTAAAATATATCAGTAAAATAACTAAATAATTCACTTAGTGGAATTTGTATTAGAAACTAATACTTTTACCTAAATATTACAACTGTCAAGAAAAACAGTTAAATTTTGTTACTTGCAAAAATAATATGATTGGCAATTCTTTACAATATGAATATGAATTACAAAGGTGTAACAACAACAGCGGGAGCCAGGAATGGAATAGCAATTTTGAGTGTGAATAGGGCGAAAGGAGCAAATATTGACGAAACACTCAGAAGAAGCATGCGTGACAGGATAGACGGGGGCGCAGCAAACACTGGTGTAGTGTCCGGGTAGCCTGTTGACTGTATCGGCATGCGGGGTCCGGGCCCGGCTAATCACGAGGGGGGTATCAAGGTGTAACAAGGAGGCTTAGAGATCATAAACAACAACAAAAACAAATACCCCCGTCGCAGCAAACCTGCATACTCAGTGGATTTCCAATGAATATATAACATCACATTAAAACACTTAACAGGATTCATAAGAAATATATTCACAAAAATGTGATATTTTAAATATTAATTATTCTCCATAAGTATAACATTGGGGATGAGTACGCAGGTTTGCTGCAACAAGGAACAAAAAATAATGGTTTTTTATGCAAATATCAATAGAACTCATCTTAGTGAAGTCACATACCAAGTTTCATCCACATACATTCATAAATAAGCGATATAAAACTTTGTAATTATTTTCCATAAGAATAACATGGGGACCAAGTACCTAGGTTTGCTGCTACGGGAACCATAGGCGAAAAATTGTTTTTTGTGCAAAAACAATGAACCACAACCAGATGAAGCCATATACCAAATTTTGTCAGTTTATGTTCATAAATAAGCGAGATATACAATTTTTCTTTTTCTCCATAAGAATAACATTAGACAACGTTCTGTGTTTAGCACTTTCAATATCTCAATAACCAATTGACGTAGAGCAATGATCAAAATACCAAAGTGTTCCTTTTTTATGCTGAATTATATGGAAAAATTTGATTTAGATAAAAATTACATGTGGAAACCCCCCAAAAAAAAAAACATTTCTGAGGTACAAAACCCCCCAAAAACCGCCCTTCGGATGGTGCGATTTGTCTGGTTTTCGAACTCATTCAAACAAATGGTGCTTTACTCGTTTGTACCAATTTTCATTAAGATTGGACCTTTTTTATGAGAGTTATCGTGCTTACGGACAACACACACGCACATATATATATACAATTTTGAACTAATGGTGTTTTTAGCATCTGGGGACCTCAAAATGAAAAGTTATCATGGTCTCGGGCTTAGGTCTTACCATGAAACCTACGGTAATAGCTTCTTCCCTATAGGGAAAATTCACTAAAACAAGAATCATCTGTTTATAATTATTTTAAATCATATATCTTACTATTACACATATCCCCCTTCAGACAATACCCCGACTCTCTTGCGTAGATGGTCTGCTTGTTTTCTTTTCTTGCATTGGTTCCTCCAATTCTCACTTAGTAGGAAAGCTCAACAGGTCTTGAATTTATCACACCTGGAGTCCAACCAGCGCATTGTCCGCTCCAGGAGCTGAGGAGTCCGCTCCAGAAGCAGGGGAGTCCGCTCCAGGAGCAGAGGAGTCCGCTCCAGGAGCAGAGGAGTCCGCTCCAGGAGCAGAGGAGTCCGCTCCAGGAGCTGAGGAGTCCGCTCCAGGAGCAGAGGAGTCCGCTCCAGGAGCAGGGGAGTCCGCTCCAGGAGCAGGGGAGTCCGCACCAGGAGCAGAGTAGCCCGCTCCAGGAGCAGAGTAGCCCGCTCCAGGAGCAGAGGAGTCCGCTCCAGGAGCAGAGGAGTCCGCTCCAGGAGCAGAGGAGTCCGCTCCAGGAGCAGAGGAGTCCGCTCCAGGAGCTGAGGAGTCCGCTCCAGGAGCAGAGGAGTCCGCTCCAGGAGCAGGGGAGTCCGCACCAGGAGCAGAGGAGTCCGCACTAGGAGCAGAGTAGCCCGCTCCAGGAGCAGAGGATTCCGCTCCAGGAGCAGAGGAGTCCGCTCCAGGAGCAGGGGAGTCCGCACCAGGAGCAGAGGAGCCCGCTCCAGGAGCAGAGGAGTCCGCTCCAGGAGCAGGGGAGTCCGCACCAGGAGCAGAGGAGCCCGCTCCAGGAGCAGAGGAGTCCGCTCCAGGAGCAGAGGAGTCCGCTCCAGGAGCAGGGGAGTCCGCACCAGGAGCAGAGGAGTCCGCACCAGGAGCAGAGTAGCCCGCTCCAGGAGCAGAGGAGTCCGCTCCAGGAGCAGAGGAGTCCGCTCCAGGAGCAGGGGAGTCCGCACCAGGAGCAGAGGAGCCCGCTCCAGGAGCAGAGGAGTCCGTTCTCCTTCACGGAATCGGTGACTGGTTGACTCAACTAGCACATTTACATTGTTATGGGTTTTTGTGTTGTTTTACAATGAGTTCAGGTAAATTCAGGTCTTCAAATGACGGGTACTCGTTGATTTGATTAAAGGTCAAGCGTTTATCTGGAGTATGTCAGTTTAACCAACTAATATCTAAAACATTAAAACGTAAAAGTACTTTTAAAATGGTTCTATGATTCGACATGTATTTATGTTTAGCCTAAACAATATGTAGTTGGGCTGTAATTTAAAGGTATAATATCTCAATTGTTTGAAAATAAAAGATAAATATAAACTATTCTCTACATATTTTTACTTATTATATAGCATCTCCAAATTTAAAGCATTTATGTTTTACATTAATTTCATAACATATTATGTCACCTAAAATGATGATATTTTATAAACAGAATTAAACAATATAATTTTACTTTACACATTTGTTTCAGCTGCTCTTGTACTTAAACTGCTTAATTTTAATTAGTGTTCTACGTTCTACGTCAATTGGTTGATGAGCTATTGTAAGTGCTAAACACATAGTAAGTTATGCGGTAGTATTCTTGTAATAACTTATTATTTTATTTTATTGTGTTATCCCCTCAACAATCACAAACAAAATAAGCTACAGTACGTTAGTTCGTAGTCGGTCGCCGAAAAAGTTCGCTCCTAGGAAAATGGAACTCCGCTGACCATATAATTCTATATCCGCGTTTCGCACTCCGCTGCCAAACAATTACGAAAACCCAGCAGGCCTAGCAAAACCCGGCTGGCCTAGTAAAACCCAGCAGGCCTAGTAAAACCCGGCTGGCCTAGTAAAACCCAGCAGGCCTAGTAAAACCCAGCAGGCCTAGTAAAACCCAGCAGGCCTAGTAAAACCCAGCTTAAATCACGAGGAATCAACTTCATCTAACTACACATTCATTCGATATTTTTTTAACAGATATGACTTTGTACCAATGAAGCACCTAATATTATAAACATGATTAATTAGGATATAATTTGAGGGAAATGCCCTAAGAAAACCCCTGGTTGTTATTAAAAACATTCAGATTAGAATGACTAATATTACAAGTTGTTGTATTAATCAACTGCGTACGTACGAAACATTATCAAAGTTAATGATAAAGAGAAAATATATTTAAAATGCGCATTACAGTACAAGGTGATGGTCCTGCAGTGGAAGAGTGTTGATTTTAAATAAATATCAGTACTGATTTATGTTAATTAACTTATTAAGAAAGAACTGTAACTAATTACATTTGACAATAAAATAACATAAGGTATTAAGACAAACGGTATTTATATTCAGTAAATATATGCTATTAAAATCTGGCAGAGTATTATTTATATTTGTTTACGATGTTATGGTGGAGTTTAATGCCAATAACTTAAAATAGAGGCAATTCCGATCTCGCAGCGTTATCGAGTTTATGCCGAGGAAATAATTATCGTACTTTTAAACTCTTGTGCTACAAGGGAAGTAGTTATAAACTTCAACTTCGATCGGAAGTAATAAAACTTTTGTCGTTTAAGAGTCTAATCCTGCTTTAGGATATTTCCCCCCGGGTTCGAAAACTTGATCCCCGTCGATTTTTTTAACTGCCGCATTTTAATTAAATAACATTCATGGAACACTCCCTTCCCTCGTGAATAGCTGCGTAATGAATATATGTTTAGGGGAAGCCTACTCTGTATTAAATTTGTGATTACATCACAAATGTAATCACTCATAACAGGCACAAAACATTAATTGATGTTGGACTTGACCACTGTTTACTCCAGTTCTAATCGGCTTTAGCTCGTTGGAGGGAGGGATCGGTGTGGGGATTATTCTCTCAAGTTAAATTACTTCTCACTTGAGATTTTTACAATGTAAAGTTTAGAGTAATTTCTTTAGAGTAGGCTTTGAATTTTAGAGATTTTAAAACGTAGCAAGCCTTGCAGTGATAAAAATTTTTGTAGGGAACATTGATCCTTCTGTACAATAATATAAAATGTCTACTTGAGTTTTTCTTTAGATTTCAAGGAAATTTTAGTACAGGAATCCTTTTGTTCACATTCTAGAAATAAACTTATACTGTATGTCTGTAAATAGATGTTTATTATAGTTATTTATTTATTAAACTATACGACTTTTGTTTCAAGACTACCTTAGATAGAATCTAATAAATAATTTTAAATATAATTTTCCTTTTTCCTTAACAGCACAACCGATGGCAAATGTGGTGGAGGTAGCTCGGGCGTAAACATGTGAGAAGCTCGGGGATGAAAAAGAGTTTGGGAATTGGCAAAACATCTCTCCTGTATTCTTTAAAGTTTACTTTTGTTATTATTCGTAATGCTTCAAGAAATGTTTGTGTTTAATTTGTATTTGTTATATTGTGCTTTGTATGAACAAGGGTTGATGTCTACGTTTCTATCCCCAAAACCACCGCCTACCGTTCAATCATGTGTATAATATATTTTCTGAAAATTTACAAAAATAATTATTTACTTTTGTAATATATTCAAAATAGAATAACATCCTAACAGTCAACGTAAAAAGGTTAATCCACAAAATCAAATGTATTCATCTTACTAAATTATTATAAAAAATAAGTGGTCTCTGTCCGCATATCTGATTAATTGTAAATTACCTAATCACACAATAATTGAGATGAAAGTTGTTGCTGACTCTCTTCAGATCAACATATTTGGATCAACTCATTACTGATCACCTCTACAACAAAAATTCAGAGGTCATGTTACTGGAATATTTTATATTTTGCAAACTACACTCAAAGAGGACAAATTTTGTAAATGGAAATATTTAACAAATAGTTACACTGTGACAATCCTAGTTACAATGAGAATATAACATATTATAGAATATATTTGAATATTATATAACATATACACATGTTATAATAATAACCCAACCGAATAAAGTCAATGTCTGCAATACAAAATTATTATAATTCAAAGGCAAATGGGGAAAAGAGCTAAGGTATTTTCAAAAATTGTGAATTTGTGCACATGATGGGAAATCACAAGTGGATATATACTCTAAGTTTGTCACGATAACACTTTCAAATGTTGTAAGATGGATTTGCTATTTACTGACGAATATTTCAAAACTAGGTTTTTGATATAGATTATTAGTGGGCCTTCTTCTCGAAACCAAACAAAGTTTGTCCATCTTGTAGCTCATAAAGTGTTAGCTACCGTATTGCACATTGTGACGCAATTTTAGTAATTTACGCATATCCTGTTGAAAACATAAATGGCAATTCTCTAATACTGTGTTATATTGCATAAATATCTGATTGTTTTTTCTCTTAATGTATTTTAAAATACAAATTGATCGCCATGCTATCTTTACGGACAAAATACGAACGTTGAAGAAGGATGTGCACTTCGGAATGAGGGCATCGAAAATTGAAAACCATTTTTCACAACTAAAGACCGAGGAAAATGTTTTGATACTTTAATCGCAGAAATTGGTTCAGAAATAATGAAAGTTTTTGTTTACAAAAATCACCTTAACGTGTTTTAGACTATTTACATGATCATAATAAAGGATAGGAATTTGTATTATAATTCTTCTCACCTCGTGTTCGAAGAACGAGACACCGGCCCGTCATCAACAAAAGTTTAATCATTACCGATTCTAATCACGACCCTCCCTTGGGCTATCACTGACCCCAACCCCTTGCAATTTCATCCCCTTTCTTCCCTTTCTTCCCCAACTTGTCTGTTCTAATCTCGCTTTGAAAAAATCCACTACTCAGCACTTCCAAGTGGCTTCCCGTTCCCGCGCTGACCGCTAGTAAATCTCCGAGCTTCCAACTAATAAGGTTCCGGCTCCTGGCACGGCGGAGGCGACAATTCTGAATGTAATCGGCGATGCAACGACGGCCTTAGGCGGATGTACCGGCAATTTATGGTCGTCGGATTGTAGATGGCGGGATGACGATAAGCGAATAGAACGACCGCCCACGGAGGACCAATAATTGAGCAATGACTCGGTAGGGGGCGCAGTTGCTGTGTTCGCGGCTGCCGTGAACTTGAACCGCCGCCTACGTTGGGCTAGGTGTTGGTGATTAACGACTTAATCGCTCATTAAACGGCGGTGAAGTGCGAGGTTGTGGCGGACGCTTTACCGGAGGTTAATTGGTTGGGCAAGTGTTGCCGTGAAGTGTAAAAGTGGGTTCAAACGCAGCAAAATAAAAATATGTGTATTAATCTATAATTTTCGGTTAAATTGCATTTTATGCAGTAACTTAGGGATTTTCATGGTTAAAAATAATATCCTTAATTTGAAAGCATATATGTTTATATTACCAAACATGAACATACGTCAAAAGTACCAAGAATGTTTTTATTGTACATCCATCAACCAAATTGTTTTTTACTTTGGTGTGAAATGAGAAGTTATTTATCATGGAGAATGTTGGTTTTTTCAATAATATTATTCCTAGGTCAAATATCGGGACAAATTTAAACCAATATTGCAATAACTGCAAGTTTATAAGCTGCGTGGTTTGAATTAATATAAAATTTGGAATCAGGTGAACACGCGGAGCTTTTGGGCACAGATAGATGAGTTAATAGCATAAAACATCTTATTTCGTCATTGATAGACATTCAGCTATCCCAGCAGTTAACGTATATTAATTACAGTTGACATACATTAATTAAGGAGTGCCGGCTTCGATTCTCAGAGTGCCAATAGGTTTTGACCAGACTGTCCACAAAACTAGATTCAACTGGAGTTAAAAAAATACTTCTCTTTCCTTAAAATTCAGTATACTTCCACTCACATCAATAAAAAAATTGTTAATAGTGCATAAATTAAACACATACACATCTTTTTAATATAGAATTTTAATTTGTAACAACAAAAAATATCATGACACTTCACTAACCAAAATAAAGCAGTGTAACATTATCATGCTTGAAAGCCATTTATCATCTACCAACGCAGTGAGTGACGCAAGTCTCAGTTATAACACGACAATGTATCAAGCGCACAACCCGGTACTGGTACTAGGTACCGACTCGGTACCGCTCTGGTACAAAGCGTTACACGGCTGACACCTATACAAATCACAGCTCCAAGTCACCGGTCACCGTCCCCCGCACCATTCACCCGTCATGTGTCACACTAATTAATAACTACAATGTACCCGCTGATGCGAACTATTACAGTCTGTATACGGTAGGGTGGCGCACGGACCCGCCAGCTACCTGAGTCGGTCCCTTCCTCCGCCCGGCACTCGCGGCTGTTTCCTTAATGAGTCACCAACTAGCCCCTCTAATAGAATTATTAACTTTTTTTACTTTCTCATAATATCTCAATTTTAATAGAATATTTGTAAAGTACTAAAAAAACTAAGAAGAGTGATATAAAACACGATGTGCTTTGATTATAAATAACGAAATGGTCGAAAGTTATTTTTTAGCCGGAATACTGTATGATTTGTTAAATGTTTTATATTTCTCATAATACCCTTATCTTGATACAATATTATTTTAAGAGTACTTTGAAATAAGGTAGAATAATTTAAAACGATGTTATCGCATACTATTTAATCAGCCAAAATATCATTAAATAGGCAACACTACATACTTTACAGTTTATTTGATTAATAAATCAACATGATTTTATATTACTCCCAGTAATCTTCTTCAAGCCAAAGTATATAGTGTCCAAAAGTTGAGCATTTTCCATTTATCTGCCATGTTGTTGCCGTGTGACTCTGAAATAAAACAAAATCGCGCTAAAACCAATCTACAATATTTTAAGATTGCAGTTAATTCTTTACCATTCGTTATATTTTATTACTAGTTCTAATGACATTAAAATGTTTTAAAGCATACATTGAAATGTTACAGTACCCGCTATTTATCAATCATCACAACCTTATTGTCATGACTAATAAAGAAGTAGTAATATCTTATTACTCTACGTATATTTGAAAAAATCCTTTAAAGTTTCTGTAAATTTTGATTGGAAATTCGCTGAGTTCGCAGGTTTGCTGCGACGGGGGTATTTATAAGTTAAACATAGTAACTCAAGATAATATGACAACTGGTATCTAACTCTAAAGAAAAAAAAACTAACTAAAACTACAGTAAAACTTGGTTTTATTAATGACCTATCCTGAGGTAACAAATAAAATTTCAACTGTCATAAGACATCATTACAATCTAAAAATTCTTTCATGGAATAAAAGGCCTTTTCAATTAGGAAATTTTTAATTTTTTGAAACATTGAGTTAAGAGGGAGATCAAGAACTCTCTTAGGTATTTTGTTAAGTAATTTTACTGCGCTGTATTGTGGAGAACTTTCAAAAAGTGTCAGTCTGTGTGCAGGTATTTGAAATCTGTCTTTATGTCTAGTATTATGATGGTGTTTTAATAAATTTTCTAGGTAAATAGATTTATTTTTTTTATTTTACCTGATTACTCTAGAGGTGACACTCCCAGATCGTCATCGTCATCGCTGGTATCCCAGTCACTGTCATTCGATTCACCAGGGGCCAGATTAATGACTAGTTCTTGGACACTGACGTCATCAAGTCCTTCGTTTGTCCAGTCTGTCTCGACTTCTTTCTTGATGTGTTCAACGCATTTGCGCCAATCTTCTGAGGTGAAGGAGTTTACAGCTTCCATAAACAAATCCTGAACATCGTTCAATTTAAATGTAGTATTCCTTGCTGCTACATACCGCTTCAAAGTTGACCAAACCATCTCAATTGGATTGTAGTTACAGTGGTACGGTGGCAGTCTGATTACTTTAAACCCACGCTTAGAGGCTTCTTTATCTATTACGTAATATTTTCTTTGTTCCTTATGCAGCTTTACAAGACTGTATAGTTCTGGCTTCCGCATGTCTGGTGAATATGCAATGCCGCGAGTTTTCAGCCATTCCTCCATTTCACACTTTCGTGAGCCAGATGTTGGCGCTTTGTTGGCTACTTGAGAGTGGTAAGGTGCGTTGTCCATTACTATTGTCGAACCAGCTGGAATAGACTTCAGGAGAACCTCAAAAAAACCAACCCTCAAAGACTTCGGAATTCATTTCCTCGTGATATTCGACAGTTTTTTTTTTACTGGAATATCAGAGGTGGCGACTTGATCCAGCCGTTAAAGCCTCCTGCATGGCAAATTATTAAACGTTTTCCTTTTCCTAAAGGGGCATTTACAGAACACTTTACACTGTCATTTGTCCATCCTGAGTCTTTCGAAGTGTTGGCGTTGATCCACGTTTCATCCAGAAAAATAACTTTTTTATAGTCAATTTCCCGAATTTTTCGCAAATATCGGCACCTAGCAAGAGCAACTGAGGGTTTCTCCATGAGAACTTTTCTATTGTCTAACTTTTTCCATTTAAATCCGATAGTTTTCAAAATTTTTGCCAGTGTTCGTATACAACCATCAAACAAACCCGCTGTTCGTAAACTTACTTTTAACTTTCGGAGGGTAGGGACTTCTCGGCGTCTGTAGTAGCTAAAAATGTGGTTTCTAATTGCAGTTTTCTCAAAATCGTCTAGCTGTGTAAATATTGACTTGTATGGTTTTCTTCTTCTTGGGGTGGTAAGCTTAGGGATGATAGGTCTAGGAGTATTTTGCCTGGATTCATTACTTACAGCTGATTCAGGTATTGGTGATTGATCCGTTTCTTCAAAACTTTGAGGGTTGACACTAGAGTTTCCTTCATTTTCCACTGCTTGTTTTAGTTGCGACTTGATCCGCACCAATGTTCTTCGTGAAATGTTACATGCGGCGACCACTCTTTCAGATACTTTTTTCACAACTAATAATGGACCTTTGTTGTCACGTTCCCGCTCAAAGTAATGTAACACCGATGCAATTATAGTTCTGGCTTGAGAGTTATAAGTAAACCCACGTTTTTCACTTGATGGCGGCATAATCGTGCACAAAAAATTAAAACATTCACAAAACAAAAAAATATCACTTGGAAAAAAATTTAAACTATTTTAAACACTTAAAAAAATAATAAATAAACCAACTATGCGTAATGTATTCGTTACAAGTTATCCCGGGAAGTATCCACATCTAACTGAAAACTACCCTGGCACCCTGGACAACCATTACTGCTAAGAGTGGTGAATCACCAACCCCTTCGCGGAAAAATATTAGCGCACATATTAGACTACGGTTAGTCATCAACAAGTTCAATGTCCTAACCAGTCTTGTTGTCCCATGTCCCATATCTGCACACTGCACGACTATGGGAGAAGGCAAGAGTACCGTACCTTATTTCCATAGGCGTAATTCGGGGGTGGCATGGGGTGCAGTTGCCCCCCCCCCAATAATTTGGAAAACATATTATTATAATATATATGAAAAGACACAATAATCACGATCATGACTATGTTTGCCCCCCCAATCAAAATACTGAAGTTACGCTTATGCTTATTTCAAAGTACTCTTAAAATAATATTGTATCATGATAACGTTGTATGAGAAATATAAAACATTTAACAAATCATACAGTATTCCGGCTAAAAAATAACTTTCGACCATTTCGTTATTTATAATCAAAGCACATCGTGTTTTATATCACTCTTCTTAGTTTTTTTAGTACTTTACAAATATTCTATTAAAATTGAGATATTATGAGAAAGTAAAAAAAGTTAATAATTCTATTAGAGGGGCTAGTTGGTGACTCATTAAGGAAACAGCCGCGAGTGCCGGGCGGAGGAAGGGACCGACTCAGGTAGCTGGCGGGTCCGTGCGCCACCCTACCGTATACAGACTGTAATTGCGCTCTCCGCCGTGCGCCGTGAGTTGAGTGATCAACAGGGGTCGGTGGACTAATGTGTTGTGTCTGGTGGAATCGGGGAGGGGCCAAAGACAGCTGGGACCGGTATCGAACCTTCATAAAATGTATCGATTTTGCTCAGGATCGGTCTGTCGAACACCATAACCATACCCAGCCTGTTAACAATTATAACTGAAAAATGGGGTTTGTTTTTACGTGTTGATATGTCTCAGTAGTATATCACATTAATAATTAATAGATCAAATTAAAATAAAGTGTCATGGTTTAAAAATGTAATAGCTCACTAACCTTAATTTAGTATTATAAAACTAATTTAGTAAGTTTATTTAACTGTCATAATAGTTTTAAAGGGCTTTAAAAACGTGTATGATACGGTATCTATTAAAATACCCCCGTAGCAGCAAACCTGCGTACTCAGCGAATTTCCAATGCATATATAACACAAAAAACCACATACCAAGTTTCATAAATATGCATTTATAAATAAACTATTTATGACATTTTAATTATTCTCCATAAGAATAACAAGGCGGCTGAGTTTGCGGGTTTGCTGAAGCAAGGGACACAACAAATGGGTTTTATACAAATATCAATATAACTCAAATAGGTAAAGCCACATACCAAGTTGTATTAATTTATGTTCATAATTAAGGGAGATAACACGTTTCTTATTCTCAATAAGAATAACATGGGGGCTGAGTACGCAGGTTTGCTGCTACGAGAACTATCGGCAACAATTTTTTTTGTGCAGATATCAATAGACCACAACGATATGAAGCAATATACAGCATTTCATCAAGATAAGTTGATAAATAAGCGAGATATAAAATGTTTCTTATTTTCCATAAGAATAACATTGGACAACGCACTGTCTTTAGCACTTTCAATATCTCTGTAACAAATTGAGGTAGAGCACTAATCAAAACACCAAATTATGTGTCTTTTTTGGTTGATTCCAGTGAAAAATACTAAAATTTGACTCTTTCAAAAATTATATGTAAAACACTCAAAAAACCATTTTCAGGGTACAAAACCCCCCCAAAATACACCTTTGGATAGGTCGATCTGTTTGGTTTTCGAACTTAGTCATAAATGCTGCTTTACAAGTTTATACCAAATTTCGTCAAAATCGGAATATTTTTATGAGAGTTATCGTGCTCACGGACACACACATTATACATATATATTATATACAGTTTTGAACGAATGGTGTTTTTGGCATCTAGGGACTTCAAAACGAAAAATTATTATGGTCCCGGGCCTAGGTCTTACCATGCCGACTACGGTAATAGCTTCTTCCCTATAGGGGAAATTCGCTTAAAGTATTAGTCATTGTTTGAATGGAAAAGTAGCATTCAAGCGAAAAAATACGGCTTTGAAATGTTTGTCACGTAAGACGCAATTGCAATATGCCAGTAACACCTACTCAAAAGGTAAAATTATCTTTAAGCATATGATGTCACAGACATTTCTTAAGAGTCTTCATCACCGGAAGTCGCCGGACGCCATCTTGGTGTTTTGTTCCATAAGGCCAATGTTAACTTTGTGCCCCCGTTACTCCTCACCTGATCGTCACAAACAGTTAATTTTGGTGTCAAATTAAAGGTTTCGTCGTCCTCTAGGGAAATACAATAGTCAAATTTGGATTTTGTTACAAATTAATGAGAACATGTACAGTGCTTTAGTTCAAAATTAAACTATTTATTATGAAACTATGATACCCAAATTAAGGAATTCGACATTGTATTTCCCTAGAGGAAGACGAAACCTTTAATTTGACAACATAATGAATTGTATGCGACGATCAGGTGAGGACTAATGGAGGCACAAAGTTAACATTGGCCTTATGGAACAAAACCCCAAGATGGCGTCCGGCAACTTCCGGTGATGAATACTCTTAAGTACCAACACAAACCAGCCGAAGGTAAACACATCTACAACACCCCATCGCTGAAGCAGGCACTTTTTTGACGGAACGTATTCGCATCTCCACCATCTCATTGCTGAAGCAGCCACTTTGTTGACGGAAGGTAGGCCAACTCACATTTACAGCACCTCATTGTTGACGCTGCACCATGTTGACGGAAGACGCACATTTTCAGAGCAACCCTTTTATTGCTGGTTTCTTTATTATTTATATATTTACGGTTACTCCAATAGCAGTCCTCTAACGCAGCCACTTTGTTGACGGAAGGTATTCACATCTATATCTCCTCAAAGTTGACGGTAGGTACTCGTTATCCACAGTAACTTACAGTTGACGGAAGGTATTCACGTCTATATCTCCTCACAGTTGACGGAAGGTACTCGTACCTACAACACCTCATTGCTGACGCTGCCGCACCCTCAGCGGTGGTGATTCATGTCCAGAAGGTCGCCAGTCACATTATTCTGCTTGATTTACTGATACGGCCGCTGTATCGAGTCCAAATGTCTATATCCCTTGTCTCGCCACCTCCCTAGTTTACCGGTCTTGTTTTACTGCTTATTTATTCTGCATTGACTTTATGTCCGCAGACGCCATTATCTTACTGCGACTGCGCCAATAATGGAATCTCGTTTATGTTTATAGTAACAGCCAATCACGCACCGGGTGTGAGGGTCGGGAGCTTGTCATATTTTTATCAGAAGTTTGTCATGGGGGTAAGATTAAGCGCCCACATGGTCCCCGGCTTGTCGTCGGTTCTGAGCTCTGTGCTCAGTCATTCATCATCCAAATAATTGGCGTGTTTTGTGTTTCATGTTATTTATGGTCGTTCTCCTCTTATCAAAAGGTTGTTTCAGTTGAAGTGTTAATGTTTCTTTTCCCGGGTGGAATGTAAATCATAGAGTTATTTTTGACATGGACATGAATTGAATCTGTCATTTATGAGTGTCTCTTCCAGTGGTTGGCTTGGACTGTTTGTAAAAGACTTTTATTTTTCGTTGTTATTGGATTTTTCTTAGAAAAAATATAATAGTTATTTCATGGAAAATATAGGTTGGCTGAACGCATTTTGTTATTGAATGATAGCCAGTAAAACAAAGAGGGTTGTAAGTACTATTAATGATAAGCGAAGGAAATGCTTGTCCCGGTAGTTAGCAGAATTTAGGAGTACTTAACTGAAATAATTTTTCCCAAAATTTATTCGCGCGGAAAAATTACGAGAGCACCTCATGAATGAAAATGAAATGAAAAACCGTCTGTTTAATATACACAAAACCGATTATTTTAAAATAACATATAGGCAAATGAACTAAACAAATTCTCAATTATGTATTGTTATTTAGATAAAAATAACAATATTTACGAAACCCAACCCATTGTGATATTTATAAGGTCAGGTTTACGTAAATAATCAAAGGTTTTAAGGTTTATAAACGTTGTGTTGGTTAAACTTGGGAAAAGTCTGAATTATAATGAAACATATATAATAATCTGCATAGTTAAGACCAAGCGGACAAGAGCTACAGAGAGGATTCTAGGAATAAAGTTTACTCAGAGTATAAATAAACATCAGATGAAACGTTTGATACGGTTCTGAGATGAACTCATAAAACTCGTCTACATGTGTCTCATCTGCGATGACGTCACTATACCATCGCGGTTGCGACTTATATAAAATAATGTCACAGTGACAATACTCAACCACGTAAACGTTTGGGTGTGGTTTGATATGAGTGACTCCGTGAACTCAGTACATTGTTTCAGTTGATTTTTAAACGAGTTCGCACACAGCACGCTGACGTTAGGGAAGTGAATTTCCACATAAAAAACGTTTGAAACTCAAAATCAGTGTAAAAACATGCATTTGTCCAATTTTTATTGAAATCTGAAAACATTGATTTTTTGGCTGTTCTGATACTCCTGGTTTCATTTACTTCCAAAGCTGGGAATACAATTTTGCGCATTATAAGGTTAAGAGAAGGTCCAGGCAGGCTTGAAAGTAGGCGTGAGGTTGCTGGGGACAGTAAAATTACTCTAACAAAGGAATAACAGGCTTTTTTAGTGTAAAACCCCATAAGACAACGTACTGTGTTTAGTCGATACGCATTTTCTTTAATAACTCGGTAAATATTTATGCTAGAATTACGATAGAGGGCTTAGAACTTTCGCCTCTCTAATTCCCATATTTTTACATCCATTGATTTTACATCTGGAGCTTCTCTGACCCTTTTTCGGCCCAAAAACTCGAAATTTGAAATATTAATCCCCCAAAAAAGGGGTTTAGAGTTTTCCGATTGTTTTGCCCAACGAACTTGTCCAACTGATTACAGAAAGGAACTTCCCTACCAAATTTGAAGTTAATCGGAGAAAAAATGCGACCGCTAGAGTGGAAACACACACATATATATATATAAAATTTTGAACGACCCCCCAAAACGTGTTCAGGGGGTCACGTTAGGAACTTCTATGGTGGTCCCGGGCTTAAGTTTTACCGTGCGGGTCATGCTAATAGTTCACTTTCCAAAGGAAATTCACTAATAATTTTGCATCTAGGGTTTATTTTATCAAATAAACAGACGCAGCATTCAAGTTACCATTACAGTCTTATGCAGAGTGTTTTGTTTACCACGTGATTACATTCATTAATCGAAAACTGTTCGTGTGTTTCATTTTTATGGCAATTTAAAGGAAAAACTGTAATGATTTAACTTAAATTGACATTATCACTGTGTTTATGCATATATACGCCGTTACTAAGAAGGCCATTTATAAAAAAATTGAAAATAGGTTAAATTTAGTTGTATTCATAAACTAATGCATTTAAAAGTTATATAAGACCAAAGGAAAACAAATGTGTGTACAAATGTTGCCCCCCAACCATTCCCCCCTTCGGGGGGGAGGGGGGCAAACAAAAATCATAATTTTTTAGTTTTCAGCATAACTTTGTTGAACTTAATATATTTTCATTAAACAAATAGTATTTGAAAACTTGTTACTAAGGCTAAAAACTGTAGCATTGATGATGGTATAAATCATCAGAAAAAAATATATTTGAAAAAGTTGTTTACGATAAAATTGTGAATAAAACCAACAGGTGATAAATAACCAAATTTGTATAATGACTTTTTATATGCTATAGTTTGTACTTGATATATCTTAGCATAAGCGCACCAAACATGAACAGGGTAGGATAAAAAATAAAAAGTTATCCTGGAAACATTGTGTAAAAACATAAAATAATGGAACTTTCGGAAACTCGCATAAAACCACGAATATACTGATCTGTTGTTCAAATGCATGAATAAAAACAATATTATGGTGGGATTTATTTACCTTTTTGCTCTTTTTGCCTTCTTTAAACTAGCTGTATGTTTGACAGCGCTGCCAACTGATAAAACTTTTTTTACAAACATAACGTTTTAATATATGCATATTATTGTTGTGTGCGGCCTACGTACTAAACATAGTATTATATAAACAAATTCATTTATATGATTATTTTTGGCTGAAAATCTTTGAAATGTGCTCTATCGTAACCAAGCAACAAACAAATGCAATAATAGCTTTTTTTGGGTAAATGGCCCCCTAACAACTAAAACCCATTACAGATTATTTTGAGCTTATTCTAATTATCATATTCCAAAGACCGCTCATTTAAGACCAACTTTTCTGGTTATATATCAGTTTTATTATAAAATGACGGTGTTTTGTTTAAGTGTAAACCAGTCTGAGACGAGATTGATAAAACTAGAGCAGAAGAACTCAAAGACTAAACAAATTATCGGAGAAACTGCGCAGAAGAAGAGGTACACTTGGCATCGGAATCGAAGCGATTTAAGTGAAAAAGAAGACTGGAGAGTCAAAGAAACATTGGATAAAAACTAAAACTATTACACGTTGAGCTATTGTTCTTTTTGCGAAATGCCCTGAAAGTAGTTCAGTTTTATCTTTCTTTCACCGGAATTGCGGACAAACCGGTTCAAGAAATTTCTAGATTAAAAATTTACGTTTATATTTTAAGTAGAGAACAATCTGAGTCTGTTTCTAAGCATTGGATATTAAAAAAATCAGGTTTACTCATTACATTTACAATATTTTAAAACATTAACATACATTACCTGCGTTACATAATACACATACATATACATTAAGTTAACCTAATATTTTAATATATTTTTTATTTTTTAGCGAATTTCCCCTATAGGGAAGAAGCTATTACCGTAGGTCTCATGGTAAGACTTAAGCCCGAGACCATGATAACTTTTCATTTTGAGGTCCCCAGATGCCAAAAACACCATTCGTTCAAATTTATATATATATATATATATATATATTTATATATATGTGTCCGTAAGCACGATAACTCTCGTAAAAAAGGTCCGATCTTAATGAAATTTGGTACAAACGTGTAAAGTACCATTTATTTGAACGAGTTCGAAAACCAGACGAATCGCACCATCCAAAGGGGGGTTTTGGGGGGGTTTTGTACCCCAAAAATGGGTTTTTTGGGGTTTCCACATGTAATTTTTATTTAAATCAAATTTTAATTTTGACCATTGAATTTAGCATAAAAAAACAAACAATTTGGTATCTTGATCATTGCTCTACGTCAATTGGTTACTGAGATATTGAAAGTGCTAAACACAGAACGTTGTCTAATGTTATTCTTATGGAGAAAAAGAAAAAATGTATATCTCACTTATTTATGAAAATAAACTGACAAAATTTGGTATATGGCTTCATCTGGTTGTGGTTTATTGTTGTTTGCACAAAAAAACAATTTTTCGCCTATAGTTCCCGTAGCAGCAAACCTAGGTACTCGGTCCCCATGTTATTCTTATGGAAAATAATTCAAATGTTATATATCGCTTATTTATGAATGTATATAGCTTAAACTTGGTATGTGACTTCACTTAGCTGAGTTCTATTGATATTTGCATAAAAACCCATTATTTTGTGTTCCTTGTTGCAGCAAACCTGCGTACTCATCCCCAATGTTATTCTTATGGAGAATAATTCATATTTTAAATATCGCTTGTTTGTGAATATATTTCTTATGAATCTTGTTAAGTGGCTTAATGTGTTATGTTATAATTCATTGGAAATTCGCTGAGTATGCAGGTTTGCTGCGACGGGTGTATTGTGTTGTACATTATCAGTAATACTTAAAGGATTTAGAATGCTAATAAAAAAGCACATAATGTTTAATGTTAATACCATTTAACACAGTAATCATAACGATATTACGTTAGTTAAACTAATTAATTGAGTATTTTTTTTCAATTTGGGATCAGACATAAGAATCAATCTTAAAAGTTCTGTAATATAAATAAATTATACAGTTAATTTATTTTCAATATATTTGATTGATATACTAATAACTTCAACTTCAATTAACAGTCACACTATCTTCAAAACTAGGAATAACTATTAACAATAACTCCCTTACTTGTACAATATAATGCTAAAGTAGGTTAATAAAATTATATTTTAGTAACACACAACTTGTACTTCTAGCATTAGTTGTACTTATTTATTTAATTATTTTTAGATTATTACTATTTTTCTACATTATGGTATTATGAATATTCTTGGAATAAATGTTACGTTTTTGAATGTTAACTGGCAACCTATTTTACATTAAAACGTCATATTTTTTCTGAATTTATACAAAACTCACTTAAGAGTCTTCATCACCGGAAGTTGCTAGACGCCATATGTTGGAGTTTTGTTCCATAAAGCCAATGTTAACTTTGTGCCTCCATTACTCCTCACCTGATCGTCACATACAATTCATTTTGGCGTCAAATTAAAGGTTTCGTCATCCTCTAGGGAAATACAATGTCGAATTCCTTAACTTGGGTATCATAGTTTCATAATAAATAGTTTAATTTTGAACTGAAACACTGTACATGTTCTCATTAATTTGTAACAAAATCAAAATTCGACGATTGTATTTCCCTAGAGGACAACGAAACCTTTAATTTGACACCAAAATTAATTGTTTGTGACGATCAGGCGAGGAGTAACGGAGGCACAAAGTTAACATAGGCCTTATGGAACAAAACACCAAGATGGCGTCCGGCAACTTCCGGTGATGAAGACTCTTAACTGCCAACAGTAAGAGATTACATTTTTTATTTAGAGTTCATATTATGTATTTTGTTATACCTATTTGTGATTATTTCCTGAAGTTAAATTTAAGAAAGGACTAGATAGTTCTAACTTTGCTTACAAAAAGTGTTGTTTTATTTTGGGGTTTTAACTCATCTTTTCAATAATTAAATAATTCGCTAAATTTCACTACATCAATAATTTAATAAGTAATCATCAAGCCTTGCTTGGATTGTGCCATTCATATTTTGTATAATTTTGATATGTTGTAGGTATTTTGCTCACCTGAAGACGGGATCAGATTCCAGATCTCGAAACGTTGTGAAACTTGTTCTTATTATTCAGTAATCGGTGACGGAAAATGTCCGCAATAATTTCTTTAATAACATAAACTCAATATCTCCTATAATGACATTCAAACAAAGAAAAAATTCGAAGTTAGGGTAAGCGTTGAACGCAGATACACGCAGAGGGGTAGTGGGGGGCAGGTGGCATATTTCTGGCGGCACTGTCGCCCTATACTACCGCCCTGTTTATAAGGGCGTGTATAAACAAGGGGATGTCATCGACAGTGACCCAGTTAGGCCCTTCAATAAATCACATGATTTACTACCCCGGCTCCTCCCTTGTGCGACAAGCCGCTCCGAATCTTTTCTTGAGAGTAAAAGCGTTTTTGTGTCGGCAGTTCAACTCGTGTTTATGTGTTTATGACACGGTTATTTGTCTAATGTAGCTTTCTCCGAGGAATTTCGGTATTCCATGAAGTTAGGAAATGTAGGTGACGACTTTTGTTTTATTGAAGTGGAAGAATTTTAGAAGGGAATATAAAATATTTGTAATGCCAAACGTGAAAAAAGAAAATATAGTTGTTAAAAAACATATAATCTTTTATGTTATCTATTATTTTTATGTTATCTTTATACTGACGTATTGAATAATACTTCGGTTATCTTCCTCAGGGTTGAGACATAATTAATGTTTTAATACAAATAAATTATGGTTATATATAAAGATTATCGATGATTCTTAACCTTGTATGGATAAATTTATATATAAAAGAATGTATAAGGTAAATAAATATGAAAATATTATAATATAATAAATTTATTTCTTAGCGAAAAGAAATCCTCTTAAAAAGTTCACTTAAATCCGCCCTCTTTGTTTATATTTCCAGGATTTTTTTATGATTTCATTTTATTTGGGAGTTTCCTGTTTACATCATCTTCTTTTTTGATTAAAACCCGCTTTCTCATACTCCATGCTAAGGTTTATTTGCTATTTTATGTTCGGCTATGACTGAAGTTTTACCCATAGCCGAACATATTAAAGTGCTCTCTGTTTAAAATTATAAATGAATGTAATACGTACTATTTTTACATACATTTGTAATTTCAAATAGAGCTAAAGTTGTTAATTACCCAACTCAGGGAATGACAAACCCAAGATTATATTGAAGTTTGTGTTCAAGTTAATTTTTGTTTGTTACACTAACTTTTTAATTTTTTTATTATTTTTATAGTTAATATTTATCAAATTCTTTGCGAATAATAAAACATATTTTAATTTCGAACCTCAACATTTACACAAACTCAAACTTCAGTTTCAACAAGTCGGTTATAATATGGTCCTTGGGAAGAGAACTTTATTTTCTCGTAAAACTGCTATTAACAGTTGAGTTGACCGGACGGTTTTGTCATAAACCAAAATGAGGGACGTCATAAAACGAGCATAAAACCACAAAAATGCGCACTAATGGACTTTCCCTGTTAACGGGGGAACAAACTGGGAAATTATAAAAATACCGTAACGCGGTTTTTATGCGTCCAAACACTATTAAACAAACAAGTCTAAAAATTCCCCGCGTGTTTGCTAACAATTATAATACTATTTCCTATATTGTATGGGAATAAACTATTATTACTGTTTATACAAGTTTTTTTATATATATATACGAGTATATTGTAATCAAAATCGTTTTGACAGTTGGTTTGTTTTAACAAAAGTTAAAAATGTTTTAACTTTACATTACATGAAGTAACTTTAGAATAGTATATTTTTTGCCTAAGGGAATATATATATTTTAATTTATTTATTTACTATAGCATATATAATTAATAGGTTAGGCAAAATGTCAAAAACATATTTCCTCATTAGAAATGTTTTTATAGAATTGAGGATTTTGTAAATAATTTAGATGTATATATTAATTAAATGTAAAAAACACACATTTTTGAGGTACAAAATTCCTACAAACACCTATTAAAATCGTGTGAGCTGTTTAGTTTTCGAACTCATGAGAATAGATGCTGGTTTACTCGTTTATAGCAAATTTCATCAAGATCGGACTTTTTTACGAATCTTATCGTACATACGGACACACAGATAAAACTAAAATTGTTGCTTCCCATATAAACATATGGAAAAGATTGTAAAATACATACTAGTATTTCGTGCAGAGTTTCCGGTAAAAACTGGTTTTATATCTTATATCTCTAGATAAAATACATCAGTTACAGTCAACAATTTATATGTTTTCCAACAGTACCCTTTACTAAACTTGTATCCTTCCACATTCAACTCACGGTATTAGCTTCTTTCCCATAGAGGAAATTCGCTAACAGGGTTAAGCATGGTGTTTTACATATAATGTTTAAACTAAGGGAAATTAGACTAAATTGTTTTGTAAAAAATATACAAATCAAATTTAAAAAATGTTAAAGTCGTCCTTATAATAAAACCCCCATGCTGGGTGTTGACAACATACCAAAGTGTCAGATGAGATAGGCTTGAGAGAGGTGATAATGGATGGGGATGAAGAACAGACCACACTTGAGAAGGGCAGGAACACCAAGGGCGAAACGTCGCGAGCATTCCGAGGCGATACTTGAAATATTACAGAAGAGGTGACTGGAGAGGGTGACCCCAAATAAGGGTTGTATTCTAGTGGCATTTTGTGTATAAAGTGTTTCACAAACTGTTATGGTGAGCTCACCAAGTAATGTTGAATACATTTTTCTTAGTGTCGTGGTAGTAAGTTATTGAGTGTTTAACACTTATTTATATTACCCTTACACATCCTATTTTTAGTAAAATGTTTCGTACGTTAATAGTAGAACCTATTGCTCCTAAGGACCTAAGACACTAAGGACCTAAGGACACTCATTGTTTTCCTCATCACCTGAACTGACATCATCCCTCATAACATGCATACAGCGTTATCACTCTAGAAGCCATTTAATTTATAAAGTTTATAAACTGTTCTTGCTGTTATGCTGTGTTTTGTTAATGCACCGACAGCTATTGAATACACTATTCAATTGATTTATATTCATCCTTAAAATATTCATTGGAATTTGAAGGCCTATGCCACGGTCCCCAAAAGACGAATATAAATAAAAAGGAATGTTGTCGAATTGTTTAAAAAATATTAATATCACACTTAACATTTGAGTGATCCATACCAACTGGAATAGTGTTAAAATATATATTGAACTACTGATTTATTTGATTATTAAATACAAATTAAATATTTTAAAACCAACTTATTTTTCTTAAGTATAACTTTTTAAAGCGAACCAAATAATGACGAGGAAAATTAACATAATCTGTAACTTATACCTAAATGCTATGGCAATATGAAATGTAACGGTTAAAATTCGAAAAGCCAAATAGAATTAATTTAGCGTTAGAGTCATATTAGATTTTAATTCAATTTTAAACTAAAAGTGATTGATTAAGCCAACAGTAAACAAGAAGTCTCAGTGAATTCTCAATAAAATTTGCATCAGTAAGTCTTTTGAGATCGAGTTATTTGGCAAAATATATTTTACTATCCACTCCCACAGCCATTTTACAGATGACTTAATTTTTACTATAGGAAAATAATTTAATTGTAACAGCCCATGAGTATAAGTGCGCAAAATATTTTAATTGTTTAAAGCCCTCTTCAAAGTTAAATGGTGTACACAGTAGTGAGGAGGAAAATGGCAATTATGAAGAGGTCAATTTGTGCAGCATGTTACGACGAAGAGAACATGCTGAGGGAAGGGGTAAGAGTGGGTGGAGGGGAGGGGAGGGGTGGCAGGCAGCTGACTCTTGACATTATTAACAGCTGTCTCTTGATAACTGTTGGTGCACCGACAATTCATTTCAGCAGTTACTGGACCAGATTAATATCGAGTGAGGAAACTGACGGCAGAAAAGCCCGACATGCAGATTGGTGTTCCAATTTCCCAATTTAAAACTATTTAATATGGGAAACATGCAAAAAGTTAGTATAATTGCTAAACAAATTGCAATAAATCAGTTATTTGTGGTCTGATCTTAATCAACTTCACACCATTGTTTAGGAAATAAAATTGCACAACTTTTTGGTTTCTTTAAGATTGTTTGTAAAATTTACGGTTTTTGAGATATTAAGCTTTAAAATATAAAAATGTCCGCCATTTTTAAATAGTACAAATTAGAAACTTAATACTACATACCTAAATAGGATTTCTTAATAGTCGTCCAAGTACCAAGTTTGAAGTTTATACGTTTAGTGGTTCGTGAGATATAATTGGTCAGGTAAAAAACACAAACAGACAAATATACGGAAAACCGAGCATTTTAGGACATGTGTTATTACGTACTTTTTCCTTAGTTTTTATGTAAGTAATCACATCCCGAAGTCCTGAAGGTTTTTTTTCAACACCTGTATACATGTTTTTGCACTCTAGCGGTCGCATTTTTTGTCCGATTTACTTCAAATTTGGTAGAGACGTTCCTTTCTGTAATCAGTTGGACAAGTTCGTTGGGCAAAACAGTCGGAAAACTCTAAACCCCTTTTTTGGGGATTAATCTTTCAAATTTCGAGTTTGTGGACCCAAAAAGGGTCATAAAAGCCCCGTATTTAAAATTAATGCATGTAAAAATATGGGAATTAGTGGGACAAAAGTTTTAAGCCCTTTATCGTCATTCTAGCATACATATTTACCGAGTAATTAAAGAAAATGTGGTTCGACTTAACACAGTACACAGATCTTATGGGGGTTTTACACTAGAAAAGCCTGTTATTCCTTTGTTAGAGTACTTTTATCATCCCCAGCAACCTCACACCTACTTTCAAGCCTGTCTGGATCTTCTCCTAACATTATAATGCGCAAAACTGTATTCCCAGCTTTGCAGTTAAATGAAACCAGGAGCATCAGAACAGCCAAAAAATAACTGTTTTCAGATTTTAATAAAAATTTTAATAAATTTATGTTTTTACACTGATTTTGAGTTTTAAAAGTTGTTATGTGTAAATTAACTTCCCTCACGTCAGCGTGCTGCGTGCGAACTCGTTTATGTATGAAGAGCGTAAAGTAGGTCTTTATCGCTTGAGAGAACTGGAGTGCGGTACTTGTCCGAAAGCGACAAAGACTATTTACACTCGAATTACATACAGCGTAAAAGGAAGGCACATCTAGTAAGACGAGCATGCGTGTTTAAATCGTAACGAAGTGCTTTAGGCGTGGTTGTAATAAATAGTATATTTCGTCACTAGGATCAAAAGTGGATCTTTTTAATACGAGCTCCAGTTTAACTGCCGAGGCGAAGCCGAGGCTGGGAAATGAGCGAGTATTAAAGACACTTTTGATCCGAGTGACGAACTATATTTTTCGTCATACTGCCAAAAAACTTAAGGTTCAAATCAAAACAAAATTAAAATTTACGTACTGTGTCTTCATAACCTCAAATGTTTCTTTCAGCTTGTCTCTTGAAACAATCAGCTGTTGCACATGCATAACTTCGGTTCATTCATATCTATCGGTTGTTGAGTCGATCACTTCAAACCAATCATTGTGGTTCGAATCAATCGGTTGTTCTCCGAAACAAACATTCGATTTGGGCACGGTTGTCATGGAAATATGATTGTTTGGGCTTTTTCTATTATATTTCGATACGAATCGTTAGGCCTACTAACTTCGTCCATCGTGTCACTCACAGTTGTCACTCACCAGTGGTGTACGGGAAACGAACGCAAAAATAATAACAATACAACAATGAATGTTTCGATAATAACAATGAATGTTTCGATTATTGATAATCGAATGAATTTTAATCGATTTATGACGACCTCGAATCAAAAGTATCATCAACAATGATCTTTTCGTCATACTGCTTCAAAAACATCTGTTTTTGACAGATGCGTTGAGATTCAAAAGTTCTTCTTTTTAGTCATTGGATAATAACATATGTTTTGATGATCATTATCGTACTAGGACTAAAAAGATCATTGTTGATGATACTTTTGATTCGAGGTCGTCATAAATCTTTTAAAATTCATTCGATTATAAATAATCGAAACATTCATTGTTATTATCGAAACATTCATTGTTGTATTGTTATTTGAAGAACAACCGATTGATTCGAACCACAATGATTGGTTTGAATGATCGACTCAACAACCGATAGATATGAATGAACCGAAGTTATGCATGTGCAACAGCTGATTGTTTCAAGAGACAAGCTGAAAGAAACATTTGAGGTTATGAAGACACAGTACGTAAATTTTACTTTTGTTTTTGTTTAAACCTTAAGTTTTTTGGCAGTATGACGAAATGATCTTTTTAGTACTAGTACGATAATGATCATCAAAACATATGTTATTATCCAAAGACTAAAAAGAACTTTTGAATCTCAACGCATCTGTCAAAAACAGTTGTTTTTGAAGCAGTATGACGAAAACTACTTTTCCGTCATACTGCCCCAAAAACAGCTGTTTTTGATGTGATTCTAACACATGCATTGAGATTATAAAGATTTTCTTTATTCCTTGGGTAAAATGTATCGTTTTGACGATCTTTTACGTCCTAGGACGAAAAACACCATTTAATGACTGTGATTTAATTATTAGCTTATTTTAAAGTGAAAACTATATAGCGGTTTCAGTGAGCAAAATGTGAATATCAAAAATAATTTTAATTCAGTAAAATTTCAAAATATTCTATATTTACGATTTGTGCATGAGTAAACTATCTGTGATTTCTAAATACGCTCACCAAAATCAGTAGGTATTTTTTTAATTATCTATTAATCGACGATTTTGGATAATCCATTGAGGAGGGACGGGCATTGAAAGTTAACATTGACCTTATGGAAGAAGCATGTAGAATAATGAAATAGATCCCTCTCATAAAATATTTGGAGGAAGTGAGGAATACAAATAATACCCCGTCACAGCAAACCTGCATACTCAGCGAATTTCCAATGAATATATAACATAACACATTAAAACAATTATCAGGATTCATAATAAATATATTCACAAACAAGCGATATTTAAAATATTAATCATCCTCCATAGGAGTAACATTGGGGATGAGTATGCAGGTTTGCTGCAACAAGGCACACAAAATAATGGGTTTTTATGCAAATATCAATAGAACTCATCTTAGTGAAGTCACATACCAAGTTTCATCCGTATACATTCATAAATAAGCGATATATAACATTTTAGGTATCTTCCATAAGAATAACATGGGGACCAAGTACCTAGGTTTGCTGCTACAGGAACCATAGGCGAAAAGTTTGTTGTGCAAACAACAATAAACCACAACCAGATGAAGCCATATAACAAATTTCGTCAGTTTATGTTCTTAAATAAGCGAGATATACAATTTTTCTTTTTCTCCATAAGACAACGTACTGTGCTTAGCACTTTCAATATCTCGAATACCAATTGACGTAGAGCAGTGGTCAAAATACCAAATTGTTTGTTTTTAAGCTGAATTCAATGGTATAAATTAAAATTTGATTTAAATAAAAATTATATGTGAAACCCCCCAAAAATCCCTCTTCGGATGGTGCGATTCATCTGGTTTTCGAACTCGTTCAAATAAATGGTACTTTACACATTTGTACCAAATTTCATTAAGATCGGACCTTTTTTACGAGAGTTATCGTGCTTACGGACACATATATATATAAATATATATATATATATATATATATATATATATATATACAAATTTGAACGAATGGTGTTTTTGGCATCTGGGGACCTCAAAATGAAAAGTTATCATAGTCTCGGGCTTAAGTCTTACCATAACACCTATGGTAATAGCTTCTTCCCTATAGGGGAAATTCGCTAAAAATGAACTTTAAATTGTAATAAGTACATCCTTCGTCAACAGTCTACACTATTTCTTTGGGGGAAAATCTCTTAAGCCTCCTCGGCCCAGAAATCTAGCAATCTAAAACCTTTTTAACGAGGCACGGTGGAGGGCAGACCCGGAGCCGATCCAGCAACAGTTTAGTTATGATGGATTCTCGCAGCTACCGCGGCCCGACTCTTTATAATTGGCCCACATATTTTATGTCAACGGGAGGTCCAGAGCCACGTGATTGGTCGGTAACATGGTGGTGCCCTCGCAATAACACTTACCATCATCTGCATAATGCAACCGTCTATGCCGATCACCCGGTGCTCCTGCCACTGTGTTTAGATAGGGCCGATTACTCCGGTTGAATTTAGATAGTCTATTACTCGCCACTGCTTAGACATGCCATTACTCGGTTATACTCGGACAGTTTATTACTGGATTGATTAGGAGGCTTCTGATTGCTTAGGAGCATTTTATGATATAATTTGTTAGCTACGACAGTGTCATTTTGTATTTAAGTTGTTTTACGAAAACGGCTCAAACCTCTCCAAGTCTTTGGGCACCTGGAAAATCGAAAATGTGCCCTCTTGCATCGAAGTTCGAACGTTAAAGGTGCAATCACCCTGGGAAACTTTGTGTGAAACATTTCTTGCGACTATAGCTATAGTCATATTTCAGGATATCAATGAGCAAGCAGCAACTGCAAGGTTGTATATGCAAGCGGATCTCTCAGTTTATAAAATTGCTGCAAATCATACTTTTCTTTTATTCATTACCATCTACAAACTATTGAATGAAATATTGCAGAAAGTCTGGTGAAACTCGGAGGCAAAATCTACAGTAAAAGTTGCTTTGGATTTTGCAATTTTGTATTGCGCAACACCAGTTGCATGACCAACTATACGGTGAAGTTTCCCAGTGTGAACGAATATTTTTATTATCTAAATCTAGTTCTGACAGCTTTATAGATAGACTCATACACGTTTATAAAAATTGAGTTTATTATACGATAAAAATACAAATTCTATTAATAAAAATATAACTCATCGGAAAGCTACTTCCAATATTTTACACTGGGATGGATAACCAAATTGTCGTAAGTCGCAGGTGCATGAAAATTCGTTTTATATGCAAAACCCTTTAGTGAAACTGTTATGAAATATAAATGAATCTAGTTAACTTCGAAATGGATTGTCCAAGAATAGTTTACAATTTGAAACCACTAAATTAAATCGTTTGGGTATGCATTCAGGTTATAAAGATGACAACTGGGTTGGAGAATATACAATTGCAGATAATTTGGTTATCAATAAACGATATTATTAACTTGAAACGTATATACGTAGTACACAATTTGTTTTACTTAAAATTAAGCAATCTTTCACCAAAGTATTACAAGTGTGACTTTTTTGTACTAATTACGTTTCCTAATTCGAAATCGAATCCTAAACTAATACCGATTCCCACGAATCAGAGGAATTACCGTGTTACTCACTAGGATGGCCCAATTACATTAAGTGGTCTCTAATGCTCAGGTCTGCCCACAAGTATATTATCCAAAATTTCCGGCCGTCGTGTTGTTCAGATTGGGCTTAAATGTCTTTATTACTTATTGTCCGCGTTCGCGCCCCGCTATTAAGATTTGGTCACACGACGTTTAGATCAGAAGGCCTTCACATTTGGTTTGACCATTAAATGAAAGCACAAACCGATATTAAGTGGATCATTAACACCAACACGCGGAGGAGATGGAGGGAGATAGAGAGAGGTCTAAGCCGCTTCACCCTCTCTGTCCCGCACGCCAACCGGTTCTGCTCCAGGTAAATAATAAAACCACACTAAATTCGGTTATGATTAATTTTTACCCAGGATTGTAACGTACTTTCCCTTAATATAAAATAAATTGATGATAAAGTAAAAGGAAATAACCTCCATTTATAGGTGGGTAGCCTAACTTCTATTTTCTTGGAATTCGGTTCTAGGGTCACAGGTTCAAATCCTGGGGTGTCCATAAAGATTTGAGGGATTTGTACCACTTTTCCTAAAAATTGTTTGTGTTATTTTTATTTTATTATATTATTATTATTAATATTAATATTTTTAATTATATTCCATTGTTATTTATTTAGTTGTTATTACATTAATTTTTATAAGTATATATTTTGTGTTTTCAGAGATAATTTCAAACGATTTCAAGGGAAAGAGGTCCATATCCCACAAGTTTATGAGGACACCCTGGGATTTGAATCAGCGACCCTTGGGACCGAAGACCAACACGGTAACCGTTAACTTATCAATGATGTGCATTGTTTCAACGGTGAAATTTATTTTCTTGACCCTTGGAAACAACCCCCAAACAAAATACAAACTAAACATACTAAACACTAATACTAAACATACTAAACACTAATACTAAACATACTAATCACTAATACTAAACATACTAATCACTAATACTAAACATACTAATCACTAATAGTAAACATACTAATCACTTATACTAAACATACTAATCACTAATACTAAACATACTAAACAAAATACGTGATGTAAACTTTATTTGATCTGAAACGTATACGATTTATTTAAGATATGACAAGGATTGCGATTAAACGAAAATGGAACAATCAAAAGGTATACAATTAATACCTTCTTAATATGTATTTTAAACCAAATTTACTTAAAAGAAATATGAAAAAGGTACACACTCTGCTCATAACGCCACAATTTCTAATTTAGTACCGCACAAGTCATCTCAGAAAGAAAGAGAAGGTTTTATTACTATACCAAACAAAAAATAAACCTAATATAAATTTGAATTACCTGTCTCTGAATAAAGAAATTAAAATCGTTTTAAGATCTAACTCCGGGAAAATCCTTATTTGAGTCTTCAACAGGACAGAGACCGAAATTAAATTTGTTCTTCTTGAATTTGTAATCAACAGAGCATGGACTTTTTTGCTTCAATAAATCTGTGACAAGATTTACACATATTGGCTCTATAGAACAATGGCTATTTTCCATGTTCTATGAGGATTTAAATTGTGTTTTTTATGCAACTAGTGCACCTTCAGACTCACAATATCGTGGGAACGTATCTGAACAACTCGGTTCCAAACAGTTGAGTAGGCAGAGGATAAGTTGAGGTCACTCTTCTTATTGGTCTCCAAGATCTCCTGATCTTATACATCGTGATTTTGAACTTAGAAGTTAGATTAGAAGTGGGCTCCACCTACCTCTGCATCTACCTGATTCTCCCATAACACCAATGCTAACTTTCAAAGCCCGTCCCTCCTCAACGGATTATCAGAAGGCGATGATTTATGGTTCATTTTTAAGAGCATAATAATAATACCTAGCCATTTCATTGAACATAGTTTTGATTACACAATTAATTCCCCACAAAAAAATCGTAAGTATTAAATATTTTGAAATTTTGTAACGATTGTTAATTGTGATATTAACAGTTTGCTTAGTGAAATCGCCAGGTTTTTGTTTCTGCTCTTTAAAATGAGTCTTAAATCAACGATATTAGATATTCCGTTATGGAGGGAAGGCTTTGAAGGTTAAAATTGGCCTTAAGGGGGAAGCTGGTAGACTCGTGAAAAGTTTCGTGACTGGAGCGCCATCTTTTATGTTCCACCTTTTAGCGAATTTCCCCTATAGGGAAGAAGCTATTACCGTAGTCGGCATGGTAAGACCTAGGCCCGGGACCATGATAACTTTTCGTTTTGAGGTCCCCAGACCCCAAAAACACCATTCCTTAGAAACTGTATATATATATATGTGTGTGTGTGTGTGTGTGTGTGTGTGTGTGTGTGTGTTCCGTGAGCACGATAACTCTCGTAAAAATGATCCGATTTTGATGAAACTTGGTATAAACGTGTAAAGCAACACTTATGACTTTAAGTTCGGAAACCAGCCAGATCGCTCTATCCGAAGGGGTATTTTGGGGGGTTGTGTACCCAAAAAACGATTTTTTTTAATTTTTTACGTATAATTTTTGAAATACTCAAATTTTAGTTTTCACCATTGGATTCAGCTTAAAAAACACATAAATTGGTATTTAGAACATTCCTCTTCGTCAATTGGTTACCGAGATATTGAAAGTGCTAAACACAGTACGTTGTCTAATGTTATTCTTATGGAGGAAAAGAAAATGTTTATATCTCGCTTATTTATAAACGTATACTGACGAAACTTGGTATACAGCTTCATCTCGTTGTGGTCTATTGATATTTGCTCAAAAAAATTTTTTGCCAAAGACTCCCGTAGCAGCAAACCTGCGTACTCAGCCCCCATGTTATTCTTATGGAGAATAATTAAATGCTCTGTCTCCCTTAATTATGAACATAAATTAATAAAAACTGGTATACGTCTTCACCTAGTTGAGTTATATTGATATTAGCATAAAAACCCATTTGTTGTGTTCCTTGTTGCAGCAAACCTGAGTACTCAGCCCCAATGTTATTCTTATGGAGAATAATTAAAATTGCATATATCGCTTATTTGTTAATATCTTTTTATGAAACTTGGTAAGTGGCTTTATATAGTATTAAGACATTTATATCTCCATTGGAAATTCGCTGAGTATGCAGGTTTGCTGCTACGGGGGTATTTTATTATGTTTTACTTTAAGCGTTTGGAACTGAGGGTCGCAAACAGCAGCTGTGTAATCTATTAGTCTAGTCACTTTGTGCCAATCATGGCAATAAATGGACTACCGACCTTTTGGATGTCGTGCTACATTTGGCGCATTTGCATGTATTATTCTACCACTGTAAGGCCAAACCTTCGGTCCTTCATTTCCTTGTGTGTGTTCATTACACGTTATGCAAACGTACATTTGGTCTAATACAATATTATAAACAGCTGATGCGTATCCAACCACTACGTAACCTTGTAGGCTTACGAACTCATTAAATATGCTGATACTACATTTTCCGCTCTCGATATATTCTGATTTCGCGATACTTACGTTCCCATTTAGCTACAATACATACATTTCACAATGAATTGCCAATAAATTCCAACCAATCAGTTTGCACAGAGGTGTGCATTCGTTTTGCGACAATGTTGCGAGAAATCTGGAATTATCGTTGATTTCTACGCAATCAGGTTATTTCCCATAAAATGTCGGTATTTTATTTTTTATTTTGTCGGTACAATCTGAATCACAAATTGTAACTCGTTTAGCAATTACTTGCTCAGTGTCCAACGCCTTGTTATTTTATTGCTTGCGCACTTAGTAGGGAAAATACGACGTTTTATGGACTTTATAAGTATAATGTAATAAAATAGGCTGCATCATTCTTGATAAAGTTGTTTTATGCGCGTTTATTAGTATGTAACCACTTGCAATGGGCTTCTTTTGAGAATAGAAGACTGAAAATGACTCATGCCAATGCTTGTACAAGTTTTAAGGAAATAAAGGAATTATTGATTGATTGATTGAATAAGAAATTTACCATGATTTAATAAAATACTAACTGGGCTCAAAAGCTCTAGTCGTTCACCTTTTTTCAGTTTTAAAATAAAATAAAACTAAACAGCTGATCAACTTGTAATATTTTTCCCTTTTATTTTATTTATTGTCTTATGAAACACTAATATTTCACCTCACATTTTCTCATGAAGACCTTTCATTCAAGTATACATGGTTGATGGGTCTGACACATTTTCCTCAAAAGCTCATAGTACTGTTTAACTTTATAATATATAGATTTGCTGTGCTTATACAAATTATGATTTATTAGTGAATTTCCTATGGAAAAGTGAACTATTAGCATGACCCGCACGGTGAAAATTAAGCCCGGGACCATCATAGAAGTTCCTAACATGACCCTCTGAACACGTTTTGGGGGTCGTTCAAAATTGTATATGAATATATATATATATATATATATATATATATATATATATATATATATATGTGTGTGTGTGTGTGTGTGTGTATGCACTCTGGCGGTCGCTTTTTTGTCCGATTAACTTCAAATTTGGTAGGGATGTTCCTTTCTTTAATCAGTTGGACAAGTTCGTTGGGCAAAACAATCGGAAAACTAACCCCCTTTTTTGGGAATTATTCTTTCAAATTTATAAATTTCCCAAAAAAGGTCAGAAAAGCCCCGGACGTAAAATTAATGCTTATATTAAGATAGGAATTAGTGAAGTGATAGTTTTAAACCCTCTCTCGTCATTCTAGCATAAATATTTACCGAGTTATTAAAGAAAGTGTATATCGGCTAAACACAGTACGTTGTCTCACTGGGTTTTTCATTATAAAAGCATATTATTCATTTGTTGGTGTATTTGTATCATCCCCAGCAAACTCGCGCCTACTTTCAAGCCTGACTGGACCTTCTCCTAACCTTATTATGCGCAAAATTGTATTCCTAGCACTGCAGGTAAATGAAACCAGGAGCAACAGCCAAAAAATCAATGTTTTCAGATTTCAATAAAATTGGAATAAATGTATGTTTTTACGCTGGTTTTGAGTTTAAACAATTTTTTATGTGGAAATTCACTTCCCTCACGTCAGCGTGCTGCGTGCGAACTCGTCATTTTTGTAGAACCAGTTGTTGTATTATGGATGAATTCAATTAACTCGTCAGTTTATGAGGTAGGTGAATACTTGTGAAAAATTGACATTTGATGAATAACTGGAATTTTATACGTGTTGAAAGCTTTTTTCGCATGTTTTTCAAAACATTAAAAAGGTGACATTTTAGTTTAAAGTTATTTTGGAACTCTTCAAGTGTTAAAATTAAGAAAACTAACATGTTTCCAACAAAGCTCCACTGGCACTAACAGTTTCAATTCGTGCACACGTTCATTGTATTTGGCCAGATAATTATAAAGTCATGTTCATGTTAGACAGTTCATCAGTTTGACAGAATGCAGCACAAACAAATGTGTTTTATTCCCCAGGAATCTTCCCGTGACCCTGGCATTGTCAGCCCTAGTTTGTCTTTAGGCCGGAAAATTACTTAATAGGATTTAAAATTGCTAAACTTATCCACAACATATAGTAACTAACATTTCAAAATATCCAGAAATTATCGTCATTTTAAAGTTAAAGAAAACATTACTACACTTAACCTAACAGTAAAAAAGGCGTGCTTCAATAATTCTCTTGAAGTATGAGGACGATGCGGCAATCCAAATAAGAGACTGGAGGAGCATTCCGTTTAGAGATTCAGGATAATCGCACGTCGAGCACGGAACCCTCCCGGGGAAGAGAAGAGGGGCAGATGTGACGTCACCACTCTCTCCAGGAACGGCAATGACAGCAGGGGCCCTTGGGGCCCATCCCCCGTCAGTCGACCCTTAGGGCCCCTGCGCAAAGGCCGCTGAACACTGTGGAATTCGCTTCATCCTATCCATTGAAGCCTCGACAATGTCGGGGTCAGTCAAACAAAGGAGGAATGTCGGCCATGGCTTAGAGCTCTTATTGAAATTTGTAATAAACAAGAGAAGATGAGAACTAGCGTTGATGAGGATAGCAGTACTTTGATCTGATCATTAAGTAAAGTGACCCTAGGCAGGATTGTGGGCTATTTAATAATGCTGATAAAAGCATTGTTTATTTTAACATTGTTTAAAAATTCTTTCGGAAGGTCAAACTAGCTTTGCAAGAATTAAACATACGCAGTATTGTATAATGTTAATATTTTTAATGTGGTGAGTCAAAAATAAATACTTTCTACATGTAAGTACTTTCATACATGTTGTATGATTTTAAAAGTCTTATAATAAGGCTAAAAATTAAAAAAGTGTTTAGGAATTTATAATAATTTAAAGAAAAGATGAAAGACTATTAACGATGTACAGGATGTATACTTTGTTTCTTACATTTTACAGCATGATTCACTGAGTACACTGTGTTTTATAACGGATACAAACATTATGTAAACGTTAATATTTTATTAGAAAGCAAACTTTATTCTTATTATTTTTTTTAAATAAGACTTCATTTATTTACTTAAACGCTGAATGTAATGTTTTTAATGGAGAGAAAATGGAAGGATTTATTCCCAAAGATACTGTTTCTTAGTGATCATTCCGCCTAAATATATTAATTTTCCTGCTTAATTAATATGAAAATGTAAGGTAAGTATAAACATTTATACCTTACGTTTCGTTGACAAGAATCGTGAAGCAAAGTGGAAATGTTATATTTACATGAACACAATAAAAATCTTGTTTTAGTACAATTTAACTATTTCTTAACTGAAAATAAATTAATATTTAAAAAACGCATCTTTACCGTTATTTACATAGTAAAGTGACATTAATATTTCAAAATATACTAGAAAATGCATATACGAATACATTGGAATTCATCAGGACACGTTTTACATGCAATCTGGAGATTAACTAATTATTATATCTCTAACAAAGATCTTCTATCAATCATTTTGTCTTCTATCCGTAGCGTTCCGAACAAACTTTATGCCCAAGAATAATATATACTCAAATGAAACGGCAAGGACACGCATCACATACTTATTTTTAGGCTTCTCTTGCTTAAAATATAAATCTCTTTTAGAAAAAAACCTAAGTAGTTCACAATTGCCTATCCGTTTTCTAGTTATTAACCATCATAATGATCATTTAGAGCTAGAAATCAGTTTTGACCTTCGTCAGTCAAATTTATGGGCGTTGTTGCGCCGCGCCGTGTATTTCTGTGTAATGAGAAACTAATAGCGACATTGTCGATAAATATCGCCTCTACAAGCCGTGTCAATTGTAAGCAATCAATTAACTATTACTGAACCCCTCAGTAAAGAGTAGTGGCTATTTGTAATGGCTTCATAAACTCTTTATTACCTACGGACAGTTTTATGACTGAAGTATCTGCTGATCACGAGGTATCGTAACTATTTTTTTCGTATTGTAATTGATGTTTTATGACTCTTTGTAAGTACTAGTTTGTCTTAAAAATAATAAGAAGGATATAGCGTATTTTATATCTTCGCTTGAAGTGAATCACAATTCTATTTTAGATATTTATTGTTATCAATTTGCTACATGAATTATTTGAAATTAGCTTGGATTAAATAATGTCATGTCAATCCAAAAAATTACAACCCATACTATTATAAACGTGAGGTGTGTGTCTGTCGAGTCTTGTATGTTCCTCTAACAAAAAACCGAGAACCGATTGAGCTGAAATTAGAATCAAAGGTAGTTTATACAGTGTGTTAAAAAAGTCCCGTAACGTAACAAAGTATAGCTTACCTACAATAAGTGTTCAAAATGTTTGCCCAGTGTTTGTAGCAGTAACCCATCCTGTGGTAAAAACCAGCAACAACATTGTGCAACATCTTAGGCTGTATTTTCCGAGCTTCTTCTGTGATCCGTTGAATGAGCTCCTGGGTGTTGGCAGGCTTGGTTAGATAAACTCTTTGTTTTAAGTATCCCCACAAAAAGAAATCCAAAGGGTTTAAATCAGGTGACCTAGGGGTTTTTCTATTGTCCCCTTGCGCCCTATTCAACGATTTCGAAACACTCTGTCCAGAAGTCCTCGAACCTGCACAGCGAAATGAGGTGGTTCCTGCTGGAACCATTTTGTGTTAAAACTTCGACCTAACAAATCACGTAATGTCGGTATGATTGTATCTCTTAACTCGTAAGAATCCCCATTCAAATTTCCATCTATTACGAAAGGCCCTGAAATCTTGGTGCCAACTATTCCAGCCCATACGTTGACTTTTTTGGGTCTCTGATTGTGGCTTTCTCTCATCTAATGAGGATTTTCGTCACTCCAGTACCGACAATTGTGACGACTTACATGATCGTGAAGCGTAAATGTTGCATCATCTGAAAACACTATGTTGTCCAAGAAATGTTGTGTTTCCACACACCTACTCATAACAGGTTTCACAGAATTCAACTCTTCTGTCAAAATCGTCCTCTGAAAGTTCCTGGACTACTTTTACATTATACGGGTGATAGGTGTTTTTCTTTAAAACATTATGAATTGAAACATGACTTACATCGTGTTCAGTTGCTACAGATCTTGTAGATTTTCTGGGGTATTCAATAAAAGAGTGTAGTACATCTAATGATTTTTCGTCGTTTGTTGAAGTCTTGGGTCTTCCACTTCTGCCAAGGTCTTTAATACTGCCGGTTTCTTCAAAACAGCGAAATGTTTTGCATACGGTAGATTTTGATAAAAGTGGTCCATCCATAAATTGGTCATTAAATAAGTAAACAACTTCTTGAAATGATCTTAATCGATCGCCATACCCCCTCATCATCAGCAACGTTATTCTTTCAGTCTCAGTGAGAGACATTCTGTGAAGGATACTAAAAATATATTAATAATTATAAAATGTAAGTTAAAACCTCAATAAAATTCGTCACTTAATCTTTAAACTTTTACTACACAGCATACACGTGTAAATTTCGAAAATATCCTATTGTTGTAAAACTATAATCATATGGTTAAAATCATATGGTTTCATTTTTTTATTAATTTTTATTAATTTTTGAATCGCTGCCATTTCTTTTAGGATGAACCTTTTGAGGTCTGGTTTTCGACGATGTATTCTACTAATTAAGGCCATTAATTTAATGCATATCTTAACCTATGCTTACATTAAAGATTTTCTTCTTACTCCTTGCGGGACTCCTTCGTCCCCCTGTAGGAGCGGGAAATTAATAATTGCTTAAAAAGGAAAGTTTTTATAATAAATGTCTAGATAAAAGTTTTACTACCGTATTTGTGTTGGTTAAAAAAATATTAAACCGTTCCGGGACTTTTTTAACACACTTATATATATGGGCTACGGATAAAAAATTGGCGTTTCAAAAATCCGTTTTGAGCTCTCCCTGAGACTACCCAAATATCCATTGTAATTCTTATGGATACTGGTTTTCATGGTACAGTAATAGAATGTAACATATTAATCACATCTGGGTGTTTGCGGCTTTCAGATCCCCTGGAAAGAATGAGATGCCAGATATTTTCTTATAAAGCTTCTTTAATTTATTTAACTTTTTTAATAATGAATTTAGGTTTAAACAAAATTAATAAACACATTTACACCACTGTTTTCCTCACTTTTTATCCAGTAAAAATATGTGAAAACTAAGGCCATTAACTAACTATATTGTTTTATATTAATCTAACTTGTCAGTCAGTCTTTTCTCTTTGCTAAAACCGCCTAGCCATTGCAGTAAGTTTTTTTCCCATTTTACGAATATAATAGTCTACATATTCATAATTCTTCTTTCCACAGATGATTTTTTATGTTTGAAAATTGGTTTGTCAACCATTAATTTACTAAATACAACAAAATCTCTTTCCAATTTCCAATTTTCATCAAAATATTGTTTCCACATACAGATTCACCGGCCACCTAATTGTACTGTCGAACAACTGTCGCTACGGTCAACTGTCATGTTGGACAAGTTTTAGGTCGTACAAACGATCTAGCCGCTCCCCATCTCTAGCCGGGTAACGGGCCGCTATGTGGTCGTGTGCACATTTTGTTTTCAGGGCCCGAACAATGGTCGGACTAGGTTACTGGAATATATCTCCAAAGTGGCGTCCCGGGGCCATCACGAGGTCGTATTTCCCGCCAGAATGAGATTCGTACGATCCAGATGAGACGGCGTCGTGGAGTGGCGGGAACGTTCAAAAATAAACATTAGGTCGAAACGCAAACCAGTTTGTGGGAGAACTTGAACCTTATAGTTCCACATCAAAGCATGGTAGCTTTCAGCAAAATTAGGTAGATTTAAAATTTAAATATAACACATCGCTGGTTACTTAAGAAAATTAAAAATAAATTAACTACTTCATCATTAAAATATTATTTTAGAAAATATCTGACATTATTTTAATATATGTTAAAGATATAAATTTTATTTTATAGTTAATTTTGTTACCAATCATTAATAAAACATTACTTTTTGAACCAGTCATTTATTCCAGGCAAATATCTTTATGTATAGTATAACAATAGTATTCGTATGTTTTTAATAACACCCCTATGCTACAACAGCATCAGTACCTTTTCCTGAGGTATTGACCCAAGCAAGACCCAAGGCGAGTTAAATGTAATATTCTTAAACCTATCCGGTACTCCAATACGAGTAAGGTTTGCTACCTTGCCTGCTTGCTTGCAACTCTGATCTCAAAAACGGCTCCGGCGGTTCCATTCAAATCTGCTCAGAAAATGTATATACAGTATCTAATAGTACTTTGAGATTTCATGCAGACCAGGAAGATTTTTTGCCGTCACTATAACATCATCCTCTTAAATCCCGAATAAGTAAAAAGTGATGCTATGAAATTTAAATTTTCTGTTTCGTGTAAAACTAAATTATTTGTACAGTGTAATTTTTCGAATTGTTGTGGAAAATATTTGGAGATAGTTGTGAAAAATCATAAAACATAAAAACATTTCAGAGATAAAGCACCGATTCATTAACGGTTTTATCGAAAATTCATAGTAATCCATTTCTAAGTTTACTCACTAAAGATTGTCTATGAACAGTGGAACAGGTTACAATTCCCCTCACCTGTTTCTTCATCTCGTGGGGCTAGAAGACGTGGTGACGTTACTTCATTTCCCCTACATGATAAAAATGGGGGACTTCATCTCCCCTTTCACACAGAACACTACCAAATAACCCAGTTATATTAAGAATATCAAACAACATATGTTTTCGAAGAATTATCGCATCCGTAGTTCATAATGAATGGTAAATATGTGCATCAGGACAAGGGATATATGTAAACGCGGCAGGACCGGCCCTTGTTCATCACGAACAGTGTATGTGCATAATAACGTTTAGTATTTATTCATTGTTATTTATGAGGCCACCACAATCAATGTTAGTTTGTGAAGGCACATACATTATGTATGCAACTAGCATTGCCGATGCGATGTCAAAGCTTTCGTATGCAAAATCAGAAAACGAGGTAAGGTTTTTTGAGCAATAAAATGTAAAAAGATATTTTGTTTAGTTTGGCTGTGAACATGTTGGTAAAACATTCTGTTATTGCTGGCCGCAACTTTTTAGAGGAACATTTACAACACTAACAAAACTAAAATTACAAATCTTCAATATATGGGTCAAAAATATAACGTCTCTCTTAGTCTATTAGCTTCATCAGAAAAGTTATTTATACGCTAACCGAAATGATTTAAGAGTCTTCATCACCGGAAGTTGCTGGACGCCATCTTAGAGTTTTGTTCCATAAGGCCAATGTTAACTTTGTGCCTCCATTACTCCTCACCTGATCGTCACATACAATTAATTTTGGTGTCAATTTAAAGGTTTCGTCGTCCTCTAGGGAAATACAATGTCGAATTTCTTAATTTGGGTATCATAGTTTCATAATAAATAGTTCAATTTTGAACTCAAACACTGTACATGTTCTCATTAATTTGTAATAAAATCCAAATTCGACTATTGTATTTCCCTAGAGGACGACGAAACCTTTAATTTGACACCAAAATGAATCATTTGTGACGATCAGGAGAGTTGTAACGGAGGCACAAAATTAACATTAGCCTTATGGAACAAAACACCAGATGGCGTCCGGCAACTTCCGGTGATGAAGACTCTTGCCAAAGTCACATGCTTCAAAAGAACTCAAATAAAATAGAACAATGAGTTTTTCAGCTTTTGACTAATGTCTTTATTAGGTATAAAGGATAAAAAATGTTTTATAAAGGATACAAATAATTCTTATTTCTCCTCTATGTTCTTCTAGTGCATCCAAGAGGACATAGCCTATAGTGGCTATAGACAGAATTTGTTTAGCTAAAAAAATTGAGTTTTTTGTAGTCCATGAAGAAAAATCTGGAGAAAAATGTGTTACATAAGGTAGTTTAAGCAAATAGTATTACCTTGAGACTACTTGTGATAGTAGGCCCTACTTGTTCATAATGTTATAATGAAGCATAGAAAATCTAATAAAAATCCTGTTAGATACACCTCTTTTACCCAGTAAACAGTGCTTTGTCAATATCGGTTTTTTAACTGGGTATTCGAGTAATTTAGTCTTTCACAGGACTTAAAATCCGAAAAATAATTTTTAACTTCAGATCCGAGACAACAGCTTTATTTATCAAAATATATATTTAATATATTTTCTTCTCGCCCTTTCAAATGTATTAATAGGCTACATTATTATGCTACCTTCTTTGTGGTAAGAAAGGCCCTAGTGTTGCCAGAAGGCTTTTTATCAACTACTCTTACCCATCACATGAAGGTGTTTGTAAAAAATTAGTTGTAGATTGTTACTCAAATTAAAATCACTTTTATTTTCATTGCAACATTTTTGTGTTGCTAGTAATAAATATACAATGAAATTTTCACAATAGTTATTTTTACAAATATTATATTTGGATAAACGCTGGAAGAGCTGCAAGGCTCATGTTCTAATATAAGTAATTTGCGCAGGTTACCGAAAATGAAGGAACTTGCAGAAATGTTGAAGGTGGGATGAGATGGAGAGCCTAACTAATCATTTAGAGGGTGAACTCCCGTGACTTGCCTTCAGGCTTCTTAGCCTTCAAATAAGTGGCATGTCATATCTTCTTAGTCTAACAGAAAAAGTATCGGTTATATTCAGGTAGGATACTATCCACAGCTTTATACGGACCAAAATGAATGTAAGCTCAACACTTTGAACAGCAAAAGCATTACCAACACTATATGATATTTGTATATGATGTACATTAAAGCTCTGGTAGATCTGAAAGATCGACTGGAACTTGCAAAAGAGTATTTTAGTATTTTGTTCCTTATAAACAACATTGCTGATCGAGGTAGTCCTTGACTGTGCGCTCTGGTCAGAAACATTTGCGACAGTTAAAAAAGTAAAAAGACTCACGGTGCGGATCTACTTCTTCGACTCTATTGGATAAAGATACCAGCTTTGATAACTCGAGTTGGGTTACATGTGTATCAGCCAATTTTAAATCCCAGTGATACAATCTAGCCGATCTATGCCAGTTTTGAAATTACCATTTGATAGAACAAGAAAAACTAGTCACAATGTTGGCAAGTCCTTTCGGTCATAAGATGTTATTCGCTGTCTTTCATAAAGGTAGAATTGTTTTTGTGGTGGTGTTGTTTTGTTAAAAACTAAGCATAAAGCAAAGTGATTTAAGGAGATCATGGAATGAAAAGATCCTTGCCTGATAGTCTCTGGGATCTTTGGGATTAGAAGGCGATCGACCTAATGTAAAGAAGCTGATGGGTTCAGGATGGATTTTCTCTACCCTTTGGGATGACTTGCCGTCTCTGTTCCACTTTACAATCCTGCGCATCACACCCTTCTAGTGCAATGTCTCAAATGCTAAGAAGTGATAATAAAATAATCCCAATAATATCTAACAGCAATGAAATATCTATAGAAGCGTGGAAGAACACCATCTAGGAGCCGGTATCTCTTGTTAATTTTAATGGTTGATATTACAGTCTTGTTATAAGACTTTCCTCTATGATCTTCATATGCAACTATCCACCCTTGTCCATATTACGACAGCCACCACGCCTGGTGAGCCGATGCCCAATGCGGTGGTGACGGCGCGGCGCCGGCGTCGGCGTCAGCCCGGTCGTGCCCGATGCGGTGGTGACGGCGCGGCGTCGGCGTCGGCCCGGTCGTGCCCGATCAGTCACGTTCGGTTCAGGGGTGCGATAATGCTCCGGCTCACGATCGGGGGGTGTCATTAAGCGTAATTCACTCGTGATTTGTGGACGCCGTTCTTGTTGGTTTTAGTTTCAATATGTTCCTGTGTGCTCTCACTAACCGGCCGGCTCGACCCTGAGTTATTCATGTTGAAACTATAATTGATCCATAGATCATATCGAGTTCGACATTTTTTCCCGGTCGTGCCTCCCGCGCCGCGGCACGATCGCCTTCTCGCCACGGCCGCCGCCGCCGCGATCCTGATGATTCTATTGGCCGAACCTCTATAAATAACACACATATGTTAATTTGTGATCGCACCGCACGCACAATCCTGTTGCCTCTATATCATCTCCAGCCACTAGTAATTTGCTGTAGAACAACTTGCCGGGGAATTTATATCCGTGAGGTGTGAACTTAGAGAGTTGACGTGACTAGCACTTGACTTGCTTTACATATCAACATCGTTCAAATACTTATTTTACAACTTCAGTTTCATTTTCACAATTGATCAAATAAAAATATGCGCTAACCCTTTTTCTTACTGAAGCAGCTTTCTTTATTTTAAAAAAGGGTTTTAAAATGTATCTTTTAATTGTAAAACTTGTTGAGGTTTTTAGTCCGCATTAATCTACTATAATTTTACGGATAAACCTTTTCCCGATAGTTAACAATTAAACCCGTTATGCAATAACCATATAATAATATGGTTAGTATGGTATTTAGTACGGGCAAATGCCTTATTAAACCTTCGAACGAAGAACAATACTAGGACCCTTCAAGACAAAAACAATACTCTTTAATTTTATTTTTATTTGTTCGATCTTATGGGGAGATCTAAACAAAGGAGTTGCAAGGCGCATTTCTGTGTGAGCGTACCGAAGCTATCGCCTTACCAGCCAGCGTAGAGCGTACAGCGCCGCGTGTGAGCGTAGGTGTGCGTTGTACAAGTGTCCGGAGGAGTTTACGACCTGACAGACCCCAGTGTTAACAAGACGCTCTAAAACAATAAAAGGGTTGAGACACAGCCCGCTGTAAAACCTTTAGGGCGGACAAACCAGAACAACGGCTGGATGATCGGGATCTCAGGCGCAATAAACCAGGCGTGTTTTGGCACTCCTGCTCCCAGGTGGGGCGCTTGGCACATCTGAAACAAATAAATATGTTGTTATGTCAATCAAGTGAAGTATCACATGCATAACTTATGGTAACATTGTTAAAAGATGTGTTAACACTTGTAAAATAAATCTTATTTTTATAAGCGTAAATAACTTAAGACTAAGAAAGCCTACTTAAACATTATTTTTATTTTTGAAAAGCTGTATTGTATTGTTTTTATACCTTTTGCCGCACTGAATTAATTGATACAACTTTATTTCGTGATTAGTACTAATTTTACAATATATTTCTTTATCCTAAAACCTATTTATTTCCAGGATTTAATCAAATTGCTATACAGAATGTCAGTGCGCAAATGAAGGAGGGAGTAAGAGTGTAAATTGGGTGAAACATTATTTACAGTAATATTAAAGACGAATACGGCGGCGTCAGAACAGGTGTCACAACTTATTACGCAATTAGCCAAATTTGTACTTTAAGTTTAATATCTTTATACTATATTTCTGAAATCGAAATTTTAAAGTAAAAATTGAAGTTTGGCAATTTGCTCGGCGATGGGAGACGGCTCAAATTAAAGGCCTTGATTTCAGAGACTCGGGAAAAATAGCAGTATTTCTAAAAAGTTACCAGCAAACGGAAAATAACGTAAAACATCCCCAATAAGGAAAGCATGGGGATGTAAAAACGTTTGATTTGTTTACGAACTGACATGTGTTCTTAATTGTATTGTTTTATTTTCCTTGGCATGTAAAGGGAACAAATATCAGATGAGTATTGGAGCAAGGTAGGGGCTGTGGCCCCTTCAAGCCACTAGTTGTATATAACTATATACCTCTCAAATATTATATTTCAGGTTTATCAAAAATTATAAGAGATTTAATTTATATTTTTTATCCTAGCCTGACCAAACATGATCTCTCAGTATTTATTTTGCAAGTTAGAACAGCTGTAGTTTAATGAATATTATGTGAAGTATCCCGTGGATATTCACTATTTACAACGATAAAAGTTTAAGTGGATTGGTATCACAAACAGAGAGATATCTTTCCAGCTGGTTACATGTATGCAGAATCATTCTAAGGCGTTTTTACCCACCTCTCGAACAGTCAAGGTTCAAATTACAATATCAAATATAAAACACGCCGTCATTCACTTGTCAGAGCAACAGGACTATTACAGGGCCTGCTGAGAATCGGATCGGCCAATAAACAAGATCGGCATTGACGAGATGATGAATTAGCGAGAGGTCGCGTTCAGGAGCGTAGCCGAGCAAAATTGCCTTCAATTTGAGCTACTTCATCGAGAGTAACGAATTTATTATGACGTTGACTGAGTTACAACTTAAACACGGCGAGGCGAATCGCCAAAGCCAACATGGCGCTCGTGTGTGCCTATGTTAAAAGTGTTGAGCGAGTCTGAATAAAATTACCATACCGATGGACGCTAGAGGGCCAGAGGGCTGCGGCTGGGGCTGCGTCGACACAGACTCCTGCTGATACCGAGCAAGTCTGGAGGCAGTGAGTTGGTTGAGGAGTTCTACTTAGTTCCGTTGTGGTATTTCCCCCTTTCTACAGAGAAGAAAATAGTTTGATACAATATAAGGGAAGTTTTTGATGTTTGAATGTAATTTGGTTGCGAACAAGGTTTTAGGGTCGTATCTTGACTTTTATTTATGTCATGCATTTTTTTTCATTAAATTTTATAGTTCATTCCTATATCCAAGTGACAAGATAAGTGCCAATAATCTTTCTTGAAATAGGGAGGATGTATTATATTTATTTACAAATTATGTGCTCTTTAAGACAGTTCCTTGCATTATTTAATTTATACTTTATATAGGTCCTACTACTAAAAATCTAAGTACGGATAAGCATTATGCAAAATAAAAGATACATTAAATAGTTAATAGACTTTATTGTAAAAATGATAACATGTAACATTTAGATTCTGGAACACTGAAAAACGTAAATATAAATAGAAAACACCTACCAATCAATCAAAACCAGAATAAAACATATAATTTGTTAAAGGCTTAATTATGATATAGATTAAAGATATTAATGTTTGTATAAAGGAGTCTCCGATCATTTACGCTTCATGCAATGATGTCTCAGGTTTCGCAATTTTGAGCTATTCACTTGCATTGATTCAGTAACTCTAAAAACCAGAAAATTGTCACTTTTTACACATTACGTTTTTATTCACATAAATATTAAAATATTAAATAGTAAATAAGACCTAGTGAGGTTTAAAAAAAAACATAAATATTACCTAATTTTCATTTAAAAATAACTATTTAACAATAACATACAATTTTTATATGACAATTTATCCCAACAAATTAACTTTGGAAAACTATAGATTACTTAAGAATAATTAAATAAACGATTTGTTTGAGCCTGTTAAATCCAATTCTAACAGTAAACAATTTCACGAGCTCTCTGTTTAACTTGCTCGTCATTCTGTAATTTCGTTGGCGCGGATCGCTTAAGACTGCCTACCTCATTAACGGGCTGTTACAGCCGATTTAACCGTCCCGCCTCTCTCAATCCCTGTTTAACGCCCCGACACAGCGTTTCCTAAATATTTAGAAAAGCCTAAAAATAAACCCTCGTCCCAAGGATAACAAACAAGGGGCGGCTACAAATGTAACCGGTCAAAAACAACGTAGGGCGCCGAACTGTGAAAGGGGCTTAAAACCAAAATAGTATCGGTAGGGCGACATAAGACTCGACTCACGGGGAGATATGAAATGGTCCAGATGTCAGTCGGCCAGCTGGTTACAGCGGGAGTCGGTTGTTGATGGGGCGGATTAATTAGTGTCACTTGAGCTGGAAGCTAAATTGCCAAACATTAACCGATGGCTCCTACGTAATGGCGGTTTATTTGTTTAACGCCTCGACGCGGGAGGCGCGGCGGATATGTCCCATAAGGTCTCGTATCGTTTTACATTACTTAGGCGGGATATTTTTACCATCTGTTTTTTATATTTTTTTATCTTAAAGTATTGGGAAATACTAGTTTATAATTAGTTTTAATAACTGGTTTGTGTATGTATCTTTACAAAATAAATAAATGGCAAACTTTTGAGATTGTAAAATTGCAAATTTTAAAGGCCCTTACGTGTAAATAGTAATTAATTATAATACCTCCTTAATACATGGGTGTAGTTGTTTTATGGCATAATCTTAACTTGTAAGACCTTAACTTAAAACTTTATATTTAGTTTATCGAATTGTCATAAATTTGTATAATGACCTATTTACTAAAATACTATCTATTGTTTATTAACATCCTGATCCAAAAATTATTTGGTAAATATTATGTAGCGATAAAATTATACTTTTGCTTGAAAGCACCATTTATATGGTTTTCATAAGCCCCGCATATTAAGTTGCTATTTCGGTGTTTTTTAAATCAATAAAATCTTAAAATTGTATTTAACTAAGTCGTACAGTGAGACAACATGTATGTTATATTCAGCATTCATCTTACAACACGGTAGTACACAACTGCTTTTAACCAACCAACAGCTGTTTTAGAATTTAATTGAGTTTGAATTAGTCTATATGCAATCCTTGTTACCGCAATGCCAACTTTGGGGGCGGCAGTGCCATTTAGCATTGAAGTGATGATAGTTGAACACTACTTTGAACCACAGATCGGACCATTTGTAATGTATGAAAAAATCAATTAGGGTCGCAAATATTGTTTATGTTTACCCAAATGCCTTTACGTAGTAACACACGTCTATACAAATTGTATATTTGTTTTACATAACAAATTTACAATATAACAATGTAAATCTGCAACGTTAAAATTAAATAAGAGAAATATATTCAATTTCTATGGTATCTTATTTATAACTAGATTCACAAAATAAATTAGAACACGAATGTTTAAGATATTTGTGAAACAGAATATGCAATTCGCACATGTCAAAGGTAATCATTACACAAAGTGTGTTTGTTCCATCATACATATAATATAACTGACACACTTTTCTTTGTCAATGTATATCACAAAGAAAACCGGTGTTTAACAATATCATATTCCATTATCGGTAAATTGATTTATTCCAATACGATTTTTAATGTAATACAAGCGATATCTGTATGCAAAACGGATCTTGGAATCCCGCGGCGGTATTGTGCTTAATGTTTCAAAACAGGGATTTTTTACTTCAGAAATTTATTTAAACTCTTTACTCCATTAAACGTTAATTTTGTTTGAAAACTAATTTTAAATTGGAATATGCTACCATTGGACATTTGGGGTAAAAAACATCCATTGAAAAACAAATCCAATGAAAAACAACCATTGAGCTTTCAAAGTAACACTTACTTGGTAAATCATCATGTGAGTTTAATCCGAGCAAAGCTCGGCTCCATATACTATACACATAAATGCACATAATGCTAATGCAATTTCTTTGTCATCCACCGTGTTTAACAAATTCAGCTCGGGTTTTCGTTCCAACTATAACCACAAATGTCCACTATGAGAAATAAAGGATCCCATTACAAGGAAAGGAGTAATATTCGCGGCATAACTGCAACATAACTCCTGCCCGCTGTCATATCTCCTGGATCCTGGAGTGCGAATGCAGCGTTTTTGGATTCCGCTTTATTCCGGGAATACGCGCTGGGAAGAATAGTTATGTCACGGTTTGTTATTCCGTGCAACTGTGCTGTGCCGTGATTCTGTGAAACATTGGTCAAGTGTGGAATTTTAATAAGTTACATTTTAACTAATAATAATATTTTATTTAAGATTGTGTTGTTGAGTTTTTACAGATATTTTAGGAATAGTTGACGAATTACTTTAAGTGATTCAAATTTTCTCTATAGAAAAAATAGTGAAAAAAGGATAAAAAACTTGGAACAAAGACCAGAAAGGTTGATAACAATAATTAGCTCATTGAAATTTATTATTTTTAAAGACCATTTTTCACGTCAGTTCAACATTTTAGAGTCGGTTTGACAATTCGGAGTTTAAAACAATGTTTATGGACTAGTACCCAATGAATGAATTTACATCACTCTGGTTCATTTTTTAAAACTCACAAACCCTATTCAATCAGTCTTAAAGGCCCAGTTGCTCAGTAATAAAAATTATGGGTACGATTATAAAATGACTATACAAATATGAGTACACTTCAAATAAAGTACAAATTAATTATTGCAACTCTTTTTCATTGATTTTGTATCCACGAATAATTAATGTAAATTTGTTTACAGATTATGTTTTAATATGTGACGTTAACGTGGACACGTTAATGATTTGTACTCTTTCAGCTACATTACAATAACAGTATGACTTGAGTATTTGTTTTTTTTTAATTGAACACTAAATACTGAAATCAAATTAAATAACTTTGGATTAGTTGATAAATAATTTACAATTAATACATCTCCCACTTTACATTTGAATAACAATTTTCAGTTACCACACCACTTCACATCCCTTCCACTTAGTAAGGATTTATGTACATAAAACCGGTTTTAACGCACCCTCCCATAACTCCTGCCTACTAAAACTGCCTTACACCCTTGGAAGAGCTCCAGCCGTTGAACAAGGTGCCATAAACCCAGTCTCTGATACATACATATTTACACGGGGTTTATAGACGAACTTGTCGCAGCCGATTACCTTTACAGCTCACAGCAGCCCTCCCCGTCCAAGCTGACCCAGATAGCTTTAGTACTCAGCAGGCGCAGTAAACCGAGGTTGGCTGCACTGCGACATTAATCTCTCAGTTGGTAGCACTGTGACACGTCTTCCGGGGTGGCTGAGAGTCGGTGGGTGGCTGAGATAATTTATGGGCGTAAGTGGGAAATTTATTGTACCTCTGAAGGGAATAAACATTGTTATCTTGGATGAAAGGACCGGTGATGCCTTGGGAATAAGGTGTTATTTATAAGTAGGATACAACTATGTTAGGTTGTTGTGGTTAATTGATTAATTAAATAGCTTGTTTCAGGTGTGTGCAATAAAAAACATGATCGAACCTTATTAGATTCGAATTACGCTAGAATTTAAATAGGAGATTTAAGTTGTTACGTGTGTTAAAAATTGATGTAAATACTCATTTTTTATGGCAAGTTATTTTTTTTTTTTTTACACGCCGCTATTCCAATAAATTAATTTAAAAGAGTAATTCAACACGTATACGTAAAGTTAAAAGGCTAAATATTGTATACGAAACTATTTTTTATATAAGCTATAAGATGATTTTTATTTCAAAGATATAAAAACCTCAAAAACAACTGAATGATTAGGAAACCTATTTTAAAATAAATTTAGTGAGTAGAAATCAACAATGTTTTTCTTATAATTTTATTTAATTTTGATTCCTAAAAAATGTATCTTCTAGCTACAATTTCATTCCTTAAGTTTCAGATTTGCCTATCAAAAATACTTACCCGCCTAAAACAACGATCCATGTTGATTACGACTTGAAACATGCTTGGCATCGAAAACATCGTTTTAAACAACTTATCAAGCAGTTGGTGTTTTCATTTTTCCTCCAAGTCAACAGAGTACAAAGAAGTCACACCTCTCAGAAGCATAACCTTTGTTCCCAAACGGCCGAACATGAAGTACAATGCGCCCCGTTTATTCAAAACCCCAAACTTATGACATCCGGAAGGTCCGGTACTTTATGGAGCGGCTTTGACCATAAACTCGTAACAATGGTGGAGGAGGGGATGGGGACGGGTAAGGACCACCGACACAATAACTCCGACGTTAGTCATACCGAAAGAGATTCAAGTGCGGGATTTTGATCCCCGTTTAGGGATTTGTCGAGCTTCATGGGGATAAATGAGGGTTTTAAAAATAGCTAGAGAAAACGGTTTAGTGGTATATTTTATAGGTGGTTATTATTCTTTTGTAATATACGAATAATAATAATAATAATTGAGTTGTTAAATAAAGAGTAGCGTTTGAGTGTCGATTCGGTGATTCTAGATCGTAATACACCAAAGTAAAGTGATTTTTTATTTTTTATTTCTTTTGATAAATTAAGACATTTTTATAACTTTTATAAAACTTAGTGCCTTTAAAATACTTATTGAAAGTCTTAAAGACACAAAACTGAAATAAAGTTAACGCGAAATCCTTCCAACACAGAAAACCTTCGTAAATATAATCGTAAACTCATGAACAAGTCTGTTATATACTGTGATATACCAAGAATAAATTGAGTCCTATTACATGTAATGAACGCATTTTTAACTAAACATCCAATCAAATAAAACCTTCCCAATAAATATTGGCAGTTAAAGGCCGGTGGAGCTCAGCCTAGACAGAATGTGATAGTTTGTGAATGTCTTTAGTAGCTATTAGTAAAAAAGTGAACTATGCAAATCAACCGGGGAAAACAACCAGACGGCAAGACTATAGGTTTTAAAATTATTTTGCTTATTTATTTTTGACTACTAACTACTACTGTAGTATACAAGTATATCATTATGTTACAGATGTAAATTCTACGTTCCCTGGATCATTTAAAAATCAATCTTCGAACCTAAAACTTCAAATAAACATTTAGGGAAAGTATGTATACCTTTTACAGTGGGTATAAAGGTTGTGGGATAAGGGACAAGGAGGGATTTTAAAGCTATCGAGGTATTCGTTCCCCCAGACGGAGACCCGGACTACTTCCCAGTCATGTCTTGACGGACCCAAGCCCCGAGCGCGGGCTGAGGCGAGAGTCTGAATTGATTCATACAGCCTGATCAACGCCACACCCTGCCCACAATGGCACATAAATAATCTACATTTACCTCTCATTCTTTTCGGCCCATTCAATTCGGCTACACTTTTGACACGCGGGTTTACGGCCCTCTGTTCCACCTTGGAAAGCTAACAGTGAAATAATAAAAGCGGCGCGTGTAGATTGTACGGGGACATTACCTTTTATAATGCCAGGCCTGCAGTAACTCCGGATTGGAGCAACGCGCAACGTGCGAATTCCCGGGCCCGGGCCGATATTCAAATACAATCGGTCGTAACCTGAGGTCGGGCGACCTTTATGTTAAGCGGTGTTACAAAATAAACTAACTTATTGAAAGTAAAGGTTCGCACGAACTTTGGAAATATTGCATTACTATTGTGGAAATTTCCATAGTGAAAACACTTAACCTTGTATAATTTAACTTCGGAAGTTAATGGTCATTTCACGATGATTTATGAATACCGTACTCAATGATATTAGATTAAGTAGGAATAGTTATAAATTTAACTCTTTAATGCTAAATATTAAAAGTTTTCCTGTATTGAGTCCTTTGTACTTCCTAAAAAAATAATGAAAAACAAAAATTACATTTTACAAAACATTTATTAAAATTTAAAAGTTTTTTTATTTTTATAAACAGTATTTTGTTTACTTTGATTCAAAGCTTTTATTTAAACCACTAACATACAACATGAATACGTCTCAAGCGAAACAATTCTTCAAAATCCAGATTCACTAAAGGATAAAAACTAAATAAATAACAAAGGGAACAAAACGAGTCACATGAACGTATGATAAACAAACCCAGAATAAAGATAAACGTAAACATAACGATATTACAAAAGCGGAGCAGTCGCTGAAGAAAACAAGTCTCTAAAGTTCTGATTCAGTCAATATCAATATTTCGTGTAAGTCTGCCCGGAGGATCCTCCTGTTTATTCCGCGAGTATCATAAACATAACGGATATAAGTTACCGAGCGGCTCTGTTTTTGTGTGCATTGCCTTTCGGGAACCTTATCTTAATGGAAACTCCCGACTGGAAGTAGTTACGGAAAGGTAAAGTTGTGCTCTGGGAAATATTGAGCTCTCCCGCTCCGTGGCTGACCCAAATTGCCCTCTGTAATGTCGAGCGCAACCGGAGTTCTTAAACATTATTGTCCCCATTCTGTGTAACAAGTTTTGGACGAAATAACAACTGAGTACCCTGCGAGTTTCCGTTTGTATAACTTTAGTTCTATTCTTCGTTATGCAGTGCTGGCACGTTCGTGAGTTCATGGAATATTGTTGGGAGCTTTGTAATTAATTATGCTATTCAAACCCAAAACAGTGTAGATAACAATTTTAAATGTATGCGTATAAAACGTATACATGGACTCTTAACTGCACAAAACTCGCCTTCGTCAAGTACCATATAATTTAATCTTGTTATTGGATTAATAATTATTTATAATATAGTGTAGTTAAAATTGCAAATCCTTATTTTTACTATGGCCTAAAATATATAAGTGCATAAAAATACATTTTCTATACGATGCACGAACGGAGTGTACTAGTCGTGGTTAGGTGTTCTGTCAAAGCGGCATGTGGAAAAAAATAAAAGATTTGTAAAATCCTTATAATGTGGCCCGTTTATTCGGTCCAGCAAAATTTCCGTGACTTGTCTGGGGCAATTGTTTGTATTTTCCGTTTTATTTGTATTGCAATTGTGTATGTTATATACTTACAAGGACCTGAATAAAGGTGTAGGGTGAATAAAGGCTAAGGTGAGTGACCCCCCTTGCCTACAAAACTTGTAATTTAGGAATAGAAAAAAATGAATCTTTGATATATATTATTCCTCAAGGATATTTTTCGTTTGTAGGCCACACTGAACTTAATACTGAATCAAAAATAATAATCTAACCATCATTTTGAAGATTACCTTCACCTCTAAATGTGTTAAATAAATAAACAGTATAAAAATATCTTACTTCTTTATTTGTCAACATATATGTGGTACAATTTTACAGCTACAAAAAATCACTTGTTCCAATGCGCAAGCTGCGCATGGGCAACTCTATAGTATAGTTTTAATAATTAATTTAATTCATCACTACCCTAACAGAAGTTTAACCTATTTTAAAATCCTGCAAAGTAACCACAACAATGTATTATTTGATATTCAATATCAATTAAACTTGTATTTCAAACTAATGTATACTGGGTATATTTTGTATTAATGAATGGGCTCTTTAGAATGTCAGCTTCCAGTCAACTCTGTAATCACAAATTGTAACTGATGTTTGAGTATATTGCAAATTTGATATTATGAAAACAGTTGATAAAATATTTTAGAATCCATTTAATATAATTTAGTTTCCGAAGTTTAAAATATTGTTTTAACAACTATTGTGACATGTATGACGCACTCACTTTCGCAAATATCAAGACGTTTCGGGATCTGAAATATGTTCCTACCTCACGTGTTAAGAAAACTGCACCAAGAACATAACACACTTAGAGACAAAAATCAAGGCAAAGCAGAATTCAATTCAAAAATCATCTAAATCAAAGAACTGTAAAACCAGTCATAAGTTCAGAAGGTTAAAGTGGCAAAGGCGCGTCGAAGTACAAGCGAAGACGGGAGTGACGGAGTTATTAATGGTAAATGTTGGATCAGCGGAGAAATGTTGTCAGAAATAGCAGGGTTACGTGACACGAGGGCAGAGTTGAACATTAATCAGTCGCAACAATACTGTTGATTGTTCCCATTGCCGAGAGATAGTGCGGGCAGCCTTTCACCGTCTGGCATTTGGGAACACCACCTTCTCAATGTTATCTGGCGATAATGCCTCGACCGGGTTGTGTTGAGGAACAAACGGATCGTGAAAGATCCGGTGGTAATGTTTGTAAAGCACAAAGGATCATTTACTTAATATTAACTCAGCAATAATAATATAAAGAGTTTGCACGCAGCACGCTGACGTGAGGGAAGTGAATTTCCACATAAAAACTTTTAAAAGTCAAAATCAGTGTAAAAACATACATTTATTCCAATTTTTATTAAAATCTGAAAACAGTGATTTTTTGGCTGTTCTGATGCTCCTGGTTTTATTTACCTGCAAAGCTGGGGATACAATTTTGCGCATTATCATGTCAGGAGAAGATCCAGACAGGCTTGAAAGTAGGCGTGAGGTTGCTGGTGATGATAAAAGTACGCTAACAAAGGAATAACCGGCTTTTCTAGTGGTACTGTGTTTAGTCGAGCAATATTTTTTTAATAAGTCGGTAAATATTTATGCTAGAATGACGAGAAACGGCTTAACACTTTCGCCTCACTAATTTCCATCTTTCTACATGCATTAATTTTACATACGGTGCTTTTCTGACCCTTTTTGGGCCCAAAACTTGAAATTTGAAAGATTATTTCCCAAAAAAGGGGTTTAAAGTTTTCCGATTGTTTTGCCCAACGAAGTTGTCCAACTGATTAAAGATAGGAACGTCCCTACCAAATTTGAAGTTAATCGGACAAAAAATGCGACCGCTAGAGTGCAAACACACACACACATATATATATATATAACAAATTTTGAACGACCCCCCAAAACGTGTTCAGGAGGTCACGTTAGGAACTTCTATAGTGGTCCCCGGCTTAAGTTTCACCGTGCGGGTCATGCTAATAGTTCACTTTCCAAAGGAAATTCACTAATAAGAAATTCGCTTCCTTGTCCCGTAAAGAACAGTATGTTGAAAAGACAAATATGGACTTTAAAAATAACGTAAAAACCAGTTACAGTAATAGTTTTTATGACATTTTCTTTTATCTGCATGTTTCTGTCTTCTGGGGTTCAGAAAGCTTTACTGATAAGGCAAAGGAAAGGAATCGAACCAGAAGTTATAAGTGTTATCATATGTTGAATTACATTTCGAAAATTAGAATTCGCTGAGAGTTCATACATTCGATATTATAATCCTGAAACTCTTACCAGCTTCCCAGCCAAGTCAACACTGCATACATTAGCAATCGTGCCACCTCGTTCCATACACCACTCACTTATTGAGTCATAACACAACGTAGCGCTACATGTATTACGTGGTATGAGGGAGCCAGGGGCAGTAGGAATGAAATTATACTAAAAGCTATGATTAAATTAGCCGATTAAGCCACTGGAATAATTGAAAGCATAATGCAAGTTGCAACACCGCCTCGGGGGGAGGCGTAAGACCTTCGACTGCAGCGCTGCCTGGCGGTGTTAATTACAGTGGGACTGCAGTGTGACACCGAGAGTCCCAAGGGGCTGCAGGGGACAGGTTTAGGTCCAAGGTTCCGGAGTACTCCAGGGGAGCGATCTGGGTCCAAGGTTCTTCCTGGTCGTGCTGAGCGCCTCCCCCGCCGCTCCCCATCCGGCTGTGTCATAGCTGGGTCCGGATACGGTGATTCAGAAGGCACTTGTTTATATAGGTAGCTGATAGATTGATGATTCAGTTTACTTTGGGTGATTCACGTTTGGTTTCGAGAGCAAAGGATTTAGTTGTTTATGAGTAATACGGACGTCTGACGTCAATGGTTAAAATAAACAAGCTGAACGACGTTTCGTGATCTAGAATCTGATTTCGTCTTCAGGTGAAAAGAATACCTGGAAAATAACCGGATAGTAGCATATAATTGTAAAGCTAGAGAGATATAAATCACAAAAGTGCTAAAAATAGAGGACCATGAGGATAAATAAAGGACCATGTACAGTATCTCTTGATTGTTGCTGCTAATCTTTTACTATTAAGCAAGATTTGTTGTCTAGTGATGGAATACGATTCAAGATCCCGAAACGTTAAAATTGATTTTAGTGCATTAAGCAATGAATTTTAGTTCACTATGTTTTGTGTAGCAACAAGACACAAAATTATGGCCGTACGATGTTTAAACAGTCAAAGTAAACACATTTACAAATATAATGTTTTGCGAGTTTGTATTCTAAGGCCATTAGTAAAACTATATTTTCATACACTCATCTTTGAATATTGATCTTAGCAATTGAAGACGAGATGAACATTAAAAGTAATTTTTTAACAAAATTAATGCTAAAAATATTCTGTGTGAAATTTATATTGTGGTACCAATTCCGTTACTTAATAAGTCTTAATCAGGTGCAAATAGCAACATTTCATCCTCAGGAAATAATTTCCTGTATAATACCCTCCAAATTGCGCTCCCTTTGAAATGTCTCAGCGTGTTACTAATTCCTCACTTAAAATATGCAAATTGCACGACCGACAACCGACCGAAATCGGACACTTGAAAAAATAGCTGCAACCTCGCGGCCGATTATCGCTCGATATAATCGCACATTTAATTGACTTTATAATTACCCGGGTAATTGCATTAGGTTAATCACTGAATAAACTCATTAATAAACGTCCGCGTCAATTAATATTTGCATGACGCCGGTGTAGGAGTAATCGAGCTCGTAAAGTATGTGTAACAGAGCCTCGGAGTGGGTGGTGGGGGTGGGTGACCGGGGGAGGGGGGTGTTACCAGACAAATGTGCAATAAAGGTGACATCCGCGCGTGATCTGGGTGACCAACGGGCGCCTGTCCACACCGCCGCGCCACGGGCGATGGTAATTCACTGTGAATGTCAACTCGGCGGTTTACCTTTCTGGTCATTTCAGTAGGTAAATAAAAAATTGTTTTTAAATAAATTTTGCACTTAATTATTTTTGCTTGGCAGGTTTTAACTCAGAATATATATTTTAAATGTTTGTATTATCCAACCATTACTGGGATGGGAATTTTCGGGAATTTGCTTGGCGGGATTTTGTACAATATTTTTGTTGTAAGAAGGTTTATACAATAAAAATATGGATAAACAAAACTCCAGGATATTATTTAACACTGAATAAACACTGCTAAAGCTGATGTTATTCAAGAATCCGTTGTATAAATGCAAAAACATAACAAATTATTTATTAAAATAACTAACTTTTAGTTGTTCAATATAATTTAGTTTGATTAAAACTATGTTCAGATCCATCTTTAAACATGTAATTTTTTTTATTTTGTCCCATGGATTTCCTATGTGGATCCCAATGTTTTAACGAAGGCTTCATATACGTTCGTTTGGTTCACATCAAAATGCAGTGTATCACAAAGAAGAAAGAATTCTTTCATCTCTTTGAGTATATACAGTTGTATTATAGTAGGTGTTACACATAGTTGTTAGTGCAATTGTTTGAAATATTTCTAAACCCCTAAGAGCAATGTTATCTTTTAATTTCCATCCAGCCTAAACGTGTGGTCGGATATTGTTGATTTATGGCTTGTTTTAAAGAGGAACGAATAACTAGGTGATTTAATTGAGCAAAATTTCTTATTTATTTATAATTTTGTCCCAAATACTAAAAATTAAATAATTTGCTATCGAATTTTAAAAAGTAAATCGAAAATTTGTTTACTTAAATCTCTAGATAATTACCAGTACGACATTCCTACCAAATTTTAAAGCAATATATTCACAAACAACTACTGTAAGGAGCTTGAAAGTTAACATTGGCCTTATGGGGGAAGCAGGTAGAAACGTGTTAACGCAATAAGTCTCGTGACGTCGTGCCTGGTGTCCCCTCTTAAACTCAGTTGATATTTTAAATATAGGCTTTTATGCTGAACCTTTTTAAGTAGTAAAATTTATGTGATAGGTTTTGACACAACTTTTAAAACCTAAGAAGAGACAAGCAGAAATCAAAGTGAGACGTAAAATATTGAATTGTAAATATTCAACGACATCAAAAGTATAAGATCGTACAAAAACGTTTATCAGACCATAATACAACTATATTATAGCGCTAAGGGTAAGATAGAAAAGCTAAATTCAACCAAACATACTTACCTCTCGGTATCATTAATGAGGCACGAACATTGGTATCAATTGCAGCACATAAATCCACAGTTTTATAACACGTCTGGAATATAAAACCCGTTTTTATTTATGCAATGAGTTAATAAATGAATGATATGTAAATGTAACTATGATGTATCAGATCAAATGACGTAAATTTATTTCTAGCAATCCATGAAATAGTTTTTGCAGCATTCCTTCGATCACTTACTTATTGCCTGTCATGCCGGAATTTCTCCAAGCATACTTCAAGCGGAGAGATGGCTATCGACCCGCATGAGAGCTATGCGATACATTATTCCGAGTGAAAGATTGTAGAGTACTTATGCAATGTTATGTTTTGAAATTCCCATGAATAAATTGTACATACAGAGCACTTATTCTTAAGTGAATCTTGTCCAATATAGGAGCAGGTTTCTTAGTGCCATCTCACTTTGCTCCTGTTATTATAATAAGCGTTCTGTTCAAGTTTAAATCGATCCTGTTTAAATTAATTTTCGCTTTTTAGCTGATAGAAGAGGTAAATAGTTGTAAAGTGTAGCGATTACTGTAATGAGAAATGAGGCCTTTCGTAGTAAACGTTAGCAATGCAATAGTGCTGAATGGCTTTTTAATATCTGGCTGTTCCGCAATTTCCTCATCTCGTCTATTTAAATTACTTCAATTAGGTTTTTATTTAACTAAACTTGTCATATATTAGTAATATGGATTGATTTAATTCAACCAGTTAATTTTATAATGTACATTGTTTGTTGCGGTATTTTTCATTTGTTTGACCGTTTAAGCTAAGAGAAGTGTTGTCAAACTGATTAAAACTTTCGTGATTCTCCTAGGAAAATATCAAATACTCTTGAAATTAAATGCAAACTTTATAAATAAGAAGTAGAGCTAATAGTTTATTTTCATACTTCCTTTGTTATTTTTAACGAAGGAGAACTATAATAGAACCATAACAAAAATCCTTCAAACTCGCATTACTACATCCCAAAAATAACAGACCAAATTTTTCTGAAGGCATTCAACCCATTTTGCCTTCAGCATTCAATCCACCCCAGAGTGATCCTTTCATCCCAAAGGTGGAACCGCCCGACTAACCCTAGGTCAACGTTCGCGGGCAAGGAAGAAAGCGTGGGAGGAAGTGGGACCACTTGGGATCGGCGACGTTGACGATGAGGTTTCAAGAGGTTTCCGGGAAAGTCGGGGGTTGAAAGACGTTGGGGCGTTAGTTTGTAAAAACACTGGAACAAAGCTTCCTGACAGGCTTTGTTTGTTGGGCTAATCTGCGGTCCTGTCCTCGTTAGTGTCTGTGCACGTGCGTCTACCGCATAGACCACAGACAGACCGACAGACAGCGGAGGAGACGCACTGCGACCTGACACACGGCATAACTGTACCTCAATATCTCAATAAGCATATAATACCCCGTCCAAGCAAACCTGCGTACTCAGCGACTTTCCAATGAATATATATGTATTAATAACACATTAAGCCAGGATTCATAAGAAATGTATTCACAAATAAGCGATATTTCAAATATTAAGTAATCTTCATAAGAATAAAATTGGGGATGCATACGCAGGTTCGATGTTACAGGAACCATAGGCGAAAAATTGTTTTTTTGTGCAAACAACAATAAACCACAACCAGATAAAGCCATAGACCAAGTTTCGTCAATTTATGTTCATAAGTAAGCGAGATATACAATTTTTATTTTTCTCCATAAGAATAACATTAGACAACTTTCAATATCTCAGGAACCAATTGACGTAGAGCAATGGTAAAAATAGAAAATTCTTAGTTTAAAAAAAATCTAAATTCAATGGTGAAAATTTATATTTGATTTAAATCAAAATTACATGTAAAAACCCCTTTACACCCATTTTTGGTAATAGCTTCTTCCCTATAGTGGGAATTCGCTAAAACCATAACTAAACCAAATTGAGACGTTCTAAAGAAATATTTATTTATTCCAGGTCCTAGTCAGAAAGCGATCGCAGACTAAGTGGACGGTCCAGTCACGAAACTTCGCGTTTTTCTTGCTTCCCCCATAAGGTCAATGTTAACTTTCAAAGCCCGTCCCTCCTCAACAGATTATTCAATATAGTTGTCTCATGGGTCATTTTAAAGAGCAAAAATATACAACCTGTCGATTTTAGTGAGCAAATGTTTAGTATAACTAATAATAAACGTTAAAAAAAATCAAAATATTGAATATCTACGATGTTTCATTGAACTACTTCTGATTTGGAAATCATGCCCACTAAAATCGCCTGGTATTTTTTCGCTATACAAAATAAATCATAAACCATTGCTTTCCAATAATCCGTTATGGAGAGACGGGTTTTGAAATTTATCGTTGGTATTACGGGAGACGTAGAGGACTGGAACTTTTCTGGAGGAGGGAGGCGATATTAGAATCTTAATCCACTATGGTTTTTTGTTGATATGACTTAATTATTGTTTTCAAAAGTTGAGATAAAATGTCAGATGGAAAAGGTGGGTTGAATTTAAAATGGTATATTTTGGTTATATATACGGTAAAATGTACGAGGCCATTTTCAGAACATCTTACGAATGTTTGCTCTACAGCTAAGTAGAGACCGTATAAAGGGGAGGGTTTGTTATTTCACCATGACTTTCTATTTAGCATGCGGTCTGCATGCGGTTTGAACTAAATAAATTACATGTCATTACAACCAAGAAAAATAATTATATGAAATATGAAATACGTTATACAAACATAAAATCATGTTTTGGCATTAAATTTGAGTATTCTTTCACCGTTTCCAAAATGGGAGCCATTTTTATGGTTTCAAAGTTTTTCAAATGAATATCTTAAACCTATCAATTTTAGGAGAAAAGTGTCATCAAAAGGTTGTCTCATTTAAAAAAATAATAATAATTGTATTAAGATGCTAAGCATCGGATTACAAATTACTGAAAAAGTGTGATTTTTGCTATCAAAAATATTTTAGCTTATATTTCCATTCCAAGATTGTTTATTTAAATATGTGATTTTGGGGTGTCAGATAAATATTTGGTTGGAAAAATATACGAAATGTTTTCATATTATGCACAGTCTACATGTTTGTTTTAACTTATACTTCATCATTGTTGAATTTTACGTTTAATAAATTGATAACTCTTTCATGAAATGTGTGTTCTTCTCTTTCTAACCTAAATCATACAGAAAGAGAGAACACACATTTCAGAAAAGAGTTTTAACTTATATCAACAACAATACAGTAATAAGCCGTTTTCAGTATTTCGGGTGTGCTTATCTATTAAATCAGTGAATACGTTTGTCGGTTTCAATCACACATTTAATACACGTTGGTAAGACTGGCTCAAAATACATCTCGGATTTACAATACTTCATGGAAAGCTCTTTCATAAATAGTAGAGCGTTATAATTAAATATTCTTCAAAATAATACCAATTGTAGTTTTCTCATAAACATATTTATCTCATAGTGCACATAAAAATGTATTAATAACAATAACTTTTGTTTTTTTAACAACTGGGTATTTTTTTGCAACTCTTGCAGCAATATTGGGTTTGGAGTTAATCTTTCAGGGAATCGTTACATCTGTTATACAAATTTTATAATGAGACTTTATATGTTGTTTGACCTGACATTGGTGAAACTATTACAAACTATTTCTATGACGGATTTGGAAAAGCTACACATCGAAAACTGCATATTGCAACGCTTAATTATTTACTAGTTGTCCTGTTGCTCTAATCCGATCAATAAATATTGTGTTACCGTTCCAAAGCCAACATGGCTTGCTGATTAACTGTGTTTACTCTATCCAGCTGATTGCTTAAAACTTATAGTTTTTCCCAATGTTAAGCTTATGGGAAAAACTCAACTTTAAGGGGCCCCAGGGCCAGTCACAAATTATTTCTCTGTAAAAAAAGTTTCCTGCACAACTTTACGTTAGTCTCTTTTCAATGACACCAAAAATATGAAAATCGGTTCAGTAGTTTAGGAGGAGTGATTGTCACAAAAAACTTGCTCGCCTATTAAATAAGTAGATATTACTTTTTCCTTAATCTTCGTAAACAGTTTATAACCGGAAAATCGTAAAGACTTGAGATTTCAGGAATGGAGTGTGTAATTACATAGCAGAAAACCGATACAAACTGTAACGGTATTTACTAGAAGAAAAACAATATAACTGTTTGCTTTTATGAGTGGCTTATTGTTCCTCGACTAGCTGATCCGTCTCGGTTATAACTACAACGGAATCCAACGGCAAAAAAATAAATAAAAATGCCCAACAATCTTCGTAACGACAGACCGAGAGAACTCCTTATAGAGCTACGAACCAGATTGAAATTGACTGGCAAGATGGTTTTACTGTATGCCAGTGTAATTTTAGGATTTCGATTGGGGAGGAAAATTATCGTTTTCATGGTTATTGTGACTTTTTATTTATAAAATAATATGCTTTTCAAGTTAATGGGGGCAGCCCTTCGTTCACCTTCCGACTTACACCTAAATATATTACATAGAATATTTTATCTGCTTCTTCAATCCAAAGCTAAACAATTCATAAATCTCACCCTTTCTTGGTGGTTGTTAAAATAGTAATTGTTTTGCAGAAAATACATTTAAAAACCAGGAGAACAAATATTTGTATTGCGAACTAAAATGTTTAACAATAAAGTTCAAAAAAGTGTGCTGTTTTAAAATTAAAATTGATTAAATTTACATGGTTCGCTTTTTATTAAAGGTGTGTCCAGTTACAACGAATTTCGGGTTTCTACTTTTTTATCCTGTTAGAGCAATGTTGACGTTTTAAGTCACGTCTCTCCTTATCCGATTGTCTAAAATCATCGATTTATAAAAAAAATTTAAAAATAAATAATAATTGATTTAAATTATTTTTAAGAACAAAAACCCTAGCGAAGAGGTCTTAGCTTTAAGTATTAACCTAAATATTTAATAGTTGTATAGGTATTTGCAACACACTATTCACTAAACTAAACCCGTTCGGAATTTGTTAAGTCATCAATCGTCGAACGGGTAATGCGTTAAGGAGCAACGGCACTGACACGTTATCATTGGTGTTATATGATTGACTTAAGCGAAATATTTTGTGACTAGAACCCCCTTATAGTACCAAGTATTTGCTACATTTGGTATCCTTCCTCTCCATCGAATCCACATTGCTCCAGTCCACTTTGGACACAAAGCAGTGAAGTGCCAGCTCTCTGGCTTCTCCCCGGTCCAGCTGCCTGCATGGCCCACTCTAACAACCGCCAAATCTATGGCCCTCTTTGTTTGTGTTTCCTATGAATATGGCGTGGCCTACGCCTATCCCGGGGATTTGCATACACCTGATTTATCGCGGCTGACGTCTGATTTATCCCGCAGTTTTGTTGCTCCTCTGCTTTGCTCTGGTTGGGGACATTATTCGTCGCGACGACACTTCTCTGCCCGGGTGCGCGTTATGCAGAGGAATGTATAATTCATGCGGCACATTTCCACCTAGGTTTTAACTCGCGCGGTACAACAATGATAATCGTATGAAGGCTTTGTTCTGGATTTATTGGACAGTTGTTGTCAAGGTCGTTTTGAGCTAGTGTAAATTTAGTTTATGTTACTTGTGATTTAAGAAACAGGAGTGCTTGACCGGTAGGCTGACAGGAGATTTTACAGTTTACAAAGTTCTCGGGTTGTCGGTTGTTTTTGCACTTGTTTTGTGTTTGTTTTAATGTTTTTACACGTCTTGTGAAAATACCATTTCAGCTCGAGAAGAGTCCGATAATTTCAACCGTGAACGCTTACATAATCCAGATACAATTAGTAGTTCATTTCATCCTATGTAACTTCTTCCTTTATTTCTTTATCACCAATCAATACGTTTTCGGACACAGTCAAGTATGTATGGATTTTTTTTTATTTTCCTCTTATGTGTGTAACCAGTCAAGCGACTTATTGAAATTAAATTTCCTTTATTCAACTTCATGATGAAGAATGCAATTTTATCACTGCACTCTTGTTCTAGTACCTGCCTAATAAAAGGTGTCTGACCTTTCATATAATTATGTGGTTTAATTATTTGGCAGGTATCAAGTTTAAAAACACAGTTTATAGATGAAATGTTCCTACTACACGTCAGTCTCTTATGTACATTACTATTTTCTAGTCAATTTTAAAGTAAAGGGCCTAAATTAAATATGTTGTAAAATGCTCACCTCTATCAAGACACCACATATCTTCCCACAGGGTGAATACCTTTCTTCCCCTCGCATTCTAGGTGTTTCCTGAACGATTGGACGTTACCCGTCGACAAAGGTGTTGGAGGTGAGAGTTTGGCCCAACACTGAGCCCCGAACACTGGGCTCGTTGGCACCGCACACCTTCCACAATGAACTTTTGTCCCAACGGCCATTCAGTAATGAGAATTATGCTTTTCCCACCTCGGCTCGCGTTACAACCAGTCCGAGCGCTAAACGCCAGACGCCTTTTTGCTCCTCAATGACCCATATTAAACGCTCCGTCCGATCTCCCCAGGGACTTAAACACCCGCTGCGGCTTCCATTTATAGAATGCAATAGTGCGGTTTTATTTTCAGTTTATGGTTGTTTTAAACAGTAGGTAGGCGCTCGTTAACGGGTGTTACTGCTCGCGGGTAATTGGATGGCAATGCCTCTCGCGTCGATACTTGATCAATAGTTGGGATTGAGATTGTAAAAGGACGGAGTGCTAGTAAATACTGTAATGTTATCATACAACTTGGAATAGTTATTGGTACACTTAGCATAATTTGTAGTACTGTACTTTGTGTACAGACTTTGCGTTGACGTCAATGAAGTTTAAGTCAGTCCACATATTTTCTACAGTGGATTGGAACAGGTGGAAGAGTACACTTGACTACCATGTTTTCATCTATAATTATAAATACTAACTTTGCCCAACAACTTAGCTTGATCACCTGATGACAGTTTTATAGGCAAATCAAACCACACAGGAGAACCTGAGGGCATGTATGTATTTCTCTCCAATTTTGAAACAAGTAAGAAACCTAAAATTATTATGTGCAATAATTTAGGGGTTTATCACGGTAACGTCTTAAAATTTTGATCGGCGGGACTCTCATTTGAGTACCTGAATTACAAAATTAATAGTTTTAAATATTTATTTCTTCTAACTGACTATACTTAATGTGGCTCAAAACTGTTGGCTAAAGAATCCACCAACAATATAGTTAACTGCAACACTATGCTAAGGTTGTAGTGAAATTTGTTGTAGTATCTACAGTAACAAACCACACTGATACAACAGCATTACAAGTGAATATAGATCGTGGCAGTAGGCGGGAGTACAACACTACAAAACAAAGCGGCAGATGGACTCCACAGATAGTGGTCTACCACTTGTTACAATGGAATCGGCGAGGGACAATAGCGTATATGACTGCATTGACAATTTTACTGTGCCACATTGATGGTATCACGGCCACCTCTAACGAGCTCTCGCCGTGGTTTACTATCTTTGGACAGTAAATTTGTAGCCAGTTTATTGTTGGTGGTCGCATAAACGGCTGATTTATGAAGGCAGAAGCGATGCGATTGGCGAGTGCTCGATAGTGCGGGTTCGCTGGGGCTGGCAGTGCCACCGTGGGCGTGGGGAGAGGTCTGAAACAGATGACGAGAGCTACCGTGGGCGCGGGGAGAGGTATGAAACAGACGACGAGTGCCAGTACGGGTGTGGGGAGAGGTCTGAAAATGACGACCACTGCTACCGCGGGGGTGGGAAGAGGTCTGAAACAGACGACGAGTGCCACCGCGGGTGTGGGGAGAGATCTGAAACAGATGGCCAGTGCCACCGCGGGTGTGGGGAGAGGTCTAAAACAGACGACCAGTGCCACTGCGGGTGTGGGAAGAGGTCTGAAAACGACGACCACTGCTACCACGGGTGTGGGAAGGGGTCTGAAACAGACGACGAGTGCCACCGCGGATGTGGGGAGAGATCTGAAACAGATGGCCAGTGCCACCGCGGGTGTGGGGAGAGGTCTAAAACAGACGACCAGTGCCACCGCGGGTGTGGGAAGAGGTCTGAAAACGACGACCACTGCTACCACGGGTGTGGGAAGGGGTCTGAAACAGACGACGAGTGCCGCCGCGGGTGTGGGGAGAGATCTGAAACAGACGGCCAGTGCCACCGCGGGTGTGGGGAGAGGTCTGAAACAAACGACGAGAGCTACCATGGGTGTGTGGATAGGCCTGAAACAGACGGCGAGTGCCACCGCGGGTGTGGGGAGAGGTCTGAAATAGACGACCAGTGCCACCGCTGGTGTGGGGTGAGGTCTGAAACCAACGACCACTGCCACCACGGGTGGGGGAAGAGGTCTGAAACAGACGACGAGTGCCACCGCGGGTGTGGGGAGAGATCTGAAACAGACGGCCAGTGCCACCGCGGGTGTGGGGAGAGGTCTGAAACAAACGACAAGAGCTACCATGGGTGTGTGGAGAGGCCTGAAACAGACGGCGAGTGCCACCGCGGGTGTGGGGATAGGTCTGAAACAGACGACCAGTGCCACCGCTGGTGTGGGGTGAGGTCTGAAACCAACGACCACTGCCACCACGGGTGTGGTGAGAGGTCTGAAACAGACGACGAGTGCCACCGCGGGTGTGGGGAGAGATCTGAAACAGACGGCCAGTGCCACCGCGGGTGTGGGGAGAGGTCTGAAACAGACGACGAGTGCCACCGCGGGTGTTGGGAGAGGCCTGAAACAAGGCGAGTGCCAGCACGGGTTGGGGGAGAGGTCTGAAACAGACGACCAGTGCCACCGCGGGTGTGGGAAGAGGTCTGAAATAGACGACGAGTGCCACCGCGGGTGTGGGGAGAGGTCTGAAATAGAAGACGAGTGCCAGCGCGGGTGTGGGGAGAGGTCTGAAAACGACGACCACTGCTACCGCGGGTGTGGGAAGAGGTCTGAAACAGACGACGAGTGCCACCGTGGGTGTGGGGAGAGATCTGAAACAGACGGCCAGTGCCACCACGGGTGTGGGGAGAGGTCTAAATCAGACGACGAGTGCCACCGCGGGTGTGGGGAGAGATCTGAAACAGACGGCCAGTGCCACCGCAGGTGTGGGGAGAGGTCTGAAACAGACGACGAGAGCTACCGTGGGTGTGTGGAGAGGCGTGAAACAGACGGCGAGTGCCACTGCGGGTGTGGGGAGAGGTCTGAAACAGACGACCAGTGCCACTGCTGGTGTGGGGTGAGGTCTGAAACCAACGACCACTGCCACCGCGGGTGTGGGAAGAGGTCTGAAATAGAAGACGAGTGCCAGCGCGGGTGTGGGGAGAGGTCTGAAAACGACGACCACTGCTACCGCGGGTGTGGGAAGAGGTCTGAAACAGACGACCAGTGCCACTGCTGGTGTGGGGTGAGGTCTGAAACCAACGACCACTGCCACCGCGGGTGTGGGAAGAGGTCTGAAATAGAAGACGAGTGCCAGTGCGGGTGTGGGGAGAGGTCTGAAAACGACGACCACTGCTACCGCGGGTGTGGGAAGAGGTCTGAAACAGACGACCAGTGCCACTGCTGGTGTGGGGTGAGGTCTGAAACCAACGACCACTGCTACCGCGGGTGTGGGAAGAGGTCTGAAACAGACGACCAGTGCCTCTGCTGGTGTGGGGTGAGGTCTGAAACCAACGACCACTGCCACCGCGGGTGTGGGAAGAGTTCTAAAACGATCAATCAGTGCTCCCGTGGGTGTTGGGAGAGATCTGAAAAATAAAGCTAGAGCCATCTTGGGTTTAGGAGAGGTCTGAAAAGGAAAAACAGTGCCACTTTGGTTATAGGGAGAGGTATGAAACAGACTTAATCGATTAGGTCAGGTTGTGTTTCTAATACCGTCATAAGGTATTATGTGCTGAGATAAGTGTTGTATTTTGTATTGTGTGAAACTTTTTACAATGTTAATTATATGTTTAAAATATTATTATTGTTCGTAATAATATAAAGGACATTTTAATAAGTGAGGTTGTTTAGGCTCAGGGCCACCTCAAGGGGGGCAACCGGGACACATTGCCCCAGCCCCCTGAATTCCAGGGGCCTGAGAGGGCCTCCGGAAAAAATAAAAAATCCCAAGATAATAAAATAGGGGTCACTGGGGCTTCCACAGAATTTCTGCCCCCGGCCCCCGATTTCCTCGTAGCAGCCCTTTAGGTTAGTTTAAAACATTATCTTTCTTGTCTATAAATGGTCTAAAATGTACATGCTCACCTAATTGAATATAGTCCGTAATATAACTCAAATATGTTTTGCGCTAAAACATTAAAACCGTGAATAAACATGTATACGAATTGTAGGCGCAACGATTTACAAATTAAGTATCGTAACAGAGAAATTTTGAGCCTTTTAGCGAATTTCCCCTATAGGGAAGAAGCTATTACCGTAGGTCTCATGGTAAGACTTAAGCCCGAGACGATGATAACTTTTCGTTTTTAGGTCCCCAGATGCCAAAAACACCATTCGTTCAAATTTGTATATATGTATATATATATATGTATATATATATATATATATATATATATGTGTGTGTGTGTGTGTGTGTGTGTGTGTGTCCGTAAGCACGATAACTCTCGTAAAAAAGGTCCAATCTTAATGAAATTTGGTACAAATGTGTGAAGTACCATTTATTTGAACAAGTTCGAAAACCAGATGAATCGCACCATCCGAAGGGGGGTTTTGTACCCCAAAAATGTGTTTTTTGGGGTTTTCACATGTAATTTTTATTTAAATCAAACTTTAACTTTCACCATTAAATTCAGCTTAAAAAACAAACAATTTGGTATTTTGATTATTGTTCTACGTCAATTGGTTACCGAGATATTGAAAGTGCTAAACACAGTACGTTGTCTAATGTTATTCTTATGGAGAAAAAGAAAAATTGTATATCTTGGTTATTTATGAACATTAACTGACAAGATTTGGTATATGACTTCATCTGGTTGTGGTTTATTGTTGTTTGCACAAAAAACAAATTTTCGCCTATGGTTCCTGTAGCAGCAAACCTAGGTACTTGGTCCCCATGTTATTCTTATGGAATATAATTAAAATGTTATATATCGCTTATTTATGAATGTATATGGATGAAACTTGGTATGTGACTTCACTAAGATGAGTTATATTGATATTTCCATAAAAACCCATTATTTGTATGCCCTGTTGCAGCAAATCTGCGTACTCATCCCCAATGTTATTCTTATGGAGATTAATTAATATTTTAAATATCGCTTGTTTGTGAATATATTTATTATGAATCCTGTTAAGTGTTTTAATGTGTTATGTTATACATTCATTGGAAATTCGCTGAGTATGCATGTTTGCTGCGACGGGGGTATTTTTATTTAGTTTTACAATTTGATGAATCAGATTGTTCTGGAAACAGAGTCTAAAAAATACCTAACCAATTTTATAAGTTTAGTAATTTGATGCAGACAATTACAAAGAGATCTATCAAAACCATGCTATACGAGGCTCTCTGTATTAATTGCGAATTATTGCTGCCCTGCAATGAAACTACGGATTCATAACGTAGAAGTGGAACCATAAGACCACTATACAACATTAGACCAATGTTAATTTGTTTACTTCATGTTTTTTTACTTTCAAATCTCGTCCCTCCTTGACGTATTATCCGAAATAGTTGATTTATGGCTCATTCAAAGAGAGATCGAACATCTAGCAATTTCAGTAAGTGAATTTGAATACCACAATATTTAACCCATCAAGATATTGAAAATATAAAATTTTATTTGATTTGATTGAACTATTATTGTTTGCGGTAAAATAAATCTGCTCACTTAAATCGCTAGGCAGTATTTTGCTCTTTATATAAAGCCACAATTAATACATTTCGGTCTACAATTTAATACATCGAGGAGGACGGGATTTAAAAATTGCATTGTTCTTATGGGAAAAGCAAGTAGAAACGCGAAATATTTCGTGATTGGAGCCTCATCTTAAAGCTTACTGCAGTATCGAAGAGAATCTAAAACCTTGTATCAAAACATGTAGTATACTTGTCATTGTACATTATGAAGAATATGTTGAGTTTGTTTCTACAGTTCTACACGGCTGAGAAATATCTACGTAGCCGTGTAATTGATCAAGGTTGTCGTAAACAACGGGGAGTAATACAGTACAACAGTAGCTACTGTTCTATTGTCACTGTTTTGTATTTATGCAAGGTTTTGAACGCTTGTTTGTGAAGTGATGTCCAGTTTACCAAAACCAGCAGGAAGGGGCACCCGTGCATGACACAGGCGTCAACGGCGGCTGTCGAGTAGCGTGTGAACAGTCCGTCACGGCACACACGCACACGCACACGCACACAACCGCCACACAGCGCAGGAGCTACGTACAGCTGGACACGCGCCGTGATAACCATCCGGACACAAATTGTACCTTCCCCGGCAAACATACTGTGCTTAATTACAACGGCCTCAGATCTATTATTATTGCTTCTTTGTCACTCCGAGGTCGTTAGCGAATAGGAAGTCCGTCATTATATTAGGCTTAAACCAGATCTGGGGGTCCGGCGGCCGAACAAATCCGGAGGAGCTATTACCCGGCAAAAACCTGGACACGGCAATGAATTATTCTTTAATCACACGTCGTTGAAGATGTATTACACCGGGAGTTTCCGGTTTGGTCCTCCGGGCCGGATGTGGCGGTGACAGACGCTCGTGTGAATCCCGTAGTCACCTCCATACTCTCGTTAACTCCTCATTACCTTCAGCGGGGTATTTTATAGAGAAACGCTGCGCCTTCCCTTCCAGTTAAACGTCCGTTCCGACGCAATTTGGTAATTACGAACCCAGTAAATGTTTTCTTTGGCCAGACGCGTTAAGTATATACCTCGGCGGCCGCTTTTTGTCGGCGCGCATTTTCTTTCCCGGCTCCCAATTAATTTCTGGAAGATTTATAATATAGTGTTTTTCTTGATCGTCATTACTGTTTACATTGAAACGTCGTTTTTGCTCGCAACGTCGCTTTTTTGTTTCGGTCTATTCATTTATCTTGGTTAATGTGCGCCCAAAATTAGTAGATTGTCACAGTTTGTGTGCAGTTCTCGGCCTATATGTTTACACTACAGTAAATGCGAAAACCCATTTTAAAGAATAAGTAGCACATTAAAATTCAATCAATAAAGAAATTTACGTTATTAATTCATAAAAAATCTTAAAATTTTTAAAATGAATTTTATCAACATATATTAATGGTATAGTACTTACCACATTACCGATATAAATTCGATATTTGTTTTAAAATTCAACTGACTGATTAATGTATTTAAAAGTACTTGATATAAAATTAGGAAATACGTTTGGCATTGCATGAACAACTGAAACAAATCTGTAAACTTGTATTCATATACTGTACATCGAAATAAGTAATAATTAGTTATTAAACTTTCCCGCAGTTTAGTGTGGGGAAATCAATAATCTGTAACCTCGTATAGTATTTATAATCACCAGTCTTAATCTCCGAACTAAATAAACTCGTAAACCTCGAGTTGAGTAAGCGAGATCAGCTACCGTGAAATCAGCTGTTAAGCAATCCAAATCCAGGCCACCACCGGTCAGATAGCGATCGGTCAGTAAGTGTTAACCGCTCTTATACAGATATCAAACTCCAATGACAAATCGCGTGGTGGCAAAAACTAACCTCATTCCGATACATAACGAGGCAGTTAATTCGCCTAGGAGGTTCCATTTAGCGGCCCGAGGCAGGGGGACGTGCAGGGGTAGGGACGCGCGTCATACAGTTAGTTATCCACTCGCCGGACTCACAGATTGTATTTTCAAGTAGGCTAACAACTCGGTCCGACTCGCTCGCAGTATTTGCATACCGATTTCCTATTTTATGACCGCGTCAATAGATCTGTCGGCGGGAAATTAATTAAATTAGTCCGGCGGAAGGAGCGGTTTATGGAAATGCTGCGGCCTCGGTCGGTCCTCGGACGGCGATGGGACGATGGCCGGTGGCGGAGGATGGGATGGCGGCAGGTTTCACACTCGCGCCTTTCATCTCCCCGGTACGGTGACCGGTCCGTTTACATTGCTCGGGTACGACGCGCTCTGGTTTCCCGCACCGTCTGCCATGGCTGTGCTGCGAATAATTTTGCAGTTCGCATTTGAATGATGAACGAGTCTCATCTCATAATTCTGGTACATTTCTTCTTTGAAGTTTCCATCCGCCCTTATATTCCACCTGATTGACTCTAAGCTGAATGTATATTGACCCTGACGGAATCAGAATTATCGGAAACGAAGTCTAAAAATTCATAACCTATAGCAAAGTTCACCTTAAGTGTTCAGTTAATTTTTTCAAAAGCATGGTAAACAACTGACTAAAACGATCCGTTCAGTAAAATATTTTGCATCAATATCTTAATTAGTCACACGAACATGATTATGAACTTCTTAAACTGTTAGGTACACATTAAATATGCCTTGAGGCCTGAAATCTTAATTTTACCGTGCAATTCTGCAGTCGAGGCCGAGGACTTTGAGGAAGAAGATCATTTACAATGTGGGAGGGTATCGCTTGTGCTTACTATCTTCAACTTCAGGAACATTAACTCAAGGCAACCTTTCGTTGTTCAGACTCAATCGCATCAGAAGAACAGGCTCTGTCACAATGAAATGTTACTAAAAAGGTTTCGCGAGGACAAAATCAGGAATGTCAAGCGATCCCAAATTTATCTTAGCTTTAGATACAACTCAGTCATCATAAATTTTACTTCGACTTAATTTCGTGATTGAACACCGGATAAATTATTGTGTAGGCCGTAGGCCTGTGTAGACATTTTAGGGACAATGGTCACATGGGCAGTGTAAGGTGACAACTTGATGTCCAGCAAGTAAACAATAGGTTGAGGGAAAAGTCAGCCATCAACTGAGTGGTCATACACCGCTTGGTTACAAAGTGAACCATCAACTGAGTGGTCATACACCGCTTGATTACAAAGTCAGCCATCAACTGAGTGGTCATACACCGCTTGATTACAAAGTCAACCATCAACTGAGTGGTCATACACCGCTTGATTACAAAGTCAGCCATCAACTGAGTGGGCATACACCGCTTGATTACAAAGTCAACCATCAACTGAGTGGTCATACACAGCTTGATTACAAAGTCAACCATCAACTGAGTGGTCATACACCGCTTGATTACAAAGTCAACCATCAACTGAGTGGTCATACACCGCTTGATTACAAAGTCAGCCATCAACTGAGTGGTCATACACCGCTTGATTACAAAGTCAACCATCAACTGAGTGGTCATACACCGCTTGATTACAAAGTCAACCATCAACTGAGTGGTCATACACCGCTTGATTACAAAGTCAACCATCAACTGAGTGGTCATACACCGCTTGATTACAAAGTCAACCAAGAAACTATCAATGAAACGTAATTTTGTTTAGCGATCATCTGTGATATCCTGCAATAATAACAAAATAAACCACATAGTCCAAAGGCATATAAAAAAAGAAGGCCTGTAGGGATAACGATCTCCTCACTCCTTTGTTTACTACCCAGCCATCGAGTCATCTCTTTACGGTAAAAAATAGCATATTTTCAACTCTCTATATTGATAAAAAAACACATTACTGTCTCTCTAACTTTGCAAAACTTGCATTTCACCTTACTATTACAGTAACTGTCAGGTCTTTTGATGAGAGTAACGTGCAGTAGTATAAATTGATGGATGGTTCATTAATGATGTAGTAAAACCTAGAAGTTCCTAAGACTGTGACGAGTCAAGCGTGTCTATTACATTCCTACGTTGTTCGACTCGTATAAACAGTGTAGTTTATTACTCTCCTATCGGCTGTCTTTTATCATTATGTAATCCTACTCACCTTTAGAGGTGAAACGAATGTAAGATGATATCTGGGAAGAATCGAACAATGAGGTGAAAGTGGGATCAGGTGGGCCAGTGGCTAGGTCAGCCTCCGTGCTGTAATCATCATCAATAAAATTCGCGAGGCATTTAGGACCTCGGATTTATTCGAGGGGTACAGCCGCACACCTGCCGAACTGCCGAACAGTCAGAGTGGCGGCTTCCCTAACTCGCGAGATAAACAACGCCGTAAAAAGGTGCGATGTAGTTAAGATTTATCGAAGACTAATGGTTTAACTGCTGCTATACTGCAAGCATTCCACCTTCCCTCGTTCTCCCAGCCGCATCAAACTGAGCATTAAAGTCACCGAATAAATGTCTTAACGACAAAACAACACTTTTGCTGAACCATCTGATAAGCTTTAATATAAATCTTATTGCATTTTAAGAGATTCCGGGTGTTGGTAAGAGTTATTTGGAGTCGTTAAAGCGTTTAATGTCCGGTTAATTATTTGGATCTTTAACTAAATACAAACATCGTGACGATTTCAAAACGTAAAAAAACAAGCTAACCTACCTAAGCAGTTCTCTGTTATAGCTTTTTAATGACTTTTCCAGGTTCTCCTGGATTTTGCCACTAATTCTGTTTCGTTAAAGGTATTATTTCCTCCTGAAGATGGGATCAGATTCCAGGTTTCGAATCATTGTGAAACTGTTTCAATAATCAGTGATGAAAATGTCCCCAATCATTTCCTAAATAACATACGTCACTGACACTACTTCTCAAAGCTGCTGTTCGAAGCCATGAACATCCATGACCCAAGACCACAGCCTCTGGCGGGCAGTCTCGCTATTTATTCGGAGTGAGATATTAATCCGCAAACCCATAAATAAGACTTATCATCGTGCAAACAAACGGTGCCGGGCGGCACGGTGATACACGACCCGCGGATGATCCCCCATGACTAATTATGCACATTTAATGAGGGGCATGCTAATTATCCGTTCTGTACGGGTCGAACGGTCCACAGGCGGCACGAAGAGCCATTCGACTCCATTACTCAATCATCCCGCGGAACCGTGGAAACTCTACACGACCGCTGCGGACGCGGACGCTCCGGGCGTACAGGATTAATCTACACGACAAGTAGATTACCGAATGAACTATTCCACTTCCTCCAGAGCTACACAGCTCGTGCTCGGCGACGGTAAATCAAACACGGTCTGTATGAGTTGTTGCGAACGGTGGAACAACGTATTAGCGAGGGGTAATCTGTAGGAATTGATAAACCTTTGGGTCTCACGATTTACACTAGTACAAGATGTTCCGGGCCGAGTGGGATCGGATAGCAGGTGCGGGTGAGAAGAAGAAAGTTTTAATTTTAACCACCCTGGTGCCGTACTCCAGTGTGGAAATTAATAGCGCCTGATTAACTTTTAGCCGATGGTCGGATCTGAGGTCGTACTCGAGTGCCGCTATATTATTTACTGTTGTTTTTGCGATCAATTTTTATCAATTTTAATTAATACGAATAACAATATATATGTTAAGACCCATGGTGCTCTATTTGGCTTATACATGTAGCCAATATGCATTATCTACCCGTTTTACGGGATGTAATAAAAGACGTCTTACAACACTTAAGATAATTTACACTTATACTGATTCACATACAGACGGTAAACATATATAAAAGATGGTACTAGGCTATCGATTTCGACCAGTCACACCAGTCATCATCAGGCCAATGAGAGAACTGACAACTGACTGAGAGAACTGACGCAATTGGCCTGATGATGACTGATGTGACTGGTCGAAATCGATAGCCTAGTACCATCTTTTATATATGTTTACCGTCTGTATGTGAATCAGTATAAGTGTAAATATATCTTAAGTGTTGTAAGACGTCTTTTATTACATCCCGTAAGTAATAACAACACGTAATATGCTAATAAAAAAGTTGTTTATCTACCCGTTCACGAAAGATTTTAGCTTAGTCGATTCAGCGTTTTTTATGGCTAAAAACACACAGTGACATCCCTTCATAATTGTTTGGAAGGATGGATAACTAACTTCATGTGCCTGAGGATAAAACACTGCACTAGTTTTTCTAGCAAGAAATATTCATTTAATCGTCTCTTTTCAGTTTCTTGTTTACCGTGTTTATCACAATGGTGCAAATATTTTAGTAAATTGTTTAAAGCAGGTAATGCACCGCGTTATAAGAAATATGGTGATGTGTTTACCATAATATTAGAGATTACTTTTAACGAAATAGTATTTTCTTTTAAGATTGACGACACAACCTGAGTCGCCTGTTGTCTGTGATTTGTGAGTTGGTTGTTAATACAATATCGATACAAAATCTGAAATTGTAATAGGACTGACAAATTATTTTACCTTTCCCAACAGATAAACAGCCATTGATTGATCCAAGGCCAACGTAAAAACAAAAGGAAGAAACACCGACCCAAACGTGTCATTCCATGTGGGAAACGCAACGAAAGCAAACGAAGCAGAAAACAACCTTCTTCTTCCATATTTAATTAGGGTATTGTCATAACTCAAACTAACTATAGACATTTAATGGAAATGCACCATTCGAGATAATTAAATTGTCGTTAAGGTAAGTTTCTTATAATGGGAGGAATCAGATGTAAATTGTGAGTGACACAACAATAGGAAGTTCTACCGGTGGGTGCGAGGGTCCCGGTAAAAAGCGAAGCAGTTGGCTCAATCAGACTCTGACCCTGAAGGTCGCCCGTTCAACCCTCTAGGGTCGTCCCTCCCTTGGCATCAGGGTTTTGTCCCCACACAATGCAGCCACCGACTCCCGTCCTCACATTAATCACGAGATGGGTCTAGCAGCCTACCGGATATAATCTGTTTGACGGCTGGGGCAGTCACTGGAAAATAATGTGTTAGGTTTGATTGGGTGGTGTTTGATGTAGTGAAGGGTAGTCATAGTAATTCTGGGAAGGAAATGCAAAAATCTTTCAGCTGAAAAGGCGCTACTGTTAAATGTTTACGGTCTTATCTAGAAGAAGGCCTTGACTTTAAACAAATGTTTATTTACCACCATTCAGCACTCTTCGGAGTTAGATTGGATCCGTTTATCATAAATAAATACACATTTATCTGGTAAATAATATTTATTTATGATAAACATACCTAACCTAACTCCGCAGAGTGCTGAATGGCGGTAAACCAATGGTGGCCCTCTTCTAGAAGAGATCCAATGTTTACCATGAATTCGTCCAGCCGGTGTTCATATTTAACTTTTAAAAATATTGACATTAAATAGTACAGTAGGGGCCTAGCTGGACAATATAACAATTGGTTATGTAGTTTAAAGTTTAATGCGTATATGTTTATGTTTATGTGTTGTTAAAGGGACGGATTCAGAGATCCAAAGATTCAAAGATCCTCACACGTCAACCGAAGCTTATTGTGTGTCCCTTGTACGTTAGTATGGCAAACCAATTCCCGTACCCTTTACGAGATCCAGGAGTTTTTTACCAATACTAGCGTCCCTTTCATCACCTGGTTGCTTACAACCGAACAGAGCCCTTCTCCTTGCCCCGAGTCTCTCGCAGTCCAGTATGATGTGCTTGGCAGTCTCTTCAGACTGATTGCAGAGCCTACACACCTGACTTTCATTTCTGAGTCCGAGAGTGTGGAGATGTTTCCTGAAATGGCCATGTCCAGTTATCAGAGCAATCAACTGCTTAACCCGACCTCTGCCCAACCTCACCAACCAGTTAGTGAAGTAAGAGCTAGTATCTGCTAGCAGCCTTTTGCCAAGTGCTTGACCAGTATGACCTTGCCATTGCTGGCGATGTAAGTCCCTGGACCATTTGTTTATTGTGTGAAAAGCAGTTGTTTTGCTTATGCCACAGCTTGGCTCTGGACCAAAGAATGGCATACCGGAACCTCTTTTAGCAAGCTTATCTGCACACTCATTGCCACCTATGCCTACATGGCCAGGTACCCAACCAAGATACACCGAGTTGCGTGTCGCGAGTATGCAGAGAGTGTTGTAACATTCCCACACCAATTTTGACTTGATTTCGTTGGAGTCAAGAGCCTTGAGGGCAGCCTGACAATCTGACAAGATTACTATATGCCTGTCGCAATAGCGTCTGGCAATGCCGAGATTGGCACAAACCATGATGCCACAAATTTCTGCTTGAAAAATAGTACAGTGTTGTCCCAGACTTGCACAGAGTTCTGTTCTAGGTGATTCACTGTACACCCCGTAGCCAGATTTTCCTTCAATGAGAGAGCCGTCCGTGTACCAGACAAGGCTGCCCTTCCTGGAATAGGGGAAGGGCGTATAAATGCGTATAAATACACTTATTTTTATAATAGTGTATATTTATGTTGAAGTTCATAAATTAATACCTTTTATGGCTGTTCGGATTTAAACATGAACTAGTGGCTTGTAGGGGCTATATTCTGATATATATATATATATATATATATATATATATATATATATATACATACTTTGTTGTGCCTTATTCAAATTATTTTTTAGGTGCTGAGATAAATAAATCAATATGAAATTATTAACCAGTTAATAATAGAAAAAAAAACAGTTAATAGATAAAAAAAAGCTGAAGTATCACATTATAAACAATTACAGTTGAAACTTAATTCATTATAAAGTTTTGAAATTTTGTTAACTTAAAGGACATTTTTACAAAAATAGGTTTAAGTTTCTCCCTATCTATTTGTATATGAATGTTCCGAGTTGTAGCATTCTAGGTCGTACGATAGCTTTAGTAACCTACAGACGAACAAAATTTGCAATTTTACCCAACCCAATTTTATATTAAGATTGAAATCTTTTAATGACAGACAATCATACTGCTGTCATTCACTCACAATAATATTAAACCGGTTTCAAAATCAAACTGAAATCGCCATTTCAAATTTAAACTGTCCGTTTAATGTTGTGCTTTTATCAGTCAGAAATAGAGCGTTCGAAAAGAAACGGAACTCTCGCAGTGCCAAGTTTAGCTAAAGGTTAGCATTCCCGCCCCTTTGAAAGGCGGCCAACTGTTGATGTCGGGGCTTGGCGGGAGCCAAGAATTTGCATTCAGTTAGAGACGGACGCTTTAGTTCAAGGAGCAATTTCTTTTCTTCGAAGAAAGACAAATGATCCAACATTTATATGGTAAAACACAATAAACGTCACTTAAAACGCGGCTGTAAAACGCTTACACTCGGTCGTAAGGTCGGTCGGTATCTCTGTTATGTATTGCCGGCTTGTGTGTTATAAATAAGATATATGTCCTTGAATTTTACCTAGGACTTATTGTAAATGTTTTCAATGTTACTTTTTTATATATTTTTTATTATAAAATATATCGGGTGAAATTTATTTTAGGTAAGAAAAAATATTCCTATTTAAGGAATATGTTAGGCAGTTTGACCGGCAAGCTGAATAATAAAGTAAAATTATTTTTAAAATAAAAAAATACATCAATCAGTAAATGAAATAAATGAATGTTGTGAGCTGAAATGTTTAGTTACAGTGTAACCTTCTCCAGGTTTCCGAACAATTGAATACGGTTATATTGTAACTCAAAGACTCACGTTCACAATTAAATTAAATTTTATGAGTGATATATTTTTAAATTTTAAATTATAAATCGATAGGATGAGCTTCAGAAGATAAAATTAATATTTTTTACTTTAAGGTCATAGTTTTTGACATCGTGGATATTTTATGTTATTGAATTGAGAATGTAGAGCAATGCTGAGGTAAATTAATTACGTTAATAATTTTATAAATGAAGTAAGTGATATTTCACAATTTTGAAATGTCTTTCCATTGTATATAATCCTTCGGAGCAAACGATCTCACTAATCCAAGTACAGGAATTAGAACAATAACAGTAACAGTAACAATAATAACCAATTGTGTTACAACTACCTAGTGAGGTAGATTATCTACATAACGACATTACAGTCCTTATAGATCATATTTGCTAAACTAGTTCGCACGCAGCACGCTGACGTAAGGGAAGTGAATTTCCACATACAAAACTTTTAAAACTCAAAACCAGCGCAAAACATACATTTATTCCAATTTTATTTGAATCTGAAAACATTGATTTTTGCTGTTCAGATGTTCCTGGTTTCATTTACCTGCAATGCTGGAAATACAATTTTGCGCATTATAAGGTTAGGAGAAGGTCCATTCAGGCTTGAAAGTAGGCGTGAGGTTGCTGGGAATGATTAAAATACACCAACAAATGAATAACAGGCTTTTCTAATGTAAAACCCCCATAAGACAACGTACTGTGTTTAGTCGATACACATTTTCTTTAATAACTTTGTAAATACTTATGCTAGAATGACGAGAGATGGCTAACAACTTTCGCCTCACTAATTCCCATATTTTTACATGCATTAATGCCACATCCGGGGATTTTCTGACCCTTTCAGGACCCAAAAACCCGAATTGTGAAAGATTAATCTTCAAAAAAGGGGTTTAGAGTTTTCCGATTGTTTTGCCCAACGAACTTGTCCAACCTCAACGATTATAGACAGGAATGTCCCTACCAAATTTGGAGTAAATCGGACAAAAAATGCGAACGCTAGAGTGCATAATACATGTATAATATATATCATTTTGAACTACCCCCCGCCCGTTAGGAACTTCTATGGTGGTCCCGGGCTTAAGTTTCACCGTGCAGGTCATATTAATTGTTCACTTTCCATAGGAAATTCACTAATAATAATGTGTTGATATTACGAAATGTACTTTTATAGGAAAAATACCATTAAAACATTTGAAATAGTATAAGACATAAATTTAACCCATCAATACTATTAATTTGACTAATGATAGGGAATATTTTACAAATTTATTTTTTAAATCGGTATATACTATTTCGAAGGGAATTATTTAAATTTGTAATATTGTTCTCTATACCCAAATCGCAAAAATAACTGTATTGTCAATTCCCGCACTTCTCTTAACTCTATAAAAAATATAGCGTAGACATAAATAGACGTCCTTTAGAATATGTAATTGTAATATTCAAACCAACCTAACTCAACAGCAAATGTACCGATGGCCTTGGAACCACCGAACTAGTTATAACCTTATTCTACCTTCCACACTACTGCGCATATGAATTAAAATAACATAGTAGTATTGACAGAATAGGTCGCGTTATATAAACACATCAACGGTGACTTGATAAGCGCACGTTAACAGGTCCGTTACGCCATAACCGGAGAGTTAACTGACGGGAAGAGGACAGACGGACAGATAGACAGACAGACGCCACTTGTACAGGGTGTGTCCGGTTGTCCGGTAGCAGCTCAAGGTTGTCGGTTTAGCACTCTGTAATCATAACTTTATAATCGCCAAACAGATATAATCGATGCATTGCAACACCCGATTAGAAAGCGGTGTTAATTGGAACGATTGTCACTGCTCCATATACCCAGCCGATCGCGGAGATAGCGGCTACAACTCGGGCTCTGTTGCAACGGCTGCTGAAAGCTTACAAATAACGTGTTGAAACAGTCGTGACCGAAAACTAAAATATCGGGTGTGTTTTATGATAGCGATAAATATTTAGCGCGTGTGAATACAGTGACGGCGTAACCGTGAGTGATTTGTTGGAGCGTTTAGTTGCGAAATGGAAACATTTTCGGCCTCGTTGTTATGATTGGGTATTGGCACTGATCATATTGTTGAATAGTTTAAATTGGGTTTATATACAAGTGGTAAATATTTGATCTAAATACCTCTTACACGAAGCAAGAGTAACTGTGCAGAAAGGAAAGTGTAAGGAAATTAAATGAGTAATAAGAAATTAAAGAAGTGTAATGATGAAGATTAACAAACGTATACGAAGAATTAACCGATAGGGTGAATCTCGTAAGTTGTCCAGTATTGATTTCAGACAAACCGTTGGTCCTACGATGATGAAATAAAATTATTTCCCACTAAACCAACCCCAAGGAATAACGTAAAAATATTTTTAACGATTTTTAAATACAGGGTGTACCAGAAACTGAGGGTCACTAGTCCGAATCTACGAAATATCAAATACAAACGTATATCATGTTATACATCAAATTAAAGCTCTTTTCAATCCAAACCATTTGGCGGAATCAGATTTTGATTATTATTGATTCATTTCAAAATGGCGGCTGTTTTTGTGAAAAAATTAGTATTTTTTTGAATACCCTGTATTTTTCTTAAAAATGCAGATATCTTGATTCTGATTCAAATATCGCATTCCTTATGAGCTAAGCTTTATTTTGATATGCAACACTTCAATATTATCTCAAAAACAAAAAGTTTCAAAAATATCAGTTTTGAAAATATGTACATAGCCAAAACTCAAAAATTTCAAATAGCACCATATGTCAAATAGCATATCATTTTAATGGTATTGCAATTCTAAGAAACTTTCAAATTTAAACCTTATGCGTATCTATTTTGGTTTTCGAGTTATCAACAAAAAACATGTTTTTCCACATTAAAACGCATGTTATTTGTTAAACATGGTGGTAATAGTCAGCCTTTACCACCATGTTTAACAAATAACATGCGTTTTAATGTGGAAAAACATGTTTTTTGTTGATAACTCGAAAACCAAAATAGATACGCATAAGGTTTAAATTTGAAAGTTTCTTAGAATTGCAATACCTTTAAAATGATATGCTATTTGACATATGGTGCTATTTGAAATTTTTGAGTTTTGGCTATGTACATATTTTCAAAAACTGATATTTTTGAAACTTTTTGTTTTTGAGATAATATTGAAGTGTTGCATATCAAAATAAAGCTTAGCTCATAAGGAATGCGATATTTGAATCAGAATCAAGATATCTGCATTTTTAAGAAAAATACAGGGTATTCAAAAAAATACTAATTTTTTCACAAAAACAGCCGCCATTTTGAAATGAATCAATAATAATCAAAATCCGATTCCGCCAAATGGTTTGGATTGAAAAGAGCTTTAATTTGATGTATAACATGATATACGTTTGTATTTGATATTTCGTAGATTCGGACTAGTGACCCTCAGTTTCTGGTACACCCTGTATTTAAAAATCGTTAAAAATATTTTTACGTTATTCCTTGGGGTTGGTTTAGTGGGAAATAATTTTATTTCATCATCGTAGGACCAACGGTTTGTCTGAAATCAATACTGGACAACTTACGAGATTCACCCTGTATAGATTATAATTTAATTGTTGGGGGAGAGTGGAATATAATATAATATAAATTAACAATATCTATTACAAACTATTACTGTACTCTTTTTTGTTTCTTATATTTTACTAGAGAGCGTTCAAACTTAAATTCTTATTCAAACGTGTAGTTAACAACAACTGTAAATGCCACATAATGTAAAAAGTCCTAGTTTTTAAGGCTCTTATTACTAGTTTTAAACTTAAACTAACATTACTGATTTAACAAAAAAATATATAGTAAAAAATACTTGTACACATTTTATTATTTCGGTTCAATTTAGATGATTTTAAACCTAACAAAACTTGAATTGTATCATGTAAAACGTGCATTGCGAGAAATAGAGAAGATACATTGCAACTGGAAGGACTACGGTTAATCCTAGGATAAGTGTGAGTCTAGTGATGATCATTACCCAATACTTTGTATGTTTATGCTTAAAACTTTAATCATGTTCAGTTTATCTTCTTGTTCGCTCCCGCCATTTTGAAAATGTTATTTTGTGGTTGATCTACAACTATTTGTTATCATCTATCAACAAATAATTTACATTTTTGTAAATTTTCATACAGTAGTGAACACAATGTTCGTCCAGGTGGTCTTTCATAGCTAAAGGCTGTCCAACACTTCTCGCGCGAATACGCCCGAAGTAGTTTTTAAAACTATGCATAATTGAGTATTCATATGGCTATTTTTTTAAAAACTCTATAAATCCAATCTAACTGATACACTATTACCTACATTAAAGCTTGACATTACAATATACCTGAATGTTGCCAAAGTTATTTTCACAAGCGGCTAGACTTTTGAGAAATCCATGAATTTGATAACAAAATATTTCTACTTATCTTAGCTGATTTTATGACAACCTATTCGAGCCCTCCGAGCTCATTTTTGAAAAACAAAGGACCAAAGGTGTATAATATTATTTATATTTTGACTGTTTGACATAGCATCTTTTCTCCATCTCGTACAAATCGATTGACCCTTTTTATATAATTATTGTTCTGCTCGAGTATGAAGAGGCCATTGGTAATACAATACAATAAAATAAAAGAATATGAAATTAAACAATTTTAATGTACAAATAAACAGGAATATTTTAACAGCGAAAGTATTTGAGTTTATCGATATCTCGACAATAACTATAGGTGTTCAACTCGTTACTGCAGATTAAGTCAGACATTAGCTACAGCATAAATTTAAAATTAGTTATCCTTGAATGTTAACATGCTTTAGTTCTATAAAGAACGACGACCTCACAGTTTTCTTAAAAAAAGAGCAGCCTCTTTTGCCTTATTTTGCCCGACTACATAGACTAAAGATCTGTGCGTGGAACGTATCCAACAAAGCAAGGAGTGAGCCGTTACAGTACAAGTTGTACGGTACTGATACGATTTTCATGGCAGGACCGGGATTCGAACCCACTACAGGACCGCTGCCATGGTTTCATAGTCCGTCGTCCTGACCACTACACCAATGACTCATACAATGCACCATAATTACCATTCGTAAAATTTAAAAATTAATACAAATAAATTCCTTATCATTACCACCTTATTAACAATGCCAACGTTTCTCACATAGTTCCTTCTCCGCTGCGCTTCATAACGTGTTAGTTACCTCACCAACTTGATAATGCAATACATTAATTTGCATTAAAACTTCATCATTAACAACTTTTGTGTCCGCCATTTTCTTGTTTCGAGTAATGAATGAAAATTTACGCCTAATTTCGCTCCGGCGGAAACAAAGGTAAAGTATCCCAGGGAAACTTCATACTTTACAAAGTTAACGTGCAAAAGGCTATTCATTAGAGAGAACACGGGCCGGACATTTAAATCTCGGGATATTAAGCAATTTCCATTCCACGCGGTTTCCACATTAATGTCGTACACAATGAAGGCGTTAACGATGCGATAAAGTAGAAAAAATGAAGCGACAATTAGTACAAGGTACACGCACTGGTCTGCGCCGAGACTGCTGATCATGGGACAGCTGATGAGGTCTGAGGCGCGAGCGTGAGTGGGACTGCTGATGAGGTCTGAGGCGCGAGCGTTAGTGGGACTGCTGATGAGGTCTGAGGCGCGAGCGTTAGTGGGACAGCTGATGAGGTCGGAGGCGCGAGCATGAGTGGGACAGCTGATGAGGTCTGAGGCGCGAGCGTGAGTGGGACTGCTGATGAGGTCGGAGGCGCGAGCGTTAGTGGGACTGCTGATGAGGTCTGAGGCGCGAGCGTTAGTGGGACTGCTGATGAGGTCTGAGGCGCGAGCGTTAGTGGGACAGCTGATGAGGTCGGAGGCGCGAGCGTTAGTGGGACTGCTGATGAGGTCTGAGGCGCGAGCGTTAGTGGGACTGCTGATGAGGTCTGAGGCGCGAGCGTTAGTGGGACAGCTGATGAGGTCTGAGACGCGAGCGTGAGTGGGACTGCTGATGAGGTCGGAGGCGCGAGCATGAGTGGGACAGCTGATGAGGTCTGAGGCGCGAGCGTGAGTGGGACTGCTGATGAGGTCTGAGGCGCGAGCGTTAGTGGGACAGCTTATAAGGTCTGAGGCGCGAGTGTAGTGGGACAGCTGATGAGGTCGGAGGCGCGAGCGTTAGTGGGACTGCTGATGAGGTCTGAGGCGCGAGCGTGAGTGGGACAACTGATGAGGTCTGAGGCGCGAGCGTTAGTGGGACAGCTGATGAGGTCTGAGGCGCGTGCGTAAGTGGGACAGCTGATGAGGTCTGAGGCGCGAGCATGAGTGGGACTGCTGATGAGGTCTGAGGCGCGAGCGTTAGTGGGGCAGCTGATGAGGTCTGAGGCGCGAGCGTGAGTGGGACAGCTGATGAGGTCTGAGGCGCGAGCGTTAGTGGGACTGCTGATGAGGTCTGAGGCGCGAGCGTTAGTGAGACAGCTGATGAGGTCTGAGGCGCGAGTGTGAGTGGGACAGTTGATGAGGTCTGAGGCGCGAGCGTGAGTGGGACAGCTGATGAGGTCTGAGGCGCGAGCATGAGTGGGACTGCTGATGAGGTCTGAGGCGCGAGCGTTAGTGGGACAGCTTATAAGGTCTGAGGCGCGAGTGTAGTGGGACAGCTGATAAGGTCTGAGGCGCGAGCGTTAGTGGGGCAGCTGATGAGGTCTGAGGCGCAAGCGTAAGTGGGACAGCTGATGAGGTCTGAGGCGCGAGCGTTAGTGAGACAGCTGATGAGGTCTGAGGCGCGAGCATTAGTGGGACTGCTTGGCTGTGATTTAAAATTTGGGAACTATCTGAACGTACATTATAGAAATAAAAAAATTGTAAGTTTTAACTTTGACACATAACTATAAGACCTTCACTACGACTTATAAAGTGTTATATGACATATTACTTGATTAAAAAGTTAAGAAAAATCAGAAGTATAACGAAAAGTCTAGGGTTTGAGTCTAAAAAATATTCTTAAACAAATGCTATATATGGAATTGTAAAAAAATACCTTGCACCATTGTATTCAGCTGGGAAAAATCATTTGTGTTATTGACTTACGTCAATTTGTAACAGAGATATTTAATGTGCTAAACACAGTACGTAGTTAGGTTTTAATATTATGGAGAATAAGTAAAACTCTAACTTGTTAAAGAATATATATTGATGAAACTTGAAATATAGCTTCATTTGGTTATGTTCTATTAATATTTTATTAAAGCCCCCAATTTTTCTGTTCCCCGTGGTAGCAACCCTACGTTAATCAACTCTACTGTTACTCTTATGGAGGATAACAAACCCATATCCCCTTTACTTATGATTGTATATTGATAGAACTTTGTATGTTGCTTACTCTGGTTGTGGTCAATCGGTATTTGCATAAAACCCTTTTTTTTGCCCCTGTATTTGTTATGGAGAATACATCAAATGTCATATATCTCTTATTTATGATTATAGTTTGATGATAAATGATAAGTGGCTGCATGTGGTAGTGAGGTATATAGAAATGCATTTGCAATTCACTGAGTATGCATGTTTGTTGTGACGGGGTATTATGATGAAGTTTCATGTGGATACATTAAATTCTTTATGGGGTATACCGTAGCCGAAGGATGTTTGAATTTTAAAGACAAATTATTGTCATCGCACTAGCTGTACCCTATTATATATATATATATATATATATATATATATATATATATATATTCAACGTTATCTTCACTTGTTTAACCCAATAGAATCAACTCAATCCAACTCTTGTCTGATTAAAAAATCAAACTATCAACTCTTACGCAACCGACTATAACGACATGATAAACCCACCTCAGCACCTGATCCGCTTCCACTTAACCAAGTTAAATGGGAGCTTACGTAACAGTTATAATCTAGAACTTTATTTATCAGTGATATTTTCAATCAACGTATGGGTGGTTTTAATCGGTTCTGTAGAAGGCGTCGCTCGCGGCTTATCTGTAATCGATTGGCGGCTGCGGCCACTGCGGCCGGCGAGCGGCCTACGGTCCGGGGAACGACATATTGGCCAACACTGATGTTATCTGGTGCCCTTATTAGATACGACGATAGCCTCAGCAGCGCCTCGTATGCGGTGCGACGCGGAGGCAGTAGCGTGTGGAATATAATGATGTTTGTTGAAGGAAACCTTTCTGGAGAATGAGGAACAGAAATGAAGTGCTCGTTCTATGACATGATTTATACATTTTGTACTGGAAAACTTATCATTCATTGAGAAAATGTTGATCAAAAACCAAAACCACTGTTTTCTTTGACCCACAGCGACTTATATGTAGCCTGTGACACAGTTTGGAGGAAAATGTCTCAAAAAAATGTCTACAATGTTGTAGCTCTCCTTTTGATTCTTTTACTTTTAGAAAGCATGGATATAATGATAGGGTAAGTCGTCACCCTTAAACCCTAGGTAATCCTAAACGACAGTCTACCGAGCAGTAAGAACTTGCACTATACATCTTTAGAATATTCGCCTATTCACAAAACGTTGTTAACTAGCTCCAGAAAATTTATGTGCCAAAGTTATTGCCCATACAACCCTAAAAACCTTCATATATATTCTTAATTGACTTTGGTATCCAAGACCAGCGATCTTTAGAAGAAGCATTTCTCATTTACGTGTCTTAAGATGACTAAGCATCAAAGCTCTTTAGATACTGAGGTCTGGAACCTTAAACGAAACCTGACGAAGACGGAAGTATTCTACTTTCATCTGAAAAATCAGACTCAGCAAATGTAAGCATAACATAAACTTCCTTCATCACAACGCCTCCTCTCAGATCTTAGAAAATACACTATATCAATCTCATGTAAAAGCCTTATCCCAAAGACAGCATCAAGTGATATAACTTGGATACACTTAGTACAACACCTGTGAAGAATATCGTGAGGAACAATTTCAGCCTAGTTTAGCCTTATAATTATTATTTATTGGTTGTGAATATTGCGCCGGTGTTTGTATCAACATGTGCTCAACGCTGTACACTCCAGAGATGTCGATGATTGCACTAAACAGGGTGATTAGAAGCAAAACTGACATTCTAAACTCAATTATCCTGCTTTGGCCTCCAGTATGGAGTCCCGTTAGCTCTCGAGAGACTCCAGATAACCCTGAACGTAAGAAGTTTTGGATCAAGGGGGGGAGAGGGAGGACGGGTAGAAAAACTCCTACCCATTTTTTAACAAGGGATATTTGCACCAAAACGTTAACCGTCGATTTCGCAGTCTAGAACCAATAGAAAGATCTCTGACCCAGTTCCATCGGTCCTGCTTGCATCGTGTTAAACATAGTAAGTGACGGCCGCAGTTTGACACCGGTGAAGTTGTCAACCAGTCGCAATGTAATCTGTAAATGACGACCAGACAGCGTGACTCGGCCCTCCGCGTCGCGTAGTATTGGCCGTAAACTGCGGCACCGCAGCATCATTGTAGCCGCAATCGGCGATCATACCTCGTAACACCGGCCGATGGTGACAAACAAAGGTAAGCCGGGTTTATACCGAGATGAGTGTATGTTTTCCCCCCAGTTTAAAAGTAGCTTAATCAGTTAAATAAAATAAGTGATAGTTTTAACAGGCAAATAATTCTAGTTCTGATTGGTGTAGGAGTGATCGCCCCCTTTACCCCTCATACCCCTCCCTCTGGATCCGCCTACTTTCAGGATCCTTTCAGATAGCATTATAAGAAGGAGAGGGACAGTTAAAAACTCGAGTTAATCTCAATGTTCGTAAAAAAATATTATCATTTTACTGTTTAATGGGACGTGATTTTCATGTATATAATAAGCTAAGGTAATTTTCGTAAACAGAAACCCCCGTTATTTTAGAACCGATTTCGATTATTGAAGAATCAAAATAATGGGCTCGATCTGTATCTGTGCAATGAATGTCCTTTGTAATTTCCGATTCTTGTATTACATTGGTCTCCAGTTTAACCTACCAAACCTGACTATAGTATTTTCAGCATCTATTTTAATATTCTGGGTAGCGTAGTGGTTATCGTGCTCGCCTCGTAATCCGAGGTTTGCCAGATCGATCCTGATAAAAATCGCAAAATTTTGAGAGAATGTTCGAAACTGGATCTAGCTGCCATTTGTCATTGGGCTATTAATTAATGTGCTTTCTAAGAACAGGTCGACCTTGGATAGTAGCAAAACTAGGGTTTGGACCGTTCCCTTTCAAAACGTTAAAAAATGCAACTGGCGTAGATAGACACAAAACAAAACAAAACCTAAAAGTTCGCTTTTTGCTCACACGGCTAACATGGAGATCAATTTCAAGTCAATGCTTTATAAAAGTGATGTTATCCATAAACACACAATTGCATGAGTTATTTAGTACACAAACAACTGAAATGGCAACATAGTCTGTACAGTGCTTTCTAACTCTTTTAATAAGTTGCAACATGGATCCAATTTTCTCGGTTTCAAGCAACAGGTCCATGAATGTTAATTTATCCAGAGCCCCGGAGGGTCACCACTAATTAAACAAGACGCTGCTGACATGTAGAAAGCATTGCACAAAAGTGTATTAATATTTGACTTCTGACTGTGGTTACGGGGTCCTATTACTTCATAGTACACCATAACCACATACTTATGACTCCAAATCTTCGTATTCGATAATTGGGATGACGGCCTGCCACAATGGTCTGCACTAGTATAATATTGCTGTTTATAATTGCAACTGCCAACATTGCGTTAACTAACTAGAAAGCGTATACAGATACCGGTGATAATTCCCTTGAAGCCCAACAGGATCGGAAAGATTTTGACATGCAAAATTGGTAACTTAAATGGTTTCTATGTAGCTTCGATTTAAAAAGTCATTAAACTTGTTTACCATGGTTTTATGAAAACAAGCCTAAAATGTTCTGCAGTATAAAATGGAACACATGAATTCGAGATGTTTTATTTAAGTGTAGGAGTTAAAAAAACAACAACAACAAACAGCAGTTTATTACAGTCAATTACAGCAGAAAGGCTGATTACCAGGTGCCGGGTGAACTCAAACTACAATTTTAATTCTGTTTGGAAACTCAAATAATAGTGATGTTTTATTAGTAGTCAAATACATGTTATTATGTTGGTTTGTTTACATTTTCAAGATTTACTTATTTACTTAATTTCATAACTACATTTCCTCTGAAGGAACGGAAAAGTGTGCATCTCACTTTATTAATACAAGTACCATTGTGTTTAGTGGATCCTGTTAGAATGTGGTTTTGTTCCAATGTCGGTTCCTATATGCAGGTTTCCTGTTGAAGGATTCCAAAATTCCTTTTAATTGAACATCAGATCTTTGTTTGTTTGTTTGTTTGTTTTTAAGAAACATGACCAGCCTTCTTTTTTGAGAAAATATCATTTTTTTAATAAGATAGTTATGAAATTAAGCAAATAACGATCAACGATGAAAATAAGAACAAGTAACTTTAGAACATGTGTTTTTGAAAAAATCAAACTACACTATATTTTATGATGCATACACGTTTAATATTGTAAAGAATTTGAGGGCACATCCTGTACTTTAGGGGTATATTAAAGTCACAACGCGAATTTATAACGTTCTTCAACCATTTCCAATTGCCAAACTCCATGAGACAGTTTTACGAATAAAAAACTACACACTTAATGAAAAATCGTTCAATATTTTTTTTAATTTTCTTGTCTCGACGTCCCGTAAGTAACGAGACTGTAAAGTGAACTGTAAACAACAGCCGTAATCTTGACTTTTACTTCGACTAAACCCACACCGCCAAGCTGGTAATCACCATAAAGGACCAGGATCACAAAACTTGCAGCGCGACGACGCCATACGAGTTACGCGCTGCATTTTACACGCGCAGCGGTCGGACGCGAGGGCGATATAACCGCTGTATAATAATTCAATAAATCGCGCAATTTATAGAGCGAGTAGTGTCCCGTACTGCGCGTCGGGAATTTCAATATAAATGCACGGCAACAATATGTCCCATAGTACATTGTCTGTATTTATGTGGACCCCGTCCTGCCCCCGCTTTCATATGCTAAACGCCTACCGTGTACTACACGATGGGGCTTACTCTCAATTTTATCCCGGCTTTGGGTTTATAGCTCCTCGAATCCACTAGTACAGTCGTAAAGTGTGTAAGGCTTGTTTGCTTTTATTTGGTGTTCCAGTGTTTTTAGGTCATGTTTTTTGTTTCGTTTTTATCTAAAGCGGTTTGTGTGTTTTTCGTCGCTGAGCGGTTTTGTATTGAACTTTTAAGTGCATGTATCGTATAGTTGTTTCATTCGGTGTATCGTATGGTTGTTTCATTCGGTAAAATGTACATTTCAAGAAAAAAACAGGATATTACAGCTTTAATTGAACAATAACTCCAATTTTTAGTTATGTTAGCTTTTAAAGTAAGAACCTCATAGCTCAAAAACTAAAACCTTATTTCAAAACAAAACTAATCCTTTCAGAAAAACTTTAATAAAAAATATGTAATAACAATAAGAAACAAAGGCCACAAAAATACAAATTACCTCACCAATAAATAATAACGGTATGTATAAAATCTAAACACTTATCTAAAATCTATAATACAAAAAAGACTATATCGAAATTATAATCTATCCACAACTTATGTAATTCAAGAAGCTACATCACAACCAAAAGGTCAAAAATAATTGTTAAGTATTTGTTATTAAGAAAATAATAATAAGCTATCGAGATATTTTCATGCAAGATTAATCCAGCAATGATGGCCAAATGTAGTTTTAGAGGAAACAAATAGCAAACTTTCCAAGATAAATTGTTTTTGTACAGTTGGATATAGACAATCCTATAAACATTTTTTCCCAACTATCAGATTCTTATGTTAATTTGACATTTTCAATTTATAATATTCTGCCTAAACTGCAATAAATATTTAGATATTCTCTTATATTTAATAAGACAGTTCTTCCCAGCAATTATGACACCCATATTACGGAACAAGAAATATTAGAGTAGAAGACATAAATTGCATAGCTCTTAATATTTTTCGAATACTTTTCGATTTGTGCCTCATACATACATTAATCGGTCAAATACAATGATCAGATTCGCATTTAATTTAAATACGATTGTGAATTCCCATTAGTTAATAAGTTCATAATTAAAAAGAATGGTAAGCATCACAATTTTAGAACTAATTTTGTAAGATTTTGTTTTTAAAAGTTTATTTTTTCTATAGGCTACTGTTTGATCTCTCTGCTATGCTCTTAACTAGTTTAAAATACATTGATGGAAACATGTTGAAGAGGCTGCTTCGTTCACGCATTAATTCGCGTTTCTACCTGCTTCCCACATGTCCAATGTTAACTTTCAAATCCTGACCCTTCTCAAAGCGTTATCTGTAAGTTATAGTTCATTTTAACGAGCAAACGAATACCTAGTGATTTCAGTAAGCAGAACTTCGATATTCCAAATAGTTCAATAAAAAAAAACGATAAATATAGAATATTTTGGAATTTCATTGAACGATTATTATTTGTGGTATCAAACATTTGCTCACTGAAATCGCTAGGCATTTTTTTCTCTTAAAAATGAACCATACATCAAAGATATCGGATAATTCCTTGAGGAAGGTCGGACTTTGAAAATTAGCATTAACCTTATAGTGAAGCACGTAGAAACGCCGCCTGTAATCCACTTCGTCCGGTGGTTAGGGTCCCTCGAAAACAGGACACTTCGTCCAGGGGACAGGTTGTATAAAAAAGGGTGATTATCAGGCCTACCTCGGTGGTGCGAAAACGTTCCACTTCGTCCGCGACCCCATACCTCTCCCGCCCCAGCGGGCAGCGACAAGTTACATTATAGTTGCATGTTATACTAAACCACTCCTTGATAATATATTTAAGTATTTATGAATTCCTCTTTATCGTAATATGTTGATGTTTTACTTTATTTCAACGTGCTTAGTATACATTTTATAATATGTGGGTTTTATCATTGCTTAAGGCACTCATCCCATCCAGTTCATAAACCTCAGGCTGTAAATGATCTTTCGTTAATTGTGTTTAAACGCAATAGGGTTTTAAACATTAGTTACATTTATTTTGCAACATTGTATGACGTAAATATAGATATCAAGCATGAAGTTGAACTCATAATTAAAAACTTTGTGTTACGTACAACAAATAATTTAAAGAATATATAAGTATGGCTTGGAAGATTAATATTGCTTCTGTTAGATTGTATGTATCGTTACACAAATTCCAGTTTTAAATTTAAGTTTTTGTGGATCAATTGATGATTTGCCTACTTAAAATCACAAAAAATCTTTTAATTTCAATCAGACACTAAGTATGGTATAAATAAATACCCCCGTAGCAGCAAACCTGCATACTCAGCGAATTTCCAATGCATATTAATTTATCTTAATACCACATAAAGCCACATACCAAGTTTCATCAATATACATTCATAAATAAACGATTTATGACATTTTAATTATTCTCCATAAGAATAACATGGCGGCTGAGTATGCAGGTTTGCTGAAATAAGGAACACTAAAAATGGGCTTTTATACAAATATCATTATAACTCAACTAGGTAAAGCCACATACCAAGTTCTATTAATTTATGTTCATAATTAAAGGAGATAACACGTTAATTATTCTCCATAAGAATAACATGGGGCTGAGTATGCAGGTTTGCTGCTACGGGAACTATCGGGCAAAAAATGGATTTTTGTGCAAATATCAATAGACCACAACCAAATAAAGCCATATACCAAATTTTGCCAGTTTACGTTCATAAATAAGCGAGATATACAATTTTTTTTTCTCCATAAGAATAACATTAGACAACGTACTGTGTTTAGCACTTTCAATATCTCGGTAACCAATTGATGTAGAGCAATGATCAAAATACCAAATTGTTTGTTTTTTTAAGCTGAATTTAATGGTATAAATTAAAATTTGATTTAAATTAAAATTACATGTGAAAACCCCAAAAAACACATTTTTGGATAACAAAACCCCCCAAAAACCCCCCTTCGGATGGTGCGATTCATCTGGTTTTCGAACTCGTTCAAATAAATGGTACTTTACACATTTGTACCAAATTTCATTAAGATCGGACCTTTTTTACGAGAGTTATCGTGCTTACGGACACATATATATATAAATATATATATATATATATATATATATATATATATATATATATACATATATAAAAATTTGAACGAATGGTGTTTTTGGCATCTGGGGACCTCAAAATGAAAAGTTATCATGGTCTTGGGCTTAAGTCTTACCATGAGACCTACGGTAATAGCTTCTTCCCTATAGGGGAAATTCGCTAAAAACAACTACTAACTGTTATAAATATTTTAAATTGTTAACTATAATACAACTTTGATTCCTTAACAAGGATAAATAAGCCGTCTAAAAATATAGTTTTACACCGCATTGGTTATAAATGTTAAACTAAGCATATTTGAGTATAACCATAAAGAGTATTTCATTAGTACTTTTAAATATTGTCAGGTGAGTGGTTTGATATAACATGCAACTATAAAGTTGCCGCTGCCCGCTGGGGCGGGAGAGGTATGGGGGCCGCGGACTAGTGGAACGTTTTCGCACCACCGAGGTAGGCCTGATAATCAATCACCTTTTTTATACAACCTGTCCCCGGGACGAAGTGTCCTGTTTTCGAAGGACCCTAACCACTGGACGAAGTGGACGTCAGCCAGAAACGCCAAACGTAACGTGACCGGAGCCCACTCTTAAATCCAAACAACCCAACCTAACCAACCCAGCATGCAATTTCCAACTAGAACGACCTTATCTTCAAAATCCCTCTTGTTGCATAACGATTAACCTGCACCTGCCCAAAACATAAGAGCCCCGGCCGGCCCCGGAGGACTTACGTTGGAGGCTGATCATCCGTCGAGCGTCGAGCGATAAACGAACAACCGGCCAGCCTATCTCAAGACGACGCAGGGTGACCGCGCGGGACGGCTCGCCCAATAAATTATATTCTTTATTGACTTATTATACAGCAGCCGTGTCGCGCTCCCACGTGCTCGTATTTTACCCGCGGTCGCCAATTATAGGCCTAATTGCGCCTAAGGTCACCGGTCGCCCAATACCGGTCGCTCACCGAGGTATGATTCACAACCGTCACCATACCGTGCCGTGCTACGGGGAGTAAACCTGTCTCTGTTTATAGCCAGATAAAATGGAATCACTTTGTGTAGTCAAACAATACCAGGGACGTTTACGACGCAGATTTGATATACTCAGTAGTTAGACGCAGGAGACGTTTGATGCGATGTAGATAAAGTGTAGCGAGTGTGGTTTACCGCTGGATAGGCACCGGTTGCAATGATTTGCCGGTTTTAACGGTAGATTGGTTCATCATCGAAGAAAGGAGATCCAGATAATTTATTTCCAATAGATACAAACAGAGTTAATTTTCTAATAAATATATTACAAAACACATACAACAAAAGTAGTATTTTTGTCACATCAAATCAAAATTACCTACAAACCAGTTTATAATTCAATTTACACCATCTGCATAAGCAATTAGTTTAATATACATGGTGATTCGAGACTTATGGACCAGAGCGTTAGTTAGTTGATTTTAGCGATATTCACGTCCTGTAGTGAAATTTTGAAATATTGCCAGATAAATAATACGAACTTTTTAAACGATAGAAAATTTAACTAAAGATAAATTGAGGAATATCAAAGTATTTAATGCGTTATTTATTTATTTCAATTTGTCTGGATTTTACGTTTCATTATGCATGTAAAAAAGAAACAGGCATTAAATATTACTGGCTTCAATAGCCCCTTGTTTTTCCGGTTGCACTCCTATTGATTTCTTAAATGATTTTTATAGAAAGATGCAGCCTTTTTGCTGTGACTGTGACTTGGGGTAAACTAATCAGTTTTAAAAGTAATTCATGTATGTTTACATAATCTGCCTAAAACGAACAGTAATCCGCAAATGCAGATGAACCCTCAAACTTGTTATGCCAATGAGACTAAGCCCTAAGAGATTTTCGATATTTTTTTAAATAATGATTAATGTAGTAATCATGTGAAGCATAAGTATGCTCTGGATACTTATACGCGGGATACCTATCTCTGGAAGCGTGAGAAAATATAAGCGGGTGTATATGTTACTTGGCAGGGTTTTAATGCATGGTAGTGGTTCCGTCGTTCATGTATTAAGATATTAAGGTGAACAGAATTAGTGTTTTGAATCCAAGCATTATGTTTTTTTCACAATGAAAAAAGGACATAATTAAAATACTCACTACTTATATTAATATTCCTTATTATATTATTTTATATACTTTATTATGGAAACCTTTTACGTATGTATGTAGTAGTATATTTCCTACTATAACTCCGAAATATACTATTTTGGATGAGTGTTAAAGACAACCAAACTCGTTTAAAGCAACATTACTTCCGTAGGAAAGAAAAATCCACCAGTGACAGAAACTCTGACAGGCATTTTATTTATTCACAGAAAGGTCGGAACTACCATGTTCCCGCAAAGAAGAAGAAAATAATTAAGATCAAATTAAAAATATATACAAAACTCTCGTCAATTTCGAAGGTAAATAATGTAACGCCTGTTTTCTATTAACACTCGGCCCGCTAAGAAGGCGGGGAGTCAGGGGAGTGGGAGGGGCGATGAGGAAGGGGAGGGTCAACGATCCGCGACTGATGATGACCGACTCCGTTGTGTAAACGATTACCAATGGCCATAAAGATGAGACAAAAATTAACGTTAAATTAATCACCATTTCGTGAGCCCTGTAATCACGGAGGACCTTTACAGAGTCCCAAATTACCTCCAATAATAAATCGGGCGACAAACGAGCACGAGGGGCGGGCCTCTGATTGGGGAATGCAAAACCAATTTTAATAGGCGTAGTGGGGACGAGATCGTTAGCCGAACAATCCCATAAAACAGCGAGTCCATTACCCGAGCACTGCGTCATAGGCTGATCAAACAAAACGCTTCCGAACGGAACAATGAGCACGTGGCTGTTGTAAGGAAGGGTTGGATGTGAGAGTTGGGGATTAAGACGTTCCATTACTTTCCGGCTAGGCACGCCTCACTTTGGGATAGTGTAAAGGGGGAGGGGTCTGCAGGGGTAGGAAATGTACCCCTGAGTGAGGGACTGCTATTCACCGCAAAGGTGTGAGAGTCACTCCTCAATCTATCCAGCACTGGGGCTCAGACATTGGCGACCCTAGGTCGATTTGCTCTCCAACCCGGATAACCTCTTGCGCCTTCCCTCCTTGCAAGACTCCAACCCATCTCTTCCAGAATCAATTGGAGAGTCCTTCCCCTGGTCGGAACAGCTAATATTCGATACAACTTCAAGAGTTTGTGGGGTTCTTAGGGCTCTTGCCCTTCCTTGGAGGAATCACCCATGGGGTGTCACACGGGCAAAGAAGACCCATTACTACATCCTAAGTCTAAAATTTAATTGGATCTCCATATTCAGCAGGCAACCTCCGATTTCGAGAACTCATCCCACGGATATCAAGGAGGTACCAAGATGAAGGGAAGCTTATGACGATTGATTACCAAAAGGACTTACTAATATTGTGAAAACTTCTATTATTCAACGTCAATGGGGACGTCAAAACTGGAGTAGTGTCATCTAGAGACATAAGGAAGGGTTATAAGGGTTACGTGGTAATCACCCAGATCTACTCACTGACTAAGCAGCTGCTATTTCGACCGGTTGTTTCCAAACAATCGTTCTTTATTACAGCATAACAACCTGTTTAATTTTATTTTAGTGATGCACAGCCTGCAGTTTAATAATGCGGCAATTAGAGAAGATTTATCTCTTTTTGAAGCCAGGCCATAAAATCTCTCACCTGCCCGAGTGAGAGTTTTATGTTTAATTAAAAATATTCAACAGCGGAAGCTCTTTAATGTGACACGCTCGTAAAAAGGTCGTTATCGAAAACACGTCTTTATGCTAGTTTTATCGGGGCGTAAACGTGATAAGGGGTGTCACTTAGTAAACAATCCTAAATCGTTAAAGAACAATAAAGCAATTGCAGCGGTCTGGGAAAAGGTTTGTGATAAGATAAAAATTAGATATAATTCGTTATTAAACAGTACACTTAATTGTTAGAGAGTGACGTTTTTAGGTGGTACGTTACTCAGTTGGCAATTAATCTGGTGGTGTCTTAATACTACAACTCAAGCACTTATATTAATAAATAAATTTCTTAATCCTATGTTTTACTTAGTTTTGTAGGTTAATGTAAAATAACCCTCTTATCATTTTTATCACGGAGTGATCTAAGAGAGTTCCTATGATAAAATCGCAGTTCAATATACATAAGTGAACTTGTTGGTGTTACAGGAGCTACCCTAATTCAGTAGGTAGAACACAAAATCAAAACAATGCCGTAGATGTACGAATATGTGAAACCACAACATTAAACTACTCGCCACATACTAACTGAAGAAGGTGGAACCATTCCGAACTTTCTAATCCCCGTATCAACACTAGATCTCGAACAAGCCGCAGCCCAAACGCGGTAACGGAAAGCTCGACAAACAAATAAGTTAGGAGAGCCATACCATTCGTCCGCGTCACCGTAGGTGTCGCAGCAATAGTCTTCCCATAAAGCCTCGATGTTATTAAAATGGTTTACACTAAATCTCGCGCGGGCCAAAATAAATCTGATGGTCCGTAATGGGCCGGATATGTACGTGGACCGGTAACGAATGACGCTCCGCGCCGGCGCGGGGACAACGCATGCGCAGGAACGTATATCGTGGCGGGGATAAAGCATAAAATAACAGTTTGTCCGTGTATGCGTCCTCACAGGGGTCCGGCACTTGGTCGTTAATAAGACGGAAATATCGGGGACGGAAACATCTCTGTTGTACGTCTTGTAGCGACGCGGCTTGGCTGACGGCGATGGTATCGATATGATAACTCTATTGTGGGTTGAGGCGCTGGGAGCCGGGGACCGGGGGATTTCGGGATGAATAGATGCCGCGAGGGAAAATTGTATAAAACAACCTTTCCACCTTCTTCAAGAGGTTGACAGCCTCTTTCTGTCCTCCTTTGCTCGCCTACATAGACGAGTTTTACAATTAGAATACAAATTACTGGCTAGGACTGGGATTCGAACCCACGACAGTGTCACTGCCATAGTTTTGGAGTCCGTTGCGATAACGCCAAATGCTCATAAATATATTACCTTATAAAAATGTCAATAACCTAGCTTTAAAAAATAAACTGCCCCTTTCTCTACTTGTTAATTAAATAAGATGCCTCACCGGTACCTAACTTAATCTTAGTATGTGGGAAACTCGTATTTTAGATTCTACAGCCTGTGGCGGCGGAACTACTTAGAGCACCTTTTACGCAAATTAGGTTCTGTAAATTAAACACTAGTTTGTACAAATCTGAATTTATTGCCACTTGGAAGATTAAAAAGTGAAACAATATATTACAACAACAAAAATGAATAAATTTGTCGTAAATAAATGTATTTATCAGTGAATCTCAGTGAAATGTATTTAGTCAAAATAAATTAATCTAGTGAGAAAAAGAAAAAGAAAATAGATCAAATCGTGAGCCTTCGAGGTGCCTTCGGTTGACGTTAGACGGACGACAGGAGGTTTGAGAGCGAGGACTTAAAACAATAACCCCCTCCAACACCCCCACAATCGGCGTCAACATAATTATATACAAAAAGTATATAAATGTATATATAATATAATATAAATATATATGTATATATATGTAAATATGTATAAACGCAATAACAAAATCAATAATTTAAAGTGTCTGAAAATTAAATTGCCCAAGAACGAAAATATGTTTTTCAACAAGTCGAACAAATTTCAGGAACAGGGAATAGGGTAGAATAACTAAGAAAGAATCTATCGTAAATAATGCATTATTATACATAATTATTAAGGATTGAATTAATATTTTACTAAACGAATATTGTGATTGCAGTAAAAAAGCTGCGACTTCATATCTATCATTTCAAGTAACATCAGTACATATGATCAATTATTAATTCAATGAATCCTTTTAGATAAAAATAAATACTTTACAACATAGTCCGAGGAGAAAAATATCATTTGATTAAACATTTTAGGCGAGGTCATCGGCTGTTACTTCGCTTATAGAATATGAATTGAATGTATTATTTAATTAAACATTTATTTATTAATATAGCGATATTGATAATGAATATTTAACACTATTTCCTCAGCTTGGTTTTTACACAAAATTAATTATTCCTGTATTCCTAGAAATTTTTATTGTACAGACTAAATTACACACAAACTAAGGAGCAATAGTTTTCTGTAAAAATATATTGGTTTAAAAAAACAAAGAAACAAGTTTTACATATTATTTTATAAGAAATAATACATTTTCTTTATCATTTTAAAGTAATCAGAGCGACTGGTAAGGAATATTATTAATATGCGCCCTGCATATTTCTTAATGGGTTGTGATTATCTTCAAGTTTGGCATATTACAACAATAATAATCTTTGTGAGAATACGTATAATATTATAAAGTTAGTAAAAGAAACGTTTAAACAAATACGGAATTGCATGTACAAATATTATATTCGAAACAACCTGAGGATTCAGAGTCATTCTTAAATAACCGCAATTCAAATCTCCAAAGCTAACAGGTTTTATAAATACGGATACATCAACATAAATATCCATTAAAGGGGACAAAAACCGGGCGAAAACCAGTTGTATTAATCTCGGAGTTTGCAAGATGGATGAATAATACCCGGGGATCCGATTTGCGTCGGTGACTAAATTAATTAGCAGGTAATACGAGAAAGCCGAACGAGCTTGGAGCTTTGGTACCGTTCGGCCATGGGCTGGACTTGACAACATCATCCAGCTTTGTATGACCTCCACCGCGGTCGCACGAGGTCATGGCGGTGTAGTGCTCAGCAATGTGGTAGGTGTAGTGGGACTAAGGGTGGGCAGTTGAACGAGCTTGGAGCTGTAGTACCATTCGGACATGGGCTGGACTAGACAACATCATCCAGCTTTGTATGACCTCCACCGCGGTCGCACGAGGTAATGGTGGTGTAGTGCTCAGCGGTGTGGTAGGTGTAGTGGGACTAAGGATGGGTAGTTGAATGCAATCTGTATTGGAATGTGAGTTTGTTACTAGGTAGTTTAAATTAATGGGTTTCGAACAGCAATTATTTATGCTCTATTTGCAATTTACAAGAGAATGAAAATTTTTTTTATTTATTTGTGCGGTTCCCGATTTTGAATGGTAGAAAATATTGGCTTTAGAAAAAAAATTAAGCTTTGAAGAATGTTTAGAAATTTTGAACGGTTGGGATTCGTTTAGGCTGAGAAATTACTTAAACAGGCGTGGAAAGTCAGATGGTAGCTTGTGGTTGAATTTAATTTTTAATTAGGAGGGTTAATTCGACACATTGTTTTTATTTATTATTCGGTATTTTCACGATAAAGTGCTATAGTTATTAATTTTAAGGATACTGTTGTGCATATTAATTTTAAGGATATCGTGATTTTTTGTCTTGCAAATTCAAAAAAAAATTGAACACTACATAATCTTATATTTAAATAGTGCTTGTATGTTTTATAGTAAAAGGTGTGATAATTCATAAACTGCCAACTCAGCTGACCGTCAGAAAGACTTCTGCAGTGATGTGACTTTATAATTTTGAATTGACCTGAATGTTCATGGTTTTCTTTTTGTGGAATGTTTCTATGATTTACCAAATGTTGGTAATGTACCATGTATTCATTTTGGAAATAAAGCACAGATTTATTATTATTATTTTGTATTATTAATTTAAATTAATGTATCACCCTATTGCATTCTGTTTGAAATTTAACTATTCATTTACGTGCTGATTTAAAAGACGCTTATTATCAAACATACAAAATGATGACATAATTACCTATTGGAAAGTATATTGATTTGTAATATAAATGGTATGCTCGTCCTATTACTAAAATCGTGATCATAGAATTTTTGGACGAGATCTAATCCTCAGAACGCAATTTATTTGTTATCATTGCAAAGATAGTGTAGAATGACTGTCTCAGGAAAATGTCGTAATAATTAAGTAATGCTGATCAGAACTTTTAAAGTGCGCTATTTTATATTGCATGGTTATATAACGGTAGTACAATCATTATGTAAGTACCTGAATGTACATTTCAATGTGTCTTTTATGAACCAAACAATACAAGTTATTTCCTCATAAGGAATTAAGTTTATTTCGGGATATGCATTTATGCTTAGTGACTTGTAGAAGCTATAGCCTCTAACCACTTGGATGTACTATTTACTGGGAAATATATCAATACTATTGTTAACATTTAACTCCTATTTACATAACGAAAGTAATTACATCACGAATAATAGTAGTAGTAATTATTGTATTTAGTTTTTTACAATGGTAAGGATGGTTCTATCCCATCTAGTTTTCTATAAATATTCACAATTTCAGCCTTCTAAGTCGCAAGCTAGCTTAGATACATGCGGAAAGACAGACTTGTATTTTTAACGTAATTATGAATTATAATGTGATTATTTAAGAAAATAATTATATTTTCCTTTTACATAACTAAACTTATTTTCAATCAACCCTTGGCATTTAACGACATATAAATCGTTTACCACATTTAACCTTCAAACTTTCACACTATTCTCTCAACTATCTCAAGGCCGGATAGTGTACAATTGGCCCTTAATGATACCAAAGGCCAGTACCCAGTAGGCCTATGCGGTCACGTGGCCAGCTAGCAGCTGCGGTAGCAAGGCAGGTCCGCGGTTAGTCAAACGGCAATATTATGCCGCCGGCCTTGTTATACCCTTATAAGCGAGCGAGCCGCCATTCATTAGAATACCACTTGTTAATAGTGAGTGAATGTTTTGCCTCGATCTAGTTATACTATTGGCCTTTTTCAGTCAACAGCGCATGTGCTTCTGGAATAATTGAATTGCTTGTTACGTTTTTATGAGTCAGTGAGACTGGATGTATTTCAATGGTTAGACAATATCACCATTACTTTTTCCCCCAAGACAACTATATAATGCGGTTTAATAAAATCAGATTGGTAATTAAAACTTAAAATACTACCTGATACTAAAAGGATAAGTGGAAATGAACTAGTTATATAATTTTTATTCATGGACTGATGAAGCAGTTATTTACAAGTAAGATATGGCACTCACGTTTTGTTGATAAAGTTTTTATGCCGCTACGAAATTAAGTTTTACCACTGGACTTCATAAAACCACTAAGATATGAAATTTTTATCTTTTACACTTGTTTATATTCCACTATAATTTAAGATAAGGGTAGCTATAATTTTGGTTTTAACCTTTTATTTTCAGTTATAAACCGTATATCCTCTTTTATTTTCTTAGTTAGTTATTCTATTACAACGCCTGGAGTTTACTATTGTATTTACCGCAAAGTATTAGTTTGGTGTGTAAGTTATTCTAAGTTATTTATTAGCAGATTAATTATTTAATTTATCATTTGTTTTATTTAAAAATAATGAGTGATCATTAAAAACATGTTTTCCCAAACGTATTCACACAATTTTATTTCAATCAATCAATCAATAATTCCTTTATTGCCTTAAAACTTGTACAAGCATGAGTCATTTACAAAATGGATATATTAAAAATATTTATTTAATATTATAAAATGGAATATTTAAAATTATTAGGAGGTTTGAACATATTTTAATGTAAATATAGGAATCGTAATATTAAATTAATAATTTAAACAAATTATCCAACAAAACTTAATTAAATACAAGTAAAATACAAAAGACAATCAAATGCTTTAAAACAATGATCTTAAAATCTATTAGTACAGGAAAACATGAAGTACTAAAATATATGAGACTGTAACTGCTTATTACTTCCACAAACAGCCGTCAAAACGCAATTTAGAGAAATATTGCTTCACAAGTGCACTTAAATTCTTCAAATGTACAACTTTTTCCAAAATTTATTAATGTTAGAACACAATCTGAATTAAGTAATGAAACACAGGCTGGTACCCGCTACTTCGTTCGCGTGGCCTTTCTTGATTCCCATTTCTTTTCCTGTTGGAAAAAGAATCTTATACCATGGCATCTTAAATAAAATCACTTCTCCATAAGGATTAAACTGATAATCCTAAAATTTAGTATAGTGACACACTAAGGTTAGGAATTACTTCAAGAAACCTAAACCTAAAATTAATAGGAATGACTTAAAATCTCATTAGGGTCAATCTTAATTACTATACAAAGGTTTATCGCTGACGGATGACTGATATAGAACTCATATGGTACAAACAAAAACACTCATCTTGATATATAAGAATATACATACTACTGACAACACCGCACAAGAATGATAGCCCAGAGTTAATATTCTGTATGACATGCAAACATTGTTTCTAAACAAAGTGAAACAAAATATTACAAATGAAAATGAGAAACATCTTTAAATAAACAAAACAATGCAAATGGTGGTTGCTAATGGTATTGTAGTTGGTGAATTTGGTTAAATTAATAAACTGTGAAGATCTCAAAAGAGTTGAATCAATACAAAAATATGCTTCTTCCATAAGACCAGTGTTTTTCAAACCCCGTCCTCCTCAACGGTTGTTGATTTATAGTTTATTTTATAGAGGAAAAGCGATATCACTGAGAAGAATTTTGATAATACATGAATTAATTGTTTAAGTTCCACAATATTTTATTTTTTAGGTATTTGTAAAATCCAAATTCTGCTCACTGAAATCGCTAGGCATTTTTCCTCTTTAAATTACACCATAAATAGATGATTTCGAATAATCAGTTGAGGACGGACAGAAATTTAAAATTAACATTGGTCCTGCGGGAGGGTCACGTAGGAACGCGAAGTATTACGTGACTTGAGCCTCTACTTAAAATATTGATCCACAATTAAATTATGACAATCTGAAAATGTTTGCTAGCAGTAAACAAATGTTTTTCTTCTTAATATATTTGTTATTTTTCTTTAGATTTCTTTCTCCCTTTCTGAATTTCTGTGATCGGTACCCAAACATTTTCTATTAAAATAATGTTCTGTAAGTGATGAACCTGGTATGTGTTGTTTAAACCTGTATATCTGTTTCAGGGTCCAAAAACTGCACTCTAACAGTACTGTCACTGCAGCAGAATTGGTCTGACATTGTGCCTAGATATATAAATGAAGGCACTCTAGACTCGGAGGAAGAATAAGTCAAACTATACGGAAGCACCTCCATCTTCCTCAAGAGGGCTCCACGTCACACGTCATACATCACTGTGGACGTTGTTCCGTCACATTACGTCACGCTGGAGGACGGGAGGTCACGCTCGTCGGAAACACCAGTCGAGAGTCAGTCTGATAGGGCGGATGCCGCGGTCACAAAGGCTGAGGAAATGACTTTCACCTCTGGAGTTGCATCACCATAGCGGGGCGAGATGATGAATGGTACGATACGGCAGCTCTCCTCGCCACCACGGCCTTCGGCCTCGGCCCTCGGCTCGCGGCTCGGTCTCTGCGGTCACCGTAACACATAAACGCGAGCAGTATTGGGCAACAGCTGGCGCCGCGCTCGGTTCGGGCTCGGGCTGATATACTGGGGTACTGGAGGTAATGCAATGAGTTGCTGGGGAGGTGTCACATCTGGGGTTGAGAATGTGGAAGTCCCGGGGGGGATTGTTCAAACAACTAATATGTCCACTAGTAAGAATTTATAAGCCTTTAACACACGCAACAGTTGGAATATAGGTTTACACACATTCAACCAACAGTTCTAAGTCAAGGTAGATCAGATCATCCTTCACATGTTTCAGAACGTGTTCCATCACCAGGGACGTTACAAAACTTTCATACTTCTGTTTGGTCTAAAATTTTACAAAATCCAAAATACACAATACTTAAATGCATAAAGACGTTTAAACATAAATTAATTGTTATGCTGGCTGGCAATAGACACCGTCCCCTGATGATGGGACAAACGTTATGAAACATATGTAGGATGATCTACTTGAGATTGGAACTGTTGACTGAATATATGTAAATCTATATTTCAATTGGCATATAACACTTCTGAATGCATTCATCAGTGAATAAAAAGTACAAAACAATTTAATTATGCAATAAAATAAGCATTAAGTATTATAAAAATAGTCAACCAAACAGATAACGGGACAGTAAAATCAAAACAGAATAAGTGATACAAGCTTCACGAAGTATATACACATACAAATTAATACTGCATAACTTTTACAGGGAACTCTGTTTCAAAAAGGGGGTCTCTCATTATGGGATTAGCTAATTTTAATTTCGACTTTCGGAACAGCATTTTTCAAATTTTTTCATATAAAACCTTTTCCATACAAGCAGAAAATGCTATTGTAATGAAATAATTGTAATAAATGCTTGTGTAGTTATTTTTAAACATAATTTAAATTAATTACATGAATAGTGTGCAGTGTAATTATAATTTTTACCTAAGTTTACCAAATTGTAGGTGTAACCTTTTTTTTGGTCCATCGTATAATTGGATAATTGAACGAAGTGAAAGTATCCTTATACACAACTTTACTGCTTAGACTGGTAAGAGAATCAACTCAACTGGCGTGTCTGTGTGTGACCCCAATAACTCGAGAATGCCTCCACAGTTAAACTTAAAGTTTTCCAGAAAAACTTAACAGGTCAAAATCTCGGTCAAATTCGTTATTCAGATAATTTCGTTCAGTATTAATCAAATTATCTTAAAACCAAATTTATTTTTTTCTCCATAAGAATAACATTGGAAGCCATTTTAGTGGTACTTGAATCGTAAAAATTTAGCCGACGTCTATGTTTCAACAACAGAGTAACAATAGTTAGTTTACTAGAGTATACTTTGTTATACTGGATAACAACAGTTTTTTTACCAACAAAAAACACACAAGAGAATTATATTTTTAATTAATAATATTTGTAATCGAAGTATATTTTTAAGTTGTGAGCATATTTATTATTTTATAAATTATTAAGTGTACGTTTTAAAAAAAATATCCATACAGTTAATATTCCCTTAGTACGCCTACTCTGTGTAAATATCGTCACGGTCAGAGGCGGCGATTGTAACGGTGGCAGACGACAGACGACGCGTGTGGCAGGTCGAAAAACTCAATAACTTTTTGATGACTGTAGATACTAAGATATTAACTTAACTTATAAATTAGTTTGTTTTATTACATTTTCTTAGACAATTGGTAATATTGTGATTGTCATGTGTAAAAAGTATACAAAGCCTCAATCTGTCTTGAAAGCGTTGATGAAGTTAGTCACAGTAAGCGAACAACCTTAAAATTTATTTTGTAGGGCAATTATTTGCTAGGTTATATTTTCACTAAATTAATAATAAAAATTGTCTACATTACCTAAAATACATTACCAGTAATGTAGTAGGTAACCACAATAAAAGCTATAGATTATTCTAACCAAACAGCCTTTTTCGGAAGGTTATCTTGAATGATTTGACAGCCTAGGGTTGGATTACAGTAAGAGTAAGCCAACATTAAACTGGTAATACAATTTTTGTAAAATACTTTAAACACATTACCAGGAATATTGTAGCGAACCAAAATAAAAGCTTTAAACTACTCTAACCAAACTAAGCCTTTTATACAGGTTATCTGAAATGATTTGACACATCCTAGGTTTGGATTACAGTGAGCTGTTTTCATCATAAACTTGGACCTATGGCTATAACATGTAGGCCTGTACACTTAGGCTACTTGCCATCTTAGAAGTTTCATGTACGGTCTTGGACCAACCAATGTTTATAGAATTTAATTTCCTGATAGCCCAGGCTATTGCAACAATATATTGAAATATCATTTTGTAAAATACAACTGTTGTTATATACTTTAAACATTACCAGGAATGTTGTAGCGAACCAAAACAAAAGCTTTAAACTATTCTAACCAAACTAAGCCTTTTATACAGGTTATCTGAAATGATTTGACATATCCTAGGTTTGGATTATACTGAGCTGTTTTCATCATAAACTTGGACCTATGGCTATAAAATGTAGGCCTATACACTTAGGCTACTTGCCATTTTAGAAGTTTCATGTACGGTCTTGGACCAACCCATGTTTATAGAATTTAATTTCATGATAGCCTAGGCTATTGAAACAATATATTGAAATATCATTTTGTAAAATATAACTGTTGTAAAATACTTTAAACACATTACCAGGAATGTTGTAGCGAACCAAAACAAAAGCTTTAAACTATTTTAACCAAACTAAGCCTTTTGTACAGGTTATCTGAAAAGATTTGATATCTCCTAGGTTTGGATTATATTGAGCTGTTTTCTTCATAAACTTGGACCTATGACTATAAAATGTAGGCATATACACTTAGGCTACTTGTCATTTTAGAAGTTTCATGTACGGACTTGGGCCAACCCATGTTTATAGCATTTAATTTCATGATAGCCTAGGCTATTGAAACAATATATTGAAATCTCATTTTTTCATCTAAATAACTGGGCCTGACGATTTATTGTTAATCCTTAAGGATATTTTTACTTGGCCTATAGAAATTGTTAACATTAGTTCATATAGGAAACTCGCTGTTCTCTTAAAAGTTAAATTAACCACACTGCTAAAGTCACTGCTTAGCCCAAAATGCTCTGTTTATTCTAAGATAACGCACCCATGCCAATCCTAACAACAAACCATGTCTGAAATCTTCAATTTATTTTAAAAATAAATAAATTTACGTATTTACACAACATTTACTTTGATAAAAACAAGTGATAAATGTATGTATGTTTTCTGCGGATAAAATGTTAGATTGGCGGCGGGATCCGAACCTGCGACCTTTCGCTCCAAGAGCCGGTGCGATACCTCTCAGCTACCGAGATAATTGATTCTTTGAGAAGTGACTAAAACTATAGCTATATAGACATAAAATCCGGATTCTGGCGGCAGTTAAATGATAACGGAATGTATTCTGATGATGTTACTCAAATCAGATATTGAATTTTTTATGAGACTCGATTTAAGTTTGATCATGTGTTTCAATTATCCTTATACGCGAGGAATGAGCGTACACCTAGTCTTATTAGTGAATTTACTATGGAAAGTGAACTATTAGCATGACCCGCACGGTAAAAATTAAGCCCGGGTCCACCACAGAAGTTCCTAACGTGACCCTCTGAACACGCGTTGGGTGTGTGTGTCAGAACATATGTGTGTGTGTGTGTGTGTGTGTGTGTGTGTGTGTGTGTGTTTGCACTCTAGCGGTCGCATTTTTTGTCCAATTTACTTCAAATCTGGTAGGGATGTTCCTTTCTATAACCAGTTGGACAAGTTCGTTGGGAAAAACAATTGGTAAACTCTAACCCTCATTTTTTGGGATTTTAAATTTAGAATTTTAAATTTTTGGTCGCAAAAAGGGTCAGAAAAAGGGTCTTTCAAAGTTAACATTGGCCTTATAGGGGAAGCCGGTAGAAACGCCAAAAGATTTGTGAGTGGAGCGCTCTCCTATATATTAACCGTAGCCGCAGTGGCTGGTTGTTTAACCACAAACACCATAACTGTGGAAACAAATTAATAATACAGTAATATAATCCAAACTTTAAAATAATTGAATAAACATTTGTTTAACTAATAATCACAACGTAAAACACTTTATTCATAGTAGTCACTTTCGTATTCGTACTAGATCCACAGTTTTGCTTTCCACAACCACTCGACAAACAGTCAATCTGTTCCAGGCCCTCTCATGTCTGCCGCGCCGTCACGTCCGGAGCACCGATCATGAGCGTTGAGCATCGAGCAAGCAGTCATCAGCGAGGCACAAAGACATTTAACGTAATGCCATTCAAAGCGGCGCCGTGACGAAAGAGTGAGAGGAAGAGAAGGAAATTGGGAAAGACGTCGGAGTCGTTGTATTCAGGATGAGGTAACTCAACTTACCTCCGCACGTTACCTCGGCAATTTCGAAAACCTTCATAGAGCCGTTGTTGCATGAGGATTTTGAGGTGGCGGCCCTAGGTTCGAATGATGTGTATTTATAAAGAAAATAACAAGCGACTACAAGGATCGTAAATAGGGGAGCTCCAGTACGCAAACATTACGCTTTTCTCCCATAAGACCGATGTTAGTATTTAAGTTCCTTTTCCTAGCGGATTACCTGAAACTTTTGATTGATAAATATTTTAAAGGGTATTACATTGCCTAGCTATTTCAGTGAGTAGTTAAAAGATCGCAAATATTGAATACCTTGGAGTTTTATTGAACGTTCATTGTTTGTGAAAGCTCACGCAAAACTCTCAGTATTTTTGTTACCTTATAAATAAAAATAAACCATGAATTAACAATTTCGGATAACGCCTTCAGGAGGGACGGATTTGAAAGTTATCATTAGGCTTTTGGGAGAAGGAGGTAGAAACAGGTGAGTAAAGCCCCCTGTTTCTAATCAAATATAATTGTTTTGTTTGTTAAAGTTTTATTTAATAATATTGACTCACTAACAATCACCAAAATAACTGAATTTAGATGTTCGCCGATGTTTTCTTAATAGGCCTAGATAGTGTAAAAACCAGGAAGGAATACCAATTGAATCTGGGAAAATACAATATTAACTAAACATTACATTCAATCAATTTATTATTTGGTTTTAATATACAGGTGTCACAAAAATGCGTAGTGTGCTATGCAGAACCGGATTCTACATATAAAAGCTAGTCGAAAATGTAATGTAACATTTTTTCGATTTTGGCTTAGTTAGCCGTAATCCGCCATTTTGTATTATCTTGAAAATAATTAATAATTCAAAACCCCTTGGAGATATTTGTACGAAACTTGGTATAAACTTTAAGTTTTATGTTATCAAAATTTTCCAAAAACATGTTTTGTCAAACTTATCAAATTTAAAAATGGCGGCCATTTAAAGACTTTAAAGTCAAATTTCATAAAAACTAGCAGCTAAAACAAAATTTTACATGACGTCAAATTTAAGGCTCTTTTCAATCCAAATCCAATGACACTTTGATTCTAAAAATCAATTAATAAATAAACAAATTATGATAATTTTTAATAATAAATTTAAAAATGGCGGCCTTTTAAAAAATTTCAAAGTCAAATTCCATGAAAACTAGCAACTAAAACAAAATGTTACAAGTCATCAAATTTAAATGTAATGTAATTGGATGGTCAATACACTGGGGAATTTCACTTTGAAATTTTTTAATGGCCGCCATTTTATAATTTATTATACAAAATTACCAAAACCTTTTTATTTAATAATCGATTTTTACAATCAAAGTGTCATTGGATTTGGCTTAAAAAGAGCGTTAAATTTGATATATTGTAAAATTTTATTTTAGCTGCTAGTTTTCATGGAATTCGACTATGAAATTTTTAAATTGCCGCCATTTAGAAATGTATTATTAAAATTTGCCATAACTTGTTTATTTATTAATCGATTTTTACAGTCAAAATGTCATTGGATTTGGATTAAAAAGAGCCTTAAATTTTATGTCATTTACAATTTTGTTAGCTGCTTGTTTTCATGGAATTTGAATTTGAAATCTTTAAATGGCCGCCATTTTGAAATTTGATAAGTTTGACAAAACATGTTTTTGGGAAATTGTAATAACATAAAATTTAAACTTTTACCATGTTTCGTACAAATATCTCCAAGGGTTTTTGAATTATTAATTATATTCAAAATAATACAAAATGGAGGATTACGGCTAAACTAAGCCAAAATCTAAAAAATGTTACATAAAATTTTCGACTTGCTTTTGTATGTAGAATCCGCTTCTGCATAGCACGCTACGCATTTTTGTGACACCCTGTATAATAACGTCTACTTAAACATCAAAATAATTAAAGTGATAATAACCACACCGAATAATTGCACAATCAATGAATACCGGTACTGAATAAATCATACAGTGGACTCTTTACAAAGAGAGGGTTATATATTGAAGACGGTTCTGTGGAAAGCTTGATTAATGTTATTCATAAAAACCCCTCTCCTCACAGTCATAAAATATAACATGTACAGGATGTCTCACATAAGGTGTCTTAACCAGATTACAGACAAACTGCTTGACCTAAAAGGTTAAAACTAAATTATTCTGAAGTAAATCGACCCCAAAAAATAATGTTAAATGTTTTAGGTTTGTTTTAATATGGGCGTTCCAAAAACTGAGAACCACTACTAGTAGTGCGATTCTTTGAATTTTCAAATATAAGCATATGCCATGTTGTGTAGTATTTTGAAGCCCAATAATAGAAATACATGCTGGAGAAAATAACCCAGCACGTTATTCGTTCTTATCACTTCCGTTTTAAAATGGCGGTAAGTTTTGTAAAACATATTGGCATCAATAGAGTAACTACATTTTATAAACCACTAAATATTTTGTTTCGATTAAAATTTCGTACTCGTAATAAACTGAGCTTTACTCTGATATGCTCCATGACAGCATTTTTTGAACTAAATAAATATGTCCTACAGCCCAAAACTAATAAAAGTAAAATAGTAACGTGCATCAAAAAGCGTACCATTTGAAACGTCTACATAATATAAATTATTTCTTATTTAATTTCCATAGGAAATAACCTTGGAAAGAATAGGTTACCCTTTACACAGACAAATTCCTCGGCTAACCTAATACACTTGACATACAAATCGGCTAATGTTATCACCGACAAAGGCTAATCTGGTATCGAAATTTATCGGGACAACTAGCCTACTTGGCTACAGGCTTTACCAGTAACCTTTGGCAGCAAGGCCGACACTCGATCTATACAGCTGATCGCGCAACAGTTCGAAATATAACCCGCTTATTGAATTCTTCCGTTGCCCAACAACGTTGGCACAGTGTTTCCCCTCCGCGGTAAAACTATCCCGTATAATTCTTTTAAAAATCCCACTTTATTCCTCGATCTGCTATGAAATATCCCTTCTTTACCGACTAAACAGATTTATTGAATATTAGTTGATTTGATCAAGTATAGGTATAACTGTTGAACCTATATGAATCCTTTGATTTCAAACTTTAAAATATATATATATATATATATATATATATATATATATATATATATATATATATATATATACTGCAATGTTATTTTTAGGAAAATGTGTTGAAAAGGATAATAAATATAGGAAAATATATTTTACAATTTTTGTCGAATCTTACTTTTTCACTGATTCACAACATTATTCCCATAAATAATCCAAATAACAAATTTCTTTAAACCACTGACCTCATAGGTAGTTCTAATTCTACAGCTAGTTAATCCTATGTTAGCCCACTCCGCCCACCATATTAAACCTCATCCTTATAAAAGTTTCATGTGATGGCAGACAACCTACTATGGTTGTATATTGTAAGTATTTCAGATTATATATTGTGTTTGTTACGGGAAAAAATTATTAAGAATCTTCATTAAGAACAAATTGTATATAGCTGAAAGGTCGTCTGAAATATTTTACAATCTTATTTTATCCCACGGAATGTAAAAATATCCCTAAAATGGGATGAAATCAAATCAAATAAAAAAAATTTTCATCACCTTCAATTATAAGGTACATATGTCAAAAATACATAATTTGAATAAAAAGTCCTACATAGGTCAAAGTCCTGTGGTTGGTGAGCTCTTTGCGACTCACCAACTTTGACACAATATTAAGACTGTTAATAAAGGACACAAATTTTACAAATCTGAGGTATGTAAAAATGATGGTCGTCCAAAATCTTTCACTCAAGTTGAATCACTGCTTCGTACAAACTGTGAAATACAAGTGGAGAAATCCAGAGCGTCCAGAGGGATTAGCGTCGCAATACGCGGCTTGTTAATGGTTATAAACGCCTCGGGTACTGGAGAGACGCGGGGAACCACCTTTGAGCCGTTACTTAAGAAAACAACCAGTTGCGCACAACCGCGCCGCCGACACTTTCACATTCAACACTGATCAGTGAGAGAGAGTCGCTCAGAATCAACACCTCACATTAATTGTTTGCCCCCCACATGTCACGTGACCTTTCTTTCTGCCCACCTGACATTATCTTGTTAGCCAACAAATTGAGCCTCGCTTTCACCCGGTTCATTATGTCCGGAGCGTTTGACTGGGTAACCTTTGCTAAGACCTCCGGTGTAGCGATGTGGCACCTCTGTGGCACCAATGTGGCACCTTTGTGTTTCGGCTTTCCTGTTATTTAATCCGTGACTTGGTAGTTTTGGTGGAAAGTGTTCTCTAATTATATATTATCGGTGAAACGCCAGTGTTTACAATAGAGTGTAATTGTTTGTGATAAGCAACTTTCGATAGCTATGAAAAGAAATTTCTGAGTAAAAACTGTTAGTACCCCGTAGCAGCAAACCTGCGTACTCAGCGAATTTCCAATTCGTATATATGTATCTTAATGCCACTAAGGCCACATCCAATATACAAGTGTCATCAATATACATTCATAAATAAACTATTTATGACATTTTAAGTTTTCTCCTTAAGAATAACATGGCGGCTGAGTATGCAGGTTTACTGAAACAAGGAACATAAAAAATAGGTTTTTATACAAATATCAATATAACTCAACTAGGTAAAGCCACATACAATGTTTTATTAATACATGCTCATAATTAAGGGAAATAACATTTTTCTTATTCTCCATAAGATTAACAAGGGGGCTGAATACGCAGGCTTGCTGCTACGGGAACTATCGGCAAAAACGTAGGTTTTTGTGCAAATATCATTAACAACGATATAAAGCATATACCAAGTTTCGTCAGGATAAGTTGATGAATAAGCGAGATATACAATTTTTCTTATTCTCCATAAGAATAACATTGGACAACGTACTGTGTTTTGCACTTTCAATATCTCTGTAACTAATAGACACAGAGAAATGATAAATACCCCCCGTCGCAGCAAACCTGCGTACTCAGCGAATTTCCAATGCATTGATATGTTTCTCACTAGTACATAAAGCCACTCACCAATTTTGACAAAAGTACATTCATAAATAAGTTATTTATTACATTTTATTTATTCCCCATAAGAATAACATTAGGACTGAGTACGCAGGTTTGCTGCAACGAGGAAGATAAGAAATGATTTTTTATGCAATTATCAATATAACTGAACCAGGTGAAGCTACTTACCATGTTTTATTAATTTATGTTCATAATTAAGGGAGATATAAAACTTTACTTATTCTCCATAAGAATAACATTAGGGCTGAGTATGCAGGTTAGCTGCTACGGGGACAATCAACAAAACATTTATTTTTTGTGCAATTATCAATATACCAGTACAACATGAAGCCACATACCAAATTTCATCAATATACATTAATAAATAATCAAGATATCCAATTTTATTTATTCTCCATAAGGATAACATTGGACAACGTACTGTGTTTAGCACTTTGAATATCTCTGCAACGGTTTGACGTAGAATCACAATTTAAACACCAAAATGATTGTTTTGTGGAGCTGAAGTGATTGGTAAAAGAAAATGTGAAGTTTAAAGTAAAATTAACTGAGGAAAAGCCAAAAACCTTTTTCCCATAAGATTAACATGGGAGATTTTATGAGCATGTTTTTTGGATTTTTTCCGCAACCACTTAACCTAGGTTAATAATTCAAAATACCATATTATTTGTTTTTTTAAGCTCTATAACATGGTCTAAACCAAAATTAAGTGTTTTAAAAATTTTAGGGTAAAAAATGCAAAAAACTGATTTTTGGAAAATTTAAAACCCCCATAAACCCCCCTTCCCATGGTCCGATTTTTCTGGTTTTCGAACTTAAAGTCATAAATGTCAGTTTACACATTTGAGCCAAATTTCATCGAAATCGGACCTTTTTTACTCAAGTTATCGCATTCACGGACACATATATAGATATATATATATATATATATATATATATATATATATATATATATATATACATATATATAAATTTGAACTAATAGTGTTTTGGACATCTGGGGACATCAAAACAAAAAGTTATCATGGTCTCGGGCTTAAGTTTTACCATGAGACCTACGGTAATAGCAACATAACAACGAAGCAGGTATACATATAAAACCTAGTGGGGATGTATATATATATAGTTTTTAACGAATGGTGTTTTTGGCATCTGGGGACCTCTAAACGAAAAGTTATCATGGTACCGGTCCTAGGTCTTACCATGCCGACTACGGTAATAGCTTAATTTGTTTTAACTGTCAGATTAAACAAACTTGAAGGAAGCAATGGAAAGCGAAATGCCACGATTTTAGAACTAACCATGATAAGACCAATTTTATATGATATTGTTTCATATTCTGAGCAATTCGCACAAAATTAGCTACATTACGATCAAATGTATGAAACAAGCCACTGCAATAATTAAAGTTTACTTTGTTTTCCATAACTAAAAATACGTATATTTCCAAGAGGCTAAAATAATATTTCCGGAGCTTTCTCACTCTCTTCACGAACACACTAAACTTGCAATTTCTTATGTACTTTTCGCTCAATATATTTCACCCCTTTCAACCTTCAGAGCGGTATTCAACGGTAGGTGTAGGCAGCATAGGGCCATACAATAGGACTCAGCTCACAGTTCCCTGCACAGTAGACTACGTAAACCGCCAGTTATTGGTAACAACAGTCAACTTTGATACTGCTCAACTCTCTGTTCGAGGTCAAAACTCAAGTTTGACATGCAACATTGCCGTTTGTCCTCTTACAATGCAGCATTAAGAACTTTATGGGCTTGTCCTTGCGACATTGTGCTCAGACAGTGTAGGAAATAAAAGAGTGCAATCGTTACTTTTATTACAAGTGCTGTACATTGAGCATTTGAATTTTATATTAAAATTAGTTTTTTTTGTAACGTATACATTGAGTATTTGAATTTTATATTAAAATTAGTTTTTTTTGTAACGTATACATTGAGTATTTGAATTTTATATTAAAATCAGTTTTTCTTGTAACGTATACATTGAGTACTTGAATTTTATAATAAAATTAGTTTTCTTTGTAACGTATACATTGAGTATTTGAATTTTATATTAAAATCAGTTTTTCTTGTAACGTATACATTGAGTATTTGAATTTTATATTAAAATTAGTTTTTTTTGTAACGTATACATTGAGTATTTGAATTTTATATTAAAATTAGTTTTCTTTGTAACGTATACATTGAGTATTTGAATTTTATATTAAAATTAGTTTTTTTTGTAACGTATACATTGAGTATTTGAATTTTATATTAAAATTAGTTTTCTTTGTAACGTATACAAATTTAAATTCATACCCTATTCACTCGCAAGCGTTACCGTTATTACTAGTACTATGGTCGTTGAGTACAATAGCTCGAAATGAAACCTAACGTTTTTTTAGTTAACTAATACGATTTTAAATTTGTAATATAAAAAAATAATGTTTTAACAAATTGTAGGCAGTTTTGCTTTTACTATCATTCTAATTAACAAAAACTATCTAATTAACCTTAGCAGATTTTTAATTCTTTGTAATATTTTGTCTAATGGTAGGGCCTCACGTTTATGACATGGTAGAGTTAGAACTAGTTCTTCAACTGGGGATGTATTTGGAAAGTGATAAACATGTTAGGTTGCACATATTCTATAAAATAAGAACGATAAACCTTATTGAAGGATTTTTAAGGATAATATACGGTTTTTGAATATTCATAAACTGGAATAAAAGTTACTACGAATACGGTAGAGGCTTGTTCAATACATTTTCCATAAGAGAAACTCTTCTGCAGTCGGTAGAATCTGCTACGAGCCTTGAGAGTGGGTAAGTTTTACTTATGAAAGGCAACTTTAGTATATTAATAAGTTACTGTTGCACCAATACTACACCAATAACATTAATGTCCCATTGAAAACAACAAAGAATTGTTGGGCAGAATTTTGTTGTATATTTATATCGTATTATGATTACAAAACTAGTCTATAAAATATGTGTGTTCTCATGCAAACTAGTGACATTTTTTCAACCAACGTTTTATAAATCCAATTTTTGCCAGGACTGAAAACAAAACTGTTTTAAGTGCATTTGTTTCAATTTCCCCTAGTAGTAGAGAAGATAAACAATACGTTATTACATGATGCGTAACAATACAATATTATCAATCACAATTTGTTTCCGATTACTAAGATTTATCATAAAACAGAAATATGAGACAGCTTTGGATAGTAACACAATTTAAAACGTTTAGGCTAAGCAAGAGTTACGATTGTAGAGATAACGTCGAAGATAAGATAAACAGCTGATAACAAGAGTCAGATAATGAAGTTTAGTAAACATGTCAGTTTAATTGCGATTTGTCAAAAATAGGATGAAAGACGTACACAAACACAGACACAGACACAAGTGTTGGTGTTATCCTTAGAGACTGGGACTCGTCACGTCGCAGGGCTGGCTCTCAAATCACTCTTCACCCAACACAAACAAACAATATCTCTTGACTTTGAGCTCTTCCTTGGCTATCACTTGTGCCATTGTAGATAAAAACATAAGATAAAAGTTTATATTTACTCTAAGCGTCTTATGTAATAATATAACACGAAATGCAGCAATGGATATATTTGTTAAAATAGTAACCTCTTCTGTAATGTTTTTATACGATTAGGTGCTTAATATTGTAATTTTTTCATTGCAGGATTCCATCAAATCGTTATTGCATAAATATTAATATGCCAGTAATGACATAAAAGACACCAGGTCAAATTGCATAGGAAAAAATATAACCACTGGAAAGGCAATACAATTTTAAGGTACAGAGCCTTTTTGTTATTGCTGGAGCGTTAACTTTATTTTATGACGATTCTCAATGTTATGTTCTAAGGCGAATCGAGATTCCATCAAATCGTTCTTGCAATTATTTTATCATGTCATAAATGATAATTATTGCTGGACATAAAATTTTACTTTATGATATTTCTAGAGGTTATCTTCTACTGAGACCAATCGAGTAACCAAGAGCCATGCGAAACTGGAATAAATGCGGCGTATCACAAAGGTTGTTGTATAATTCGTATAATTATTACTTTAGTGAGACTATTCACTTACTAAAAATTTCAGATGGATTTAGAGTCACATGCAGATTAAATTCGTGGTAAATGGTATTACTATGTTGTTATATTTACAAAATACAATAGTATGAATCACTCCATTGCTGATACTTAAGTTGAGAATTGGAAACTATGCAAAAAATCAAATTGATTGTTTCTTTAATGCAGTACAGCAACACATATTTTTCTGCAAACGTATGAGTCTAGACCTCTACACAAAATTCGCTGCATAAAACACTGTGCAAAAAGGTTTAAAGAATTAACCCTCCAGTAATTACTATTTGTATTATTCGCCATTAAAAATAGCACATGATTGATGAATGGTTGCAATATGTAATTAATCATGTTTCTCCTTAAAGATGATAACATGAAGATATCAATCTACATAGGACAAAATGTAACGACATGTTCTTAGTTGCTCTAAGTCATGCTGTATTGTTCTTATGCATGCATCTCTGTTACTTTTTATTCAAAAACATTAAACGGCAATTTAAATCAATAAATGGTCATACGATCCTAATTACACCAGGAAGATTCGTGAAAAAAAAAACAGTTTCAAATAACCCCATCCGTCTCTTGTAGAGCCAACTGACAATCTCACAGATCCCATTTGACAGCGGAATAACAGAGAGTGTTGTAAATAACAATCACAGAAAGTCATCTAGCCGCTACAGCGCCATGCGGTTGTTTAGCGCGGTACCGACAGTGCTTGTCGCTGTTATTTTTATCACTAGGAATTAAATTGCGGTATAAAGTGAACTGCCGACTGTAGCAGTAACGCTAACTGTGGCAGCGGCGTAAACGGTCGTTACTGTACTCTCGGCTACGAAGCAAACGTTTTATAGTAAAGGTGAAATAAATATCTTGTGCACTTTGAAATAGTATAGTATTGGTAGGATGTAAGTAAATCGTACGTTGTCACTTAGTTCTAAGTTCTATGGAGCTCATTGCTTGGTATTGAAGTTTTTTACCTTATGCCAATTATTTAGAGTAGTGATCCTAAAATGCACCTTTTATTACCGAATTTCCCCTATAGGGAAGAACTATTACCGTAGTCGGTATGGTAAGACCTAGGCCCGGGACCATGATAACTTTTCGTTTTGAGGTGCCCAGATGCCAAAAACACCATTCGTTCAAAACTGTATATATATATATATGTGTGTGTGTGTGTGTGTGTGTGTGTGTGTGTGTGTGTGTGTGTGTGTGTGTGTGTGTGTGTGTGTGTGTGTGTGTGTGTGTGTGTGTGTGTGTGTGTGTGTGTGAGCACGATAACTCTCGTAAAAAAATCCGATTTTGACGAAATTTGGTTTGAACGTGTAAAGCTGCATTTATGACTTTAATTTCGAAAACCAGACAGATCGACCTATCCGAAGGGGTATTTTGGGGGGGGTTTGTACCCCAAGAATGTTTTTTTTTAGTTTGTTTACATATAATTTTTGAAAAAGTCAAATTTTAGTGTTTTTCATTGGATTCAACTTAAAAATACGCACAATTTGTTGTTTTTCTCATTGCTCTACGTCAAATGGTTACAGAGATATTGAAAGTGCTAAACACAGTACGTTGTCCAATGTTATTCTTATGGAGGATAAGAAAAATTGTATATATTGCTTATTTATCAACTTATCCTGATGAAACTTGGTATATTGCTTCATATCATATATTGCTTTTTATGTGACTTAACCTACTTTAGTTATATTGATATTTGTATAAAAACCCTTTTTTTAGTTTTTTTCTTCAGCAAACCTGCATACTCAGCCGACATGTTATTCTTATGGAGAATAATTAAAATGTTATAAATCATTTATTTATGAATGTATATTGATGAAAATTGGTATGTGGTTTTATGTGGTATTAAGATAAATATATATGCATTGGAAATTCGCTGACTGCGCAGGCTTGCTGCTACAGGGGTATTTACTTTGTTAGAATATTTCAAAAGTTAGCATTTTCATTAGTTTTAGAAGGTATTATTCAGTGAATTGTTTTTGACGTAGATTCAGTTACATTAAGATCACACAAACCCTTTTAAGGGAAAGCTGATCAAATCTCAAACATGAATAAACACTTCGGGAAGCAATAGGATTTTTAACACAGGAATTAAACTGCGGCATAAAGTAAACTGCCAAGTGTGTCAGTAACGCTAACTGTGACTATGCACGTAAACGTTCGTTACGGGATAATCGGACCGCCTGAAGAGTTGGCTTATATTTTAGACAATTATTTAATATAGATTACTTATTGTATAAAAGTCTACTGCGCAGCCTTGTAAACATACGGAAGGTTAGAGGAATAAAATAAAAATATCGGTAGTACAAGACAAATGCTTTATTGTCTTTGTTTGAAAATAGCATTTTTAACTAATAAGTTTTCTGATCACTGATCAATTTTGGTTTGTGGGTCCTAGAGTCTCAAATTGGTTAAACACATAATTGCACTTTCCCCGTATTTCTGCACTTTTCCCGTATTTCTGTTTTGAATACAAACAACAAACATACAGTACAGTATATTTGAAAAGGGTACAGTAAACAAGAAGCCCTATGTGTTTTAAATTACAAAACACAGTAAAAACATGTTTTAACCTATTGATATTTTAAAGCACATTAAGTATTTTAAACCTCTACAAACAAATATGTGTTATTTGAGTTTATTTATTTGAAGAAAAAAAAAATATATATATAGAGGCTTTGTATATAGTTATCATATAATTGTTTCGAATCTATATTAGTTTTGTATTTGAACCATGCAAAGAGAGTATCATCTGAGTTGGTATTTTTATATGCTGTTAAGTTTATGGTTTATTGCTTTGATGCTATTTTAATGAAATGCATGTTTTATTTAATTAAAATATCATGTGATATTTACGTTATCCAAACTAGTGATTTATATCAGTAAGGTCATAAACTTTATAAGTTCATATGTGATGTTCATTCACCGTGAATTCGTCACGAAGGAAATAACATTGATTATATCATATATTACAAACAAATAATAAAAATATAATAACATTTTGGAGCTGGCTGGGTGCATAAACAAAGCGAAATAAAAGCTATGAAGAGGGCAGAAAATATTTGGGACTCAAGTTTACGGCAGTCGTTAAAGAGAAAAATGGAACATAACTTTAATGTCGTGTCCCATTAGTAAGGGGATAATTCTGCAACAGAGGTCAATAAACGTTCGCGGACCTTTTATGCTTCATAATACAAGATTGATCCTGTTTTTAATTTGGTTTCTCAGAAAATAATGTTTCAATATTTACACTGAATAACAAGGCTCTAAAAAATGATAACGTATTTCAGTACTTGAGTACATATGAGACGAGATCTGTATAAAAGAAAGTTTAAAGGGCATTTTAATTTATACTAATGAAATACAAAAAAGTTGATAAAGTATATATTATTTAAGGTACCTTAAATAAGTAAAAAAAGCTATGGTAACTCACCTAACTTCATAAAAGTATTTGTATACATGTTTGTTCTGCAAATAAGCCATACATTTTCGAAATGTTCAACCTCTAAACAATATTTTTAAGTATTATTTACCAAACAGAAGCTCTTACCCCATAAACGTGTGTTAGTCTATTCGACATCTTCCTTCAGGGCTCTGCCTCATTGGTTTTCAAAGTTCCAAGGAGGTACTTTATTCAAGACTCAATCAGTTGAACTAAACATTTAACTGCTGTTGACACACTAAAAAATCAATCAAGCAAGTGTAGACATTTAAAATTGCATAGGTAAAAATATAACCACTGGAAAGGCAATACAATTTAAAGTAACAGAGCTTTATTCGAGGTGTACAATCCCTTATGGGGTGAGAGGGGGCTCCAGTCACGAAACTACTGACGCCAACCTTCTTCCCCCATAAGGCTAATTTTTCTTTCAAAGTCCGTCCCTCCTCAACACATTATTATCCGATGTCATTGATTTATCGCTCATTTTAAAGAGCCAAAACATAGCAAGTGATTTCTGCGAGCAATCAAAATGACGGTATAACAAATATAAAATCTTTAAAAAATTCCATATTATTTAAGCTTTTTTTATGGGCGAGCTATTGGTGATCAAACGTTCTGCTCACTAAAAGCTCTAAGTATTTTCTTGCAATTTAAAATTAATCATAAATCAACTATTTATGACAATTTGTCGAAAAAGGATGGGCTTTGAAAGTTAACATTCGCTTATGGGAGGATCAGATAGAAACGCAAAATGTTGCGTGAATGGAGCCTCTTCTTCAGATAAATATCTGAGTAAATGAATCCATCGTTGTATTACAATTTGAACAAATTGTGTTCTCCGGTTTTCCGACTTCCTGAAGATTTTGCTCTGAAATGAAAATATGTTTAAATAACTTGTTGGGGTCTTGGAGTTCAAGAGCAGAAACCTCCCTTTGTCTAGAGCGTGTAGGGGACTACTCGTATCTCAAAACCGCACTTCTTGTAGGATTTGTTCCAGCACGGCGCGGCGTCTACAGCACGGCGCGGCGAGGCGAGGGCGGCAGTTTTTATTAAGGGGACACAAACTGTGCAGGGCCGTAAACAACGGTTGATAGCTCCGAACAACTCGGTTTATTGACTTTTTTACGATGAAAATTTTCTTATTTTGTGAGGACTCTTTATAAAAAGAGAAGTAGAGGGGTGGTTGTCTTTATGCCGCGGTTAATGCCGCCACAACATGGTGAAGTTAGAGGAATTAAAAAGTTGGAACGGCTTGGCGGTTGGAATTAATTTTGAACGGTGGGAGTGAATAGGCAATTAAATGTACAGCATGGATTGCTACTAACGGTATGGTGTTGCCGCGCTTTAAACTCTCGTTCTTGCGCCATAGTGAGCACAATAATATGATGGATTATGAACATTTATTATATTTCTGTATCTAAAAAATGGGATATACGAATAGTTTAGCCATATACATTACAAATATTACATCCGTGTTGTATATTTCAGTATGGGGCCATTACACATATTACGTATCGCACTTAGGGGGGGGAGGGGGTATGGCGAAGCGTTATGCTGCGTTATGTGGGGTAGGGGGGTTGGATCACCGTTACTTACACAAATCAACCCTAAGAGCTGGCGCACTCCCGTTTCCATTGATACTGTTATAAATCGTTCAAAATTAAAAAATAATCAAATTAATATCTAAATCAAGGTTACAGTTAGTTTTATGAAAAATACTTCCGTCATTCTATTGTAATAACAGTTAAACTAAAACTAAATACATAAAGTGTTTTAAGTAAGTTCTGTATTGCTGTCCACCTATGTTTTGTGTTGTTTTAGAGTGTAAAATAATAACTTGATACCGTTGTGTGCAATGTCACCCACATCTTTAGTTTTTTAAGTTGTTTTGTTTTTGTAAGTTATAGATTAAATTTGTTTCGTTTCGGAGGAGATAGTTTATTTTGGTATTTATATTATTAGTAACAGTCTTGTTTGTTGTATACATTTTGCTTTTAAAAGTCATTTAAAGTTTAATTAACTATACATTGAAATCCATATTCCAAATTGCTAGTAAAATGATTTTTAAAAGGTTGTTTAAAGCTTACAACGATTGAGTTACGTAACACATTGGGAGAGGTGGGGGGGTATAGTAAAGCGTTATTATGCGTTACTTGGGGGAGAGGGGGTATGAAATGACAAAAAAATGTGTTACGTATAATTTGTTTGGCCCCTACCAAAGAATAGGATATCACATATAATTATCCCACGTAAAAATTAAAAATATTGAATATTTGATTGTTATTATTTTATAATAATTCTACTGCTGGAAAACACCCAAAAATTACCCCGGAAACACCAATCTGTCACAAAAATGCTCAGCTAATTGAAGATGGCAGCTTTTATTAAATCGTCTCTGGCGAAATGGGTTATTAGGCTAGTTACGCTTAATTTTTAAGTACTTAATGTGAAACTAATAAGTTTTTTTGAAATAACCAGATTACACTAGACATTTTTCTTTGACTTTCATAAAAAGTCTCAGATAAGTCTTTTTAATTTGTTGTTCTAAGTAATACCTACTTTTTTCCTTTTGGAATGTTTTTAGAATTTGGTAAAACCTATTGAAACAGCATTCTATTAACATAATTCAGTGTAGGTGACTCACGCTTGTTCGCTCAAAGATAAGCGACATTTTTATGAACAAAATTTACGACTTGGCTGTCTATAAATAAGCCCAACGCTTCGGAAAACAAATTGCCGACTGAGGGTTTGAAATAATGGGGAATTATTCAAGCCGACCGGCGTGGGCTGTTCAAAAACACTTGGCGGCAAGATGCTTTACGGGGTCGTACAGCCGCTCCGCACAGTTTATTCAGCTTCTCAGGAGTATGGCTACGGCTTGTTTAAAGTGCATAATTACATTTGTCAAAGAAATCAAATCGGTTAGAATTCAATCAGAAATAATCGATTTAATTTTAATTTTGTTTCTACTGAACGTGTTATGGAAGTCATCAAGTACTAATTGACAATTTAGATGTTAAAGAAAATTTGTTTATAAAACGGGAATTTTCTTTCTCATTTCCCTTTCCTTGCCCGAAACTGAATTAATTTACAAGTAAATTTGCTAGTGTTATCATCGCCATGTGGAATAATAATAAGTTAGGCAAATGTCAAACTTTATGTAAAATGAGTTGACAACATATGTGTATGCTTTGTTCGGGTGAAACATTCACTAACTAAAAATATATCAGTAAGGTCAATTTTAGTTCATTGATCTCCAAATTCGACAAACCCCCATAACTCTTAGCCCCAAAAAATAACGTGTTCTATTTTTAAACAAATAACCCATTATAATGGAAGCGTTGGAACTTATTAGTATCTTCTGCGATAAGTGGCCCTAAAAAAAACTTGTGGTATCCAGTGTTTATCTCGACACTTGAGATTCTATAAAACCCATAACTTTGGCAATTTTTCAGCTCAGGTCTTGGGTAGCAATAACCTCTGCTATAAAGATTTAATATCAAGATTTATGCTTGAATGACCAATTAGCGATGTCTAGTTTTATTTCTCATATAAACTTGATAACGTTCTACCCAGGAAAGATTCCAGACAGCGACATAGCAGCATCGGGACATATCGGAACCGCAGTAACATTGCACTTTGAGATAGCTCAATCTGTTAAAATTTGTAATGAATGTCACGTAGCCAGATTATACACCATCGTGGAACTGATTGAATTCCTGACTCTACCTTGACTTCCAAAGGTTTTATCTACCCACACGATGCGAAATATGTCCAGTACAACCCAGTCTTTCAAAGGAAGATGCATTTAGGAGTAGTTGGTCTGATGGCCGGATTGTGATTGCGACCTTTAAACCATATCCAAGATTTATCCCTATTTCTTTGTGGCGGAAGGTTTTCTTCGACTAAAGAGGAGATTAATTATTGGAGAGTCGGTTTACGAGACCGTAATCTATTGATATTATTGTGATAGTGGAAGATTGGACAATTCGGGGCCAAACCTTTCTTTTGAGTCACTCTGCTTCGAACTCTAGTATATAATTGTGAAAGCCAGGAAATTGAAGTTGTGGCTAGAGTTTCACATGTCGTTGAACCATGTTTATTTGAACGTAGACTTCTCTGACATGTACGATGTTGAATCAAATGGAACGGTATTAAACAATGAAATATTGCCCTTTACATAACATATTAAACGTTTTTAATACAAGCAAGCTTGAATTTGGCCAAAAATAAGCTCGCGTCAGCCCTACTAAGAAGCCTTTTGTCGGGAGGATGAGGCGGTTATGTCAATATATAGTTAACCTCTGTAAGTTGGATGACTCACAATTCTGCAATGGTCTAAGCGCAAAGTCACCGCGGAACCTGTATAGCAGCTCGCGTCAGCGTCGCCAAAGATTCTGTTGTCGGGATGATGTGGCTGTCATGTCAATATACTGTATACTTAACCTCAGCCAGTTGGAGAGCTCGCAAGTCTGCAATAGTTTAAGCGCGCAAAGTCGCCGCGGAACCTGTATAGTAGCTCGTGTCAGCGCCGCCGCTAAGGAGCCTGTTGACGGGAGGATGAGGCGGTCGGTCAATACCGGACAATTCGATATATAGTTAACCTCTGCTAGTTGGAGGGCTCGTAAGTCTGCAATGGTTTAGGCGCAAAGTCGCCGCGGAACCTGTATAGCAGCTCGCGTCAGCGCCACTAAGGATTCTGTTGACGGTAGGATGGCGGTCGTGTCAATATATAGTTAACCTCTGCTAGTTGGAGGGCTCGTAAGTCTGCAATGGTTTAGGCGCAAAGTCGCCGCGGAACCTGTATAGTAGCTCGTGTCAGCGCCGCCGCTAAGGAGCCTGTTGACGGGAGGATGAAGCGGTATTGTCGATATATAGTTAACCTCTGCTAGTTAGAGGGCTCGTAAGTCTGCAATGGTTTAGGCGAAAAGTCGCCGCGGAACCTGTATAGCAGCTCGCGTCAGCGCCACTAAGGATTGTGTTGACGGGAGGATGGCGGTCGTGTCAATATATAGTTAACCTCTGCTAGTTGGAGAGCTCGTAAGTCTGCAATGGTTTGGGCGCAAAGTCGCCGCGGAACCTGTATAGCAGCTCGCGTCAGCGCCACTAAGGATTGTGTTGACGGGAGGATGGCGGTCGTGTCAATATATAGTTAACCTCTGCTAGTTGGAGAGCTCGTAAGTCTGCAATGGTTTGGGCGCAAAGTCGCCGCGGAACCTGTATAGCAGCTCGCGTCAGCGCCACTAAGGATTGTGTTGACGGGAGGATGGCGGTCGTGTCAATATATAGTTAACCTCTGCTAGTTGGAGAGCTCGTAAGTCTGCAATGGTTTAGGCGCAAAGTCGCCGCGGAACCTGTATAGCAGCTCGCGTCAGCACTGCTAAGGAGCCTGTTGACGGGAGGATGAGGCGGTCGTGCCCGTGTATGATTAACCTCGGCTAGTTGGTGGCCGGGGGGGAGGCGGGAAGGCAGCATTCTCACAAACAGGTTTCTGCCCATTATCAATACGAGAGCGCACTCCAGGCTTGCTTTAATTATAACAGAGTGTTAAAGGCGCATATCTTAATACCGGCCGTTGTTCGTGTCGCTGCCGATTAGGGGACATCGCCACACACGATCTATCTTCGCCTTCGATGACGTAACGCGTTTGTAGGTCAGGCTGGGACCGCGTTAGTGGGTTTTGAGAGAGCACTAGCAAATCGGTGTTTTATAGTTCAACACCTTTAGTGGTGTAAAAAACATCTGAGTTTAGCATAGAGGTTAACAGCGGTCGCTATTACACATTTGAGTTCCTCACCCATTCCATTGACTCCCTCGACCTTCAACCTCTTCCTCCAACTCAACATCTCCTTTTCGATTTCTTTCGCATCTAAGTGTCTTCGAATGTCCTAGTTTAGTCTTTACCTATAATATTATAAAGAAGAGGTGATTTCTGTCTATCTGTCTGTCTGTCTGTCTGTCTGTCTGTGTGTCTGTGTGATGTTCCGGATAAACGCAAAAACTACTGAACCGACTGGGCTGAAACTTTACACAAAGGTAAAGAGGGTTAAACCCATGCAACACATAGGCCAATTCACTTTCTTAAAATCCCCTCGGGCTACCCCCCGTGAACGTCCTAAGTTTCAATGTTTGCATTTCAGAAGAAAGTAAACATTCAGAAACTGTAATGCGAACAGATGTGGATTCTTCCATTTGACAGCTTAAAGAACAGAAGCAAGATATCAACCTTTCTAACCCGTGCGAAGAACGGGTACATCAACTAGTATCAAGTAAATGTCATACATCTGTTCCTTACCATAAGGTACACCCGTAAGACGAATGTTAACTCTTACATCTCGTTCGTCCTTAATGGACATCTAACACTTAACTAACAGCATTGAACTATGGTTCACTTTAAGGAACAAAATAGCACTTGACGATTTTAGGGAGCAAAGCCTTTTATATAATAATTAGTATAAGTCTAAAATATTCAATATGTTAAATTTTTCTGGAATAACTATTTGCAATATCCAATTTAAAGATTCGGAAATATAGACCACGGAAGTAATATTTGTAATGTCTATGGGTTATCTATTTTTATATATTATTTGAGAGATGCTGAAATATACGCAGTGGAGGTTTTATCACCTATAAAATCTCCAACTGTCTGTATTTCCGTCTCACATTTGCTTTTATCTATATTCAATATCGTCATAACACATTTATTAAATTTTACAACATGGCATCGTCGTAGTAGCTAAACACAGTTACTCAACACCCACATACATTGTGTGTTAGTTAAATGTTCCCCAATCTCTATATTCTTAACCCAATTCTATATATTTTCAATAATACTTTGATTACTTATTTAATAATATCGCACGTGCAATTTTATTTTAAATTGATAGAAATCTAACTTTATGAATGTGGTATTCAGATATGTTGTTGGATTTTGATAGTCTTTTTTTATTATAAGTATGATAAAAAATGGGGTTCGAATAATCTCACAATACTATCTTTCCCAAACGTTGTTAGGTTGGTTGTTAGGCTCGTCTTTAGTGGTATAGGTTTTCCACAAAAATCCAAGAACCATCCTATAAAAAAAGATTTCGTAGCTAATAAAACCACCGCCGATGGTTTTCTATTTCTTGGCCAGTGATAGAAATTGCTAAATAATAGTATTTTTCTTTCCTTTTTGCCCAAAGAAGATTTTTTTTAAATTTTTATGTAAAATAAAACCCTGTTTAACCTGAATAAATAGGAGAAACCGTCTCAAATAACCCTTTTTATTTGGGTAGCCAGTCGTGTCGTTGATTCTTATAAATACTTGTAAATAAATATACAAAAACGCGGTATATATATATATATATATATATATATATATATATATATTGTTTATCATGTTAAAGTACCTAAGTAAGGCACATTTATATAATTCAGTTCGTCAATTAATAGGTGTCAATAATCTCCCAGGCGCAACAACAACCGGAGCACCTTGGTTTCTCGCATCATTGAAAGAGTTTGTGTATTATTATATTGCCAAAACGCCCATATGTGACACTTTTTTATAAAATAAATCTTACACTTTAAGAGTTAACTAATTGCTTTAGAGATGTTGATAGTTTTTAACGTTAGTTGGGCTGGAATTTTAAAATCGTTGATGTATTCATCAGTAAATTACAAAAATTAATAATGTTAAATTACATATACACATTTCTTTCTAAAAGCGAGATATTGAATTACTTTAATCTACCTTGATTATAAATTACTTGAGATTTTGTCAATATCTGACAACAAACGTTAAGCGAGAATGTGTTAGGGATTTGCTGTGCTTGAAGTAGTAGCTCATTTAGCAGAATTCTTTTCGTAAGATCAGCATACGAATCTGAGAATTCGGGAGTGTTATGTTTCGAATGTTTCACGTATTTAGGAACGTGATGGCACTATTTCCGTTCACCCAGCATTTTTTACGTCGATTACTACTTTAGGTGTCTATTAGGTTACACACTATTCACTACTTTAATGTTTTTAGGTTGGTTCAATAACGATCAGACGGTATGAATATACTGAATGTTATAAAGGACCTTTACATAAAATACTAACCAAGTTTCATAAGAACAGTTTAGACCTGCGACTGCTAAATACTGTATATAACACAAATAATGTTATAGTATATTATGATTTACTAATGGCATATACGACATGAAGTTTGAAACTATACTGGATATAAATTTCGTTAAGTATTTTATCTTGAAAAAGCTTTCAACCATCGTTTTCAATTATCATACCTATATTTAAAACTCTCCAGGTTAGGGTTGTATATTACTCCAAATGCCCCTTTAAAAATTGGTCTTCCTATTCATTATTATTTTTTAGTTTACTTCCAACCAAGAAAAATGTTGTGTTCTTACGACACACGTAACTTTCCCTTAACCTGTCCATTTCAATAGATTATCCGATGCAATTGGTTTATATATTTAAAAAATAAAAGGAGAACAAAACACCTAGCGATAACAGTGAGCAGAATGTAAGGGTCACAAATATTAGCTATCGCAAATATGAGTTACATTAATTGTATTGAACAATTATTAATTATTATATTAAATATTTGCTCCATGAAATCTCAGGCAATTTTATATTCTTTAAAACAAGTTTTAAATAAATTATTACAGATAATCCGTTACGGAGGACTTTACCTAAACGTTAACATTAGTCTTATGGGGTAAGGGGGTAGTAACGTGAAAATTGTCTTGACTGGAGGCAGTATATACTATTTAATTGGTTATATTTTATTTGTTTATGCATAAGTGGCGCAGTTAGATGTGACATATCTGTATCCAACAGCCTATACATGCGTTATCTTTGATATCAGCTTTTATGTTTACATCTTTATATTAACAGGCAAGCACATAAATATCCCTCCTTTTTTCTCAGCTTGTGTACGTCGTACAAGAAATTCACGCATACCGTTAGAAAAGTATTGTCCTGTGATGAGCAGAACCCCATTATAATTTATATCGGTCCTCAAAGCTACGTCCATCAGGCTTTTAAAGATTCAATGTTAATATTATGGAAGAATATTAATTGATTTAATAGTTCTATATTTGAAAGCTGTTGATTTAAAAATGCAAGAAAAACAGCTAGAACAGATGTTTCAGGCATAATGTAAATAAATACCCCCGTCGCAGCAAACCTGCGTACTCAGCGAATGTCCAATGCATAATATATGTCTTAATACCACATAAAGCCAAAAACCAAGTTTCAAAAAAATATATTCACATATAAGCGATTTTAATTATTCTCTATAAGAATAACATTGGTAATAAGTACGTAGGTTTGCTGAAACAAGGAACAGACAAAATTGGTTTTTATGCAAATATAAATAAAATTTAACTAGGCGAAGCCACATACTAAGTTTCATCAATATTCAATCATAAATAAGTGCTATATAACATTCTAGTTATTCTCCATAAGAATAACATGGGGGCTGAGAAAGCAGGTTTGCTGCAACAAGGAACAGAAAACAAGGGGGTTTTATATAATTATCAAATATAACTCAACCAAGTGAAGCTACATACTAAGTTTTATTAATTTATGTTCATAATTAAGGGAGTCATTACATTTTACTTATTCTCTATAAGAATAACATGGGGGCTGAGTACGCAGGTTTGCTGCTACGGGAATAATCAACAAAAAATCAATTTTTTGTGCAAATATCAATATACCAGTACTACGTGAAGCCACATACCAAGTTTCATCAACATACATTCATAAATAATCGAGATATCAAATTTTATTTATTCTCCATAAGGATAACATTGGACAACGTACTGTGTTTAGCACTTTGAATATCTCTGCAACGGTTGGGCGTAGAATCACAATTTAAACACCAAAATGATTGTTTTGTGGAACTGAACAGATTGGTAAAAGCAAATGTGAAGTTTACATTAAAATAAACTGAGGAAAAGCCAAAAACCGTTTTCCCATAAGATTAACATGGGAGATTTTATGAGCAGGTTTTTTTGGATTTTCTCCGCAACCACTTAACCTAGGTTAATAATTCAAAATACTAAATTATTTGTTTTTTTAAGCTCTATAACATAGTCGAAACCAAAATTAAGTTTTTTTAAAATTGTAGGGTGAAAGATGCAAAAAACTGATTTTTGGAAAATTTAAAACCCCCATAAACCCCCATGGTCCGATTTTTCTGGTTTTCGAACTTAAAGTCATGAATGTCATTTTACACATTTGAGCCAAATTTCATCAAAATCGGACGTTTTTTACTCAAGTTATCGTGTTAACGGACACACACACATATATATATATATATATATATATATATATATATATATATATATATATATATATATACATATATATAAATTTGAACGAATAGTATTTTTGGCATCTGGGGACCTCAAAACAAAAAGTTATCATGGTCTCGGGCTTAAGTCTTACCATGAGACCTACGGTAATAGCTTCTTCCCTATAGGGGAAATTCGCTAAAATACATCTGAAATGGCTACCCAAGGTTAATTTTGATATGATTAAAACACAATAGGGAATGTGTAACCGAAGAATTATTCTATGTAACCATTAATACAAACATTGAGATAGAAATATAAACCGTTCATAACAACAAAACACATCTATTAATAGACTAATTAAATCTTTGATGTACCGATTTCTCGGAAATGCGGCATCGTAGAATTATGCAACTTTGGCACACTTATTTAGTACTATTAGGAGATTGTCGAATGTGAATAACTTTGTGTTTGGGTGTGTAGGGCTATGGCCTTTTGGATTTCAAAGTGTACATGTTATCCTTATGGGAACATGCGTTCTGCTTTTCATTTAATAAACAGCTGCGTTATTCAAATAAATATGTCGCAGAGTACGCAAGAACGGATGATTCATAAATCAAAAATATTACTGACTGCTCGAATGGTAGCACCCTTCCCCTATCGGTTTTAACTCCACATTAAACAAATTAAACCTGTTTGTGAGGGGAGAATGAAGTGGAGATGTTTCAAGCATAAATATTGGTATAATTATGCCAAACTCTCGGTTATTCGTAGGCCCTACTGGCTATTCTTGCTGTTACTGATTTAGTCCTCGGTCCAGGGGGTCACAAGGTTGATTCCCGGGGTTTTCATACATGTTTAGTATTTTAGCAGCTTTCCCTTAAAAGGGTGTGTGATCTTAACCCCTAATGCCTCTTACGTTAAAAAAGGATTCACTGCATAATAATATCTCTTAAACAGTTTTTAAAATATTTATTGCATTGTATAGAAAAATACTAGGAAATAGAAGATTAATTGTAGGATTAATACTACAATTGTAAGTAAATAATTGGCTTAAGATAAAAAGCTTTAATATCAAACAATGAGCTACATAGAACACGTACGATTTACTTACATTCTACCAATACTCTACCATAAACAGATAATGAACAACCAATACCAATACTCTAAATGAACAGATTATCTTTTTATAATTCTGTAAGCGAAATTTTTAAGTCAAAATCATGGGAGACGGTTCAAAATAAAGTTCTTGATCTCAGGGACTCGGGAAAAATAGCGGTATTTCTAAAATGTTACCAGTAAACAATAAGTAACGTAAAACATCCCCTATAATAATAGCATAGGGATTTGAAAACGTCTGATTTGTTTAAATGAAAACCATGTGATTTAGTGTCTTCTTTGTTTACGAACTGATATTATATCGTTCATTTTTATATCGTTTTGTTTTCCTCAGCATGTAAAGAGTAAACAGATCACATGATGCAGAATATTGGAGCAGGGTTTAGGGGCTATGGCCCCTTCAAGCCAACACTAGTTTTGTATAATACCATTTATTTCACCATTACTATCAAACGATTGTTACGGAGCCGATTGTACCGTAACGACCGTTTGCGCTGCAGCCACAGTTACCGCTACTGCCACAGTCGGAAGTTCTCTTTATATCGCAGTTTAATTCCTAGTGTTAAAAATAATAATGACGAACACTATCAGTACCGCGCTAAACAACCGCATGGCGCTGTAACGGCTAGATGACTTTCTGTGTATGTGTACATAACAAAATACATAAATTGATAATTATGTATGGGGTCAATGTATGGTAAATGTATCAGAGTGAAGGGGTTTTCTTAGCGGCAAACTCCATTGTGACATATGCAGTTTGTTTTTTTCAAAGTCTAATATATCCAAAAAATCAAACAAATATCAGGCTTCCAACAATATTTCTGATAACAAATTGCAAAATTCCAATAGATCGTCCCATTTTAAATTGGTCGTTTTATTCATCTTTAAATAAGACTGATAAAATGAGAAGGGATGGGGTAGCACCTAGCAAGTAATTGAATTCCTATCGAATCCTGTCAAATCATGTCGACTGAGTATTTCAATGATAATTAAATTTAGGAAAATATGTTGTATTACTACAGACAAATTTATTAATAAAACTTACACATAACATCGCACGATTTGATTTGAAATAGCCAAGTATAGATTAAACATGATAAACCGTGGGCTGTCAGATATAATGCTGGGGGATTTTTGGTGCACCTATAGATTATTAAATATGTCCATAAATCATATTAGTCATAGTAATAATAATATTAATTAGACAAAAGTATTGTGTCTGATTAGGTTACACCTAAATGTTATTTTTTCTAAACAAATTTTGTTATTAGTCATCTGTTTTCCCCAAGAGGTTAAGCTGATTTTATTCATATACTAAGTTCTTATTCCTCACCACTTAAGATTTTCTAGCTTTAAACTAAGAAAATCAACTTGTAGAAAACAAAATTAAAACTACCAACTTTTTTTAGCGAATTTCCCCTATAGGGAAGAAGCTATTACCGTAGTCGGCATGGTAAGACCTAGGCCCGGGACCATGATAACTTTTCGTTTTGAGGTCCAGATGCCAAAAACACCATTCGTTCAAAACTGTATATATATATATATATATATATATATATATATATATATATATATATATATATATATATGTCCGTGGGTGCAATAACTCTCGTAAAAATGATCCGATTTTGATTAAATTTGGTACAAACATGTAAAGCATCATTTATGACTTTAAGTTCGAAAACCAGCCAGATCGCTCTATTTTGGGGGTTTTTGTATCCCAAAAATGTTTTTTTTTTTAGTTTTATACTTATAATATTTTAGTAAATCCAATTTTAGTTTTCAATATTAAATTCAGCTTAAAAAACAAACAATTTGATGTTTCGATCACTGCTTTACGTCAATTGGTTACCGAGATATTGAACGTGCTAAACACAGTACGTTGTCCAATGTTATTCTTATGGAGGTAATAAGACAAATTTTATATCTTGCTTATTTATCAACTTATCCTGATGAAACTTGGTATATTGCCTCATATCGTTGTGGTTTATTGATATTTGCACTAAAAATAATTTTTTTGCCTATAGTTCCTGTAGCAACAAACCTGCGTACTCAGCCCCATGTTATTCTTATGGAGAATAAGTAACGTGTTATCTCCCTTAATTATGAACATAAATTAATAAGATTTGGTATGTGGCTTTACCTACTTGAGCTATATTGATATTTGTATAAAACTCCATTTTTTGTGTTCCTTCCTTCAGCAAACCTGTATACTCAGTCGCCATGTTATTCTTATGGAGAATAATTAAAAAGGTCATAAATCGCTTATTTATGGATGTATATTGATGAAACTTGGTATTTGGTTTTATGTGGTATTAAGATACATATATATATGCATTGGAAATTTGCTGAGTACGCAGGTTTGCTGCTACGGAGGTATTAAACTAATATCCAAGAGATTGACTCATTCATAATATCATAACAGTGACTAAACCCACTTCCTTGGAGGCCATTTAAACAAACTTCTTAATGTCTTCGAGACAAGGTCTCAATGTCATCTCGAGTGAAAGATGGTGATGATATCAAAGTTATCAAGATCAATTGATAAATAGAGGAAGAGCTTGGAGTCAAGAGAGACTGTTTGTTTGTTTAAGTGTTACACGACAGTACAGAAGACCACACTGTGATAAAGGCCAGACCTCAAGCATAACATTTTGTCTGCTCTTGTTTTTGAACTCAAATAACATTTATTGCATTTGTGAAATACAGTATATCGATGTTGTGAGTTCAATTAGTTATATTGGTAATATAGGTTAAACCAATATAACCGATATAACTTATATACCTGACATGACATAAGTGTGTTTTCCGTTTAAACTAAATTTTAAAGCATCATTTTTTTAAATATTTGTTTACGTTAGTATTTCTTCAAACTTAAGTTAAACAGATACATTAAGTATGTGATTTACTGAACGTGACATACCGTAGGGTATACTTAATTTTTAATAGCTATTCAAATAAAATGTGTTAACCTGATAAGTATATAGTTGACGAAACTACGTTTAAAACATAGTCTACACAAGATCAGAAACACGGAACAAATAGTATTTGTCTTAATGACAATGCAACTTGTTTGGGGAGTTTTCTTACTCTATGCAGTGTCTTATCTCTAGTAGGAGTTACTTTCACATTGCTTTTATTTCACATTGATAGTTATAGCAGTTTTTGCTGCAATAATGGATTTTCAAGGGATTTAGATAATAGTTTTTGGGTATAGGCCATTTTATTTAAATTATTTGTCTAATTCACCTAACAATAAAAGTTATACGTTTATGTAATTCAGAAGCAAACATTTCTTTTTAAAATTAATATAGTGTGCTTAAAAATTGTATATAAATAAACGTTATGGAAATCTTAATAAAGTCGGTTATAATTTAACCTAAACTATAGAAAGCACAAATAATTAATTTTTCATTTTACTTACTGTTACCATCGTGGTTATGTATAAGCTTACACAGTTCCCATTAGAATAACATTGAAGCTGTGACCAACTGTGGGGCGGAGTGCTACTATACTAACAACGTACGATGATTTGATATAGACTAAATATTTCTCATAGATACTCAAACAAATGTTTTAAAAACTCATCAATTTCACAGTTTTGGTTTATTAAAAAAGTAACCAAATCTGTATGATTGAAACAGATAAACTTCAGTTTTTTAAATCACCGTTTCCGACTCTGAGGTATGAAACTTCAAAATAACTCGTTAATTTAAGAGTGTTAGCTATGTACATACAACAATCTAATTTTATTAACATTGATAGATGGATTGAGTGAGTAAAAAAACGTTATTGAATTGTATAATTTATAGATTTTCTAAAAAATAATCTTTTTGTTACGACATTTATGAGCACAAATGGTAATAAACACATCAAAAGAATCAAGACGGTATAGTGTCCGAAGATGAGTTCTAACCCTGGAACTAAGTTTATTTCTGTTAGCAATAAAAGCGGATTTATGTACTAGACTAGACTCCCTCTGGGCCAATTAAACACCGTCATTTACGATGAGTCTTTACATAGCGATCCGGTCACCCGTTACTTTATGGCTCTAAAGACGTTCTCAGTTGAGGAGGGGGATAAGTCAAATAAGTTATAAGGTGTGTTTCGTGTTATGAATGCACTAACAACTGTACTAAGTACCAATTATTGTGATAACCAATTTTAAACATGTAAAATATTAGCCAGGGATGAGTATTATAAAATTTGGTCTCAGCACTTTACACCCCTAACTCGGCATTGGTTGCAAACTCAAACAATAATTTTAAACAACAACATTGGTCATTTGTTTCTTGTATCCACTCAAGGGCAGATTTAAGTGGAAAAATATGAATTATATTAATTCAATTTTTGGTGGGTTCGTTTTAAAATTTTAAATTGTATCCAACAGTAAATATGAAAAAAATGTTTTAAATACCATAGTATTTCCGGGTAAATGTTAGCTTTATTAAATTTTTATTACTGGGAGCGTTACAAAAATGTTAACTCATACGAAAAAAACAATAATTTTAATATTAATTATCTTAAGAAGATTTAAATACAAGGATCTCATTGGGTTGTCTCATAAAAAGTTTAAAAAACATATTCTTACGTGACTACAGACTTATAAACGAATAGTAACATAAACAAAATTATATTTTAATAGAAAGTATAATTCGTCCATCAACGTATATGTACAAAAGTTATTAGTTTTAGTTTTGAAACTTTAACTTATTATTCACATTGTCAACTATCTCAACATGCTTAATAAAGGATAAGGACTTGTAAACAGCTTATATATGATAACGTGATCCATTTATTTAAATAATAGTAATTGTTTACACCACCAATACATAGAATGGCATGACAGTATTTATTTAAACTATTTACGGCTATAAAAGTTAAAAATGTATCACCATAGTATGTTTGTAAGTTGTAATAAAATCCTAACACCCTTAATTCCGCCTAACCCACCCCAAGGTTCACTCGGTCCCTTATTACACTTTCTCGGAAAACAACGCCTTCATCAGTTACAATCAAAGGCGGATATTGGTATTCCCAATGAGAGCGGCTCATTTGTCTGAGTTTGGCCAATGTAAGATATTGGCTCGGCTCGGCGATTGGCCACGTCGGCTCAGGCTCGTCCCCACAGACCGACAAATCTTGTCCGAGGTAATTGACACTCATTGACATGCGGCTGAGCGGATTCCTCCTCAGCCTTACGGATTGATCCACTCTTGGGCCCGCGATTCCGCTTTAGCTTGAAATTGCTTTTTGATCGCTTTCCTTTAAAGTTTTGTTGCGCTACTGTGGCACTTTAGAGCTTTTAATCAAACTAGATTTTCGAACTGTTTCGCTTGTTCGCTTGGTTTCTGCTTTCAAATAAAATTTCAATATAAGCAGGATAAATAAAATACGTCTTACAACACTATAAAGTATATTTACACTTATATTGTACTTACAAACAAAACGATAAAATACACACAAAAGATGGTACAAGGTGATCGATTTCAACCAGTCACACCGATCATCATCAGGTCCAATCAGAGAGTATAACCATTCTCTGATTGGGCCTGATGATGACCGGTGTAACTGGTTGAAATCGATCGCCTTGTACCATCTTTTGTGTATATTTTACCGTCTTGTATGTAGGTACAGTATAAATGTAAATATACTTTATAGTGTTGTAAGACGTATTTTATTTATCCTGCTTAGTTGTAACAACACGTATCATGCTAATAAAGAAATTAATTTCAATATTTAAACACGTTTTATTTTAGACTTTAATTTGATTTGACCTTAGGTTGTGTAAAAAAAACTTATAGTTTATCGAAAATGTCCTCACTTTCATTCAAGTGTATAGTTCATGGGTGCCAGACATAAGTTGGTTTTTCCTTTCAAAGATTCTCCCCTTGGATCCGTTTCTTCACTGTTATAAGTGGTTGATTAATGGATTGAGTAGTTATTAAAAAACATTCAGTGTAAAAAGTTTTAAATAAATAAACCAAGACATTTTTAACCTACAATTTTCTTCCACCTAAATAACGATGAACAACTGTTGTAAAATATGACCTTAATAATTGTGATACGTTGAAATATTAAAAAGTAAATGACGTACGTACCTACATTTCAAAAGGTTAATTGTAGCACTCTCATTAGATACTTTTTAAGCATGAATAATAAATCAAATTAAAGCTTGGATTATTTTTTAATTTACACCTTTAAATTAAAGTTCCAGGCTGTACGGCATGAATATCACTTTTGTGACAACTCTGGGGATTCTTTGAAAATCTTTTTTTTTTTAGTTTGGTTTGTACTGTCCTCCAAATTTTGTTAAAATTACCCCTGCTAAAAAGTAAGAGGTTTGTAAAGTTTTAACATTTTTATAAAAGGAATTCGTGGTGAATGTATACTTATAAATATTAAGATATGCATCTTATAAATTGTATTAATGAGGACATAGCTTTGGGTTACAAAAATTAATATTTAAACTTAGACTACGTAAATAAGTAAACATGCTACAAGGAATACATAGTAGGCACAAGTCATGATTTTTTAACGTAAAGTCTCTTTTCTATGTCGAATTCATGATAGTACCTGGGGGCCGAGCTTTGCTCGGGGGAAGGCCAGTAAGTTTGTTTAGATGACTCGGAGTAATATTTCACCACTTCCCGTTACGGATAATCAGATTTGTATAATTCATTTGCCTCTTGTCTAAATTTTTAAGGTCCCTTCAGTTGTTATTTATAGCTCAATGTAACTTTGAGTTATTTTACTACTCTATATCTTCACTCAAATCTTTTAATCTCTGCTCTCAGGAAACCACATTTTAAAATCATAAAAAACATGAGTATTACTTTGACAGTTCCCTAGTTGATTATGAACAGCTGTTACAATTATTTTGTTTTGATTTGAAACTCCATAAGCCCAATGTTAATTTGTTAACTTTTCATTTTAGGTTTTTTACATCATTTGATTTTTCCTGGGGATGAGGCCTGTCTATAACTTATTTTTATCCCAGAAATTACTTATTTCGAACATTTGAAGAAAATCGTTGGAGCCGTTTTTGAGATCAGTGTCGCAAGCAAGCAAGCAAACCTTACTCATATTAGAGTATAGGATTTAGGTGCTGAATAGTTATTAAAAACGTCAATGAAGTGTGTCATTAAAAAAGCTTATAAAATAAAATTCACATATAATAAAAACATTGAGTGAAATATCAATAATCATATTGTAGTCTAATATAACAAACAATAACAATTGCCTAGGAAATTAACTCAAGCTCGTTTGTGTGCATTAGCTCAGAAAAGATGTTAAATCAGAGAGCTCATTTGGTCCGAGCTCCCGGATTACAAGGACAAATGGCGGACATAAAGCGGCTGCTCTAGCCGGAATGGTTTTGATTTTACGACAAACGTTACCAAAACATATCGTTAACTGTCCCTCGTATCTCTGATCATTTGACGAGCGCCGGGACAGCGAATGGATTGAAAACTGTAACGAATAAACTTGATTAATGTCGTTCGACAAACGGCTCGGACGATGGAAACACAGGGTTTGTTGTATTCGGGTTCGTTTGTTTCAATAGAGTTTAGTAATCGTTTCCCGATTTCCGATTTGATTTCCAACTAACGTTTCATTAGTTTTACATATTTTGCCGGCTTATTTTTAATTGGAGACAGAATTGAATCAGTTGTTTTGTCCATGATTTTAGTTGTTGAATTTACAACGGCGAAGATTTATCGTTTACCTTTTACAATACTTAGTTTATTTTAAAATAATAAACAAATTGCTCCCCCATTTTCTTTATTACAGCTTTACTAAAATGTTGCGTCATTGTCAAGGGCAAAATAATTCAGTATTATAAGCAGAGTTACTTCATGAATGTTGCCATGACTTTTTACTTACTGAAGTAATTAGATCGTGCCTAATTGAGAACATTACTTCCGATTTTAAATTTTATTTATTCTTAATTAAATCATTGAATCATTAAATATATTCTAAAGTGTTGTAAGAGGCCTTAATTACATCCCGTAAGTAATAACGACACGTAATATGCTAATCAAAAAGTTGTTCAGTGTATTTTGTCCAAAACAAAAATAAAGTATACTAAAAATCGTAAAAACCCGAAATTTGGCTGTAAGTCCAAAACGAACGGTGTCCAGACCCATGTTGATAGGACATATTTTTCTTGTCTTTATGTAAGGAATCATTTAGCGAAGTTAGTTACACTTATCCAAAAACACCCTGTATATGAGGAGGGGGCTCCCCTCACGCAACATTTCGCGCTGTTTCTCCTAAAAGGCCAATGTTATCTTTCAAAGCCCATCCCTGATTACGCGAAACAGTTTATCTATGGTTAATTTTAAAGAGAAAAACAATTCCTAGCGACTTCAGTGAGCATAACTATTGCAAATAGTTCATCAATAACAAAATTGCAAGAATTGAATGCTTAGAAGTTTTCTCGAACAATTATTATTTGTGATATCGAAACTGTACTCACTGAAATCGTAAGATATTGCTTCGCTTTTTAAAATGAACCATAAATCAACTGTATTGGATAATCCTCTAAGGAGGGGAAGGTTTTGTAATTTAACAGCATTATTGGGAAATCACGTAGAAAAGCGAAATTATTCTCGACTGAAGCCCACTCTTAATCAAGTCGTTTATTCTGTACTTTTTAAACAGACCCAAGTCCACCCAACTTGACTCCACACCCCTCCACGTGCATCACTGCGTCCAAGGAGAGAGGAAGGGGGAGGAGCCTCGACCGACCAGTCCCGAACTCCTAATGTTTACATATATAAGCAATTAGACCTCGAATTAATTACGGCAGGCCGGAAGTGGGAAAATGTAGTTGTTACACCTTTAATTACCGCAGCCAATTACCAGTCGGACAATTAGATTAGTATTTATTACAAAAATGGCGGAAACCCTCAGATGAAATCTAGTTTTAATAGCAATGTCGGTTGCATACGGTGGACGGCAGAATGCAACATTTATCATAGGGTTTCCCGCGCCGTGTCATTACTAGTGCCCGCCCGCTATCATTAACCCCCACTCGCTGATAAGAGCCCCCTCCACTCGGGCAAGTCGTTCCATATCTAAGAGTACGTGAGGCTTCGACTTACGTACATTTAATTACTTTAGTTCTCCGGGCACGTTCTCCCCACCCCCGCCGACTCCTTAACTCGCCGATAAAACCGAATAAAATTATACCCGCCTGGTCTAATACCTTACCTGAATTGTTTTCCTTATCTCACTTTACGGTTGGAGGTGAAGTTTTAGGGTACCGAACGAGGTAAATAAAACTTCGCTATCGTGTAAATTATGTATTTTCTTATCCAGTTGGGGTTGAAGTTTTTGAATGGAGAATGTTCCTTGGTAAATAAACTTGAAAGTTGATGGCCCTGGGGTGTTATTGTTAAAGGAATTTACATTTTTGGAGATACCAACTTATAGCTTAATGTTTACGCATAAATTGTTTTTAAATTCTCTCTTTACACTTGGGACTTTGTTAATAAAGCTAATGTTGTTGATAGAAAGAGAATGGAACTATAAAAAAGTTTAGTATTTAATATAATGTTGTTCTTATAATATACTATGTGTATGTTTGGTTAAGAATAGAACAGAGTTTTACAAAAAGTATTTTATTTACTGAAAATGATTAACATTACTTTTTTAAATTAGACTGTTAGTTCAAGACCTCTGAATATATTGTTTTCGGCGTAATAAAAATTCTTTAAAATTGTATTTGTTTGATTATTTAACATTTGAAATTTATTGATTAATACCAAAGTTAAATAGTTAATCCGTAAAATAACTAGACATATTTTGATGCATACGACAAAGAATATGTACTGCATAATTCATACGCGTACAAAGTGCAGTATAATATTTAAAAATTTTATGATTTTAAATTTATTTCAATTTGTGAATAACCAGTAACAATTTTAACAATCTATTCAATAAGGACTTTCAACTGACTATCAACCAAAATAGCTAAGAAGATTATAATCTGAAATGAGTGTATTAAAAAAGTTAATTTAAAATGTTAGTCCAAAAACGATCAATAAAATTACTAAAATATCCTTAAACAATAGCTTTGAGAGGTTTGGTCCGTTCCTCCTTAACAACGTATGAAATATGCCTGTGGCGAAGACAAGCAAGTAAAGTAGAGTAGCAAATCTCGGCCACGTGGAGCACTCTGTTTTGAAAACGCTCAAATAAAAATCGGCGGAACATCTCCGACAGTCAATAAATCAACGGGATCGCGTAATTTCGGCCGCTATCAATCGAGCGGCACGTGAGCGGGGAACAGATTGCGTCCCGGCGGAGGGGTAAAATGCGGTAAATACAATTTGGAAAGCACTTAAGCAACATAACTGTCACTTAGCCCTCGACCGAACGGGCACCATAGATTATTCAGGGAGAAGCAGCGCCGGTGTATAAATATTTGAGAAAGGTTAGCAATTACTGAGGCCGGAAGCGCAGAGGGAATGGCAAATGTCGGGAGACGGGGCGCAAACGGAATCCGAAAACAGCTACTTAGTCCCGGCGACAATGTAATTCCGATCACAGGAGCACACGTACAAGTCCACTCTACTGCTCGTTCCACGCTTCGTTGGCGCTGATCAGACACCCTTGGAGAGGGTTCTTAGGCGGAAGTCCATGTAGTGACTGGTAGAGATCTTCAAAGGAAAATGGGAAGGCGAACGATAAACCGATACTTGTAGAATTTGGGGAAAAAACTGAGATTAACGGATTGGGGATGTACGGTGCTCAAAAATAAATTTGAACTTATTATGAAAACTACTTTTGGAAGAAGCTACCAGTTAGGGAGAAATTTTGCCAAATCTAAAAACCATATAATGTTAATTTAAAAACAGAATTAATATAATTCATTTTTCAAGAATAATGAAAAACAGGAGTTACAACGAAGCATTAACATTCATTTGGGAATAAAATACAACTCCAAGATGTGGTTGGTGATGTGGTAACTCACTTGATTTTATAAATTCACTAGCTGGCCCAACAGACGTTGTCTTGTTCTAATATCACTGAATTTGTTTTATGTCATGTACTCGCTCATTTTCAAAATGAACACGTTCGCTTCGCTCACTCGCCTCCTCGCCTCCCGGACTAGCTCGTTTGGCTCGCTCACTCGCCTCCCTGTTGCCATTCAATGAACATATGTTTATGCCTTTCATGTATGTTTAGATATAATCATTGTTAATAGCTGTTTGGTGTAACTAACTAACTAACAATAAAATCAAATTAACTTTGAAGGCCAGAGGATCAGAGCCCTTGGGTCGTAATAAAAATTTTCTTTTATAAAAACCTCGTCCTGACATTAACAAACACAAAAAAATTATTCAATTTGGTACACTCATTCGCAAGTTATGGTGTGACCAAGGGAAATAGGGATTCATTTTTATATATTAAGATAAAAGGTATACAAGGTTATTTTCCCGTGTACATGTTCAAATCTTTAATATTAAGATTTACAATAACAATTCAGTATAAACAAATTTTATTTTGAGAATCGAATATATGTTACACGGTATTGTCTTAATTTAAATTTATTTTCTAGTTCTTACTCTGATGTAAAATTATATGTATAACGACACAAAAATAAATTATTTTAACTATAGTTGTTTTACGAATACCCACTTGTTCAAAGGTTATTGGTTGAAAAAATATAACATTATACTTTAATAACGGCTTTTATATATACTATTATAAAACTGAGAAGATGTCTGTGCAACGTAATTTATGTGCTGTAACGAAACAAATCCTTAACCGATTGAGCTGTAACGGTTCCTGATATGGACTCCGGCTCAGAATAGGCCTAATTGAATTTCTAAAATCCCCACGCGTGTCAATAGGGCTCCACCCCACTGGTATTCCAGGTCCGATACTATCCTTATTGTTATTGATTTGTTTATTTTTGCCATGGAAACATGTTTAATATATATGCCACTAAGAGATCACCGAGCGGAAGAACCAGCTCCTGCACGGAGATGACTCGATGGATGGTACAAGGTGATGAGGGGAAAGTTGTACACCACAATACTTCCGATATTACTTATGTCATCGGAAAAAATTACTTGATTTGTTTTATTGTAAGGTTTTTCCACATCTGATCGTTAAACACCATTCCTTTTTTTTGTGTCTTGGTTGGCGTGTCTGGCTGTCTCAGGCTGTCTCAAGAAACAGTGTATGAACAGTTGCGGGGGTAACTTTTCCCTTAGTCATCAAGTTATCTACGTACTATAGTTATTTAGCAAATAAAAAATCAACTTAACCAACCAGACTGAAAGAAAGAGTTGATAAAATCAAGCTCGTTGATACCCAATACCTCCCGAACTTAAACTAATGAAACTGACACTTTTTATTTTCATCCGATAATTTATTGATAAGAGAGGTTAGGATTTCGTCCGCATCCGAGCACCAAATCAAAGCCAGGGAAATAGATAGGATCACTGACAAACAGCGGGCGATGTAAATATTTTATGCCGCTGATAGATTGCACGCCTCTCAGGCCCTCGGTTTATTTATTGCGCTGTTAGAATTTGTTTGTTTTCCCAGGAAATTCAACAGGAAATAAACAGTTCACTCTACGAGTATACTATAGCCACTATTTTAATTGGGACCGTGATTAAAAATGAATACGCTTTTTGCTGCTGCTGCTGTTTGCTTTTTTACTCACGGTTTGGTTGACAATTTATTCGGTTTTACAATCTCTTTTTCGACTTTAAATGGTTTAGAGAGTATTTTTCTAAAATTTGACACTAGGTAGAATGTAGATGGTATAGACTTGGTTGACAAATAAATATTTAGTGATTTTGCTAAAAATTGTATCAAGCAAGTCATATTAAGTTATGCAATAAATTTTATGAATTGGAAATAAATGATAAAAAAAGGATTTTAATGCAAAGTTTAATCCTTATTTTTAAACTATTAAAAAGCTCATAAATTTATTTTTGTTAATCAATCCGAATAAATCCTGCATCACTTTACCCTGTAAGATGATAGATTGTAACCTATGTATTATCTAGTGTAAGACATATTATCATATTTCAGTATTTCTAAGCTAATATTCATAATATTAGCTTAGAAATTAGAAACATTGAAAATTAGAAAAATTGAAAAATTAGAAATTTGAAAAATTAAGTAAGATATTCATAAGGTGTACTACAGTGCCTGCAGGTACACTACATTGTTTATCATGCATTTAACCTATGATATTGAGCCATAATATACAAATACACCCGTCGCAGCAGACCTGCATACTCAGCGGATTTCCAATGAATATATAACATAACACTTAACAGGATTCATAAGAAATGTATTCACAAACAAGCGATATTTAAAATATTAATTATTCTCCATAAGAATAACATTGGGGATGAGTACGCAGGTTTGCTGCAACAAGGCACACAAAATAATGGGTTTTTATGAAAATATCAATAGAACTCATCTTAGTGAAGTCACATACCAAGTTTCATCCATATACATTCATAAATAAGCGATATATAACATTTTAAGTATTTTCCATAAGAATAACATGGGGACCAAGTACCTAGGTTTGCTGCTACAGGAACCATAGGCAAAAAATTGTTTTTTTGTGCAAACAACAATAAACCATAACCAGATCAAGCCATATACCAAATTTCGCCAGTTTATGTTCATAAATAAGCGAGATATACAATTTTTCTTTTTCTCCATAAGAATAACATTAGACAACGTACTGTGTTTAGCACTTTCAATATCTCGGTAACCAATTTACGTAGAGCAATGATCAAAATACCAAATTGTTTGTTTTTTTAAGCTGAATTCAATGGTGTAAATTAAAATTTGATTTAAATTAAAATTACATGTGAAAACCCCAAAAAACACATTTTTGGGGTACAAAACCCCCAAAAAACCTCCCTTCGGATGGTGCGATTCATCTGGTTTTCGAACTTGTTCAAATAAATGGTACTTTACACATTTGTACCAAATTTCATTAAGATCGGACCTTTTTTACGAGAGTTATCGTGCTTACGAACACATATATATGTATAAATATATATATAAATAATATATATATATATATATATATATATATATATACATATATAAAAATTTGAACGAATGGTGTTTTTGGCATCTGGGGACCTCAAAATGAAAAGTTATCATGGTCTCGGGCTTAAGTCTTACCATGAGACCTACGGTAATAGCTTCTTCCCTATAGGGGAAATTCGCTAAAACGAATGTTTATACAACTACGTAAAATAGATAATATTTAAACTTGTTAAATAAATATTAAACAACAATAATTTAATCCGTTTATTACAGTTTTAGTCTTTCAGTGCTTATGTGGATTAAGTTAAAGCAAATTAAGAGAAGGTCGAATTTAAGAGATATTTGTTCTATATTTTTACTTCTAGTTAAATTCAGCGTTACTTATAGGTAAATGGCGTTCTTCTTTAAGTTCCATATTATCTTTCATTTTATCAAAAACTTTTTTTAGAAAATTTACAGGATTGGTAAGTAGACATAAATATCATTATGATGTATGAGACATCATTAAAGAGATTTCAGCTGTAATTTACACCGAGACTGTTTCCTCTTTTCCTCATCGAGAGATTCATACTTAACTACCAATTCCGAAAAAAGTGGACCGCATCTTAGACGGGTGATATCGCAATTTCCTACCGGGCGGACATAATTGCACCGTAGGAAAATGCAAACACATAATTTAGTAGGGTGTAATTATCTCGTTTGCAGTCGATCCGGCAACATAGCTTGCGGAAACCTGATCGTCAGCGGCAGGTGTGCAGTGCGACTGCGTCAGCGAGGAGCGAGGAGGTATCCGGTCGGTTTCATCGTCGCGGTAGTGGTACTACTGATAGTTTACCGCTCGGTAGTTGGTACGCTGTGTGTGCTGATACCGCAGTATCGTTTACAGCTGACTGGCGGCTCGTAAACTACTAGTAGAGACAATCTGATATTTAGTTTCTGTCTCCCGCCAAGCCTCCTGTTCTAGTGTGGTTGTTGCAGCGCTCCACAGTGAGATATCACTAGTAGACCTACTCCGGCTGGTTTTACTCACTACAGTAGTATGGAGTTAATTGTTTAAAATGCCTTGTTCGTCATTGTTAGTTCGGTTATTTGGAAATTATTTCGGGCATTTTCCATCACTGATTGAGTAAAATAAGACAGATCCCGAAACATCAGGAAACAAGAATACCTTGAACTCGACCAGATTAGTAACACAATCCAGGCAAAAAGCTTAAAAAAAGAATTGCAAAAGCAGTACAGAATTAACCAAAAGAATCAAAACAGTCTCACACGAACGAGACAACATTACTGCACTAATGTGCCGCGCAGGCGTCAGGCGTCAGGCGTCATGCGTCGGAATGGAACCGTTACAATCCAGTGTGTAATTGTTATGAACAGTTACTATTTGTGATATAAAACTTGCAAGTTTTGATTCAATGAATAATAAAGTATTCCCATACAGTTATAAGTTCCATGGGGACTGAGCTTTATTCAGAGAAGCTCAGTAAGTTTGTTTAGACCGCCCTACTGACGAGCTTATTTGCTTAGCTCATTTGCCTCTTTTCTTCATGTTTAAGCTCGCTCCAATTCTAAATAGGTTTCTTATCTCCGTCAATAATCCGAAACTATGAACTTTTGAACGATTGACCGATCTAAGAAACCTATTTAGTCTTGAAAATAGTCCAAGGGCTAATAAAAATGGTTTTGAATCACTCCAGTTGTTATTATAGCTCAATGTTCCTTCAGGTAGATTGTGATTATAAGCCAATTCAATTCATTTTGAACATGGCCTTTCGATGTGTAATCTTCATTCAATGGTTTTAGACACTGTTCTCAAGAAACCGCAAGAGTGAGTGTATTACTATGACAGTTAGCCGTCTTGTAAAATGGACAGCTGTTAAGACTTTTTTCTTTTGATTTTAAACTCCATAATCTTAGGCCTAATGTTTTTTTTAATATTCGATTTTTTGTGGTCTGGGACCTGTTTCAAACACATTTTTTACCCAAAAATTAGTTAGTAATAAAATTTTAAGAAAATTGTTGCAGCCGTTTTTGAGATCAGGTTTTCAAGCAAACAAACATTACTCACATAGAATAGAGGATGATTGGTTCTAGTGTGTAACTTATTGTGCTGTTACAATGAATAACATTCCGTAGCCTACCCACAATCAGTTTCTTCAATCCATCAATACCGGTGAAGTTACCTTTGAAGGCTTGACGCTCAACACAGCAACGGCTTGACGCTCGAAACTAAGCGGTAGAACAGTAGAGCGGCAGAGCGGCAGAGCGGCAGATCGGCAGAGCGGTTGAGCGGCAGAGCGGCAGAGCGGCAGATCGGCAGAGCGGTAGAGCGGCAGAGCGGCAGATCGGCAGAGCGGCAGATCGGCAGAGCGGCAAAGCGGCAGAGCGGCAGAGCGGCAGAGCGGCAGAGCGGTAGCGCAGTGGCGCCTGTAGACGCCCAAGTTCCTACATGATTGTGGTCCGGCTCACACACCTGCTTAATTAGGCACCGAGAAGCCGGACTAACGAGGCAGAATCATTATTCATTGTTGGTTTATAATATTAGTTGACCAGAACGGAGCGCTCGTGAGTTTTTATAGGTGAGAATGTTAAAGCCTAATAATAATTATCCAACCCGCAGTGTAATTTTCCTTAAAGCTGGTTATTAATTTTATTCGCTTTATTTTTGTATAAATAAATACTTTGGTACGGGTAAAATAAGTAAAATAACCGTTTACCCAGGGAATGAATTCTTCTTGCTGAGTTGTAAAAATACTATTTTGATTTATTGATCAATTGCTGAAGCTCTAGTGGGTCCTGCTCCTGAAATTTAAATGTTCATTGGATTAGATTTTAGGTATAAAATATTCATGATCATGTGTTTATTGTGTACATGCTTTTGGAGAAAGATTGTTCAAATAAGATAATTTATCCTCTTTGTTAATTTACTTTGAAAACATACTCTCATTTGGTTTGCAAACTTATAGTTGCGTAAAACATGTAGATTTATTAAAATAAATCTGTTATGAAAATAAAAACAACAAGAACCGTTTATTGATATGAACAACTACAAATGTGTATCAATGTTAAAATCATAATTTAAATTTTGTTTAATCCTTCATTACTGGCAACGATTACTGGGCGATTTATTTCACAAAGCCTATATGTAAATGTTTATATTTTCGTTATTTTCTCCTAATTAAGATGTTCATGATCTTAATAATACATGAATTAAACGTAAACAAGATTAATATGGATTTAACATTATAATACAATGAAACTAGTTATGTAATGTAACTAGTTTACTGTATAATTTTCATTAGTATATTTAAATCGGATCTGTTAGAAATATTAAATGTTGTTGTTTACTCTTATATGTTCATCGCGGTTTCACATAAAGACGTAAGGACTGAGTTTTTTATTAAAATTTACTCTTATTAAATATAAGAAAAATTAACACACTTAAAATCAATCTGATACTAATTTTACTTGTATTTATTCAACTTCCTCAATCTTACTAAAGTTACAACGAATCATGTAACGGTTCTACAAAAATTGCCGCGCAGTTAGAGTTAACGATGGTAGTGTAAACAGAAATGCGCAATTGATAGGTTGTTAGGCTCCGTTAAAAGCCAGCAAATGGGGTAATAAGCCGAGGGCGGGAAAATGCTTTCTTACGCTGCCTAAGGCCGTTCTATTGGCCTTAAACGAGCAGCCGTTTCAAATTTGTCACCGCAACAGTCACTAAACTTTCCTTTACACAGTGGGCAGCTCAGCTGTTCATTGCCAGGAAACAATTACAGGTTGTTTTACCTCGTTCTCTTACTACGATTAACAAGGCCTGTAAATTGTAAACCAAGTAATTGCAATTTTATAGTTTCTTACATAAATTGCTCTTTTATATTTGTCCTTCGGATATTTTTATTACAAAATAATCAACTCAGTGTTAGTAGTTACTTGTTTTTTACCAACTGTCATCTTCATTTTGTCATTAATTCATTGTGAATAAATCAATATATAAATTTTAAAAACTAGACAGCCAAAAATAATACAATCTAAGATGATGCTTGTGGATCTCTGTAATATAATCGTCAGATCAATATAACAATAGTATTAATATTTCACTATCGCACTACTTGATACATCTCCATCAATTTGGAAAAAGTCCTTTAATTTTACCATTTTAAATCCTATTCCCTATCTCTTTTAAGGCGTACGTTATATCTTTAAAATTTGTTTTGTATCTTTTAAAAGGTATAATATGGAATAGTAAAGTACGTTGAACCAATGGGTTATTTATAAGAGCATAAAAATCGCATGTGATATATTTAATGATATGTATTAAAAATAAAGAGTGAACCAAATAATGTCCTCATACTCTTAACTGCGTATAATCTTTTTTTGTATTGCTTTGCAGTCTTGGTAACTCTAGAGGCCCGTTATATACACACACACATGAAATATAAAAATAATCATGTTAGGGACCTTTTATCACTTTTATAATATTAGGTTGTATTACATTTATTATATTTCGGAACATCTCGTAAATTCAATGACATTTAATGAAATGGTTATCGCCACAAACACAGCTTATGATAGATAACGAGGCCTATAAAAAATACCCCCGTCGCAGCAAACCTGCGTACTCAGTGAATTTCCAAAGCATATATATGGGTATCACTACTACCTAGAGCCACTTACCAAGTTTCACAAAAATACATTCATTAATAAGTGATATATAGCATTTTATTTTTTCTCCATAAGAATAACATTATAATTGAGTACGCATGTTTGCTGCAACAAGGAAGATAATAAATGTGTTTTTTTGCAATTATCGATATAACTCAACCAGGTGAAGCTACATACCAAGTTTTATTAATTTAGGTTCATAACTAAGGGAGATATACAACTTGACTTATTCTCCATATGAATAACATGGGGGCCGAGTATGCAGGTTTGCTGCTACCGGGAAAAATCAACAAAAAACTTTTGTTGTGCTAATATCAATATACCACTACTAGTTGAAGCCACACACCAAGTTCCATTAATGTACATACATAAATAATCAAAATATAACATTTTATTTATTCTCCATAAGGATAACATTGGACAACGTACTATGTTTAGCACTTTGAATATCACTGCAAAGGTTGGACGTAAAACAACAATTAAAACGCCAAAATGATTGTTTTGTAGAGCTAAAGTGATTGATAGGAAGAAATTTTGTGTTTTTAGTGAAATTATCCGAGGAAAATCCAAAAACCGTATTCCCATAAGATTAACATGGGAAATTTTATGGACACTTTTTTTACTTTTCTCCACAACCACTAAACCTAGCTTAATGATTCAAAATACTAAATTGTTTGTTTTTAAGCTCTATAAAATGGCTATGACCAAAATCTAGGGTTTTTAAAATGTTAGGGTAAAAAGGTCTAAAAACTGATTTTTGGAAAGTTTTAAACCCCCATAAAACCCCCTTCCCATAGACCGATCGATCTGGTTTTCGAACTTAGTCATAAATGTTACTCTCCACATTTGTGCCAAATTTCATCAAAATCGGGCGCTTCTTTCAAAAGTTATCGCGGTAACGGACACACACACACATATATATATATATGTATATATATATATATATATAAACTTGAACGAATAGTGTTTTTGGCATCTGGGGACCTCAAAACAAAAAGTTATCATGGTCTCGGGCTTAAGTCTTACCATGCCACCTACGGTAATAGCTTCTTCCCTATAGGGGAAATTCGCTAAAAGTCCACTTAAACAAAGCGCTTTTTCAAATATCAGTAATGATAACGACTCGGTGAATAAACTTTTTGAATAATCTCCAGTATTTTGGTAATATTTTGTTAATGGTTGTCACTGTTTACAAATTATTTGTTATGAGCTGTTAAAACCTAATGGTAACGACCCATTTAAGTCTAGAGAAAATTCTAAAACTGCAGTTTCGTAACAAATTTGTCTGGTTTTCCAACATAAAATAATCACATTAGTTTTCCTACGTTCCACTCCCGTTTAAAATGATCCGTAAATCAAGGCTTTCAGATAACCCATTGAGGTAGGACGGGTTTTGAAAGTTAACATTGGTCTTATGGGGGAAGCAGGTGGAAGCAGAGGACTGGAGCCCCTCTTGACATGACCCTCAGCCGTCCGCAGTGTTTTACAGTTTTCTGTCCTTTCACTAATATTTTCAAGCAGTTATGTCGCTAAATCCTTTAGTATTGTTGTGGCTTTTTATTAGTGAATCTCCTATGAAAAGTGAACTATTAGCATGACCCGCACGGTGAAACCGCCCGGGACCACCATAGAAGTTCTTAATGTGACCCCCTGAACACGTTTTTAGGGTTCGTTCAAAATTGTATATATATATATATGTGTGTGTGTGTGTGTGTGTGTGTGTGTGTGTGTGTGCAGGCACTCTAGCGGCCGCATTTTTTGTCCGATTTACTTCAAATTTGGTAGGGGCATTCCTTTTTGTAATCAGTTTGACAGGCTCGTTGGGCAAAACAATCGGAAAACTCTAACCCCCTTTTTTTGGGGATTTTAAATTTAGAAATTTGAGTTTTTGGGCCCAAAAAGGGTCGGAAAAGCCCTGGATGTGAAATTAACGAATGAGAAACAGTGGGAATTAGTGTGGCGAAACTTTTAAGCCCTCTCTCATCATTCTAGCATATATATTTACCGAGTTATTAAAGAAAATGTGTATTCACTAAACACAGTACTTGTCTTATGGGGGTTTTACTTTAGAAAAGCCTGTTATTCATTTGTTGGTGTACTTTTATCATCCCCAACAACCTCACGCCTACTTTAAAGCCTGACTGGACCTTCTCCTAACCTTATAATGTGCAAAATTGTCTTCCCAGCATTGCAGGTAAATAGAACCAGGAGCATCAAAACAGCCAAAAAATCAATATTTTCAGATTTGAATAAAAATTGGAATAACTGATTTTAAGTTTTTATAGTTTTTTATGTGGAAATTCACTTCCCTCACGTCAGCGTGCTGCGTGCTAACTCGTCTTACTGTTTCACAGTTTGCCCTATTCCTATCCGCCTCCCCTTGGCATTTGCTGTCCCCCTGTCACATCCACAATTAACCTTATGCAAAGCGCCTTGCATAATTCGCCGTCTGCACCACAGTGCAAGGGAAAGGAGAGTGAACGCGAACCGATTAATTAGCATAAGCCACTATTATTTATTTTCACCTTTGAATTATGCATGTTCGAAAACTACGAGCGCATGCAACGCCCATTTGAGACACCCGACTTTGGTTCCCGGCTCAATATGTGAGGGGTGGAGTGAAAGTAATTGTTACTAGGCTAAACACCTAGGTTAAATCGAGATTGCGTATTATGTGTGTAAAGTTATCAACTTACTTGCAATGCAGTGTCGAATTTAGTTGAATATTATGATAGATTGTATCAAGTGAGTGAGAATTATAATAAACCAATTTACAAAACTTAAAATGTATGAAGTTCACTCATATGATGAAACAAACCTCAAGTCTTACCTTCATGACGTAAGTGTGGAAGTGGTTACCCTCATATTTTATTTTGATCGGAGTTCAATAGGAAGCATACTTTTACTTTTTCTTTTTGGTCAGGATTATTTGTGTGCTATATAAGTAACTAAATACTGAAAACTGGAAATCTTACAGTTATGAAATCTAGTTGACAACACATCTTTCAAAGATAATGTAATGTTATGTTATAACTTACTTCTTTAAAGTAATTAAGGTGTTAATACAAATAATTTAGGTAACTAGGAATAGGTGTGTTTAATATTAAAATATATTTTGAAAGTTTAAATTTTAAAGTAAGCATGCCAAATATTTCGGACTAAACAATTTTATCGAAGCCCGTGCGGCTCAAGCAAAGGGCAAAGTTACTAGATTAATAAACAATATGAATTAATACTTCCTCATTTACTGTGTGGGCTGATGAACGACCACTTAGTCTGCACTGTTTTTCAACTAAGTGCGACCCCAAAAACATCCAGTCCTCAGGTTCACTTCACTTTGTATGTGACTATGTACATTTAACTGGCTGGATAGCGTAGGGGTTAGAGTACTCGCTTTGTAATCTGAGGTTCGCCAGACCGATCCTAAGCAGAATCTGAAAATTGTGTAACGTTTCGACACTGGACCCAGCTGCCATTTTTCATTGGGCATAATGCTACTTTCAAAATGTCGACGTTAGACAGTAACAAGACCAGAGGTCCGACCGTTCCATATCAAAAGGTTTAAAAATCTACTTCCGTTGGAACGCTTCATAACAAAACAACAACAAGAATTGCATGTATTAAATCTCGACCTGACACAGCTAAGTCAATCTTTGTTAAGTCAAGGGTAAAGTAAACTAATACCCTTGCTTAGTTAATATTTTCATATTAACTGAACATCTAAGATAAAATAATAGAATATCAAAATACCCCCGTTGCAGCAAACCTGCATCCTCAGCGAATTTCAAATGGTACTTCACTAAGTCATGAAGCCACTTACCAACTTTAATCGAAGCATATTCATAATTATGAGAAATAGGACATTTTATTTATCCCCCATAAGAAAAACATTAGGACTGAGTATGCAGGTTTGATGCCTCAAGTACCACAAAATCTGGTTTTTCTGCAAATAACAATGGATCACCTCCAGATGAAGCGACATACCAGGTTTGATCAATTTATGTTCATAAACAAGCAAGATATCACATGTTTATTATTCTCCATAAAAATAAGCTGTTGAGTACGCAGGTTTGCTGCCATGGGGACCAAAAAAAAATAGTTCTGTATGCAAATACCATTAAAACCCAACCATATAAAGCCACATACAAATTTTCATTAATATATGTTCATTAATAAGCGAAATATACAATTTTACTTATCCTCCATAAGATTAACATTGGACAACGTACTGTGTTTAGCACTCTCAAAATTTCGGTAACCAATTGACGTAGAGCGATGATCAAAATACCAAATTGTTTTTTTAAGCTGAATTTAATGGTGTAAACCAAAATTTGGGTTTAAAAAGAATTATATGTAAAAAGTTCAAAAAGCCCATTTTTGGGATAAAAAACCCATCCAAAACCCCCCTTAAAGTAGAGCGACCTGTCTGGTTCGCGAACTCATGAAAATAGATACTGCCTTACACGTTTATACCAAATTTCATCAAGATCGGATCATTTTTACTAAAGTTATCGTGCCTACGGACACATATATACACCTACATATACATATATATACATATATATATACATATATACATATATGTATATATTCATATATATTCATATATGTATATATATTCATGTATGTATATATTCATATACATATATATATGAATCTGAACGAAGGGTGTTTTTGGTATCTGGAGGCCTCAAAACGAAAAGTTATCATGGTGCCGGGCCTAGGTCTTACCATGCCACCTACGGTAATAGCTTCTTCCCTATAGGGGAAATTCGCTAAAACCTATTATGTTTCTATGTTATAAGTTATTCGTTTTTTTTTTTTTTTATAAACATGCCAATTAAATATAACATAATGTAATAATAATAATAAAAGCCTTGAAGAAATATTTAAATACCGGTACACAAATAAATGTGAATAACCCTATTTTTGAAAAGACAATGAAGCTAAAACTAAATACATAGGAACAGTGTATCCATAAAAGAGAAACACTCGGATATTTCATGAATAAGTTGATTTAGTTTATTTTGTTATTGTAAAATAGCTTAAGTATATTTTTGAACCTGAAGATGTGCCAAAGTCCCAAAACATGTTGTCTGTAAATTAAAGAAATTCCTCCTTAAAAAGGGTACTGAGTTAAAATAATATTTCATTTTATTATTAAATTAATAGTCCTTGCAAATGAATTTAATTATAATAACATAATAATGCTATTTTTTCAATGACAACGAATGACAATGTATTGGTTTTAAAATAAAATAATTTAATAGGGAAATGTTGTTAACTAGGTAAAGTAATCCTGAGTTATATCTTCCCCTTCCTGGCGGGAAACAGTCCTTTTTGGGAACAAATCCGGTATTTGCCTAAGTGAGATGAGAAACCATACAAACTCATTTTAGAGTTATAGTGTGGCCAGACTGGGATGACATCCGGGACTGAGGTGCAATTTCATTAACCTTGTACCTAATTCTATTGTATTGTATATTCTACTTTTATTTAATTTTTATATTTTTTTATTATGTTTATAGTCTTGAAGTGCTCATTTTTAGACAGTTTTGTTTGTATTCGTCTTTAAAAAAGGTTATTCTTGACTATATTTACAGTTTCTACTCCCACAATTAGTTTCAATTTATGTTTATATTACAAATATTATGTTTATAGTCTTCATGGGCTGATTTTAAGACAGTTTTGTTTCTACACTGTTATTCTTGACAACATTCCTTTCCTTACAAATATTTTTAAAATTTACATTACCTATGTTACTTAAGCAAAGTAACATAGGTCCCTTCATTTATCCCTTCATTTCTACTCCCTCAAACTTCAATGCACAAAAGGTCCTAAGATGGCCTTAAAGTAGCACCTCTAAAACCCTCTTCAGATAAGATTTTTAATATGCAAACTCCGGTAGCAGGTAGCTATCGCCTATCCCACCACCACCTGCCTCCACCTGTTGTCCTATCTCTGATTCGATCAGTCACCCCCATTATAACACTCCTATCCCGACACCTCCGGCAGTTGTATCTTAAACGAATCTTAAACATCGATCCCTTCATATTTAATGGGCGGAGCTTCGAGGGAAAAGGTGTAAGGTATGAAGAGTTTTAGGTTACGTTTTTATTCAGTGTTGGAAAATGTCCCCGAAATGATATTTAAAAAATAATATAACATTTCTGTGGTTCATTAAATCATATTGTTGGTTGGCTATAAAAAAATCTTTCAACCAACTTTTAAAAACTCAATGGTGCAATTAATTATGTAATCAACTTACTAAGGTGTAGAAGGGAAAGTGTGGGAGTATGCTAGGTTTCTGATGTTTGTATTGAAATTACTGTTATAACACTCGATAAGTTGAAAGCTAAGGAAAAAAATAATGTATTTTTGTACATTACAATTCATTTTCAAGACCTGGATTTATTTAATTCCCATTCCATAAATATATTCAAAAGACGTGTTAATGAATGGTTGCTCAGGTTGGCTATGGACGAGGCCGACTCTATTATCGCAGAAGATTACAGTTGGCCCAAAACTGACCCTTGTACTCCGGCCGCCCTTCAGCACTCCCCCCCGCCCCTCACCATCATGCATGAGTATTGTCAGCTGCTGCCAGCATTCTCATGCTCACTTCATTCATATTCATTTTCGTGTTGTTTTTTCCTATTAAAAAACATCCTATGAATAGACATCTCATAGTTTTTATTATATTTTGTTTTTCCTTGATATGTTAACTACATATCAATTATTTTTTGGTCATTTTTATTTTGAACACAACTCAGAGCAGACACACAGGCCTCAGCGCCCATGTCAGCTTATTCCTAAGACCATAACTAAACTTTGATTATAACAATAAAGATTATTTTATAATTTCTCAAAGCAAACATTTTCTTTTATTAATAACAAAAAATAACTTACTTAAATAATGTTGTATGTATATACATATTTTTTTATTTATAAGTGCTGTACGATTTTGTATTTATTATTTTGTTTCTGGAATAAATTCTCTCAATCATTCATTCATACATTCGTCAATCTGACATAAGATATTAGTAAAGCTATTTATAAATCATTGCAAAGAAACTTAAAGGGGTGGATAGGTAGTACGGTAATACATTAACGCCACCAAGAGTAACACACATTTTATGACACATAGTTTAAACATTTACAAACTTAAAAAGAGTTTATACATCCAGATTTTACTTACATCACTACGGAGGCTTTAATTACTAAAGAGTTTGTTAGGCATTATTAGGTGTACACTTATATATTGTACATAATGAAATTCTAAATATTCTTGATAATAACCATAAAGTAACTATACAAATCTAACAAGTACACATATTTTCAATTAACTTGTTAATAGTGGTTTAGTCGTTATTCTACCCAATTTATATAAATGTACTATTTTTTTTAGATTATACCTCAATGTTATGAATCTTAATGGCTCACTTATACATCTCGGGTTAATTAGCTACATTATAATGTAATGTATATTTTATTATCACCATTCTGGAATAGGTTATACAAGGAGTGTAATCCAATCCAAGAGTGTATTCTGACTTTTCAAATTACAGAGTACTGAAAACAAACACTTACACAATAACACATTTCTAAGGGACCTTTCGCAGGGAACCCCGTTACAATGAATACAAACCAACCAAAACTTAACAGACGACCTTTTTAATCCCAATCAGCATAACTGATAATGACAGTGTCAAATGACCGCGCTCCGGACGCTACCGTCTTGCGCCGCATCTGCGGTGGTCCACTCCTGATTCCTGATGTCCTGATACTGCTGCTGAGCCCCTGATTGATCCATTAACCACTTCTGACAGCCCTGATAAAGCTTTCTTACAAATTGCGGCCATTTGTCTCTCCCGCCCCACCATCCCTAACCCACTGTGCTTATGACTAATACACTCCCTATCTGGAATTCCATCTGATAAAACAGTTTGGTGATCTTCGAGATTCATCAGGAGAATTCAAACAGAAAGGTCATGTGATTTAAATACTGTTTTGTTAGATGCACGTGTGTTGACGATGGAATATCTTTTTCTGAAAGTTATTGGTTGCGTAAAGACTATTTAAGAACGTATTTTTCGATAAAAACTACTTTTCAGAGGGCTCAACTAGAGCGTAAAGGAATTAACTTCAATTTAGAGATGTAGCATATGGTTAAATATTGGTTCACACTTGCTTTTGTTACAATAAAACACCTATTTAGAATTATTTGCCAAGCCTATTTTATGGGTAGTTATTTAAAATTATTTTGTTTACGTTAATTATCTCATCTTACTGTAAAACTTGGAATTTAGTATTATTTATTAAACAAATATATTTATAAAACAAATATATTTATAAAACATTATCTAACATACTAAATTACCGAAAATCTTCCTGGGCAGCTGAGAACACAATAGTTTCTTTTAGATAAGATCCTTTAAGATTTATTTTTAAATATTATCCATTGTATGTGATGATTCAACTATACTTACACTAATGTCCACCATACTGAGCTTACGTAAGAAATGTACAATAAGTGTAAAAATATCTGCATCTCGAATAATCAATTGACGAAAGTAAAATCAGTGGCGTTTTTAATCCTGTAGTCAATCGAACATGAGGAAATAGTGCAATATTTTACATGCTGTATACTACTGCCGAATAAATCGTTAACAAACTCAGATGTACGATTCACTCAGTAGTTTCCAGGACCTCCGGTCAGCACAACCATCACAAACGCGCCGCTCAATATCTTCCAGATTACACGGACTGCGGGGATTAAGATCCGACCTACGCCAACCCGGGATTAGCGAGTCAGACGGCACGGGCCCATAACCGTTTATGGGACTGGTGCGGATAATGGCTGGCGAACGGCAAACGGCAAACGGCACAGGAAGACCCTTGATAACTCAATTATTCCGATACACGCCAGCCGGTGAGGATAAATAACACGTATTAGACTAGTTTAAATGTGTATCGAGCCGCAATAAATCCACGGCTATGTGATAACTCGCACGCGAGGCTTCGTGCTATTACACGACGTGTTTTATTGCGGCGTCTCGCTCTCACACCGTCTCTTCCGTTCTGGGAGGGTATCGACTGCTCATCCTCTCCTTGGCTTTGAGAGTCGCAGGTGGTGGGGGTGGAAGTGATTCCTGCAAGATACGTTTTGTTTCTAAAAGATACTTTCTTGATGAACTACCCTAATGAGGATGATAGTGTCCGTGCACCGCTGTCACCGCTGACAATCACGTGATTGAAGTGATATGTTCAACGGACTGCATTGGTTTTGAGGTTATTCGAAAAAGTGCTTTCGGCGTCTCACCATTCTCAAGTGCTACTCTCATTATTTTTTCATAAGTTTTGCAAAACAGTTTTTAAGGCAAGTAGGGTGGATCCCTAAAATGTAAATTACAAGAAATTGTGTAGAACCTCTACACCTCGGCCTATTGTATTTAACACATCAAGCATAGAAAGAAGTTCATTAAACCTCGTTCTAATTAAACACGTGCTTGAGTTACAGGGCTGTGATCCTCAAAAGTTATTGTAATTGTGTGGAAGATTATAATCCCTTTAGTGCCAGTAATTTGTGTTGAATGTTATATAAACTCTAAGAACATCTAATCGTACGGAGTATTTAAAGGAAACAAATAGAATATGTGAGTAAGAAATTTAAAAGCTTGAGTTTCAAGTTCAGAAAACCCGCAAAAAAGTAATCCACCCTAATGGGGTTTTTCATACAGCTTAAAAATCGAAACTTATTATTATAATTTATCAATATTTTGTTCAGTAGCCTGTATAATTTATTTAACTGGAAAAAATTTCCCCTTACAACTAATGACTTGATTCTTTAATATTTGTATTAATGCCCGTATAAAAACTCTCTAACCTTACCTAGAAATCATTCAATTTTAATAATAATCTTCCCTGAAAATACAAAGTATTATAGTGTTTAGTGCTTTCAATTACGAAACAAGTCACCATTCTTGCCATACAAGTCACAAGTCGTTTACAATGCATCTTTCAGCAATGATTTCATCCAAATTGAATGTTCATAAGTTGGCTTTACATCACGGCTTTTATCTTACATTACTCATAAAGAACAATTCTGAGTTTCTCTCAATCCACCAACTGCAACAAGTCTCTTTAGTTCGTAACGCGTGTCCAATAGCGAATCCGTAAGAGAGGACATAAAAGCAAATCCCCGAGAAAAAAGCTCTCAAAGTCGAAGCACTTCATAAGATTCGACTTATCCGTTGTAAGAAATCCATCTTGTGCAAGAGAAAGTGAAATAAATTTGGTTACTCAAGTTCTTATAGGTCTGTAAATAGATTGACAAGGAAATATGTGCAACATGATACTCTTTTAAAAATAACGAAAAAACATTCAGAGTACACCGTAAGATTCATGGTCTTTTTCTATAACGACATTAAAAAATACCTCCGTAGCAGCAAACCTGCATATTCAGCGAATTTCCAATGTATATAAATGTATCTTAATACCACATAAAGCCACACACCAAGTTTCATCAATATAAATTCATAAAATTTTAATTATTCTCCATAAGATAACATGGCATCTTATGCAGGTTTGCTGAAGCAAGGTACACAAAAAATGAGGTTTTATGCAAATTTGTTTATAACTCAACTAGGTGAAGCCACATACCAAATTGTATTAATTTATGTTCATTATTAAGGGAGATAACATTTTACTTAATCTCCATAAGAATAACATGGGGGCAGAGTACGTAGGTTTGCTGCTATGGAATCTATCAGCAAGAAACTATTTTTTTCGTGCAATATTAATAGACCGCAACAGTATGAAGCAATATACCAAGTTTCGTCTGTTTAAGTTGATAAATAAGCAAGATATGCAATATTTTCTTATTCCCATAATGATAACATTGGACAGCGACTTAAATACACTTTAGCACTTTCAATATCTCTGTAACCAATTGACGTAGAACAATGATCAAAACACCAATTATTTGATTTTTTAAGCAGAATTGAATGGTGAAAATTAAAATATTATATGCAAAAAGTCAAAAAACCCAGTTTTGGGGGACAAAACCCCCCAAAATACCCCTTTGGATAGAGCAATCTGGTTGTTTTTCGAACTTAAAGCCATAAATGCAGCTTTACATGTTTGTACTAAATTTAATCAAAATCGGATCATTTTTACAAGAGTTATCGCACCCACGGACACATATGTATATATAGAAACTGTATATATATACAGTTTTGAACGGATTTTTCTTTTGGTATCTGGGGACCTCAAAACGAAAAGTTATCATGGTCCCGGGTCTAGGTCTTACCATGCTGACTACCGTAATAGCTTCTTCCCTATAGGAGAAATTCGCTAAAAGGAGTAGCAGCATTGGATTCACAACTATATAACAAAATATTTTAAATACATTAATTGGATTCAGATTTTTGTTGTTCCTTACCAAGCCTAATAATCCGGCGTGAACACACTGAATAAAATAAGGTAGTAAATCCATACAATACTGAATATTAAACGCAATTCCGGTGGTTTCTATACGATTTATTAGTGAATTTCCTTTGGAAAGTGAACTATTAGCATGACCCGCACGGTGAAACTTAAGCCCGGGACCACCATAGAAGTTCCTAACGTGACCCCCTGATCACGTTTTGGGTGGTCGTTCAAAATTGTATATATATATATATAAAGACATATATATATATATATATATATATATATGTGTGTGTGTGTGTGTGTGTGTGTGTGTGTGTGTGTGTTTGCACTCTAGCGGTCGCATTTTTTCTCCGATTTACTTCAAATTTGGTAGGGACGTTCCTTTCTGTAATCAGTTGGACAAGTTTGTTGGGCAAAGCAATCGGAAAACTCTAAACCTCTTTTTGGGGGATTAATCTTTCAAATTTCGAGTTTTTGGGCCCAAAAAAGGTCATAAAAGCCCCAGATGTAAAGTCAATGCATGTAAAAAGATGGGAATTAGTGAGGCGAAAGTTTTAAGCCCTCTCTCGTCATTCTAGTATAAATATTTACCGAGGTATTAAAGAAAATGTGTATCGACTAAACACAGTACGTTGCCTTATGGGGGTTTTACATTAGAAAAGCCTGTTATTCCTTTGTTAGAGTACTTTTATCATCCCCAACAACCTCACGCCTACTTTCAAGCCTGTCTGGACCTTCTCCTAACCTTATAATACGCAAAATTGTATTCCCAGCTTGGCAAGCAAATGAAACCAGGAGTATCAGAACAGCCAAAAAAATCAATGTTTTCAGATTTCAATAAAAATTGGACAAATGTATTTTTTTACACTAATTTTGAGTTTTACAAGTTTTTATGTGGAAATTCACTTCCCTCACGTCAGCGTGCTGCGTGCGAACTCGTTTTGATTTAAACAATAGTTAAGGTAACGTCCTACTGTCACTGTGAAAAATACAATAATATTCTTGCAAAATTATTTGAAAGAAAGCTGGTAATTGCAACAATATATTATTGTTACTGATACGTTATAGAGATAGTACTATATAGTTTAGCAATTTCTATGACAATATGTTGATGTATTATACCAGATTCTGTTTTTAATTACGATGATTACTTTTAAAGTGGAAATTAGTGTCGCCAGCCCGTCCTGAATTCTTGGACGCACCGCGAAGCAACTTCTTACAGTATATCGTGTGATCGGTACCGGGATGTGTAAGTGTACTATAATATGTGTTAAGTGTTTCACTGTTTCAATTTCAATAATATATTAATCGACCTGAGGATTAACTGGAGATGTACCTGTCGCTGCGAAACTTGTAGTGGCATTACCTCAAAAAATGATATTGAACAAGAAATTTGTTTGGGCTTTATAAAGTTAGCCAAGTTGTGCTATCGAATGAGTGGTTTTATGACCGGTTTACAATAAAGGGCTTAGTCCTAAGGTTAAAATTACCAAAAGAATAAGTTATGATAATACATGACATTTTTGTATAAACTTAAAATATAGACGGAACAGTTTTAAACCTTAACAAAATAATCAACATTCTGAAAAAACCTTCTATTAAGTCCATGCGCATTTCGAAAGGTTTTTACGAAGGGTCAGTCATCTCTATTCGGGTTTCGCACGCGTACATGATATCTATTTAACTACAAGCTGTAAAACAGTTTTGTTACACAAATGAACGTAAATCCTCCACTTCAAATCTCTCCTGCAGATTTATAACCTCTAAAATCACCGCAACGTGTGACGAACGCCGACTGGCAGTAAGCGATGATGAAGTTTGGAGTTCAGTCCCCTTAACTCAATACTTAGTCGTAAATATAAAAATATATTTGTGCCTCAGACAATGTACTATTAGTTATATACCTTCTGTATGACATTGATGACTAAATATGTAGTAAATTCAATGACTGATGTTATGAGCGTCAGCTTCTATTACAAGAGCTATCCACGGCTTGGAAGTCAAAGTCAAACGGTCGGTTTGAAATTATGTATGTTTTTATAAATGCGTTTCTTTTCTTTGGTGAGTTAAAAATTAAACTCTTTTGGAACAAAAATTTAGACCTATTCAGGGTTAGATCGTGAATGGCGAAAAATCATAACCATTGAGTAATATTACCTCGTAATAGTTTTTTTTGCAAATTGCCTCTATATAAAAACATTTTTGTTCGACAAAATTAATGGGGTTATGATGTATAGAAATATATAAAGGGTATTAGGAAAAATCGTTCCAAGGAATTTAGGGTGTTATTTTACACATAAAAATGAGAAAAAAACGTTGCTGTGAACATATATCCTAAAAACGTATAGTTTCCGTCTATCTGTCTGTATGTGTTTTTTACATAATTTAACATTCCTTTTTAACCACTTAAGGTATCAACTTCAAACTTGGTACATGTATGGTGACTGCTAGGACCTAATTTGTTATTGAGTTTTAATTTTCTACTTTGTCCCAATTCAAAATGGCAGCCATTTTTGTTGTTCAAAGGTAAATATAAAAACCCGTAATATTTAGGATAAAACTGAAAGAATCAAAAAGCTATAAAATTAAAAAGCTGAAGGTTAGCTGTAGGATTAAAATTAGCTGAGAAATTGTGATTTGTATTAGTTAAAACATGATGTTTTAGTCCATAAATGGCAAAAACACATGTTTTAACTTATGAAAACACAACTACTCAGTTAATTATAATCCTATAGTTGAAATATTCATATTATTATTTTTTGGACGAAATGACACAACTCGTATGATTCTTTCACTTGTTTCCTAAATATTACGGTTTTTAAGATATTTAGCTTAAAAAACATAAAATACATCAAAGAATTTGTATTTAAGCAAATTTGTTTTCATTTTGTAAGCTAATCCTGACTTCTAATAATTATTCAGTATTAAAACAAACTTAAAATTACTTTTAACGGTTTATAAAGGAGTAAGTAATAGAGATATGAAGGACTTTAATAACAGACACCCATTTGACACAGCATAGTGACAAGCTATCCCTGTTATTTGTCTATGGTCTGAGACGCAGTTGTAGTCCCGACCCTACCAAACACCCATTTGACACAACATCATAAGCCACCTCTGTTTTCTCTGGTCTGAGACACAGTTGTAGTCCCCACACTACCAGACACCCATTTGACACAACATCGTCAGCCACCTCTGTTTTTCTCTGGTCTGAGACACAGTTGTAGTCCCCACACTACCAGACACCCATTTGACACAACATCGTCAGCCACCTCTGTTTTTCTCTGGTCTGAGACACAGTTGTAGTCCCCACGCTACCAGACACCCATTTGACACAACATCGTCAGCCACCTCTGTTTTTCTATGGTCTGGGACACAGTTGTAGTCCCCACTCTACCACACACCCATTTGACGCAGCATAGTTCATCCACCTTTGTTTTTTCCTCTGATGTGTGGCACAATTGTAGTCCCCACTCTACCAGACACCCATTTGACCAAGCGTTGTAAGCCACCTCTGGTTTTATCTGGTCTGAGACACAGTTGTAGTCCCCACCCTACCAGACACCCATTTGACCAAGCGTTGTAAGCCACCTCTGGTTTTCTCTGGTCTGAGACACAGTTGTAGTCCCCACTCTACCAGACACCCATTTGACCAAGCGTTGTAAGCCACCTCTGGTTTTCTCTGGTCTGAGACATAGTTGTAGTCCCCACCCTACCAGACACCCATTCGACACAGCGTTGTAAGCCACCTCTGGTTTTATCTGGTTTGAGACACAATTGTAGTCCCCACTCTACCAGACACCCATTTGACCAAGCGTTGTGAGCCACCTCTGGTTTTCTCTGGTTTGAGACACAATTGTACTCCCCACTCTACCAGACACCCATTTGACCAAGCGTTGTAAGCCACCTCTGGTTTTCTCTGGTCTGAGACACAATTGTAGTCCCCATTCTACCAGACACCCATTTGACCAAGCGTTGTAAGCCACCTCTGGTTTTCTCTGGTCTGAGACACAATTGTAGTCCCCACTCTACCAGACACCCATCTGACCAAGCGTTGTAAGCCACCTCTGGTTTTCTCTGGTATGAGACACAATTGTAGTCCCCACTCTACCAGACACCCATTCAACACAGCGTTGTAAGCCACCTCTGGTTTTCTCTGGTCTGATACACAGTTGTAGTCTCCACTCTACCAGACACCCATTTGACACAGAGTTGTAAGCCACCTCTGGTTTTCTCTGGTCTGAGCCACAATCGTAGTCCCCACTCTACCAGACACCCATTTGACACAGCGTTGTAAGCCACCTCTGGTTTTCTCTGGTCTGACACACAGTTGTAGTCCACATTCTACCAGACACCCATTCAACACAGCGTTGTAAGCTACCTCTGGTTTTCTCTGGTCTGAGACACAACTGTAGTCCCTACTCTACCAGACACCCACTTAACACAGCGTTGTAAGCCACCTCTGGTTTTCTCTGGTCTGAGACACAGTTCTAGTCCCCACTCTACCAAACACCCATTTGACACAGCGTTGTAAGCCACCTCTATTTTCTCCAGTGTGGGACACAGTTCTGGCCTCGAGTAATCGCTCACGAGTCATGCAAAGGTTCACGGGGGAGCCACTGAGCCACTGTCAAGGACTCAACGAGTCACTTGCCAAAAACGCTAGGTCAGTTTGTGCAATGGCCGATGCAAATTAATTACCTCGGAGGTGGTGGGGGCGGGGCGGAGGCGGGACCTGGCGAGGTGGGGGCAGCGACGCTTGCTAGCGTTCGACGGACGGCGGCACCTTCACTCAGGCAATGTCCAGGCGTCGCGTAGAGAAGAGGTGTTACGGCATCTGGCATATGTGTCTCTCTCACTGTATCTACCCATGGGGACTGTCATGATGTGAGGGGAAAAGGCCATATTCGAAAGCAGTGGTGTTTAGAGGGGGTTCCAGTCACGAAGGAATTCGGGTATCACTACCAGTTTTTCCCTTAAGACCGACGTTAAATGTTACTGTTATTAGCTACGTAGGTCCTCAACTGATTATCCGATATTCTTGATTTAAAACCCAATTTAACAGTAGTAAACCCTGTGAGCGTAATTTGTTAGAAAAATTATCTCATATAAATTTTCAACCGTAAAATATTTTTGAATTTTACTCCACAAATACTATTTGTAACATAAAACTCTCCTCGTTGATATATTAGATATTTGTTGTTCTTCAAACTAATTGTTCCCTGGAACAACGACTTATTTCGGATAACCAGTTGGAGGGTCAGGACATAATTGGTTAAAACTGACTATTAGAGGTTAAAAGGATTAGATGTATGATAAATGTTTACATAACATAGGTAGATAGCAAGAAGATAAGACTAGATGTAAGACTATTATTAGATAATTTACTTATCTAGTGATATTACAGAGTGTAGAACGTTGTAACCCGTTAACTTTGTTTTAGAGAAGAAAGTAGCAAACCTCCGTAGTGATTAGTCAGATCTTGAAGTAGTAAGGTTGGATTTGTAATATTAATAAGTAAAATTAAGTATTATTTACTTAAAAATGATTAATACAATTGGAATAAGTAATTACTTTAATTAAACCCTGCACAACATATGTCTTTACCGCAAACTTAACGTAGAGACCATAAAGTTGAACGATAACTAATGTATTTTTCTTGCAAAGCAATTTTTAAATTTTATTCAAAATATACTTAAACTAGATTTTTATATTTATTAAATTTAGACTTGAACCATACTTTGATTTGTTTTCTTTTAGAGATTATATTTGGAAATAAAAGAATAGTTATTGTTACCAAATTGTCCTCTTGATGAAGATTTATGTCAAAGATTTGAATAAACCAAAAATCCATACTTAAAAAATAGAATACATGTCAGAACCTCGTGACAAGTTAAACAAATGCACCCACTAACTATATAATTTCGCCGGTTCGTACGTATAAAATTTATAACTCAATTGATAAAAATAATAACTGAAAATTAACCAGATAACAATAATTTGCAATAGGTAGTTAGGGCGAACAATAGGAAACCCGTTCAAAAACACTTTAAAATTCAAATTTTTGGAATAAATTGTGGTTTCGGGTAGAAGCGCAACCGGTCGATCATATCTGATAGGAGTATCTCCACACATCCTAGGTGTTTATAGCTGTATAATTTTATTATTTACGGCCTCGCGTGTCCGCTAAGGCGCGCCTATTGTAATCCAGCGGCTGCTTACCAAGATTTATGTCTTGATTTGGCTTTACTCCAGTCCGCCTACACTAATTATTCAGGTAATTCTCCACTTTACTTCTCAAAACCGGCACTCTCCCACACTTATTTACACGTTAGTTGGGTAATTTTTAGCTGGTCGGTCTTTATAATAACCGCCGACTATGGGTAAAATACACAATACGTTTTCACACGTATGAATAGGGGTGTATTGTGGTAATTTTATTTTTATGAGAAGTATCGGACGTAAAACAGGACGAATTAAAACTAAAAGGGTCATTTAGGCCCTTAATTAATGAGATAAGAGCCCCTTGTTAAATTAATACCGCACTTTAACATGATATTCGTAAAACAAATTAGTCAAAATTTGATGAACATATTTTATTCTAAATAAACATGCACTACAAGTTTGAGGCACTATTTCCTTAACTAATATATTTTTGACAAACTGTTTTCAATGTTTTTATTGATGCTTATATCATTTACTAAGATTAGTATTTTAAAACCAGCTATTGGTTGGTTACGAAGTATCCAATAAATTCCCTTTATTGACTTGTTACTGTACGATAAACCATTGCGGACGCTTTTACGGTATTTACATTGTTATGGGAAAGTTACGGCGAGTTTACGGTGTTACGGCAACAAATTTATTTCTTCTTGTTTTTTACATTAAATTGTATACTTTATTGGAGGTTTAGTTTCGCCAGATCACATGTGAGAGACGAAGAGTTTTCGAAACGTGGGGGCTACAACACAACACAACAAAAATATAAACTGCAACAAGCTTGGTTAAAATATGTTAAATTAATTATATTTCAAATCATTTCAACCTTAAAACTTATTACGGTACGTGAAACTTTGTAAAATGTTTTAAACTTTAGTGGATAAATAATCATGGAGTTGTCTTACGTTCGAAATAGAACAGAACATAAACTTTGTTTTAATGGTTTTTTTTACAATATGCCGTAACATAACTCTAAGAAACTGTTCGTCTAGTATTAGTGCTTCGAGTTTCCAAATAGTTGATATTTACACTTAAATAGCAATTTCTAATGGTTTATTAATAATGAAAAACATAATTGTAATATGTTCCGATTGTATAAAAGTACCAAAATAATATGAAAATATTCCTCTTCTCGTTATAATACAAACAACGTTAGTAGTAATAGAAGGGGCCTAATAATTTGGACACATACACAATATATCTGGCAAATTAAGGTATTTACATTTACACGACCTAATTTCAATAAGTCGTTTAATAACACCGCCCCAAAAGCTAGAAAAACACCAAAGAAAAATGTCTATCTACATCAACCTACATTATGCATTCAGTATTTGCAAATTCATTGTTTTTATGTTAAACAAATTCACTATCTCTACCTCCCATGCAGAAGCGTATAAAAACCAACACATGCAAAGTGCCCAACAGGCCAACGGGCAGTAGGCTTATCTCGAGTTTAATTTAAATGTGTTGGCCGGAGGCCCCGCCCCTGCCACCATTTCCGGATATGTCCCGCCCAACTACTAGACCCTACTTCCGGTCGATTGTCTAGATGCAACTATCTTGTATGCATTAGCGAAATTTGAAAAATCGATCGACCATGAGGGTCGTGGTGGGCAAATGGCGAACCCATGTTCCCAGTTGTCAGGCTTAGCATGGCACCCCGCCGACTAGTGGGGGTTGCTAACAATGGGCATAATTATTCCAACTTTTTATATCGTTCCAGGCGTGATGTCTTCAATTGTTTTTGGTTGAACATGGCGGTCTAAAATGTTAAGTAGTTGTTCAAGAACATAAGAGGGAGTTCATAAGGGGACCAAGCATTCCTCCCATATTTGTGTTCCCTGAGTAAAAGTTGGATTTGTTATATTAACAGTTATGATATTCGTTCGTTCCCTCCTCGGAATTAGCAACCTTAGCTGACCTAAAGTTGGGTAATAAACAAAATCCTACTACATCACAGTATTTATTAAATTAGGTTTTTCTAAGCATTAGATGTGGTGAGGCTTATAGAGCACGAAACCAGCGCTCCAACAACAATAGTTCAGTTGGAGTGGTTCCCTCATACCACAGAGAAATGAATCTATATATGTATATATATATATATATATATATATATATATATAGATTCCTTTGTCTGTGCTTATACTAAGACGTCAGAATATTAGTCCAGTTCGATTGGCGGCCTAACTCATTTATGGCTGTTTGTCTGAATTAAGCACTTTAAACTAACTTGTTGTTTTATTATCTTATAATTATCATAACGTGCATTTAAGAAAGTTAATTAGTTTACGGGTGTTAAGTCGAATTATCTGTAAACAATAATACTTTGGTTTAGTAGGCACAGTTATATTTTTCTTCAATGTAACGTGGTATAAATGTTTTATTTTTAGAAATCAGAAATAACTTTTGAGATACTATATTGATACAAACTATTTTATGACAAACAAATTAAAACAAGGAGTATGTGGAGATCGTGTGGAATTTCATCTAGTAATTGATTTAATCAATACCACGGACAATAAACATTCACGGATTACTATATGCATCCCATTTTATCCTAATACTAAGTCTATTCCTCATCACATTTAATATGCACTTACCCTTCTAATTTTGAACAAATTATATACTTACTACACATAGCATGGAGTCCATGTTCATTAAATTGTATATATGTTTATATTTTAGATACACCGAACTTTATTCAACTTTTTTGAAGCATATTTAAAGCAGGTTGACCACGTATTTATTTGAAAGTTTTGAGACTTGACAATTTTACATATTCCATGAAGAAAATTATAAACGATTTTCATTATTCTCATGCATTTTATATGTAAGAAATACACTAAACGCAGCACAGCAGCAAGAACAGATTTTACAGATATTATATAAACAATAAACACTGTAATGACAACGCAGTAATCACAATTTACTCTGGGGGTTGGTGTAAATACAAAATCATAGGAGAAACATTTGTCCGAGTTCAGGAGGTCCAACTAGTATTTATACATTTTACGAAGTTTTTAACATTGTTTTACTCCAGATTTTCAGCATTAGACATTTCGAGAAGTCAATAAATACACTGATAGGATTTATGTAATATATTTAGAATGTAATATAGTATGCTGCATGTAATATAAATTAACACTCTCTAAACTATTGTTTCTTCATATTAAATATTTTGTGACTGGTACCAACTTGATAACTATTTCAGCAAATGGAGTTCAACGCTTATATTATAGAAGTAAGAGTGACAATAACACTTGTTGCAATATGTCTATGCTCGTTTCTTGAAGGTAAGCCACGTGCCGCCCACTATCTTGGGGTAGTATACAAGCTTGTCCAAGACCAAAGGCGAGGTCATCTTATCACTGATCTCCAGCTCATATTCGGACAGGATCCTCGCTAAGCACACCTTCATCATAGTGACGGCTAGTCTGATCCCAATGCAGATCCGAGGACCTTGCCCAAACGGCATGAAAGTCGAAGTGGGCTTGTAGCTGTTTTCAGAAAATCTCTCAGGGATAAATTCTTCTGGGTCGGGGAAATACTGAGGATCCATTTGCAAAGAAGAAATCAACACGTGAACAAAGGTTTCTTTCTCTATGGTAATTTCTGTTTTTGGTATTTGATAGTCCTCCGTGACCTTTCTGATCAGGACCAAGTTGAAGTTCCATCGCCGAAGAGTCTCCTGGATTACAAGATCGAGATAAGTCAACTCTCTGATGGATTCGAATGACCAGGTCTTGTGCTTTGAGAACGTCTGGTCGATTTCATTATGAAGTTTCTTCTGGATCTCCTTATTTCTTGCGATCTCGTACAAAGCAAAACTAATAGTGACAACTGAAGGTTTTAAGCCGGCGTAAACGAAGTTCATCATCAAAGCAGCAATGCAATCTTCAGTAAAAATGTTGTCTTGCATTTGAGATTTTCGTTTATAAGTAATGTTCCTAACCTGATTTAACATTTCATCTTCTTCAGTCAAATCCGGTGAGTTGTTCAGTAATCCGCTTACCTCCTGTTCATTTAAAGATTGAACCATTTGCAAAAAATCGTTCCTTTTTACTTGATTTAAATCACGATACATGATTGCTCCCCTTGTAAGATCTAAGAAAAAGTTAGTCAACTTTTTACTTAAAACTCGAATTCTTAGCAACGAAAACAATTGTGGGTATGTATACGATAACATAAACATTATCAATTTGCTGGGAGGACTTTCGTGCATGAGAGCTAAAACTTCTTTCAGAGTCTGTCTCTGGTTGCTGTCTGCAGTCAACTGCACACCGAAAGTACAGCTAGAAAGCGCTTCTGTGACGTAGACCAAAATCAAAGGTTCCACTTTAACTGCCTCGTTGTTCTTCGAGAGTTTATCTATTTTATTCATTACGTAATCGCCCGATCTAAAAATTTGTTCAAACATCCCTTTAATCTTTTTTGAAGAAAATGCATGTCCAAGTTTGCATCTCATTGTTCGCCACTTTTCTCCGGTTTCGTTAAATAAGTTTTCGGTCAACAATTCATGACGACCGAGAGACCACCTGTCGTGAAAATGAACGAAGTCTTGAACTAATATCCTCTCGATCAAATTAGGATCACATACAAGTAAACAAGGCTTTCCAAAAATAAAAATACCTCCGAACCCTTTCTCTTTGAACATATTGTAACACCTGTCAATAAATGATACCCACGTTTTCCATCCTAGCAGTTCGTCTTTTATGCTTCCGAAGAACCAAGTCGGCTGAATAAACTTCACTCCACGATCCTCCCAGTATCTGAAAGCTCTTATGTGATAACAGTACAAAATTATTGTCAGCGCAACTGCAATAATGGAGAGGATTGCACCAAGAGACATTTCAGAAATATTCATAACTTTAAATATATGTTTTAATAACAAGTATAATAGAACCAACGTACTAAACAAACCCACGTATGATCGTAACAAAGCACTGAATTAACCTAGTATGATTGTTATCTTCTTGTCGCATCGAGTACCATTATGATAAAGACGCCAGGTGGGAATATAAAACACAAAATGTCACTTAGGTTTAATGCTCTGATATCGACCAACATATTTTGGTTTAAAAGGGATTTACAATAACTGAGCCATAAACATGACATTTAAAAGCTATTAATATGGAGCTTTTGGTAAGCTGAGAGATCTCCTGTATTATTTGTTACCTAACTTGCCAAATGCTCACGGAGTACTGGAATACGCATGTTTTTAGTTAATTTGCATATCCATTTTACTACCTCTCCATTTAAGATACGGAAACACCCTGCTCGCGCATATTGTATGTTGACAATGAATGACGACTGTAGAATGAGTGGGATGCCGAATGTAGCTTGTCACTGACTGACTGCTTAGCTAGGATCTAAGACTGTTAATTAGACGACTGACCAAAAGTAAGCTGTATCCTGTTAGCATTGCATTTCTACAAGAACAATGTTCTCAATCACGAAGGAATCAATAATAATGCCCTAATCATGGTGGGAGCAATAGTGAGCAAGATACAAAGAACTCAATCACGATGGGAGCAGAAAATAAATTTTAAAATTTTTACAAAATATTAAAGCACAAAAGGTCGGTATGTGCTTCGCTCTTAATATTGAGCAAATTGTACACTAACTACTCATAGCATAGAGTCTGACATTTGTTCATTAAATTGTACATAAGTTTATATATTAGATACAACGAACATTATTCTGAAACCAAGTATTTAAGACAGAGTTAACGATTTCACACATTTCATAAGGATAATTATGGATGATTTTCATTTGCTCATGTATTTTATATGTAAAAATACATGAAAATGCAGCAGACCAGCAAGAACAGATTTTATTGATATTATATAACTAAACATATATATATATATATATAATTATATATATATATAAACATATATATATATATATATATATATATATATATATATAAACACTGTAATGACAACGCAGTAATCACAAGTCAGTCTGAGGGGTGGTAAATTTAAAAGCGTAGGAGAAACATTTGTCTGAGTTCAGCAGGTCCGCCTGGTATTTATAAATTTTCCGATTGTTAAAATTGTTCTAATACAGCTTTTCATCATTAGACATTATGAGAAATCAATAAATACACTGGTAGGATTTATTTAATATATTTAGAATGTAATATAGTATGCTGCATGTACTATAAATTTGCACACTCGAAACTATTGTTTCTTCATAATAAATATTCGGTGACTGGTACCAACTTGATAACTATTTCAGCAAATGGAGTTCAACGCTTATATTATAGAAGTAAGAGTGACAATAACACTTGTTGCAATATGTCTATGCTCGTTTCTTGAAGGTAAGCCACGTGCCGCCCACTATCTTGGGGTAGTACACAAGCTTGTCCAAGACTAAAGGCAAGGTCATCTTATCACTGATCTCCAGCTCATATTCGGACAGGATCCTCGCTAAGCACACTTTCATCATGGTGACGGCTAGTCTGATCCCAATGCAGATCCGAGGACCTTGCCCAAACGGCATGAAAGTCGAAGTGGGCTTGTAGCTGTTTTCAGAAAATCTCTCAGGGATAAATTCTTCTGGGTCGGGGAAATACTGAGGATCCATTTGCAAAGAAGAAATCAACACGTGAACAAAGGTTTCTTTCTCTATGGTAATTTCTGTTTTTGGTATTTGATAGTCCTCCGTGACCTTTCTGATCAGGACCAAGTTGAAGTTCCATCGCCGAAGAGTCTCCTGGATTACAAGATCGAGATAAGTCAACTCTCTGATGGATTCGAATGACCAGGTCTTGTGCTTTGAGAACGTCTGGTCGATTTCATTATGAAGTTTCTTCTGGATCTCCTGATTTCTTGCGATCTCGTACAAAGCAAAACTAATAGTGACAACTGAAGGTTTTAAGCCGGCGTAAACGAAGTTCATCATCAAAGCAGCAATGCAATCTTCAGTAAAAATGTTGTCTTGCATTTGAGATTTTCGTTTATAAGTAATGTTCCTAACCTGATTTAACATTTCATCTTCTTCAGTCAAATCCGGTGAGTTGTTCAGTAATCCGCTTACCTCCTGTTCATTTAAAGATTGAACCATTTGCAAAAAATCGTTCCTTTTTACTTGATTTAAATCACGATACATGATTGCTCCCCTTGTAAGATCTAAGAAAAAGTTAGTCAACTTTTTACTTAAAACTCGAATTCTTAGCAACGAAAACAATTGTGGGTATGTATACGATAACATAAACATTATCAATTTGCTGGGAGGACTTTCGTGCATGAGAGCTAAAACTTCTTTCAGAGTCTGTCTCCGGTTGCTGTCTGAAGTCAACTGCACACCGAAAGTACAGCTAGAAAGCGCTTCTGTGACGTAGACCAAAATCAAAGGTTCCACTTTAACTGCCTCGTTGTTCTTCGAAAGTTTATCTATTTTATTCATTACGTAATCGCCCGATCTAAAAATTTGTTCAAACATCCCTTTAATCTTCTTTGACGAAAATGCATGTCCAAGTTTGCATCTCATTGTTCGCCACTTTTCTCCGGTTTCGTTAAATAAGTTTTCTGTCAACAATTCATGACGACCGAGAGACCACCTGTCGTGAAAATGAACGAAGTCTTGAACTAATATCCTCTCGATCAAATTAGGATCACATACAAGTAAACAAGGCTTTCCAAAAATAAAAATACCTCCGAACCCTTTCTCTTTGAACATATTGTAACACCTGTCAATAAATGATACCCACGTTTTCCATCCTAGAAGTTCGTCTTTTACGCTTCCGAAGAACCAAGTCGGCTGAATAAACTTCACTCCACGATCCTCCCAGTATCTGAAAGCTCTTATGTGATAACAGTACAAAATTATTGTCAGCGCAACTGCAATAATGGAGAGGATTGCACCAAGAGACATTTCAGAAATATTCATAACTTTAAATATATGTTTTAATAACAAGTATAATAGAACCAACGTACTAAACAAATCCACGTATGATCGTAACAAAGCACTGAATTAACCTAATATGATTGTTATCTTCTTGTCGCATCGAGTACCATTATGATAAAGACGCCAGGTGGGAATATAAAACACAAAATGTCACTTAGGTACTGAATGCTCTGATATCGACCATCATATTTTGGTAGTAGGGGGCATTGGAGGGTTCAAAACCAGCAAAGGCGCGGTGAGGAGCAAGTGAGGAGCCCCCCCCCCTCCCGTCACGTGACCCATTAACCTAACTTAAACCTGGCACCTGGCGTGAGGAGCCTGAGGAGCCCCCCCCCCGCCCCCGGACCGAAATCAGCATGTAAGTGAGGAGCCCCCGATGACGTCATTACCTGGAATCAGCATGTAGGTGAGGAGCAAGTGAGGAGCCCCCAGCTGGCAGCACGCAAGTGAGGAGCCCCTGGTGACGTAATCACTCGGAACCAGCATGTAGGTGAGGAGCAAGTGAGGAGCCCCCAGCTGGCAGCACGCAAGTGAGGAGCCCCTGGTGACGTCATCACCCGGAATCAGCATGTAGGCGAGGAGCAAGTGAGGAGCCCCCAGCTGGCAGCACGCAAGTGAGGAGCCCCTGGTGACGTCATCACCCGGAATCAGCATGTAGGTGAGGAGCAAGTGAGGAGCCCCCAGCTGGCAGCACGCAAGTGAGGAGCCCCTGGTGACGTAATCACTCGGAACCAGCATGTAGGTGAGGAGCAAGTGAGGAGCCCCCAGCTGGCAGCACGCCAGTGAGGAGCCCCTGGTGACGTCATCACCCGGAATCAGCATGTAGGTGAGGAGCAAGTGAGGAGCCCCCAGCTGGCAGCACGCAAGTGAGGAGCCCCTGGTGACGTCATCACCCGGAATCAGCATGTAGGTGAGGAGCAAGTGAGGAGCCCCCAGCTGGCAGCACGCAAGTGAGGAGCCCCTGGTGACGTCATCACCCGGAATCAGCATGTAGGTGAGGAGCAAGTGAGGAGCCCCCAGCTGGCAGCACGCAAGTGAGGAGCCCCTGGTGACGTCATCACCCGGAATCAGCATGTAGGTGAGGAGCAAGTGAGGAGCCCCCAGCTGGCAGCACACAAGTGAGGAGCCCCAACTGACAGCGCGCAAGTGAGGAGCCTATTTACTACTATATTTTAATAACTAGCCTATTTACCCACCGATTCCCACGGGACTTTTTCCAGAGTGTAGGCCTATCTCAGAGAAAGCGAATGACGAAAGAACCCCATAGATCCGCCATCAAACAAGGCTGCTATTAATTTATAACCGCGTTTTCCTTATGGGATATCAGCTGTTTACCGACCGATTTTGATGAAACTTCACCATATGTCGGGCAGCGACATAAGTAAACCATCCCTTAAAGAAAATTGAAAATCCACCGTTAAACGGACCCGATATTAATTTTTGAACGCGTTTTCCTTATGGGATCTCAGCTGTTTACCGACCGATTTTGATGAAACTTCACCACATGTCGGGCAGTGGTCTAAGTAAACCATCCCTTAAAGAAAATTGAAAATCCGCCGTTAAACGGGCCCGTTATTAATTTTTAAACGCGTTTTCCTTATAGGATCTCAGCTGTTTACCGACCGATTTTGATGAAACTTCACCATATGTCAGGCAGCGGTCTAAGTAAACCATCCCACAGGACTTTTTTCCAGAGTGTAGGCCTATCCCAGAGGAAGCGAATGACGAAAGAACCTCATAGATCCGCCATCAAACAAGACCGCTATTAATTTATAACCGCGTTTTCCTTATGGGATCTCGGCTGTTTACCGCACAACCGCGATGACGTCATAGTTTTCCTGGAACCAGTAGTGATGACGTATTCCGAGAACTGTTTACCACTCGGACCTGTTCACTCATTAGCGAGCTTCTAGAAGCTTCTCCCGGATATGGAAAATCCCCAGCTTATTGCGCAATAGGCAATCTCCCGCGCTTCTAGAAGCTTCTAGAAGGTTCGCTGGAGTGCGCGCGTGACACAGGTATAAAACCGAGGCTCGGCCGCACGCACGCGACCTCAGTGTTGTTCGAGACGTCACCATGAACGGAAGCGGTACCGACGTAGTAAACGTGGACCAAACGATCCGCTCTTTCCTAGAGGAGCTGGACGCAATGGACGAGAACGCTAACATACCGTCAGTACAGCAACAGCAGGGATGCGCGTCAAAGAAGAAGCCCGATGGGTGGACTGTAAAGAGGAAGGAAGTGCCTATCGATTCCCCATCACTGTGCTGGTCTGCTGGTGGATGTCAGTATACTGTGAAGAACCCCAGCAACAGCGGTAACGTACTGTTGAAGATGAACGTTTTCCAAGGAGGTCGCTCGACTTGGACCTGCGGCCTGTATTTGGACGAGCGGCGGGACGACGAGATCTGCATGATTCTGACGGATCTGCTGACTAGGCTGCAGAACCTATGGTTGGTCAACAGCGAGACGGGAGAGCCTAGATTCAACGGAATCGTCAGGACCGTCAGTCCGCTGCCCGCCTGGAGGAAGATCGTGGATCGTTGCGTTTCCACCACCGCTGTCGCCATCCCTGAAAAGCGGAAAAAGACGAAAAAATAAATGAAATAAACGAAGTAATTCGATCCTTCCCTTTCCTACTTTTCCTTAATGTACACTATTGTAAAAAAAAAATAAATAACTAACGTAATAATACGAATGAGTGTGTTCCTCGAGGTACATTTCCAGCCTCACCACCCCTTCACTCCTCCTCCACTCCGCTGTCCCTCCACTCCTCCTCCACTCCGCTGTCCCTCCACTCCTCCTCCACTCCTCCACTCCTAGTAATTAAATCAACAGAACACCAGTTGTCAAACACCCACGGGCTCATTCTTGTTCAGGAGTTTGAAGTGTGTGTTTGTGTAATAGTGTTGCTGTGTGACGTTCTGTCAGAGTGTTCACCCGACGTTTTGATCTAACCTATAAAATGAACCACTTAACCGCCTATGTGTTTAATGATCAGCCTTTGTCTGTACTGTTTGACAGCAGCGATAATCCATGGTTCAAAGCTAAGGATGTAGCTACAATATTGGTCTAAGTTAGGTTTACAGACGCAATTGCGCGCGCGCGACGTTTATGCATCCTCAAACCTAACTTAAACCTGCGTCTGTAAACCTAACTTAGACCTGCGTGCACTTGTCTGCAGACTCCAGGCTTGCACCTGACACACACGCACACGCACGCGCACGCACACGCACACGCACTTATGCTCATGCACACGCACGCACGCTCACGCACGTACACGCACGCGCACACACGCATTGTTAAACCTAACCGCTGATGAGTAAACAGCTCCGGCCGGTCACGTAGGCATGGGGTTGACGTCACCGCAGTCCACGACGTTCTAGAAGCTTCTAGAAGGTCGCATGCTCATTACATTGTGTTTCAAGGTGCGGGATCAAACCTAACTTAAACCTGCGTCTCTAAACCTAAACCTGCACGCACGCACGCACGCACGCACGCATTGACCTACCTTAAATAGTGTAGTCGTGGACCGCGGTGACGTCATCTCCCCGTGTCTACGTGACCGCCCCAGGCTGTTTACTCATTAGCGATAATTGCCGCGATTTCGAGAATTGTCCACCGCCTTCTACTGTACGGTACGTAGCTTTATTACTTCAGTGATTGTGATCGCTTCGCGCGACGTTCATGCATCCTCAAACCTAACTTAAACCTGTCCTTCAGTTTGTCTAGTGATGTTGTAGAGTAAACACAAACATGGCTAGTGCAATCGAAGTGGATGAATCAGTCCAGACGTTGTTGAAGGAGTTGGAAGCGATGGAAGGCTACAGCACCATGTACTTTTCTCCACGAAGTCCTGAACAACCACCGCCAGCACTATCACTGAAACGGTCAGTCGCCACACCATCGAAGCTGGTGACCTGGAAATGTCCATACTGCGCGGAGTCATTCACGTCCCGAGATAGACTTCGTCGCCATCATCGTCAGCACCACCTCTGTGTTAGAAAGAAGCGAAGAAACAATCGTTCCTCACAACCGAGATCGTTCATACAAACCTCGGCAGGAAGAGGTCTGCAGAAAGTCAACACATGTATTGAAAGCAGTTGCATAAACGACATTGAAAGTGACAATGCTCCGGAGATATCTGGAGACTTCGCATCACCATCATCCAACCAAATAACCGAAGGGGGAGGTTCCCAGAACGCCAGCATATGTGCCGATAGCCGATAGCAGTTGCATAAACGACAACAGTAGAAGTGTCAATCCCCCGGAACTACCTGGAGACTTGGAGCTTGTGGAAAAAGATTCCAACGATTCACCACCGACTGTCAGTTGGGTCGATTCCGGTTATCAACATACAGTGCATAATCCCGCCAATCAGGGTAATGTGTTCTTGAACATCCAGTTACATCATAGAGGTCAGTATACACATGGTTGCAACTTATATTTGGATGAAAATAAAGACTATGAAATCTACATTATGATTATGAACATCATAACGCGATTGGAAAACCTTTGGGTGGACCGTTATTCAGGAGTCCCCAGAGTCACTGGTTTGACACATACAGTGAAGCCTGTGGTGATAAAGTGTGCAACTGGTAGTAATGAGGGTATCACACAATCGGCGGGGACTGCTTCCGCCCGCGATGAACACCACCCAGATTGAGAAGCGCCTGGTGGCAATCCCCGGACTGAGCTACATGGAGGTCTCTACAACAGGTATCGACTCCAGGGCTACGGTACTTCTGTTTATGACCACTACTGCCTCACCTACCTGTACTGTCGGGCGGTCCTCGGTATACCACTCAGCGACTACGTGCAGCTCTTCGACTCCAACTTAAACCTGCGTCTGTAAACCTAACCTAAACCTGCGTCTGTAAACCTAAATAAAACCTGCACGCACGCACGCACGCACGCATTGACCTACCTTAAATAGTGTAGTCGTGGACCGCGGTGACGTCATCATCCCGTGCCTACGTGACTGCCCCAGGCTGTTTACTCATTAGCGATAATTGCCGCGATTTCGAGAATTGTCCACCGCCTTCGCAGGCTCTTCGACTCCATCTTCGCTTAAGACTACTTTTATGTAAATACCTTTTGAGTTCTTGATTGTAATATGTTTGTGTTTCAATAAAGGTTTTGTTTTGAAAACATGATAGTTTTACAATTTCATAAAAGGTTAATTTTGAAAGTAGTTTCGACAAATTCGGTTTGCATTAGAGGAGTCTTTTGAAAGTAAATGTCAGGGAAATGCAAGGGGTAGTAACAACACAGATTTATGCTGTAAACTAAACTGTTTGACTATATTTGCTTACGAATACTATTTACAAAATATTTACAAAGTTAACCTAGTTCTATTTACACTTAAATCTACACCGGGAACTCTTCGTCCATGTCCTCCTCCTCCTCGTCCACCTCCATAGGCCCGCCTTGCTCCTCCTCGGGATTACCTCGCCTTCTTGCTGCGGACAGTGGTGGAATGTCCTTATGCCCCCAAGGTAAGGTGTTGATACCATCAGCCAAGATGTAGCGTTTATCATCGGCCGGGCTCAAGGATAGCTTTTCTACTTGTACGGTGAAGACACGGTGCAGGTACGACTGAAAACGGGTGTTGACGGTGGTTTTCAACACCCCGTCGAACAGACATTCCCTGTAGTCGTCGGGGGTTAGGACGTTTTTAACAACCCCCTTAGCGACTCCCTTGGCTCGCTTGATCGCCTTTAATCCGTTGTCTTCGTCCTCAGCCTCCTTTCTCTCTTGCAGGCAGTGATCGGTTTTACAGATGACGTCTGAGGTGATGCCAATGTCTGATCACTAGCATTATTGTTCATAACCTCAATCTCCTGAATAAACGATTTGATATAGTCGTCCGCAGAAGCGTAAGCGTCCATGTTCACGTCCTTACCGTGTGACTTCAACCGTACTACGGACTGGTGGTGCGTCTGCTCACCCTTGAAGTAAACTGTATGCACTCGCTGTGACACATCTTGTTGCAATAGGTTAGATGTTTGATTTTTTCACCCAACATCAGTTCCAACGGTCTGCGGAATCTTATTTCATCTATTGCGATTTGAGTCCACGATAATTGTTGTACATCCTCACAGGGCTCGTAAGTGTACTGTGTATTTAGCTCCTCGTTAAATTTAACAGTCTGTTTTGTTTTCTTCATAGTTATATTCTTTTACATGATATTCAATATTTTTGTTTTCTTCATAAGTATGCTGTTTCGTATGATATTTTCTCCCAAACACATCTCTCGCTCTATCCAAAACTAACTTGATTGCGAGCCTTTCTCGGATGTTGTTACGTTTATAACGTATTTTGTTCATTGATATGGTGATTACTTTTCTTGCATCATCCGCACTGGTCATCTTTGAAGCACGTATCGACTGTTACTACCTGACAAGCGTTGAAGGTTCTGGAACGTGTCCACAAGCGCAGACCTATACATTGTCAATGATATGTAGTAGGGGGCATTGGAGGGTTCAAAACCAGCAAAGGCGCGGTGAGGAGCAAGTGAGGAGCCCCCCCCCCCCCCCCCCGGCCGGCAGCAGCACGCAGGTGAGGAGCCCCCCCCCCCCGTCACGTGACCCATTAACCTAACTTAAACCTGGCACCTGGCGTGAGGAGCCTGAGGAGCCCCCCCCCCCCCCGGACCGAAATCAGCATGTAAGTGAGGAGCCCCCGATGACGTCATTACCTGGAATCAGCATGTAGGTGAGGAGCAAGTGAGGAGCCCCCAGCTGGCAGCACGCAAGTGAGGAGCCCCTGGTGACGTAATCACTCGGAACCAGCATGTAGGTGAGGAGCAAGTGAGGAGCCCCCAGCTGGCAGCACGCAAGTGAGGAGCCCCTGGTGACGTCATCACCCGGAATCAGCATGTAGGTGAGGAGCAAGTGAGGAGCCCCCAGCTGGCAGCACGCAAGTGAGGAGCCCCTGGTGACGTCATCACCCGGAATCAGCATGTAGGTGAGGAGCAAGTGAGGAGCCCCCAGCTGGCAGCACGCAAGTGAGGAGCCCCTGGTGACGTCATCACCCGGAATCAGCATGTAGGTGAGGAGCAAGTGAGGAGCCCCCAGCTGGCAGCACGCAAGTGAGGAGCCCCTGGTGACGTCATCACCCGGAACCAGCATGTAGGTGAGGAGCAAGTGAGGAGCCCCCAGCTGGCAGCACGCAAGTGAGGAGCCCCTGGTGACGTAATCACTCGGAACCAGCATGTAGGTGAGGAGCAAGTGAGGAGCCCCCAGCTGGCAGCACGCAAGTGAGGAGCCCCTGGTGACGTCATCACCCGGAATCAGCATGTAGGTGAGGAGCAAGTGAGGAGCCCCCAGCTGGCAGCATGCAAGTGAGGAGCCCCTGGTGACGTAATCACTCGGAACCAGCATGTAGGTGAGGAGCAAGTGAGGAGCCCCCAGCTGGCAGCACGCAAGTGAGGAGCCCCTGGTGACGTCATCACCCGGAATCAGCATGTAGGTGAGGAGCAAGTGAGGAGCCCCCAGCTGGCAGCACGCAAGTGAGGAGCCCCTGGTGACGTCATCACCCGGAATCAGCATGTAGGTGAGGAGCAAGTGAGGAGCCCCCAGCTGGCAGCACGCAAGTGAGGAGCCCCTGGTGACGTCATCACCCGGAATCAGCATGTAGGTGAGGAGCAAGTGAGGAGCCCCCAGCTGGCAGCACGCAAGTGAGGAGCCCCTGGTGACGTCATCACCCGGAATCAGCATGTAGGTGAGGAGCAAGTGAGGAGCCCCCAGCTGGCAGCACGCAAGTGAGGAGCCCCTGGTGACGTCATCACCCGGAATCAGCATGTAGGTGAGGAGCAAGTGAGGAGCCCCCAGCTGGCAGCACGCAAGTGAGGAGCCCCTGATGACGTCATTACCTGGAATCAGCATGTAGGTGAGGAGCAAGTGAGGAGCCCCCAGCTGGCAGCACGCAAGTGAGGAGCCCCTGGTGACGTAATCACTCGGAACCAGCATGTAGGTGAGGAGCAAGTGAGGAGCCCCCAGCTGGCAGCACGCAAGTGAGGAGCCCCTGGTGACGTCATCACCCGGAATCAGCATGTAGGTGAGGAGCAAGTGAGGAGCCCCCAGCTGGCAGCACGCAAGTGAGGAGCCCCTGGTGACGTCATCACCCGGAATCAGCATGTAGGTGAGGAGCAAGTGAGGAGCCCCCAGCTGGCAGCACACAAGTGAGGAGCCCCAACTGACAGCGCGCAAGTGAGGAGCCTATTTACTACTATATTTTAATAACTAGCCTATTTACCCACCGATTCCCACGGGACTTTTTCCAGAGTGTAGGCCTATCTCAGAGAAAGCGAATGACGAAAGAACCCCATAGATCCGCCATCAAACAAGGCTGCTATTAATTTATAACCGCGTTTTCCTTATGGGATATCAGCTGTTTACCGACCGATTTTGATGAAACTTCACCATATGTCGGGCAGCGACATAAGTAAACCATCCCTTAAAGAAAATTGAAAATCCACCGTTAAACGGACCCGATATTAATTTTTGAACGCGTTTTCCTTATGGGATCTCAGCTGTTTACCGACCGATTTTGATGAAACTTCACCACATGTCGGGCAGTGGTCTAAGTAAACCATCCCTTAAAGAAAATTGAAAATCCGCCGTTAAACGGGCCCGTTATTAATTTTTAAACGCGTTTTCCTTATAGGATCTCAGCTGTTTACCGACCGATTTTGATGAAACTTCACCATATGTCAGGCAGCGGTCTAAGTAAACCATCCCACAGGACTTTTTTCCAGAGTGTAGGCCTATCCCAGAGGAAGCGAATGACGAAAGAACCTCATAGATCCGCCATCAAACAAGACCGCTATTAATTTATAACCGCGTTTTCCTTATGGGATCTCGGCTGTTTACCGCACAACCGCGATGACGTCATAGTTTTCCTGGAACCAGTAGTGATGACGTATTCCGAGAACTGTTTACCACTCGGACCTGTTCACTCATTAGCGAGCTTCTAGAAGCTTCTCCCGGATATGGAAAATCCCCAGCTTATTGCGCAATAGGCAATCTCCCGCGCTTCTAGAAGCTTCTAGAAGGTTCGCTGGAGTGCGCGCGTGACACAGGTATAAAACCGAGGCTCGGCCGCACGCACGCGACCTCAGTGTTGTTCGAGACGTCACCATGAACGGAAGCGGTACCGACGTAGTAAACGTGGACCAAACGATCCGCTCTTTCCTAGAGGAGCTGGACGCAATGGACGAGAACGCTAACATACCGTCAGTACAGCAACAGCAGGGATGCGCGTCAAAGAAGAAGCCCGATGGGTGGACTGTAAAGAGGAAGGAAGTGCCTATCGATTCCCCATCACTGTGCTGGTCTGCTGGTGGATGTCAGTATACTGTGAAGAACCCCAGCAACAGCGGTAACGTACTGTTGAAGATGAACGTTTTCCAAGGAGGTCGCTCGACTTGGACCTGCGGCCTGTATTTGGACGAGCGGCGGGACGACGAGATCTGCATGATTCTGACGGATCTGCTGACTAGGCTGCAGAACCTATGGTTGGTCAACAGCGAGACGGGAGAGCCTAGATTCAACGGAATCGTCAGGACCGTCAGTCCGCTGCCCGCCTGGAGGAAGATCGTGGATCGTTGCGTTTCCACCACCGCTGTCGCCATCCCTGAAAAGCGGAAAAAGACGAAAAAATAAATGAAATAAACGAAGTAATTCGATCCTTCCCTTTCCTACTTTTCCTTAATGTACACTATTGTAAAAAAAAAATAAATAACTAACGTAATAATACGAATGAGTGTGTTCCTCGAGGTACATTTCCAGCCTCACCACCCCTTCACTCCTCCTCCACTCCGCTGTCCCTCCACTCCTCCTCCACTCCGCTGTCCCTCCACTCCTCCTCCACTCCTCCACTCCTAGTAATTAAATCAACAGAACACCAGTTGTCAAACACCCACGGGCTCATTCTTGTTCAGGAGTTTGAAGTGTGTGTTTGTGTAATAGTGTTGCTGTGTGACGTTCTGTCAGAGTGTTCACCCGACGTTTTGATCTAACCTATAAAATGAACCACTTAACCGCCTATGTGTTTAATGATCAGCCTTTGTCTGTACTGTTTGACAGCAGCGATAATCCATGGTTCAAAGCTAAGGATGTAGCTACAATATTGGGCTACGCTAACCCTAAAGAAGCAATCAGAGTACATGTTAGAGAAAAATATTGCAAAACAATTCCTGAAGTATGGGGGAGCGAAAATCTCCCCCTAACCTATAATGAGAAACATTCAGGGAGTTTGAAGTGTGTGTTTGTGTAATAGTGTTGCTGTGTGACGTTCTGACAGAGTGTTCACCCGACGTTTTGATCTAACCTATAAAATGAACCAGTTAACCGCCTATGTGTTTAATGATCAGCCTTTGTCTGTACTGTTTGACAGCAGCGATAATCCATGGTTCAAAGCTAAGGATGTAGCTACAATATTGGGCTACGCTAACCCTAAAGAAGCAATCAGAGTACATGTTAGAGAAAAATATCGCAAAACAATTCCTGAAGTATGGGGGAGCGAAAATCTCCCCCTAACCTATAATTAGAAACATTCAATCTTTCTTAAAGAGCCGGGATTATATTCGTTACTTATGAAATCTAAAATGCACATTGCCGAGAAGTTTCAAGATTGGATCTTTGAAGAAGTTTTGCCATCCATTAGAAAAAAAAAATGGTCAGTACAGACTTATAAACGAGAACCAAAGGCTGCTACAATCACTTACAAAGTCGCTAACAAATAACCGAAAGCTAGATCAAACAAATTCCGAGTTTAAAACTACAAATGATATATTGTGTATGGAAAACCAATCCATGAATCAAACGCTGATCGAACAGACACCTAAAGTGGCAGTGTTGCCTGAAGATGTAAATCTGAAGCATATATTTTGTGTGATGATTAGGGAAACCCTTCTAGAGCAGTACGGAGTTTGTGAATACAAGTGCATTCGAACACAGAGGAGGAATTTCAAACAAGCCTTGAAAAAAGCAAAGGAAGAAGGATTTACAATGTGCTACTGTAGAGAAAATGTCCCCAACGGCATAAACATAGTGAATAAGGCTAAAGAAGTGATGAATAGTTACGGCATGCACATTGACTGCAGATACAACAACATCCTAACCTCGCACAATTTCATGAATATAGTTGAACATATCATTGACAATGTATAGGTCTGCGCTTGTGGACACGTTCCAGAACCTTCAACGCTTGTCAGGTAGTAACAGTCGATACGTGCTTCAAAGATGACCAGTGCGGATGATGCAAGAAAAGTAATCACCATATCAATGAACAAAATACGTTATAAACGTAACAACATCCGAGAAAGGCTCGCAATCAAGTTAGTTTTGGATAGAGCGAGAGATGTGTTTGGGAGAAAATATCATACGAAACAGCATACTTATGAAGAAAACAAAAATATTGAATATCATGTAAAAGAATATAACTATGAAGAAAACAAAACAGACTGTTAAATTTAACGAGGAGCTAAATACACAGTACACTTACGAGCCCTGTGAGGATGTACAACAATTATCGTGGACTCAAATCGCAATAGATGAAATAAGATTCCGCAGACCGTTGGAACTGATGTTGGGTGAAAAAATCAAACATCTAACCTATTGCAACAAGATGTGTCACAGCGAGTGCATACAGTTTACTTCAAGGGTGAGCAGACGCACCACCAGTCCGTAGTACGGTTGAAGTCACACGGTAAGGACGTGAACATGGACGCTTACGCTTCTGCGGACGACTATATCAAATCGTTTATTCAGGAGATTGAGGTTATGAACAATAATGCTAGTGATCAGACATTGGCATCACCTCAGACGTCATCTGTAAAACCGATCACTGCCTGCAAGAGAGAAAGGAGGCTGAGGACGAAGACAACGGATTAAAGGCGATCAAGCGAGCCAAGGGAGTCGCTAAGGGGGTTGTTAAAAACGTCCTAACCCCCGACGACTACAGGGAATGTCTGTTCGACGGGGTGTTGAAAACCACCGTCAACACCCGTTTTCAGTCGTACCTGCACCGTGTCTTCACCGTACAAGTAGAAAAGCTATCCTTGAGCCCGGCCGATGATAAACGCTACATCTTGGCTGATGGTATCAACACCTTACCTTGGGGGCATAAGGACATTCCACCACTGTCCGCAGCAAGAAGGCGAGGTAATCCCGAGGAGGAGCAAGGCGGGCCTATGGAGGTGGACGAGGAGGAGGAGGACATGGACGAAGAGTTCCCGGTGTAGATTTAAGTGTAAATAGAACTAGGTTAACTTTGTAAATATTTTGTAAATAGTATTCGTAAGCAAATATAGTCAAACAGTTTAGTTTACAGCATAAATCTGTGTTGTTACTACCCCTTGCATTTCCCTGACATTTACTTTCAAAAGACTCCTCTAATGCAAACCGAATTTGTCGAAACTACTTTCAAAATTAACCTTTTATGAAATTGTAAAACTATCATGTTTTCAAAACAAAACCTTTATTGAAACACAAACATATTACAATCAAGAACTCAAAAGGTATTTACATAAAAGTAGTCTTAAGCGAAGATGGAGTCGAAGAGCCTGCGAAGGCGGTGGACAATTCTCGAAATCGCGGCAATTATCGCTAATGAGTAAACAGCCTGGGGCAGTCACGTAGGCACGGGATGATGACGTCACCGCGGTCCACGACTACACTATTTAAGGTAGGTCAATGCGTGCGTGCGTGCGTGCGTGCAGGTTTTATTTAGGTTTACAGACGCAGGTTTAGGTTAGGTTTACAGACGCAGGTTTAAGTTGGAGTCGAAGAGCTGCACGTAGTCGCTGAGTGGTATACCGAGGACCGCCCGACAGTACAGGTAGGTGAGGCAGTAGTGGTCATAAACAGAAGTACCGTAGCCCTGGAGTCGATACCTGTTGTAGAGACCTCCATGTAGCTCAGTCCGGGGATTGCCACCAGGCGCTTCTCAATCTGGGTGGTGTTCATCGCGGGCGGAAGCAGTCCCCGCCGATTGTGTGATACCCTCATTACTACCAGTTGCACACTTTATCACCACAGGCTTCACTGTATGTGTCAAACCAGTGACTCTGGGGACTCCTGAATAACGGTCCACCCAAAGGTTTTCCAATCGCGTTATGATGTTCATAATCATAATGTAGATTTCATAGTCTTTATTTTCATCCAAATATAAGTTGCAACCATGTGTATACTGACCTCTATGATGTAACTGGATGTTCAAGAACACATTACCCTGATTGGCGGGATTATGCACTGTATGTTGATAACCGGAATCGACCCAACTGACAGTCGGTGGTGAATCGTTGGAATCTTTTTCCACAAGCTCCAAGTCTCCAGGTAGTTCCGGGGGATTGACACTTCTACTGTTGTCGTTTATGCAACTGCTATCGGCTATCGGCACATATGCTGGCGTTCTGGGAACCTCCCCCTTCGGTTATTTGGTTGGATGATGGTGATGCGAAGTCTCCAGATATCTCCGGAGCATTGTCACTTTCAATGTCGTTTATGCAACTGCTTTCAATACATGTGTTGACTTTCTGCAGACCTCTTCCTGCCGAGGTTTGTATGAACGATCTCGGTTGTGAGGAACGATTGTTTCTTCGCTTCTTTCTAACACAGAGGTGGTGCTGACGATGATGGCGACGAAGTCTATCTCGGGACGTGAATGACTCCGCGCAGTATGGACATTTCCAGGTCACCAGCTTCGATGGTGTGGCGACTGACCGTTTCAGTGATAGTGCTGGCGGTGGTTGTTCAGGACTTCGTGGAGAAAAGTACATGGTGCTGTAGCCTTCCATCGCTTCCAACTCCTTCAACAACGTCTGGACTGATTCATCCACTTCGATTGCACTAGCCATGTTTGTGTTTACTCTACAACATCACTAGACAAACTGAAGGACAGGTTTAAGTTAGGTTTGAGGATGCATGAACGTCGCGCGAAGCGATCACAATCACTGAAGTAATAAAGCTACGTACCGTACAGTAGAAGGCGGTGGACAATTCTCGAAATCGCGGCAATTATCGCTAATGAGTAAACAGCCTGGGGCGGTCACGTAGACACGGGGAGATGACGTCACCGCGGTCCACGACTACACTATTTAAGGTAGGTCAATGCGTGCGTGCGTGCGTGCGTGCGTGCAGGTTTAGGTTTAGAGACGCAGGTTTAAGTTAGGTTTGATCCCGCACCTTGAAACACAATGTAATGAGCATGCGACCTTCTAGAAGCTTCTAGAACGTCGTGGACTGCGGTGACGTCAACCCCATGCCTACGTGACCGGCCGGAGCTGTTTACTCATCAGCGGTTAGGTTTAACAATGCGTGTGTGCGCGTGCGTGTACGTGCGTGAGCGTGCGTGCGTGTGCATGAGCATAAGTGCGTGTGCGTGTGCGTGCGCGTGCGTGTGCGTGTGTGTCAGGTGCAAGCCTGGAGTCTGCAGACAAGTGCACGCAGGTCTAAGTTAGGTTTACAGACGCAGGTTTAAGTTAGGTTTGAGGATGCATAAACGTCGCGCGCGCGCAATTGCGTCTGTAAACCTAACTTAGACCAATATTGTAGCTACATCCTTAGCTTTGAACCATGGATTATCGCTGCTGTCAAACAGTACAGACAAAGGCTGATCATTAAACACATAGGCGGTTAAGTGGTTCATTTTATAGGTTAGATCAAAACGTCGGGTGAACACTCTGACAGAACGTCACACAGCAACACTATTACACAAACACACACTTCAAACTCCTGAACAAGAATGAGCCCGTGGGTGTTTGACAACTGGTGTTCTGTTGATTTAATTACTAGGAGTGGAGGAGTGGAGGAGGAGTGGAGGGACAGCGGAGTGGAGGAGGAGTGGAGGGACAGCGGAGTGGAGGAGGAGTGAAGGGGTGGTGAGGCTGGAAATGTACCTCGAGGAACACACTCATTCGTATTATTACGTTAGTTATTTATTTTTTTTTTACAATAGTGTACATTAAGGAAAAGTAGGAAAGGGAAGGATCGAATTACTTCGTTTATTTCATTTATTTTTTCGTCTTTTTCCGCTTTTCAGGGATGGCGACAGCGGTGGTGGAAACGCAACGATCCACGATCTTCCTCCAGGCGGGCAGCGGACTGACGGTCCTGACGATTCCGTTGAATCTAGGCTCTCCCGTCTCGCTGTTGACCAACCATAGGTTCTGCAGCCTAGTCAGCAGATCCGTCAGAATCATGCAGATCTCGTCGTCCCGCCGCTCGTCCAAATACAGGCCGCAGGTCCAAGTCGAGCGACCTCCTTGGAAAACGTTCATCTTCAACAGTACGTTACCGCTGTTGCTGGGGTTCTTCACAGTATACTGACATCCACCAGCAGACCAGCACAGTGATGGGGAATCGATAGGCACTTCCTTCCTCTTTACAGTCCACCCATCGGGCTTCTTCTTTGACGCGCATCCCTGCTGTTGCTGTACTGACGGTATGTTAGCGTTCTCGTCCATTGCGTCCAGCTCCTCTAGGAAAGAGCGGATCGTTTGGTCCACGTTTACTACGTCGGTACCGCTTCCGTTCATGGTGACGTCTCGAACAACACTGAGGTCGCGTGCGTGCGGCCGAGCCTCGGTTTTATACCTGTGTCACGCGCGCACTCCAGCGAACCTTCTAGAAGCTTCTAGAAGCGCGGGAGATTGCCTATTGCGCAATAAGCTGGGGATTTTCCATATCCGGGAGAAGCTTCTAGAAGCTCGCTAATGAGTGAACAGGTCCGAGTGGTAAACAGTTCTCGGAATACGTCATCACTACTGGTTCCAGGAAAACTATGACGTCATCGCGGTTGTGCGGTAAACAGCCGAGATCCCATAAGGAAAACGCGGTTATAAATTAATAGCGGTCTTGTTTGATGGCGGATCTATGAGGTTCTTTCGTCATTCGCTTCCTCTGGGATAGGCCTACACTCTGGAAAAAAGTCCTGTGGGATGGTTTACTTAGACCGCTGCCTGACATATGGTGAAGTTTCATCAAAATCGGTCGGTAAACAGCTGAGATCCTATAAGGAAAACGCGTTTAAAAATTAATAACGGGCCCGTTTAACGGCGGATTTTCAATTTTCTTTAAGGGATGGTTTACTTAGACCACTGCCCGACATGTGGTGAAGTTTCATCAAAATCGGTCGGTAAACAGCTGAGATCCCATAAGGAAAACGCGTTCAAAAATTAATATCGGGTCCGTTTAACGGTGGATTTTCAATTTTCTTTAAGGGATGGTTTACTTATGTCGCTGCCCGACATATGGTGAAGTTTCATCAAAATCGGTCGGTAAACAGCTGATATCCCATAAGGAAAACGCGGTTATAAATTAATAGCAGCCTTGTTTGATGGCGGATCTATGGGGTTCTTTCGTCATTCGCTTTCTCTGAGATAGGCCTACACTCTGGAAAAAGTCCCGTGGGAATCGGTGGGTAAATAGGCTAGTTATTAAAATATAGTAGTAAATAGGCTCCTCACTTGCGCGCTGTCAGTTGGGGCTCCTCACTTGTGTGCTGCCAGCTGGGGGCTCCTCACTTGCTCCTCACCTACATGCTGATTCCGGGTGATGACGTCACCAGGGGCTCCTCACTTGCGTGCTGCCAGCTGGGGGCTCCTCACTTGCTCCTCACCTACATGCTGATTCCGGGTGATGACGTCACCAGGGGCTCCTCACTTGCGTGCTGCCAGCTGGGGGCTCCTCACTTGCTCCTCACCTACATGCTGATTCCGGGTGATGACGTCACCAGGGGCTCCTCACTTGCGTGCTGCCAGCTGGGGGCTCCTCACTTGCTCCTCACCTACATGCTGATTCCGGGTGATGACGTCACCAGGGGCTCCTCACTGGCGTGCTGCCAGCTGGGGGCTCCTCACTTGCTCCTCACCTACATGCTGGTTCCGAGTGATTACGTCACCAGGGGCTCCTCACTTGCGTGCTGCCAGCTGGGGGCTCCTCACTTGCTCCTCACCTACATGCTGATTCCGGGTGATGACGTCACCAGGGGCTCCTCACTTGCGTGCTGCCAGCTGGGGGCTCCTCACTTGCTCCTCGCCTACATGCTGATTCCGGGTGATGACGTCACCAGGGGCTCCTCACTTGCGTGCTGCCAGCTGGGGGCTCCTCACTTGCTCCTCACCTACATGCTGGTTCCGAGTGATTACGTCACCAGGGGCTCCTCACTTGCGTGCTGCCAGCTGGGGGCTCCTCACTTGCTCCTCACCTACATGCTGATTCCAGGTAATGACGTCATCGGGGGCTCCTCACTTACATGCTGATTTCGGTCCGGGGGCGGGGGGGGGGGCTCCTCAGGCTCCTCACGCCAGGTGCCAGGTTTAAGTTAGGTTAATGGGTCACGTGACGGGAGGGGGGGGGGCTCCTCACTTGCTCCTCACCGCGCCTTTGCTGGTTTTGAACCCTCCAATGCCCCCTACTTTTGGTTTAAAAGGGATTTACAATAACTGAGACATAAACATGACATGTAAAAGCTGTTAATATGGAGCTTTTGGTAAGCTGAGAGATCTCCTGTATTATTTGTTATCTAACTTGCCAAATGCTCACGGAGTACTGGAATACGCATGTTTTTAGTTAATTTGCATATCCATTTTACTACCTCTCCATTTAAGATACCGAAACACCCTGCTCGCGCATATTGTATGTTGACAATCAATGAATGATGACTGTAGAATGAGTGAGATGCTGAATGTAGCCTTTTCACTGATTAAGACCGACTGCTAAGCTAGGATTTAGGACAGTTAATTAGACGAATGACCAAAGGTGAGCTGTATCGAGTTAGCATTGCATTTCTGCAAGAATAATGTTCTCAATCACGATGGGAACAAGACACATACATACATACATACATACATACATACATACATACATACATACATATCCCACGTAGTCCTGAGTGACTGCTTGACTTACACCATAGGACCGGTCAAAGTACAGAAATGGTTCTCTTTCTCGAATGGAGATAGTCGTCGGAGATACACTTAGGTTATAAGGCTATGCTAGGCTAGGCTAGGAAATAGGCTGTTGATGGAGAATGTTAAACAGAGACATGGAGTAGTTAGTATGAATGTTTGTTGATTTTTTTTATATGTGATTTTGTAATGGAAAGAAATAAGGAATTCGGAGATATAGAAGGACCAGGTAGGATCCCTTCCGAATACAAGAAAACGGATGCTAATCAGTAAAGAATTCCTCCAAGGTGTAAAAACACTTGTGAATCAGATAACTTTTCAAAGTTTTCTGAAACAGAGGGAAAAAAAAATTTCTTTGATTCCAGGAGACAAGTGCTGGAAAAATTTGGCTCCCTGGTAACTAGTTTTTTTCTCGAAAAGGGTTAGGTTGTGTTGAGTCGATGTACGAGCATTCCACCATCTTTTTTGATCTAAAAAAGTCTGATTACTCCCCGCAGGACTCCTGTAAATAGCCGAGATAACATGTTTTCAGTTCCCCATTTAATAAGAATTTCAGTAGCTTCCAGCTCCTTTTCGACGGATATTCTGGATCCAATCTTAAGAACTTTAAGGTTATCCAGAAATAGACCCTTTCTCTTCAAAACTACAACCCCGCCTTTCATGAATGTATTGCTACAAAAATAATTTACAAGTTCGTAACCACCAAAATTCAGAATCTCGACATTCTCATTCTTTAAGGCAGTCTCAGAAAGCAGAACAAAATCTGTATTCTCTTCAGATTTGTTTAGTATTGTTGCATGATTGTATATTATAGTTAATACTTTTAGGAGATCATTTTTTTATTAAATATTTGTATGACTTAGCATATGCATTGTATATATGTCAACATGCTCAATAAAGAACTGAACTGAACTGAGATATAAAAAAACTCAAGCAGGTCCCACTTATTGCCAAGGCCGTTCAAGATCAAATGTAAGTTTCAACTTAGCTTGAGTATCCGGATGTTTATAGGCACGGCAACTTTAGTCAGAGGGTAGGCCTATGCACCTGCGGTTAAGTTACCTTCTTCTAAAATATTCTTATTAGAACGATTTTCCAGGGCCGAACTGTTTATAATATAATTTCCAATGACTGATCATACAATTTCTTTACCCCTTTTCTTAAAAAAGGGCGGTTTAAGACTGAATTTATTGACAAGAAAGCCCATCCATTCCTGCAACATAACCCCCATAGGCTGCTGTTATGTATTGTGATTATCTCATTAAGATTGGTGTCCAATGCCTGAGTATCATATCTAAGAAGCGTTTCAACGAACACTAGCTTGGACTTACTACCAATATTCTTAAGATTGTTCAAAGATTCTTCTTGGTAGGTTAGGTTAACCGCATCCGAGGGTGTGGTGTTCGAAATAATGTCATTAGTACCTCCGAGTAACAGTCCAGTCCCACCCGGCTATCCCCAGCGATACAGCCAATTCAATCATTCTCTTAAGAAGAGCACCGGGGCATACCTCCGCCTGGACCTCAAAATTGAATATGTCCTCAGTCACGATAGGAGCAAGATACTATGAACTGAATCAAGATGGGAGCAACAAAGTCCTCAATCGCTGAGGGAGCAAGAACAATGTCCTCAATCACGATGGGAGCAAGATACAATGAACTGAATAATGATGGGAGCAACAAAGTCTTCAATCGCGGTGGGAGCAAGAACAATGTCCTCAATCACGATGGAAGCAAGATACATTGAACTAAATTATGATGGGAGCAACAAAGTCTTCAATTGCGGTGGGAGCAAGAACAATGTCCTGAATCACGATGGGAGCAAGATACAATGAACTGAATCATAATGGGAGCAACAAAGTGCTTAATCGCGGTGGGAGCAAGAACAATGTCCTCAATCACGATGGGAGCAAGATACAATGAACTGAATCATGATGGGAGCAACAAAGTCCCCAATCGCGGGAGGAGCAAGAACAATGTCCTCAATCTCAATGGGAGCCATAACTAAATTTTTATATTTTTACAAAGCCGTGTCGTAACATTTTATCAATGTAAATACTATATACTAAAAGTAACAAACACACCCACTTTGCAACATATCCCCCTCGCGAACTGACTCTCGCACTAACGGACACTGGAGGTAATGAACCCATCCATCAACGAGCCCTTAAACATCTGTTAAACCGAAATGAGAAACTGGTTTCCGATAATATAAGAAACCTGACACAGCCATAAACCATATATTTGAGCTCGGATAAATGCTCGTCTAGCGTGTCCGAGGTGCGTGTTGAAACTTTGCGAACGTAATAGCTAATTACATTTAATGAGCTTTAAACATTATAATCGTATGCGATAAATGTGGCGACCCCACCTGCTTACGGGAAATAAATGGTGTTGGGGCTGCCATAAACGTGTGAAATATGAGGAGATTTATGCACGGGGTGATTGCTTTGTTTAAATTACCCACAATATGAAAAAGCAATGACGTCCGTCCCACCTATGCCTGGGTCGCCGACCTGGGATCGCTGGCTGACAGATGGAGCTTGAGAAGATGGTTTGTTAACAGCTAACTATTGAGATAATAATAACTAAAATACTCGGATAAAATTTACTAATCAAAATTAGATATCGTTCAAAAACTTGTTAGTTTCTTTACCATCCATGTTTTCACAGCTTTGAAAATATGACTTTTTACTATATCGATATTTTTATAAGGAATACATACTTCAAAACAGGTCCCAAATTTCAGCCGTAGAACCTAAGCTTTTTCCTCGATATTGCTCAGATAATAAACTTTATACCATGTCATTTATTTATTGTTGTTACTAAAATAGAAGGCAAAATGTCTACAGTTACGTGGCCAGAATACCTCTGGCTCACTTTTTTCACAAATTTCAATAATATATTGTAATGTATTGTGTATAATTGATAAAACCTAGTCGAGAGAAATATATGGTTTGATTGAGGACTAAAGTTCAAATTACAAATGTATTTTACTCTTGTTATATTATGTATGGTTCAACAAAGTTTATATCTACGTTTACGACTTAGACATCAGATTTGTGTTGGATTACTAAATCATTGATTTTGTCTTTCCGTTGATAAAAAATTTGTTGATGCAACAACAGAATTCGTAAAATCAGAACAAACCCATTGATGGTTTACAAAACAAGTCGTTAACAAACATTTGTTACTAGGAATTAGTTTAACTGTTATTTGTTAACACAAATTTTGGGTAAAGTGAGTCCAAACAGTCAATTATCATAATTAAATGTTCGACATTTTCTATGATGAGCTACGAACAAACTCTTTCTTCTTTGTTTGAAATTGGATAGTGAGTTTATGTTGTTTAAGGAATTATTACTTTAATTATTTTCCACCTCTCATTAAGGAAACAAATTACGACGTTTCGGGATGTGGAATCCAATCCCGTCTTCATGTGCGAAGAGCATAATATAATAGACAACAATCAAGAGACAACAATCAAGACAACAATCATAGACAACAATTAAGACATAAACAGAAATCACTGACAATTTTTCTGTCTAAATATCAGAAAAAAACCATAAGCCCAAAGCACAGAAGGGACACGCAGCACTGCTCACAGAGTGAAGAACATCAACTCAATGTTTATAGTTTTTCTTACTCAACCTTGCCCTTCCAACCTCCGTCCAACCTACAAATCCTGCAAAGCAGGGACCCCTCGACCAGCATGGGTCAGCTACCGCTCAGAATGTGGTTGTGGTTAGCCGTGAAGACGGCGTGAAGTTCGCGACCATCCGGGGAGGGGACGACAAACCGGTAAGCCCAAGTTGGAGGTAATGCCAAGGCCCCGGCCCCCAAATTTGCGGGACGGTCACACCGTCATTACAGGGTAATGCAGCCCGCAAACATAACCTACGTGGACTCGTATGGCCCGCACAACTGTATATGGGCTGTCAGGGTGACCTTTAGACAGCCGAGATGTAGTGATGAGATTTGCTGATAAAACACATCCGAAATTACCCAGATAAACCTCTTTCTGGGCGTAAAGGTTTTAAGGTGATTTCTTTTGTAAGCTCAGCAGTAAAAGATTTCGTATTCCTATTTGTTTCTTCCGTAGGGCGAAAGCTGTGAAGCCCCACGATTCTCCAACGGATTGCCTAAAAGCGTCAATTCATTAATCATAATAAAATACCGATTCCTATCAGTATTTTGTAATCACATCCAAAATTAGTTTTTCCGTGGAATAGCAGATAAAAATACTAAAAGTACCTTACGTATAATAGCTATTCTAATTAAGCCTGCTGTATTTAATAGTTGTACGATATTTCCAAACATAATTTCGTTCTTGAATGAATTATTGTGCTGTATAGTGTTGATTTTAGCAAATAAAATCTAAGAAGGTACAAACAATTAAAATATCGATTGCACAGAATTTTTTTAAGTGACTTGTTACAGTTGTTACAAGTCAGTTATTAATCAAATGATCGGTCTGTTCTCCAATAAATATTTAATTTTAATATTTGACCCGGAGTATCCCTCTTCCATATTGTCTGTGTTGATGTACAAGACAGTCGTCAGCCGCCGCGCCGCAGCACCGAGCGTCGAGCTCCTCGAATTACCTGGTTATTGAGGTAATTGTTAGAACCAGTTAGGAACACAAACTGCAAACCACAATTGGGACCTTCCACGCTTGGGACAGAATGAAAAGTGGCATTACCGCTGTCGTACCTCATTCCCAGCACTGGGAAATGGAAACGTGCAAAATACCCGTTACCCGGTACTCGTCTCTGAGATGATCTGAGGACTGAGGTGGTTTCCAACACAGTCCTTAGGTGATTGTCATATCGTATAACTGATAAAAAAACTGTAAGTGAGTTGATTGATATGTTTGTTTAATGTACATCCCTATAGATAATTCAGATGCATGTCCTCAACTGAATCTTTTTCATATTTCATTGTATTATTTGTTAGCTTAAGTGTCATGCGTTTCTCTCTAGTGCCTAAAGCCCAAACCGCCTAATGTGAATGATTTTATATTGTGTATAAATGGATCTTTCTGTGAATTAATAAATAAAACAAATACTGTATACTATATGTTGTTTCATTTATCGCAATATTGATAGAAAAGCCTACTATGATATGTGAAAATTATCTGTAACAAATAATCTTTGCAACTTGTGAATAATATACTTACGAACACTAGTGGCTTGAAGGAGCCAAAGCCCCTAACTTTGCTCTAATACTCTGCCACAGCTGAGTTTTTTACTCCTTAGATACTGAGGTTAATAAAACGCATGTCAGTTTGTAAAGAAAGAAAAACCTAATCACATGTTTTATTGTAAACAAATCAGACGTTTTTATATCCCCGTGATTTTCTTTTGGGGGATGTTATACGTTATTCATAGTTTGCTGATAACATTTTATAAATACTAATATTTTTCCCGAGTCCCTGGGATGAAGACCTTTAATTTGAGCCCTCTCCCATCATCCTGCAATTTGCCCAACTCCTACAATTTTGACTTTAAAATTTCGCTTACAGAATTATATATAAAGATTATTCTCTGGTTCACTGGAATCCCAGTTTGCTTTCCTCTAAAGATAAAAAATAAATAATAAGTCCTTAGTATCTTTATGCTTATATTGCAATTTTATTTAGTCACTAAAGTCAAAACCTGGAGCCTACACACCGAGGATACGTACATCAGACGATCATTTCGCCGTATTATATGGCTTTCAAAACCATAGTATCTTGTTAATTACTACAATTTACAAGTTTATGCCACATACTGATACATTTTCTAAGATTACTTAAACAAATTTGACTGTAAAATTCTTGGTATAAATATGACAAATAAACGCATGGGTTTTTGGGGGGACAACCATAAACCTTAAATTTATCTACTGTTTCACTGTATACTTTCACACTGTTGTAAATCTAAAGTCGTCAAAACATTACTAGAATTGTCCATGCGCAGTGTTCCCAGTTAGTTGAAACTGTCGCTGAAGATGGTGCCCCAACAAAAAAAGTAAGTAAGTAAAATTTACAAATAACTAAGTGATAATCACCCAATAAATTATAATTACTGTGGTTTTGAATTAATTGTTTATTTTTCGCATTTAGTGCTGATGGTTATCCTCAAAATGATAGCTCAGTTATTTCATCTGGTGAATGTTAAGGCAGAATATTACTTGTAAGAAGCGAGTGCCTGAAATTGACGCTACGCTATAACTGCAAGGCACTTGAGTTCTGTTTAGGTCTCAAAGTGCAATAGTTAAGATCTGTGGTTCTATTGGTTTGTAGCACAGGAAACAAAACATTTTATTTGATTATTAGAATTTAATCTTCTTGAAAATAATACCTTTCAATTCACCATGCCTATTGGTTTTGAAAGCAATCAATTTTTACAATCATACTACCCAGGTTTGATTATATAATATTTAATATTTAAGATTTGATAATATATAAGTCTAATATCGTTTGAAGATACTTGTTTGTGAAAATTATTTAGAATTTTAATTGTTAAGTTCTAACATTAAAAAAAATCCAATCAATTTAAAAATAACATAAAATGCTGTGTGTGTTGATGGTTATGAAAATCTTCATCTTATGAATTTTTAATGTTATATTAATTTCGATGACTTTTTTGATTAAAATTATAAATTATATAAACTGTTTCAACCAAGCCATTTGAATTAGTCAAAAATGGTTTTCAAGCATTATCTAAATTTACCCCTAAACATATTCCTACAATAATACAAAATATAAGTTCGAATTCCCAGTAAGATACAAACTAATGGAAAATTTGCATGCTATGACGTCCTCCAGTACTTTACCTGAACCAAACTTAAATGACAACGGAACAAAAGTATCCAAAAATAAAATTTTAAAATTGATACATCAACTTGAATCAAATATATTTTATAATTATTTTTTGAAGTATTAATAGAACTTAATTCTTCCCCAAACTATTATTTTTCCAAAACTTAATAGGTACCTAGTTAAAACTTTATATGATAAAAAAGAAATGATGGGAAGTTTTAACATGTGGGGGAAGAACGGACGATACACGCAAGAGCGATAGGGAGGGGTTAACGCCCCCTTAACTGTTTTATGTTGACCAGTAACACTGCGATAAGAGATAATGGCCTCGCGAATAAAAGTATGCATTTAGATAACAGGAGGAGGGGACTGATAAGAACCGGCTCTTCATATGGACTCACGCTACGGTGCCTAGAATGTAACCGTACATTCTTGGTCTCAGGCGATTTTTGTTGTTTGGTTTTGATTCTTCAATTTAGGAAAAGTGTTATTAGGTCAGTCAGTTTCTGTAATTCGTGAAAACGTTTGTGGTTTTTTGGTCAAGGATGAAAGGGTTACTAATATATGATCTACGCTATTCACCTAACCTACGAGATTTTGGGTGTTTTGACATTTGGTGGTTAATGTACAATATTTATTTAAGACGTTCACGGTTAGTAATATGTTAATTAATGGTGCAACCTGGAATATATTCCCAGGTAGTTTGCTGCCTATTGTATAATAGTAACCATTGGTCTGGCGAGCGAGCCAGATAATGCGTATTTTTAGTAGAGTTAATAATTACAGCAAACTGTATTCGTCATTCCTTCCTTTTTTTGTAATAGCTTCTTGTGGTGGTAGGTGAATAAATGATCTATAGAGTGTATTCTTAAATAAATCTTCTGTTGCTCAGTAACAAGAGTTATTTTCAAATATAAACTCTGCGATTTGTCAGCATATATGCCAACTAACAGACCCCTTTCATATATATAATCGTATAACTTAGTGTGTTTAAAATTTATGACTCATGTTAAACAAAATCAACACAATTTAATAAATAATTTTGAAGAATTAATTGGGAAATTACTATAAATAAAAGCTTACATCCCAATTAAATGTGATAATCATGGGAAAACTATAAGTCAAACAAATTATTTTAGTGTAATTATATTCATAAACTTTTTGTATCAATACAATAAATGTATAAATAGGATAAATACTCTGAGAATTGATTTCATAAGTTTGAATTGATTTCTCAGTGAAATTTTTACTCTAACAATACACCAATCGCACAACTTATGAATTGAGCAGACCATTGCTGCTAAGCAACTCGTATGCATGTAGGGCGATGCTGCTAAGCCACTCGTAGACAGGCAGGCCGATGCTGCTAGGCAACTCGCAGACAGGCAGGCCGATGCTGCTAAGCAACTCGCAGACAAGCAGGCCGATGCTGCTAGGCAACTCGCAGGCAGGCAGGCCGATGATGTTTCATTATTCCCTAAGTAACATTATACAAATATATATATTTCGAACAGTCATGGTTTTTTTTGTTGCAAACTATTTATATTGATCGAAAATTAACAACAAAAGATTCCAAAATCAAACAAAATTCTCACAGTGTTTGTTCATGTTGTAAAATATAAAGACAGAAAACTGTTTGATTTGAATACAAAATCTCAAAACTTCTATATGAACACATGTACTTAAAGACAAATGGAGTTCGTCCAATGGACATAGTTGACATAAGTGTTATCTCAACAAAGTTCTTAAGCGCTGCGCCGCCAGGTTAAAAAACTCACTATACAAATACAGTATGTGACATTATCGTTTTGTTTATTGGGTACCCATTAGACCTGTTATATATTGGGACTTAAACTAACCAAAAACTCGGTTGAAAGGTACGAGGTTTAAAATTAATTTATATTTTATAGAAGGATTATCTAGATAAAACACGAGATTTTTGAAGTTTATATCTTCTACTTACTTATAACCTTAACAATATTTAAGGGTTGTTAAAAAAGAAACTGACACGTTTTAATAACAAACCAAAAAAACTATGGTGTATGTCGTTATTAACTTTTTGTAGTTACAGAATTTCGGAACGGCCCGTATCAAAGTACCAACATTATTCAACCTAAAACAACTTAACACTGTGGAAAGTGCATTTACGAGGAAGAGAATAAACACGTTCGATAAACCGATGAATCTAAAGAGATGAGAAAATAAAAATCCTTTACTGCAGGAACCAACTACCGTATAGGCCGTTAGGGCGCTGCGGAAGATAGCGATATCTGTAAACCAGCGCGAATGGTTGCCCCACACATAAATCGCCCTAACTGTTATCATCCGACCTATTTCGTCAAAATTAATTACACGGGGCAGGATTTTACTGCTTTTGTGTCGCCGTTATTTTATCAAAGCCATTCTGGAAAGATTAAAACAATGTTAACTTTTAATTGATTTCGAACTTTGGGTTTTCGGAACTGTATTTTTATTTTGCCAAAGTTATTTTAAAGTTACACTCATACTATGTATGAATTTTCCCCAGAGAGTCACTTAAATTGAAGTAAGTAATTATAGAGTCATTAATTATGTATTGACGGATTGCATTAATATTTTGTTCAATGTAAATGAATTCGTCAGAACCTTTTTATTTGTAAATCAGTTCGTATAATTAAAAATAAATAAATCAATAAGCAAATCAAATAATTCTATAAAACTTTAACAGACACTTAAATTGTGTAACAACATTTATCTACGTTTAAAACTTTATTTTATTAATCCAATTAATAATGAAACACTTCCGGTTTCCAACATAATATAATTTGATTACATTAAAATAAGGTTAGTATTTGTTTTAGATCGTGTGAAATTGTAAAGGTTTAGAGCGTTCATATTGTATTTAATTTTAAGAAATAAGCGTATTAAAAAAATATGTTTCACAGTCTACAACAAAAAGTTAAAAAAGTCAACGATTTTCTTAAAAAATATTTATTAGTAAATATTAATCCGACTAAAATAAAATTTTAACGCACATTTGACCTGATACGGTTTCCTACACATCTCGCATTCCCACGCCAGTACCTCGTAGACCAGGGTACGAGAGACAATCCCGAGCTCCGCACAATGTCTACCCTCCACCCAACACCGCCCGGAGATAACGCCTAACTGGGAGACACGTGAGATATGTAAGGGTTGTCAACGCGGAGGTAATTGAGCGTAATTTGTTCCTTATTGACAGAACAAGAGGCTATCGGCGTAGGAGAGGTCGCAGAACTGCCGGATAGTTATAACAAGGAGTCGGATAGTTGTAACGGGATACACAAATCTGCAGGATAGTCGAGCCGAGTAACGGGTCGGGCTTGCAAGTGGTTCTGGGCTTGTTGATGGTCGTGAGAGAGCGTACAGGGAATGTGTGAGTGTAAGATTGCAGGTTATGGAGGAAATTAGAAAAGTTATTACACAATTTGTTTAAAGTAATCTCTGCCTACGATTTGTTACAATAAAGAGTTAATATTACTTTGAACTATGCAGCTCTATGCAGTTTATAGTTCCGGTTTCTATAGAAAATTCTTATATACAGTTTTCAGTCCAATATTAGATAGTTTTGCAACAACATTAAAACAATAACTGATGAAGACTTGTTAATTACCATTTTTATACAACTTACCCGGTGGATGAAGAGAACTGTTTTCGAGGGATCCCAACTGTTGGGTGAAGTGAATTATTTTCGAGGGACCCCAGACCCCAACTATTGTGTGAAGTGAAGTATTTTCGAGGGACCTCAACTATTGGGTGAAGTGACGTATTTTCGAGGGACCTCAACTATTGGGTAAAGTGAAGTATTTTCGAGGGACCCCAACTATTGGGTGAAGTGAAGTATTTTCGAGGGACCTCAACTATTGGGTGAAGTGAAGTATTTTCGAGGGACCTCAACTATTGGGTAAAGTGAAGTATTTTCGAGGGACCCCAACTATTGGGTGAAGTGAAGTACTTTTGAGGGACCCCAACTATTGGGTGAATTGAAGAATTTTCGAGGGACCCCAACTATTGGGTGAAGTGAAGTATTTTCGAGGGACCTCAACTATTGGGTGAAGTGAAGTACTTTCGAGGACCCCAACTATTGGGTGAATTGAAGAATTTTCGAGGGACCCCAACTATTGGGTGAAGTGAAGTACTTTTGAGGGACCCCAACTATTGGGTGAATTGAAGAATTTTCGAGGGACCCCAACTATTGGGTGAAGTGAAGTATTTTCGAGGGACCTCAACTATTGGGTGAAGTGAAGTATTTTCGAGGGACCCCAACTATTGGGTGAAGTGAAGTATTTTCGAGGGACCCCAACTATTGGGTGAAGTGAAGTACTTTCGAGGACCCCAACTATTGGGTGAATTGAAGAATTTTCGAGGGACCCCAACTATTGGGTGAAGTGAAGTATTTTCAAGGGACGTCAACGATAGAATAAAGTAAAATACAAGCAATATTATGTTATCTAATTCGATTTTTAAGACGCTCAGACTTAAATCACAATTCCACTTGGGTTTCCCTTATATTTTAAAAACTATTATATTTTTAAATCTGCATGCGATAACAATTCAATGCTTTTCAAGTAGGACATCAAATATTCAGTGGTTATCACTCATAGCAAACCAACTATTGATACAGTCAATTTGCCCCGTCAGTAAAATAACAAAGTATAATCACTATTGATTGCTATTGATGTTTACAACAATATGTCTAAATAACATACTAAATAATAATTCTTAAAAACATCTCATCCAATCACAGTCACAATAAAATATCACTATGCATGTATAAGGATGAAAAATATACTTGGTTTATATATATATTTTTATGTTTTCCAATCCTGTCTTGGCTATAGTGAATATTTGACCCGAGATATTGTAAACGTTAAAGTCAATTGTATGTCAAGTGTACACGTTAAGCCGTGTGTCATGTACACGTTAACATTATCTACAAATTATATTCTACAAGCATTAGCGATTCGAAATACTAATCTGGCTGAGTTACATCCTAAAATACAGCAAATATGTATATAAATTCTGTAAGCGAAATTTTTTAGTCAAAGTGGGCCAAATCGTAGGATGATTGGAGACGGCTCAAATTAAAGCAGTTTTTAGCAGTATTTCTAAAAAGTGACCAGAAAACTAGAAATAATGTAAAACATCCCCCATAAGAAAAGCATTCGTATTTAAAAACGTTTGCTTTGTTTGCATTAAAACATGTGATTAAGAGTCTACTTTGTTTACGAACTGCCACGTGTTCCTACTTAAATTGTCTTATTTCCCTAAGCATGTAAAGAGTAAAATATCAGAAGATAACTGGTTGTCGCCCCGCCAAGCTAATAGTTTAGTACTATTTCGGTTACTTATACAGCAGTATCTTTCCAAAGAAGTACCTCTAAAAAAAATCTAAATTTCTTGATGAAACCGTGAACAGTCCTCTTCCACCTCGTTATCGGAGCCTCAGCATGATTTATCAGCAGCCAGTACCCAGTGACCGGGGGCTGGTACAACAACGCTCGGATGTACTGAATTATTCCACCTGTGGGACGAACATTGACGCTGTGTCGATGTAAATTAAGACGAAACAAGTTGGCGATATGACAAGTCCTCCGGGGTTATTATTTGCGCGGCGCGGTGGCCATAAACCAAACCACTTAAAGGATCCTGCAGCCGCCGCGTCGTGTAGCTGCAACCGCGGTTATTCGCCTAGTGTCATGTACCTTCGCATACTAATGCGACAGAGCTAGCGACGCCTTTCCCGTGTCTCGTGCTCGATATATGACCTCTCGTTGTGCATTTTAAACGCATAAAAACACAGTTTGTTTATCGAGTGCGGACCAGTAAATCATAGAGGATTTAATACAGCTGTAATAGAGCGACGACGATTCATGCCGAACCCGACACGAATGTTTACTTACGCCAATTTGCATTTAGAATTTTAATTACGCGGTTGTACACGAGTGATAAAGCGAGCATTTACCGGCGGAATCTTAATTAATTAATGAATTGATCAGATCAAAATGAATAGATGCGTCTAGTTAGTTGTCGAGGGATATCGCGGGGAGTGATTCTTTAACTGCATTAATGCGCTCACTGCTGCTTTAATTATTCTCCATTACTGACTTAATTAGTATTCCTCCTGGAGATCATTTATTTTCCGCTTTTCATTAAAATTCATACTTCTCCCTTTATAAGTTATGTAAGATTTTATACGATATAACCTAGTGTTTTTTAACAGTCCTACTGAGAATCTTTTTGCTTAAGTATATTTGTTGCTTGAATAATAAATTTGTAGAGGAGTAAATAATATCGTATTTGCTATTATCAAATGAAAAACAACTCCAATTAAGATCTTATTATATTAATCTGAATTTCAAATCATTAGAGTGAATGCACTTTGAGTCTCTAAATCATTGAACAGCTAAGAAACCCAGAGTTCTCTTAAGAAGGAAATTTAGATAATGTTAAAACTAACAATCCTACTAATATTATAAATGTGAAAGTTTCGTTGTATGTATGGATATTTGGAGTTCCATCACACAAAAACTACTGGACTCATTAAGCTAGAATTTGGCGCGAACATGGCTTACATGTCACATTAACATATATACCTGGTAATGTCTACATCCAACATTAGGGCTCCACCTTACGGCTCTGTAAGATCCAATTTAAATCTTATGGGAGGATGTCATTTATAATGTTACCATCTGTATGTTAAAATGTATGTCAGTTACTGCAAAAGAAGTCATATGGTAAAACATAAATAAAGAATTGATAGTGCTGGTTAGGTTAATAGTTCAAATGGGTTTGAATTTTTCGCGCGAGCGAAGCCGCGGGAAACAGCTAGTACATGATAAATATTTTTAGGTTTTTGATTATTCACTCATTCACTGGTTTTGCTCAAAAATTCAAAAAAGATAGTTATCTTCCATAAAGTCAGACGATTTAAATGTATGACAGAAAATACCAGTGTGTAGGGTGGGTTATACAATATCTAATATGTTGTTATGAGAGTCCATAGTATTATCTACTATGTGCGTATTGTATTATACAGTCTAACAATACGTACCATTTATAATAGTAGAGATATACTAAATGTTTATTTTATTTGATAATACGTAGAAGTTCACATTATTAATGAACACGAGCTGAAAGATCAACAGGAAGGAGTATGTGATATGGTAGCGCTTTACGAGAAGCAAACTGCAAAAACGGCCGAAGAGAGATAGCAAAGTTTTTATTGGGGCAGATGTTATGATTTAGTGCAGCATTTTGTGGTATTATCAGCCCTCTAAAATGTCTTTATGGGACATCCTTAACTACTTTAGATAACACTTAGTACCAGGCATTATTACTTTTTTCATTTCACAGTGATAAAATTTCACCCTTTTGCAATAACCAAGCAATTTGTTGTTGAAAACTTTGTATTACTGGAGTACCAAGCTGTAATAAAACGAGTACAAGTAAAGTAATTATCGTGTATAAGTTTAATAAGAATGTAATCATGTCATTATTATAAAGGCAGTCATATTGAAGTAATGAGTAATAAATAGGCAACCCAATCTAACAATTTTAAAACACATTTTCATAGGATTCTCATGATTCATTTATCATATAATTTAAACATGAAACAACTACCTGTGACATTTCAAATTATATACAAAATGATAAACATAATGTTTCAAATAGAAACCTAACCCACTAAAATATGTTTAGCATTATTTATGTCTCTTTTTAGCGAATTTCCCCTATAGGGAAGAAGCTATTACCGTAGTCGGCATGGTAAGACCTAGGCCCGGGACCATGATAACTTTTCGTTTTGAGGTCCCCAGACCCCAAAAACACCATTCGTTCGAAACTGTATATATATATATATATATATATATATATATATATATATGTGTGTGTGTGTGTGTGTGTCCGTGAGCACGATAACTCTCGTAAAAATTATCCGATTTTGATGAAATTTGGTATAAACGTGTAAAGCAACATTTATGACTTTAAGTTCGAAAACCAGCCAGATTGCTCTATCCGAAGGGGTATTTTGGGGGGGTTTTGTACCCCAAAAATGGGTTTTTCGAATTTTGTACATATAATTTTGGAAATAGTCAAATTTTATTTTTTCCCATTGGATTCAGCTTAAAAAAACACACAATTTGGTATTTTGATCATTTATCTACATCAATTGGTTACCGAGATATTGAAAGTGCTAAACACAGTACGTTGTCTAATGTTATTCTTATGGAGAAAAATAAAAATTTTATATCTCGCTTATTTATGAACGTATACTGACGAAATTTGGTATACGGCTTCATCTGGTTGTGGACCATTGATATTTGCTCAAAAAGACAATTTTTACCCAAGGCTCCTGTAGCAGCAAACCTGCGTACTCAGCCCCATGTTATTCTTATGGAGAATAAGTAACGTGTTATCTGCCTTCATTATGAAAATAAATTAATGAAATTTGGTATGTGGCTTTACCTACATGAGTTATATTGATATTTGTATAAAACCCCATTTTTTTTGTTCCTTGCTTCAGCAAACCTGCATACTCAGCTGCCATGTTATTCTTATGGAGAATAATTAAAATGTCATAAATCGTTTATTTATGAATGTATATTGATGAAACTTGGTATGTGGCTTTATGTGGTATTAAGATACATATATATGCATTGGAAATTCGCTGAGTACGCAGGTTTGCTGCTACGGGGGTATTTATTTGATGTATAATTTATTATTTTATGTGGTCTCATAAGTATATATTGTTTTCGGTTTTTACAACGTTTTGCTACTTACATGTGTTTCTACTTACCCGTGTGCTATGGAGTTGCAATTTGAGGACTTGAATCATCCAAAACAAAAAGAATGTTATACATTCTGAATAATACTATCATCATCATCATCATTGTTGCGGATTAGGAAACCCCAGCATAGCTGCTAGGCACACCTTCCACAAGCGGGAATATTGCGCAGGTTACCGGAAGGATAGGATATAGCAGGAAAGGAAAGGGTGGGATGGGACGGCCAAATCGACCCTTCAGAGGGCCAACTCCCGTGCCCCTGTGACAGCTGAGATAAGGCTCCCAAACAGGTCAACTCCAACTGCCCTCCAACTGGTCGACTCAACTGACAGAGACTCCCTGGCATGCACAACAGCCAGGGACCATCCATTCTCAGATTGGCAGGGTGGGGACCAAACCTGGAGATTCTGTCCCTAGCAGCTGCAAATGGAGGGACCAAAGGTGAAAGGTAAGTTTGTCATAATGGACAGCCAAAAGACTTACCATATGTAATGACAACTTCATTTTCTGTACTAAATTTCAGCCTCAAAACTGGTCTAGATCAGTTTTAAGGTTGTCCTGGGACTGAAGAATACTATTAAAGTAGTTTTTTGAAATTCATATGCTTGGTTAAAGGAGTCTTTCCACAGACACTTTACTGACATTTTTGGGCATACATTTAAATTACTTGAATTAAACCTTAAGCATTCAAATACTTCGAAATAAACAATCTCTAGTTATTTTTTTACAGCATAAAACTTCTTTAATATAATATCAGACTATTATTCAAAAGTACGGTTCAACTCTATGCCCCTTCTCCAAAAAATAGAAACTGATTTGTCTTTTTATGAAAAAAATCAACACTGTTTTTGTAACAAAAGGTTTAAAGAATTGTTTAAACGGTTTTTAATGTTTGTTTATTTTTTCAATTTGTAATTCACTTTATTTTTCTAAGGTCAAGAACATGTAAAGTTTGTCGGTGCTATCCTGTATATCATTATAACAACAAATGATTTTTTTAAATAAATTAGAATACAATGGTCTAGTTTAGATTTCTTCACAAATCATAGTACTAATGGAATTTTAACAATGACAAGAAAAATAATGTAAAAATACAATAAGAAATGCTTCTTATCAATATACGTATACCACAATTATTTTATTCCCAAAAGAAATCAAATATTAACATTTTATTCAAATTTAAAACTAAATTGTAAATACTTAATTTTCAATATTATTTTCTGGAAATCGCATTAACAATTTAAATTTAAATCTTTTGGATATATTGTAACATTTTACGTAGCCTACACATTTTGCTCATTTTTATCGACTTGTATGATAACAAACAGTTAAAATTACAGTTACAATTACATTCACAGACTGAAAGGTATGGCAGAGACACACATAGATCTATTCATCACTGGAAAACATGATTTCAGACTCAGAAATTATAAACAAAATTTTAAAACTCAAATTCACAATTCAAGTATACTTTGCACAAGTACAATACGTTGTATAAAATGTGCAGTTATGTGTCGGGAAAAAATATCTTTAGAAAAGTAGCGGTTCTAAAACCCGACCGATGTAACTCACTGGGATCAATTTTAGATAGCAACTCTGCGCGCTGCGTCCATCTGATGTTGGACTATCAACCTCTAATTCGATAATGACTTATTTTTCTTGTCGGAAACGTGACCTGCTGTAATGAAGGTTTTCTTTGAGTTAAATGTGCGGATTTTGTCTGCTAACGGTGCCCCAGAGGGGGTGAACCGGTTGGTGCTTGGAGGGATAGGATAGGGCGGCAGATCAGCGATCTTATTGGACTCACTGCAAAACTAGTGTCGTTGCAACTGTAGTTAACGAGCTCAGACACCCTACGTAATAAAACTGTAAGGTGGAGGGTCAAGTATGGGGGATAAGTATTACTGCATAGCAACATATGTGGTCCGGTAGGTCAGAAAATCCACTACCTAAAGCTAAAAAAAAAAAAAACAGTACTTGGTTTAGCTGAAATACACACACTTTTGCTAAACAAAATTCAATATGAAGGGAGCAAATTGGATCAGGCCTTTTCAAGTTTGCTGCAAAATAAAAAAAAACTCAATCTGTTAAAATTTAAGTTAAAGAGGATTATTATCCAGCTTAGTTTCTTATATTGCAGAGACAGACACGATAACCATGCCCAGGATAGGGCGTGAATATCACAAAATTCAAATAACTTTCCGGTTGACCATCTCAGATCAACATGTGTATTATGTTGTGTTAATGATCCTGTTATTATTTATTATTATTTAAGTTATTTTACAGTTAATTTCTGAATAAACAATGGAGGTGACAGTGCAGTGAAGATTCTCCCCACACACAAACGTATAGACTTTGTATATATTTATGTACATTGTTTTTAATGACAATTTTACTTTGTATGTATCTATTGGTTCTTGAATCTGAATCTTTTTCATGAAGAATTTTGGGAGTTGTGTTACAGATTGACCTAGTAAGACAAATACAACCTAAACTTACATCTCCTGATATTACTATTCTTCTTATCGCCAATTAGCATGCATGGTATGGGGACAACCGATATGGCAGGCACGGTGAAAAGCTATAGGTCTACGAGTGTTGCAGGATATAAGATGTAAGATATAATAGATCTGTGTCAAAAATAATTTACTTCCAAAATGTATATCTAATGTATCAAATAGTATTTTTGGAGTGGAAAAATATATCACAAATTTTCAAGATTTTTTTTATAGATGCTTTTAAACGTGGATTTGCGGTGAAATTACGCTGAAATAAGAAATTTACATTTTAACGCTTCGTAACGTCTCGAGAGTGCAAAACAACTTTACAACTGCTTTAACAGTTTATTTTCCATCTTAAATGAGAACGCTGCCTCCATTTGTATTATTGGTTTTGATTTCCAATCAATGAAATCTACTGTACTGATGCAATTATATTTAATACAGTATTTCTAGATTAAGGAGATTATAGTTGAAGTCTTGAAGTTTTGCTTGTATATTTCATTCTTAAGTTAGAAAATCGTGTTCATTATAACATGGTATTTCGTTTCTTAAACTTAAGTAAGCCATTGTTATAATTACTAATAATAACGGATTAGGCAGTTTCATTCTTACTTCTGTTTTTTATTCACACCTAAACGTTTCGATGCCACTTTGGACATCTTCATCGGTAGGTTTTTTATATAACCTATTATCTACCGATGAAGATGTGCAAAGTGGCATCGAAACGTTTAGGTGAGAATAAAAAACAGAAGTAAGAATGAAACTGCCATAAGCGTTATTATTAGTAATGGTATTTCGTTTTAGATTTTGTTTAAAAATTTGTTGAATGATTTATTTTTTAAATGTCGAGTTTTAATATAACGCTATTTATATATAATATGGAATACAGAGCATAACCTTACGCTGTAAAGTGTACTGCGTCTACACTTAGTTATAAAAAGAGTCTTGCAATTTTCCCTGAAATGGTTCCATGCATATTTTTATTAATAATTATAGTTTAATAACTGCACAGCTCATCCATTTTACTTAAAAACGAAATATATAATTTGAATACAGATTCGTAATAAAATCTTCTAAATCTGGCAAATAGATCATGAACAGTTTTTTGTAATTTACTCACTTCTTGGCATCATATTACCTTATAATGTTTTAGCTATTGTTTTAAAAATTGCCAAACAAGTTTTTTGTAATACATTATGTTTTATTATGTTGGTCACCGTTAACGAAGAGCCACCTGTAGTCGTGGTCCGGCGCTCGGCTCGGTTATGCAGTAAACATTTGTCTCAAGGACCCTAGAGAACGGGAAACGTTTTTTTGGTTTCCCGAAACGTCGGGTAGTGTTAGTGGCGTTAGTAATCGTTTTATTCGTGTGTGTTTTATATGTGTTTGTGTATTGACAAGAGGATTTCTACTCGGAGATTTTCAGTAACTTCTGACTTAACGCCAAAAATCCTGGAGGTGGGTAGTGCCCAATAATTTATTTCTAAATATATCAACCCCACCAAAAACATGTCTTTTAAAGAAAGAACATTATGTTTCACTGGAACGTTTCGAACGGTAAACTGGGTTCATTCTCCTGTTTACTTGTTTTTTGCTGTTTACATCAAATTAACAAACTTTGTTCGTTTAAAATTTGTTTTCCAATACTAAAATGAAATATAATTCTGAAAAAATCTGGTATTTTTCTTGCTAACAAGTTCTGTGCAATCCTTCAACTCTTTTTCAGTGAAAGGACTCCTCGTATCTGTTGCGTAAGATTTTTTCACAAATAATAAGGATTTCGCTGCCAACTTTTATTAAGTCATCATACCTTTTTAACACACTTAAATCAAATTAACAACACTTCTAAACACAAATTTAAGGAAGAGAAGTTTAAATATTTAAAAAATGTACATCACGTAAAAATGCCGACTTAGAACAAAAATACATTTTTCCAACTTAAATTCATAATTATAAATTTCCCTTAATATCAATAATAGATTACAATTCTTTAAGAACATTTTTTCCTGTTAGCTATAAAAATATTTGTTTACACACGTTTGCGTTGTTTACTTCTTTAAACTTTACTGCCTTTTAGCCACTTGCAACACTTTAAGACATATTGACTATAAACCTAACAATACAACAAAAATCTAATAATAGGTAAGAACAAATCGTAATAAATACGATAAGAAAATACTTACAAAGGTAAACAAGATAATACAAATATTAAACTATTGGCATTTTCACTATTGAGTTTTTTAATCAAGCTGGAGATGAGAGTATGCATACAACTGTTCAGGAGTGGACGATTCGAGAACTGGCCAAATAATGACCATTCCCTTGAAAAAAGTATCGCATTTTCACTTAATTGCCTTTTTATTATACTCAAGAAATGCAGAATGTTTTAATTCCACTTTCAGTTGGATTCAGACCATTACAAATTACCTTGGCACTTTGTATTTAATTTTCTTGTTAAAGTTATAATTAATCTTCAAATTTAAAATATTGTAAATTTTTTTGATTTTTCAAAGTGACTTGTTATAAGTTATTTTTATAACTTATTGTAATATTTAGTAGTGTAAATTCAAATGCTTAATCGAGGTAAGTACTTCTAAGAAGTCCATCATTTTCCTAAGTTTTAATGTAAAAATTCCAGGGTTAGGCTATTTAAATATTCTATAAGGATAAATTTTGATATGAATAATTTACAAAAAACCTGTACAAATAAAAACAAATAAACAAAAGTAATATACTTTGGGGTTTTAGGCAAATCTGATAATACGAATACAGTCACGAAATAATAATGAGATGTATGTATAGTGTTTCAAGAATTTAAAATTGTGTAATTAGGTAGTATTAAATTTGGAACATTTCTTACCCTCACCTTTATTTCCGAATCCAAAACAGAACAAATTTAAATAACGTAACACTCCTGAGGAACATAAATAATATATGAATCATTCAAACATTTGTGTGTTAAGTTAACAATGAAAACAATTTTTTAAATAACCATAACATTTTGGTCAATAATTCAAGCTTTATTATTGTTAATACAACTAAACATTTCTAGTTGTAAAAAGTTGATCTACCATTCAAAATGTAACTCACTGAATTACTATCGAATTTAGTTATTTATTAGATTTAGTTTGTGGAACATTCACTAATATGATTAATATGACTAATATTACCAAGTTAGGTATATGTATTGGAACAAAAAATGGTCCCCCTATGCCACCCTACCTTTTTTTCTTGCTTAAGTGTCCCCATAATATCGTATAGATTTTCAATCTTCGATTCACTTTTAACAATCCCAATTGAAATGTTTGGTAAAATGTAAATAATTTTTCAAATTATTAATTTGATAATTAATTATAATTTTAACGTAAATTATTCACGTGTATTTTTATAAAGCTCTCAGCATGCTAACTTTAGCCTAAAACCGTTCTCTGTCACTGAGGCATTCACAGTCACTAAACCTTCATTTTATTATCAATAAAGTATCAACGAAGTATCGACGACAATACCGCATAACTTAAGACAACGATCCCTGCGCCGTAGCCGATCAGCCCTGGTTTACCGTACCGCCAAATATTGCGCGCCCGTAAATAAGAAATTAGTGCAGAAGAAACGGGGCCGTTCGTCGAGCCCATAATTTTCGGGGCCACTTAAAATTTTCTTGTTTATGCGCTCGTAAAGCCAGTGGCCGGTGCACTGAACCTAGTCAATCCCTGCGAAAAGTGTTCCGATTTCCTCGGTTGATCATAAATACGAGAGGGATTTCACGCCCGTGCCCAGCGCCCAACAATCCGGGGCTAGACACGGGTTACATCAGCTGATCGCGCTGTGGAGGGGGGGTGGTGAGTCAGCTGATTGAGGGTCAGTTGAGATTTTGGGAATGTGCACCGCAAGACGCTGAGGGAAGATGGTTAATGTAAATGGACATAAGATGGGAAAACGAGGTTAGGTATTGATTAGTCAGGAGACAGTTTTGCAGCAGTACTGTCCACGGACGCAGACTCATCTATAAACTTAAATTTAAAACCATCTTCATTTAACTGTTTGGTATATAAAAGTATATTTTACCCCAACATTAAGTTTATAGATCAACAGCCACACTCCTACAACTACTATAATGATAGAATGCCACTGTACTATGTCTTTCATTAGATATTAATGCATATAGTTGTACTATCACAAAACAAATACTTTAATTGCGATTTATTATTGACATCGATATGATTTTATTACTCTGAAGGGAATTTTGTTATACGTCTTGAATTAAATTTAGCATTGTTATTCCGTAATTATTTATTTATTTACGAATTTTTTAATATATAATTATGTTCATCGAAACATGAAATATAAACAAATATTTACCAACATAAAACATTGTCCATTGTTATGTAATCAATTTTGGGATGTAGCCAGCCACAAAATGAGCATTAAACACACATTCTACCATGTACATAATAACGTCGGATACTTCTTTGATGGTGTAAGAAATCAACATTTTTACCAGAAAAAAAATTAGAACAGATTGAGGAAAATGGTATGTACAGTTTTAAAACGTAAAACAAACGTTCAGCAAAAAATATTTAGATTTTTAATTACTGTCAGCGTAATTTCACGCTACAATAATTAAGGATAATTAAAACATTAAACCTCGGAGCAAAACGAAGGCAGCGAGGGACGGAATATTTCATCACTTGACTTTGTTGTGAGCGTTGGTGCTTCTAATCAAAGGTGAATAGGTGCTAATAATAAACCGGGTGAGGGGCGCGTCTGAATCGGGCGAAATTTGTTTCAAACGTGTAAGAGGACGATGAAGAGGAGATGAGGGGGAGGGAGAGAGGAGAATATAGAAAAGAGGAGTGGGAAAGAGAGGGGAGAGGGGGAAAGCACATTATTGATTACGCGAGGCTGTCAGATGTCCGTCGGAGTCTGTCAAATCATTAGTTGATTGTGAGGTATTGCCGCGCGCAGAACCACTCTTTCGCCGAATGACTACCAAAACACACGGATAGAATATCTTCCTGGCTCTTCAATATGTGATCGTTTCATCATTAGTGGTATATCGGCTCCCCACTCCCTCGGGAGCGGTTTTATGCACGGTTGATTATACTGGGATTGTGGGATATTTGTTTGGTACATTGAACGAAACTTGTTCCAGGATTTTTGTAAAATAATTAGTTTGTAGACGATTTCTCCTCACTGAAATCTCAGCTAGTTGTATTTCCTTTTCTACTTTATGTTCACTTGGTTATAAATAAAGTTTATAATTTCCACTTATTCTAATATTTATTTAGATTACTTCGTTTTCGTAACTTAGTCTAACACATTAGGTTCTTACCATGAACCTACACTGTATTCTGGAAAATAAGTTACATTTGAAACATATTTGTATTTTATGTCGGTTAAGGTTTGGTTTTTGTTAGCTATTAATAAAGTATTCATTTTTGTTGATGTTAATAAATTATAAAATTACCTAAACTCATAGTAGTTATGAGCCAAGATTCGATACTAAAATGGTTTCGCATATATATATATATATATATATATATATATATATATATATATATACAGTATATATATATATATATATATAGTATATATATATATATATATATATATAAATCAAAACTTCTATGTACGCTAAATCCGATGTAGGAAACGGTTGAACCATAAAATAAAATATCTTAATATCTTAACATCTCTTTAAGACGCCAACGCAACCTGGGCGTACTTTAAGGCGAATATGTATGAATGATGATTTTAGAATGGGTGAGAGGCCTTGTGTGGCCTTGTTTCTGACTAAGACCGACTGATTCTTTAGCCAGGATAATTAATTAATAGCCCAATGACCAATGGCAGCTGGATCCAGTTTCGAACCTAATAATTACACCATGTTATATTATGTTCATTCAAATTGTATCTTCTTTCACTGTGTAAATGTACATAAAAGTATGTCTAATGCTTGGCAAAACACGAAATAATTCTCTCCCCTAATTTGTGTTATGTTTTATTTTATTTATGCTGATTTTTTTCTAATTTTATGAAACTACATGCCACCATAAAGCCCGGTTTCACCCGTGATATCATCTGGTAAAATAAATTGAATTCCATAAGAATAGCATTGGACCTTGTGACGACCCGTGAGACGGAGTCCTAATATCAGATCGAAAAATCCTTTTTCAAGTACTCTCCTACGTTATATAAGGAACTCCTGCGCAAAACCTCTTGCTTCTAAACCCACCGGTTCAGGCAGTGTTAGAGCTGATACCCGCGGCTTCTCTCGCGATGGCATACAATCTGTATTCAACGATATTAACAAGCACTGTAGCTATTTATTATAATTCAACTTTTATATAATAATATGATCCATTCAAATTAAACGTCATAAGATTAACCTTGACAGTTTGGAAGCCAATAGGACATAAATCTCAGGGAATTTTATACCAATTCTAGGCGAGTGTCTTGACCTACGTAGAAACCACCTTTCAAATTTAATTTTAATCCATTCAGTGGTTCCTATAATTTCATGATGAATCAGTACGTGGTAGTTGAATTAAAATTTCTCTTGAAGCAGATTGAAGAAGGCGTTCCTCGCATCCGGAACCCCCTCTTATCCGGAGCATTCCGAGCAGCTGCTAGACTGAAGGACAAGCGGTTAACACATAACCCAGGTCGTAACAAAGGTGCCTAAGTGAGGTGCGCGTTGCAGACGACACCCCAGCGGACCGCGCATGCGCGGATAACAAGGGCTAGTTAAGGGTGTCGACACCTGCCTATAATCACACTTCATTACCCTATTACACCATCCAAACCCCTGCGCCGTGCCGCCGCTCCAAGATCCAAATTACCGTTTTAATCAAAGGGGGGATCGCGGGTGGTCTGATACACCTGTCCTCGTTAACAAAGTGATTGGCCTGTCACAATCACTGATTGGTTGGGAATGGTGATAATGTGATAACAGGCGGTGATTGGGAATGATAATTGTTGTTAACTGTGATCAGTTGGAGATCAGAGTAATCGGTGATAAGAACTGTGTGAGTAAATAACTTCTCGGATAGTCTGTTTTTTTAACTTCAATAACTCGAGAGCTGTACCACGACGATCGGGATCTGGAATCTGATCACGTCTTGAGATGCAGAGAATACCAGAATGTAACGAGGTCAGTGGAAACAGTCAAGGCAAAGCTGATTGAAATCATACAATCGCCGGAATGTCGCGAAACACATTTATAGTTAGGAATATTTATTCTGTACTTTTGTAGAGCAGTGAATATTTAATTCCAAGATAGTTCTCCTTGTCTATCAATTTTAATTTTCTGGATAGGTGGACCTAACCCGTTAAATTGGTTGCGAATCAACGAGGCCGTGGCGTAATCATCTTATTGCTAATAGCGCTTAATAAGTAACAACATCGATCCAGACCTTGTGCACCAAGGTACGGGCTCTAACCACTGCACCAGACCACCGTCTGTAATCAGTTATGACCATAAATGTCTTCACTGGCTGCTGAAACAACATAAACTCTATAGGCTATTACCACCTTAGAACAAACAGCTCTTAACATGTCACGTGTATTAATATTTGATCTTTCACTTTACAAATGTACTTTACAATGTTTCTAACGCATTTGAAACCATGACAACCCCCTTTAATTATTTTAGTGTTTTATGACTATTTTACTTTTGCTTTATCTCATTACCTTCCTTTGAAAAAATGTTTGGAGTATTTATAAATCAAGATGGTGATTGTATACACATCAACACGGTTTGTGTAAGTATAAGTATAGTGTATAAGCATTGCCTATAAATACTTCAGTATATATATATATAAATGGTATAATTAGTGTATAACTATAAGAATAGTTTGTATAAATCCAGCTGGATAACTTAGCCGGATTTTTTTAATGGTCCATGAATGATAGTGAAATTAGACTGATGAAGTCAGTCAGCTTGTGAAACGAATGTTTGGATGACGGTAAAGCTAGATATTTAACGACAACATACATTACAAATATTATAAAATTTTGTATGGTTAAAAAAATTTAATCATAAAACACTTGTATTGGTTAATCAACTTGTGCACATCGTTAGTTAGAAAATATAAGAGATAATCTAAATCTATAAATACGAAATTCCGATCAACGCCCAGGCCAAACCATTGCACCTAGAAGCACGAAATTGTTGCATGTAGACTCCTCTTATAGTATAGGCACCCACTAAGAAGGGATTTTAAGAAATTCCCATAGGGCTATGCCCCACGGGGCTTCAAAGTTCCAACCCTGTGTTATTCTTATGGACATTCACTTTGGTTTGAGCTGATGAAAATTCTATCTGCTGATTATGATTCGTAGTAGTTCCAAGGGTCAACCACAGAATGCAGCACACACAACTGTCGTATTCCCGGGTGAAACCGGGAACGATTGCAGCTAGTAATTATAAATATAAATTCATATTGGGTGAAATTCATGGGTTCATTTTGTGATAGACCACTAGAACAAAATGAAGAAGACAGTAATATTGCATAAGGACAACGGTAGAGTGTATATGAAAATTAAATTTTGAGAAAATAGCAATTTTAAAAGATCACGAACTAGTAAAATAATTTAAACCTTCAGATATTAAAATAATAGAGAGATGTTAATAAGATTTATCAACATAATCTTAGGGAAGAACACGTCACTGTCGTATCCTTATCTAGGAAACTATTTAGCGCTTTCAGGGTTTTTTATCAGTTTCCATAACGGTCCTCATAATGTAGAAAAGTTCCAATTAGCTGTGAAATATTAAGCCCGAAGATAACATCGTGTCCTAATTAACGTTATAATGAGCAGACCGTATATAACACTTAGTCATCCAGAATTATATTCCATTGTTCGGCGTTGTTCAAAATATTGCATCCATTTCTCAAAACCGCTACAAACGCTGCTCTCATTTTAATACAATATTGTCGGCGATAGTTATACTTCCTGCGACGAATCTGAGACGTGTTATTTATCGTAGTTGCAATAATAAGATGCATGAGTCTGAGCATCGTATGCTATTAAATAGGGTATAGTATGATTAGGAACTCGTCGTTACCTCTTCACTGGGATCTCACCGACATAAAAACCAGATAAGAAAAAACTTAAAACTTAAACGAGTTCGCACACAGCACGCTGACGTGAGGGAAGTGAATTTCCACAAAAAAACTATAAAAACTCAAAATCAGTTAAAAACATACATGTATTCCAATTTTTATTCAAATCTGAAAACATTGATTTTTTGTCTGTTCTGATGCTCCTGGTTCTATTTACCTGCAATGCTGGGAATGTAATTTTGCGCATTATAAGGTTAGGAGAAGGTCCAGTCAGGCTTTAAAGTAGGCGTGAGGTTGTTGGGGATTATAAAAGTGCACCAAAAATGAATAACAGGCTTTTCTAATGTTACATCCCCATAAGACAACGTACTGTGTTTGGTCGATACATATTTTCTTTAATAACTCGGTAAATATTTATGCTAGAATGACGAGAGAGGGCTTAACAGTTTCGCCACACTAATTTCCATCTTTTTACATGCATTAATTTCCCATCTGGGGCTTTTCAGACCCTTTTTGGGCCCAAAAACTCGAAATTTGAAAGATTAATCCAAAAAAAATTGGTTTAGAGTTTTCCGATTGTTTTGTCCAACGAACTTGTCCAACAGATTATAGAAAGGAACGTCCCTACCAAATTTGAAGTAAATCGGACAAAAAATGTGACCGCTAGAGTGCATACACATATATATATGTCTATATATATACAATTTTGAACGACCCCCCAAAACGTGTTCAGGGGGTCACGTTAGGAACTTCTATGGTGGTCCCGGGCTTAAGTTTCACCGTGCGGGTCATGCTAATAGTTCACTTTCCAAAGGAAATTCACTAACAACACAGTGACAGTCTGCAGTTAAAAATATTTATCATAATTTAAAAAAATATAAAAAACATATTGAATTAAAATAATGAACATAAACTACGTGAGCAAAAAAAAAACACCTCTTCAATAGGAATAACATAGAAACTTCAAAGGTCAGTGGGTTGGAGCCCTTAGTACTGAGGGAAAAATCAATTACATTCGAAACATAGTGAGGCAAAACTCAAGTTTACAAGAGATGGGTATCGCAAAAGAAACTGTGATGTTTTATTTTAAATAAATAATTGAATCTGTGTAAGCTAATTAAGTATGAACACCCAATGTTTTTAGTAAATTGTAGATTGTCGTCTGAAGGTTAATAACATTTTCAAATACAACTTTTGTATGAACATTAAGAGCATTTTAACGTATTGATATTCCAAATTATCTTTCACTTAGCTCGTTTTTGGTATACAGTGTAATTGGATAGATAAAATTTGCTTTGAAATTTTTATAATAGAGAGGTTTAGAGGTACCTTCTTAGTGCGATAGCGTTCATCTAAGACTTTCTCGAGGACATTTAAGCATTATCATACGCCCATATACCACTTGGATTTATTAAATTTCCTTTAACAGATTTTTATTGAACATTTATATCACAAAGAATTTAGTGGAATTTCTTGCGTCTGAAATATAATTTTGGCACTTCTGATATATTAATTTTGGTAATTCATCATTTGTACTGGCCAATTTAAAATGATTGTTCCTACAGCCACGCCTAATGTGCTCTTTACTATCTAAATTACATCGCAAAACAGTGTTTCCTGAAAAAATACTTTTTCGATCGCTGCCAGTTACTTTTCCGCTCGCTGAAGTTGTATTAAACAGCTGATTAAATGTTGCTTTAGATCAAGGTAATTGACTCGGTGTTTATAAATTCAAGCTCGTGAATTCAATATAAATAGATGAAAGTATATTTTTTATTTTGTGTGTTATCTATAATTGTAATTTTATGAAATAATTTAGGGTGTAGTTCGATTATAATGTGTCTTTATGCATTTAATAGATAAATAACAATTTTATATATCTGACGATTGATTAATATGTTGAAATATTCAATTATTATATATTTAATTCCATAAATGAACACCATAAGTTTCCCAACAGTTCCATAAGTCTTCTATGTCGAAATCAATCGAACTGGAGTGACTTTAAAAATGTAGAAAACAGGCAAATGATCTGAAAAATTCTGCTCGTCAGTAGGGGGTCGTGGTGAAAATTACTCCACGTCATCTTCACAAACTGTCTGACCTTATTCGAGCAAAGCTTGGTCCCCAGGTCTAAAATAATACAAACCTAACCATACTGTAAATCTTCTTTGTTGGCCGATTGATTTCATTCGAACCTCATTTTTCTTCAGTTTCTATATTTCCATAAGAATCCATTCTTAAAAATTAGGTAGTTTTATAACGTAGATAAAACGTCAAAAGTAAAGAAATTCAAAAAGTATTAGGGGAAACAATAAATCAAAAATGTTAACAAGCCTATTTTACACAGTACAGAAGCAAGAACAGCTGTTTCAAGTTAACGTCTAGAATGGCATCACAATTTAAACTAATAGAACCAAATATGAGTTGGACAGTCACCAAATAATATTCTTGCTCGATTCGAGCAACTGGATTCGCTCATAAATCTAAAAATGTTAATAAGCCTTTTTGTTTTTAAACAATATTTTCAAGTTACAATAACATAGGCAGCCCTTCAGTGGACCAAAGTTCAAATAACTACGGTACCCTAAAAAGATTTCCTGACTGATTGGATGATGTGGACCCCGTTGTTCTCCATAATAGTCTGTATTTTTTTGTAACCCCCCCGCAACCCAAAAAAATAAAATTTCAAAACATTCTAATTATAAGAAAGAGGGTCTGGAGACAAGAAACTATCCTTGAAGAAATCTGCTTAAAGAATGTAATTTTATCCTTTTCAATGTTTAAGCGTTTATAAAAATTTACAATAAAAACAGGGGCACAGCCCCGCAGTGAGACCAAAGTACATCTAAATAACTAAATCAGTATTTTTTTACTCATTCACTCATTGATCTGACTGACTGACTGACTTAACGGATTCTGGACGTCACTATCCTCCAAATGATTTATATGTATGTATTTTAACATTTTTTGAAATTACTATAAAAAGGTCGGAACTGGGTGGTGTGGCCCATCCGAGGGGTGGAGTAGTTATACTTACTGTGTGTTGCTTGAAGGACGTTTGTCAGTGCTTTAAATGTTATGGATTTCAAAAACAATTTATTATTCTTCAAGTTCCGTATTTATATAAATGTGAACAACAAAATAAAGCTAGAATAAAAATGGGCGGTCTGGGGGGCGTAGCCCCCCAGCAATAAAAAGTTCAAATAACTATTTCAATATCACCTGTAATGACAGACCTCATTGTCCTCTCTAAATGTTGCATTAATTTTTGGGGCGTTTGTCCCCCTGCCCCCGCTATTTGTTGACCTATTGTAAAAGTGCTTGGGTAAAAAAGGTAAAGCTAAATACGCACTATGTCTCTTCAAATATATCTTTAAAAATTCAGTCTTCAATCATCCTCTTACGGGAAGAATGAGCGTACACCTAGTATGTTGAAATAATAAATTATTATATATTTATTCCATGAATGAACACATCCAAGTTTTCCATCTCGAAATCAATCGATTTTATACTCAAATAAAAATGGATTAGTTTAAAAACCTAAATCACTTTCACGATTCAGTCACGGGATGAACGCGAATCGGTGCATTTCAACCGATAATCCCCGCAACACGCAGTAAATGAACGCATTTGTGCAGAGGAGTGAATTTAATTATGGTAAGCAATAATCCCGGCCCTTAAGCCGTGTAACTAGTGCTCACCGAGCGCTATGGAATGTGGTGGAGGGGGGAGGGGTGGGGGAGGGGGGCTTTGTAAATAATAAAAGCCCGGCGCCCCACATGTGGGGGATTATTACACGTAATGCACCGCTGAAAACTTCATTTTGGGGAGTCAAACGCTCGCGAAATTGCTTCATCGTCATTTTCCCCAATGCTGACTTGCGGCGGTACAATTTGTTAGGGAGGGCGGGGTAATATCGTGGATTTAAGCTAAATTATTCATTATCATTAATTTATGAATTCAAATCAAATAGAATCGTTACGTTTTGGCGATCAATTAATTGCCTAAAGTTTTTGGTTCTATATGTTGAATATGAAATCGATTTAAATTCATACAGACCTTTTTGAAAAAGTGTTACATTGCGCAGCAGTAGGCCTAAGAATAAGGTGATTCCGTGTAGTATAAGGGGCGATTGTTTTTTGTTCCACTACAATAATAGAACAAACTGGGTGAAAATAAATCAATGGACAAATTTGAACTTGAGAATTTATTCACATGCCGAAAATTTAAAAATGTAATTAATCCTAAAATATCAGATAAATAATAATAATCGTGTTCCTTTCCTGCTAAATTAAATAAAAACAATGGATTTAAGTTTTCAGTGGCTTTAATAGCCTGATTTTAAAGGCTCCTGATTGTTTTTGTTATTATTTTTCTCACCAGCTGTAAACCAAACTTGTAAGATTTTACACTCGTGACGAATTTCACTATAGATAGTACTATAAATAAATACAATTTGGGACAATACCGTTCAATCTGGTCCATATCCACTTGACACCACATGTTTTATCCTAACCTTAAAACAAAAACGTTTACCTGTTTTTGCTTGGTGTTTAAAAATGGATCAAGAAAGGAGATAGTTTTAATAATGACACTATTAATATATGCTTCTTAGTATATTCTCGTTTCCGGCTTTTAATGAAAAAGGTAGATGAAATAGAATATATGTATATGACGATCACCCTTGTTCTGTTAGAATGGGGTCGATTAAAGAATAATTATCAAGTTATGTTATCTTGCTTAATTATGTAGGGATGATTGTTTCCCGATGATTGTGGACCAAACCTTAATAGTGAGACAGATATAAATGAATATATCATTAAATAGCTGCATTAAAATATCGTAAACACAATTTTTTCAGTTTTACTTTGGTCAACGTTAAATTTTGTTAGTTGAAATGGGAGCCTGATAGTTGAATTTCATATACCATTGAAATGTAATAGTATATGGTTTTATAATATGTACTACTAGGTTATTCTAGGTTAAATATATTTTATCACCAACACCAACCATTACAGGTTTCACAACAATCACTAAATAAAAGCTGTGTGTTACGCTGTGTTATTTGATAACACGTTACTGATTGTAAAAGCCGTCACTTTACTTCACATTAAAATATTGACACCTTCAAACCAGTGAAATCGTTATAAATTATGTCTTAACGTTTCTGCAATTGATTTAATCACTGTAAGAAATTGCAGTAAATTAAACCCGAACACAATTTTAGTATTAACTTTATCTGCAATTTTATTCACAACTTATCCTTCCAAGAAGTCACATTTTTCAAGTTATTTTATTTAAGTACCTGAGATTCAGCGACATAGAGTGTTTCAATCAAATAAAATTCACCCAATAAAAATTTACATTACACAAATAATTAAAATTTTCTTGTAACTTGTCTTATATTTATATCTTATATTCGTGGTATGTACTCAGAGGATATCATAATATGCATGACATACGAGCGATACACAGTTTACAGATAAGGAGTGCAAAGATTGAGCAGGGAGTGTACAAGGTGATAGGGGTAATGTGATATGGGATGGGAAATTACGGATGTGGAGGGTAATTTATGATGATATGGTGGGAAAACGCACATCAAGATTGCCAGATATTACAAGCCTTGAAATGTCAAGGATCAAGAAGCGTTTAGAGCGAGGTAAAATATTCTATAAAAAAAGTTCCTTAATAAAATACCATAGCGAAGTGAATAATAACGAAATTATGTTTGGATTATATAGTATCTATAACTATTAAAAAATACACTATTAGTGAATTTCCCCTTCAGGGAAGAAGCTATTACCGTAGTCGGCATGGTAAGACCTAGACCCGGGACCATGATAACTATTCGTTTTGAGGTCCCCAGACCCCAAAAACACCATTCGTTTGAAACTGTAAATATATTATTAATTAGCATTATTTATGACTTTAAGTTCGAAAACCAGACAGATCGACCCATCTGAAGTGGTATTTTGAGATGGTTTTGTACCCCAAAAATGTGTTTTTTGAAGTTTTTACATGTAATATTTTAAACAGTCAAATTTTAGTTTTCACCATTGGGTTCAGCTTAAAAACACACAATTTGGTATTTTGATCATTTTTCTACGTTAATTGGTTACAGAGATATTGAAAGTGTTAAACACAGTACGTTGTCCAATGCTATTCTTATGTGGAATAAGAAATAACTTGCTTATTTATGAACGTATAATAACGAAACTTCGTATACGGCTTCATCTGGTTATTTGCAAAAAACGCAATTTTTACCGATAATCCCCGTAGCAGCAACCCTGCGTCCTCAGCCCCCATGTTATTCTTATGGAGAATAATTAAAATGTAATGTATCCCTTAATTATGAACATAAATTAATAAAACTTGGTATGTTGGTTCACCTAGTTGAGTTCTATTGATATTTGCATAAAAATCAATTTTTTGTGTTCCCTGTTGCAGCAAACCTGCGTACTCATCCCACATGTTATTCTTATGGAGAATAATCAAAATGGTATATATCGCTTATTTATGAATTTATATTGATGAAATTTGGTAAGTGGCTTCACCTAGTTGAGTAATATTGATATTAACATGAAACCCCATATTTTTTCCCCTTGTTGCAGCAAACCTGCGACCTCATTCCCAATGTTATTCTTATGGAGAATAATTCAAATTTGATATATCGCTTATTTGGGAATATATTTTTATGAATCTTGGTATGCGGCTTTATGTGGTATTAAGACATATATTTTCCATTGGAAATAAGTTGAGTACGCAGGTTTGCTGCGACGGGGGTATTGTTATTTCATACGTATTACTATCCATTTAATAAAATGTTATATTTTAAATGTGATTAAACAATTAACTACAATAGTTTGTTCCAATGTATGCGTGTTTATTTTGTATTTTTACCACTGGGATCTTGAAAATGATTAGAGATAAAGATTAGGTTGAATTATCAAAGTAGTGTGGAATTGTGGGGCACACGAAATAGCATTGACAAATCAATGATATTCACTTGTGTTCACTTGCCGTGCTAAAAAAAGATTTTGGGACAAAACCTTTATAAAAAATAGTAACATTTTCAAATTTAAACTTATTTTTACCTTAACTGTTTGAGACATAGGGCACAAGTTCAAAACTTGTAATATAACCATGCAAGTTTTATACTTTATTTTGAAAAAATATACACTTATTTATTTGAAGTAACACAAATGTGGGTCTTATTTAGGCTTATTTAGCTTAAAAATTAAAATTTGTAACATTTGTTCAAAATCTAAGAAATTTTTTTTGAAATCTAAACTATTCCGTAATTATCGTAAATAGAATTAAAAGATGGACAAACTGGTACTTTGAACTCCTTAGGTACGTCAAACGGTTTCTTTATTATGAATTTGTAATGAACATTGAACACATTATGTTGTCTATTGCACATTTAGAATGATTTGCAATACCTTTTGAACCCCTTGACTTTAAAGGATGACTCAAAAGGCCAAGTTATGAAACGTGAGAGGATTAATTTTCTTTTTCACTTTTTAATGCCCCTTTAAATACCTTCAACATTACCGTGCATTTGTTTCATACTATATTATAAGCTTATAAAGAACTAGCTGTTACCCGCACCTTCGCTTGCGAAAAATTAAAACACATTACAAATACTAATCTGACCAGAACTATAAAATCTGTGTTTAGTTCTACCATATGACTTCTTTTGCTCTAACCGCGGCAAACAACTTCAGCTGGTAATTCGTATATCCTCCTATAAGATTTGAATTAGGGCTTCAGGACCCATGGGGAGGAGCCCTAAGGTTGGATGCGGTCATTATCAGGTCTGTATGTTAATGTGATATGTAAGCTACGTTCATGCAAAATTTTAGCTTAATTGCTCCAGTAGTTTATGCGTGATGGAACTCCAAATATCCATACATACATCCAAACTTTCACATTTATAATATTAGGAGGATCGTTGTTATTTCCAATAGCACAAGGTCTTAGTATTATTTAAGAACATAGATTTCAAAATATTCTCGTACTTAAACTATTTCAGCGGTTATCATTTAAGAAATTATTGTAGACATTTTCCATCCTTGATTACTAAAAACAAGCTTCATGACGTTTCGGGATCTGGAATCTGATCGCGTCTTCAGAAAATACCCTAAAAACTTAATAACAAAATTAGAGAAAATATGTTTTTTAACAAAGAAATGGTGTTTAAATTTATTTTATTTTGTTGACAAAAAAGATCTGCAATGGATTACCAGTGCTTAAATAATATTTTTACGAATTTTTCTCACCTATTTAACTTTTATGTAGACGATTGTATGTGCATACTAGATTATTGTTTGATTTCTAATTTATCGTTGCAAACTATCATGGGTATAAGGATTTACAATATTTTATGACATGTTGCTGCGAGTTGCTGTTCTACCTGTTTCTCTAATAAGATCAATGGTAACCTTTAAACAACGTCGCACCTCAACGGGTTATCCGTAATAGTTGATTGTTGGGTTATTCTAAAGATCAATGAAATACCTAATGATTTCATTGAGCAAAATTAGATACCACAAATGGTTCACTCGTAACAAAATTTGAAAATATTGAATATATTTATATATAATTCTGTAAGCGAAATTTTTAAGTAAAAATTGTGGGAGTTTGGAAAAACGCAAGATGATGAAAACGCAAGATGATGGGAGACGGCTCAAATTAAAGGTCTCGATCCCAGGGACTCGGGAAAGATAATGGTATTTCTAAAAAGTTATCAGAAAACAAGAAATAACGTAAAACGTCTCCCATAATAAAAGCATAGGAAATTAGTTTACATTAAAACATGTGTGTTATCTACTTTATTTACGACCTGACATGTGTTCAAATCAGATTAGGCAGAGTATGGGAATAAGTTTAGGGGCTAAGGCCCCTTCAACCAATTATTTATAAATATTTAGCGAACTATTATTATTTATAAGATCATCTAACTAACTGAAATCGCAAGTATTTTGTGCTTTTAAAAGTGCGCTATGAACCAACGATTTCGGATAACACAGTGACGAGGTACAGGATTTTATAGTTAACATTGGCCTTATGGGAGAATAAGTTAAAAAAATCGAAATGCTAAGTGACATGAGCCCACTCTTCACCAGTCTATTCTTCATTTCCTCAACCACATCATACCTCCCGTAATCCGACTTCCACAGTCCCAGACACTTGGCGATTCGCAAATGACAGGAAAGGGAGCGAGGTAAATAGAGACAATGACGTTTATCGCGGCGGATCCAGTTTTAATTGCCACCGTCTGTTTGTCCCGCTAATAAGACAAGCCGTGATGGTATCGTCCGAGGGTGACAATCACGGTGGTTAGGCCGGCGGATCACTGTAATTCCGGCTGAGACAATTTCTCCGGTAATCACAGCGGTAAACACACGCCGGTCCCGGGCCGAGGTTGTAGCCTTGTGCCGCCCCTGGCCGGGCTGGTTTCACAATAAACTATTATTTCCAGCAGAGCCGAGTCCGGCTGGCTGCTTCGGTGCATATTGAATTCCTTGAAGTCATTTGGTCCGACGCCGCACTGTCCGGCTCCAACTGAGAGGGTTGAGAGCACTGTCCGGCTCCAACTGAGAGGGTTGAGAGCACTGTCCGGCTCCAACTGAGAGGGTTGAGAGCACTGTCCAGCTTCAACTGAGAGGGTTGAGAGCACTGTCCGGCTCCAACTGAGAGGGTTGAGAGCACTGTCCGGCTCCAACTGAGAGGGTTGAGAGCACTGTCCGGCTCCAACTGAGAGTGTTGAGAGCACTGTCCGGCTCCAACTGAGAGGGTTGAGAGCACTGTCCGGCTCCAACTGAGAGGGTTGAGAGCACTGTCCGGCTCCAACTGAGAGCACTGTCCGGCTCCAACTGAGAGTGTTGAGAGCACTGTCCGGCTCCAACTGAGAGTGTTGAGAGCACTGTCCGGCTCCAACTGAGAGGGTTGAGAGCACTGTCCGGCTCCAACTGAGAGGGTTGAGAGCACTGTCCGGCTCCAACTGAGAGGGTTGAGAGCACTGTCCGGCTCCAACTGAGAGTGTTGAGAGCACTGTCCGGCTCCAACTGAGAGGGTTGAGAGCACTGTCCGGCTCCAACTGAGAGCACTGTCCGGCTCCAACTGAGAGGGTTGAGAGCACTGTCCGGCTCCAACTGAGAGTGTTGAGAGCACTGTCCGGCTCCAACTGAGAGGGTTGAGAGCACTGTCCGGCTCCAACTGAGAGGGTTGAGAGGAGGCTCCAGTCATGCTACATTTTGCGTTTTTACCTGCTTCTTCTTTAAGCCCGTTGTTAACTTTTAAATTATGTTTATCTCAAAGGATTGTCGTTACGTTTGTCTATGGTTCATATAAAAAAAATCAGTATAACAGTTTTATATAACTAAAAATAATTAACTACATATTTAGTGGATAGCAGATTAAAGCGTGTTGAGGAAATTACTCATAATAGTTTTTTCATGATTTTGAAACAAACGTGAACAATACAATCGACTTTTATACTTTCTATCTGGGGGTTGAATCTAGGGGGAGAGGGGGGCGAGTGTTTTTGTTTCTTATCTCATAAACCAAAGGTCTAATTTCTGTAATTGTTATTTTGACGCAGTTTTAAAATTGATAAATTTAATGGTGTTTCAATACAAATTTGTGGAAATTTTAACCTCCTAAATATTTTTAGAGACGTTTGACCAAGGAAAAAAACAAAATATCTGACTATAGTTGTTGTTCACAAAGTCTAGAACTTATGGGTAAAATTCTTAAAAATTCTAAGTTGCCTTAAGTTGAAGATTGTTGTTTATATTTAAAATTTGCACGAGGCAAATCAAATGTAAAAGAAAAACTACATTTATGCATTGGAAATTATTTTTAAAACGTTTACTTCAGCATTGAAATCTATCACGATATTACCTAAATAAAAATAAAAACTGAGCGTTCAATTTTAAACGTTTGAATTTTACACATTTGGAACCACTTTGGGTGTACTTGTACAAGAAAATTCTCTAAAAATCGAGGGGTGCATTAATAGTAGAAAGTATAATTATATTTTTCTGTCCTAGTCAAGGAGGGGGGTGAGATGAGAGATAAACCTATGGGAAAGTTGGGCATGAACAATTGTCGAAAGAGAGTTATGGTGAAAGGCACATAACTTTTGGAAGTCAGCAAATAATTCAAGAAATCATTAAAATTTGCCCCTTTTATAAATTTATTCTAACCAATTTGAGAATACATAGTGTGTTCTAAATTCGGCGAATATTTTACTCCTATCATATCTGTACACTCTTAAATATATAATACCACTGCTATACTCATCACGTAAGTACACATCTTAATACCTGAGGAGTTTGGAAAGATAAAACTGTAGAACATATTAATTAGGCGATACATCCGTTTAAGTTGCAGTAAAATTAAGTTAACGAGTACTAACAAACCACACCAGTAAAGGGCGGAGTGCAGAGTGGTCCATGTAAACAGCAGCCGGTCGCGGTGGCAGTGGGCTCTGGACCACCTCGTAAACTGCCCTCCGCCAAACATAAACCAAACATCGACTCTACTTATTAAACTTTCATTCAATCCGCTTAAATGAGACGTAGTTTACTCGGTCGTGGGATCCCCTCGTTACCTCTGCCTACTCCTACTTGATATTCGATACTCGATACTTGCTACTTGATACTCGCTACTTACTCAGTGCTGGGATACGCTACCGGGGATCTTTACGGAATGTCTCTGCAGTTTCATGTTTTGCGGGGAGACTAGATAATGCCGTACCTGGCTCTAATGTGTGAGGAGGGAGGTTTTTTACAGTTATGTCTTTGACTTTACGCCTTTATGGGGGTTAAACAATTAATTTTTCATTTAAAGTATAGTTTATTCTGTGAAAATCATCTTATTTATTTAATAAAGGAATTTTTAATAAAACGATGCTTAGGGTATATTGTAATGGCATTTTATACATTCAGACAACTGCAATATTGTAATGTTTTTTATCTTACAGCTATCTACAAATTGTTATATTTTATAAATTGCATCCCGTAAAAATAGCGTTTTTTTTTGTAGAGTTTGGCGGCTTCTTTCTTCCTACACTCTGTCCGTTCATATAGGCCTCAGGCTTGTGCTTAGGAAGTATCTAGCAAAACTAATCAATTTACCAGCTAGGGCAGGGATTTTCACTCACTAAAGTGCCACTTCTTCCGTGGTTCCGAAGACCTTCGCCTTGACCAAACGCCAGCAACTCACAAATTTCAATAAAGTTTATTTTAAAACAACACAGCTGCTTCTTAATCTTAAAAACTCACAAGTTTCTATTTTAACTTAATTTTAAATTACAGTTAAAATAGAGCACGAATAAAACAACCATGAATATCTTAATATCCACTGGCAGCCCATAAATTAATCCACATTAAACAATTAATTTTCCCCGCATCGAAAGTCAAACGTCTACACAAAATCGCGTACTAATCTAAATGTAATCTTTATTGGCACATCGTATATTACACAAACTTTTCCCTCCCTAATTATTTATATCGAAGGTATCTACATGTCGGTAACATTTTCTGCAAGTGAAATCACCTATTCAGCATTACATAAGTTGCAGATACGCTACAGAATGATCGCCTGACGATACCACGGCGGCCGGCTGCTATCACTGGCCGCATCTAGCTTTCATCTCCACAGGCAAAATTTGACCGGGGACCGGATGCAAAACATACAAGAGTCGGGTGGTGATAGGATCGGAGGACACAATAACACCATTATAATTGACCGGTCCTCCATACTAACACGGCAAGGCTGGGAATAACATAGGGAAAAAGAACAAAACATAGTAATAGACCGAGGTCGGGTTGCATCAACGGATGGCGAGGTTTAACTTTTTTGTACTAACAATTTATAAGATTTTAATGATTTGTTAAAAAATGATTTACTAAAAGAAATCAAATATCATATTTAAATGCACGTTTAAATTCAGTCTAAATAACTGATGTGTTTTACATTTCCATGAGGTTATGAAATAGAGTGTTTGTTCAGACATTTGGTCGCCTCGCGGCCCTCCTCCAGTCTCTTTCTATCGATAATCGCACAATATGTGTATTTAACGTCTTGTATGTAAGTACAGTATAAGTGTACTAATATTTTGCATTGTTGTGAGACGTATTTTCTTCTATCCTGATTAAACATAAAAAACATAAACCAATAAGCAAACGTAAACAAATAACATAAATATGAGTATAAACACAAACATATTAATCCCAAAGAAAAATGTATAGCTACCACCTAATCAGTTTTATGATGATAGACATAAACATTTAATCACTTTAAATGTTGTTTACAACAACATTGATGTAAAAATGTATGGACTTCGTGATATTGTTCGTTGTAAATGTAATCGACACATGTAAATTTAACTAGAACAAAAGTTATTTTAATGTCATAAGATTATAAATATAAAGTAACTAAATTACGACGATATTTGTTCACATGAAGTACTTAAAAATACCATTTCCCATAAGTTTTATGGTTATTTATCTATCTATTTGTTACCTACGTACGTACTTTGTCCCCTAAACGTATTTTATTACGCAATTCGGGTATAAGGTTGCAGCTCTACCACAGAAAGTTTGACAAACACCCCACGGTGCGAAATGACTGTGTTAGTATCCAGAGATATATAAAGCCGGCGATGCAATGAACATAATGTGCCACCAATCTGCATGCAGTGGTCTCCCCGGCATTCCGAGCGGGCCGCAACACTTTACAGCGTGGATCGCTGCCCAAGGCTGACAATTAGCCCAGCCGCCCACCCAATGGGGCATTGTTTACAATATTATAAATTTAATGGTGTGTCCTGTTTGAGTGCAATCTTTCATTATGTACATTTTAAATATGTCACCCCCTTCTGTCCTTTTAGCGAATTTCCCCTATAGGGAAGAAGCTATTACTGTAGGTCTCATGGTAAGACTTAAGCCCGAGACCATGATAACTTTTCATTTTGAGGTCCCCAGATGCCAAAAACACCATTCGTTCAAGTTTTTATATATGTATATATATATACATATATGTCCGTAAGCACGATAAAAAAAGGTACGGTAAAAAAGGTCCGATCTTAACGAAATTTGGTACAAATGTGTAAAGTACCATTTATTTGAACGAGTTCGAAAACCAGATGAATCGCACCATCCGAAGGGGGGTTTTTGGGGGGTTTTGTACCCCAAAAATGAGTTTTTTGGGGTTTTCACATGTAATTTTAATTTAAATCAAATTTTAATTTATACCATTGAATTCAGCTTTAAAAAACAAACAATTTGGTATTTTGATCATTGCTCTACGTCAATTGGTTACCGAGATATTGAAAGTGCTAAACACAGTACGTTGTCTAATGTTATTCTTATGGAGAAAAAGAAAAATTTTATATCTCGCTTATTTATGAACATAAACTAGCGAAATTTGGTATATGGCTTGATCTGGTTGTGGTTTATTGTTGTTTGCACAACAACAAAAATTTTTCGCCTATGGTTCCTGTAGCAGCAAACCTAGGTACTTGGCCCCCATGTTATTCTTATGGAAAATACTTAAAATGTTATATATCGCTTATTTATGAATGTAAATGGATGAAACTTGGTATGTGACTTCACTAAGATGAGTTATATTGATATTTGCATAAAAACTCATTAATTTATGTGCCTTGTTGCAGCAAACCTGCGTACTCATCCCCAATGTTATTCTTATGGAGAATCATTAATATTTTAAATATCGCTTATTTATGAATACATTTCCTATGAATCCTGTTAAGTGTTGTAATGTGTTATGTTATATATTCATTGGAAATTCGCTGAGTATGCAGGTTTGCTGCGACGGGGGTATTTACTTATATTAATGCAAATCTATTGAATTACTACTGCACGTTAGTCTATTATTGCTAAGTAGAAGAACGGATAATGCTTACGTTCAAAACATTAATTTTAATATCTCTGTAAGACGCCGACGCAATAGGACATATTTTAAGGCGAATATGAATGAATTATGAGTGCCCAATGACCAATGACAGCTAGACCCAGTATCGAACTTTCACAACATTTCCTCAAGATTACAAAACAAAACTGTTAATCACTATCCAAGATACCGGCACAACTAGGGAGAGTTTTAAGGCAAATTGTGAATGTAGAATGAGTGAAATGCCGTCTGAAACTTGGTCACTAAGACAGGTAAATTCTTTTGTCAGGATCATTAATAATTAGCACAATCGACAAGGGCAGCTGGGTCCGCAGATAAAACCTTCACAGGAAATACGAAAATTTTTGATTTTGCTCAGGATCGATCTGGTGAACCTCATACTGTGAGGCGAGGTCTTTGGCCATCACGCTACCTAGCTAATCATGTTTTAAGGTATTTCTTTGCTCGGAATCGAGCAACAGGTCCCCACTCTTTTATATGTATCTGCAATTTGTACGTTTTCTTCTAACTTTACTCAAAATAGAAATCACCCGATAATATGGACGCATATGGTGAAGTGAACAAATCACTTGAGTACTCCACATTGAAGTTAAATCAAATCATCACTATTCAAATGTTAATTTGAGCTCCTTGACAATATGTGCTCCGTTTAACCGTTAAATCGAATCAATAAAATGAACAAATTTTTATTTTAAACCCCTCAATCACCAGAGGACCTAACAGCATTACCACGCATGGTGTCCCCTAATCTCCGTGGCAATATCGCCCACCCCACCGGATGTCCGGCAAGTGACCGCTCACAGCCAGAGTATTGTCCTAAACTCGCAAATGGAGTGCATTATCGGATTATCCGGGGGAACGGTCTCAACCCTTCCCGAATTCCATAATCACATTGTTTTGAAGTCCGCGTGGCACGCCGCGAGCTAGGTCCGGTGTCCACCCCAACCAGATTGTGGAAATTGAGTTGTTTTGATTCTCGGGTGAATCCTCGCTTCAATTTCCCGCGCGTGCTCTAGGGGTGGTCATGGACGGAGTGACTAACGGATTCGGGTCTAATTGGGTTGTTTTTCGTGCTGCACGGCAGGTGGTGTGGAGATGCGTTGGAACAAAGGTCCAGATGTCGTGTACGTGTGGTTTACCGTCTAGAGCCAGGGGGGCGGACGCCGGGCCCACGGACCAGCTGACGGTGGCTGCCCTGCGGTCTGGCTGGTGCCACACGACCGCCCTAGGGCTCTGCCCTACTGGCCCCTGCCCTGCACGGCTCGCGTGTCATACAATCTGTTCAGGCTCCATAGTATCTGGTTACCCATTTTCGGCGGCGTGCACTTGTGTTTTTTCCAGGTAGCTTGTGAGACGGCTAAAATATTCGGTCAGTGATTTTCTTTATATTTTTATATTGAAAAATACATCAATTTTATCTGAGGATCCTACTCTACCCTTCGGATAAATATAGTTTACCGCAGGAAAATATCAGAGTTTTGTAGAGAGCTGCAGGTTTTGTACTGTCCACAGTTCTGTTAAACCCTATACTTTAACATGAGTAAGATTTGCTTGCTTGGTTGTTTGGTTGTTTGGTTGTCTGCTTGCAGCTCCGATCTCAAAAACGTCTCTAACGATTTTCTTCAAAAGTTGTAATTAACTAATTTCTGGGTTAAAAATAACTTATATACAGGGCTCACCACAGGAAACATACAATAATGTAAAATAATTAATTTGAAATGTTAAAAATAACATTGGGCTTATGGAGTTTCAATTAAAACAAAATAATCATAACAGCTGTTTGGAGCAATCAGTGACCTCTCAAAGTAATAGTCATGTAGTAAGGATTAAAATGTGGTTTCCTGAGAGCAGTGAATAAAACAATTGAATGAAGATTACATTAGAATGTTAATGTAATAAGGAAAATGAATAAAAGGGAGATTGAGCTATTATAACAACTAGAGTGCCCTTAAACATGAAGAAAAAATGTTAATGAGCTAAGCAAATCTGCTCGTCAGTCTGGAGACTTGATGAAAAATAACTCTATGTGCTCTAAACAAACTAACTGACCTTCCCTGACCAAATCTCGGCCCCCATTGTATTTACATTAACACTTAGCGAAATATATAAATAACTATTAAAGCTTCAGAGCCATTTTAAAAATTATTTTAAAATTATGAGTTTATTTTATGTAATTTTTGTTTGTTTTTAATTTTTATAAAAATTTTGAAAGGTTTTCAAATAAAATTCAATTCAAAATATGAAAGAGTAAAAGGTAGATGTTCTTGTTGTCTTACATAATACTTAGTTTTTTATTCTATGACTGCACGGCTATGCTCGGTTTAACTGGAGCTTCAAAATAAATACTTTTGCTGATTTTTGCTAAGGGCAAAGCGGCCATTTATTTAGAACCTAGAAAAAATAATCAAAGGAACACAAACATTAAAATACTTTTCTGCATCTAAAATAAAATTTAGGCTAAGATAACTTTTAAACAGTCCTGAAAAACTTAAATGTAATTTAACTTTATTGCTTTGTAATTAAATTAACTTTTTTCAGGCGATTTAATTTTTAATTTCGTTAATCTGTAACTTAAATTGATAGATTTCATTCTTTGGGATTCCATAATATATTGGCTATTTCATTAGTCCCCCACAGATGACAGTGGAATCAGTTATGCTGAATCCAATTAAATAACGAGTTCGCACGCAGCACGCTGACGTGAGGGAAGTGAATTTCCACATAAAAACTTTTAAAACTCAAAATCAGTGTAATAACATACATTTATTCCAAATTTTATTGAATTCTGAAAACAGTGATTTTTTGGCTGTTCTGATGCTCCTGGTTTTATTTACCTGCAAAGCTGGGAATACAATTTTGTGCATTATAATGTTAGGAAAAGGTCCAGACAGGCTTCAAAGTAGGCGTGGGTTGCTGGGGATGATAAAAGTACTCTAACAAAGTAATAACAGGTTTTTATAGATTAAAATCCCCATAAGACAACGTACTGTGTTTAGTCGATAAACATTTTCTTTAATAACTCGGTAAATATGTATGCTAGAATGACGAGAGAGGGCTTAAAATTTGCCTCACTAATTCCCATCTTTTTACATGCATTAATTTTACATACGGGTTATTTCTGGCCCTTTTTGGGCCCAACAACTCAAAATTTGAAAGATTAATCCCCAAAAAGGGGTTTAGAGTTTTCAGATTGTTTTGCCCAACGAACTTGTCCAACTGATTACAGAAAGGAATGCCCCTACCAAATTTGAAGTAAATCGGACAAAAAATGTGACCGCTAGAGTGCAAACGCACATATATATATATATATATATGTATACAATTTTGAACTACCCCCCAAAACGTGTTCAGGGGGTCACGTTAGGAACTTCTATGGTGGTCCCGGGCTTAAGTTTCGCCGTGCGGGTCATGCTAATAGTTCACTTTACAAAGGAAATTCACTAACGAGCTGCTTCCATACCGATCTTACTGTTTTCGTAGGACTAATATTGATGTCAAACCTTACACAGTTGTGGAATATATTTATCCCTAATTATGTCTTGTTGAATCATGTGCCATAAATATGAAAGTCTCTGAAATGGCTGATAAATTATATTTTATACTTATCTGTAACAGATACAACAAAATTCGTTCAAGTATTATGTCATTATTTTTGAGCTGCGCAAAACGAGAAAAACATTTTGATTTTCAAAGGAGTCCACACACAGATGAAAAAAAACTTCTTGTTTTAAAACCATATAAACTTACATGCAAAGGTAATGATGTTATTTTCAGTTTAAATTTAGCATGTGGCTATATTTTTAACAGAACTATTGGGCATGAAGAATTATTTACATCAGTTAGAGAAATAAGAATTTTCACGAAAATCTAATTGCAAGTTTTATGTTTTGACCACCATAACAATTCATGTGGTAAAATCTGAAAACACAAATTTATTACAACAGACAATAGTACAAATTATACAAATGTTATAAATACATTTAATTACAAAATTTCCATATTTATTTCGTCAAGATATGAACTTGTGACACTTTCATTCATAGCTAACCTACCATCACGAATATTAAGGAATTATTAGTGTATAATGGATGTATTGCCTTGTAGCCTTGTCCAGGCTTGATTCTAACTTAGATCGACTGATTATTTAACCAGGATCATTATTAAGAGCCCAATGAATCTGGCAGGAGGATCCAGTTTCAAGTAGTAAGAAAAAAGATCTCCTATACTTCTACTTTTAACAAAGTGAATCATGGTATTAACATCCAGCTGCCTGACATTTGATTTAAATGTCTTGTAATCAAAACATAGCCAAACTCAAGGGCGAAATCATAAAAAAAAGTAAGAAGGACATTTACTATTCTAATAATTACAATTTCAAACTTTAAAACACGTCAACCTCTACCACTAGCTCTGACCTTGCCACAACGTAAAACTGAAATATCCAAAGGTTTTCACATTCTACCGCACCATAGTTGACATTCCTACTCTACAAACTGCATAACTTCACAAGCCATAAACTCCCAGAGAGAGTCAAGCATCCGTAAGATACAAACCTCCAGGCGAGATCTCCACAAGGGTGGTACCAGTAGATTACCTGGTTGCCGAAAGGTGTAGAGGATAGCGTGACTCGTCGCACACTCGGAAACCCAATACGGGTTATGTAATGTGGCGACAAACTACCATCCGATGGCCCGGGCTCGTGGGTGGCTAAAACAGATCACCTGCCTGCTGTCTTGTCTGCCTTGTCTGCCCTGCACGCGACTGGGGACTTGTGGCTCCTGTGTAAAACTTGCCTACTGCATGACTATCGGCGGATAAAGGAGGTATCTAGGCTTGTATACCCTATTGATACCCTATAGGTTTTTATAAACTGTTTGTTTCCTTTTCTTTCTAGCTTGGGGCTGGCAGCTTCTGGTTTTGCCATTTTCTACCTGCTGCGTTCTAACTTGTGGTATTGCATTGACCCTTGAACGAAGACGTTTAAATAAAGACTATCAAATTCAATTAGTGATAACCTTCTGATAACCCTATTGAATGGTCAAATTAGCATCAACTGCCTGTTTCCTTGTCATTCCTCTAGCTCGAGACAGAGAGTGTCTTCTGATTTACCTGCTGCTTCCTAATACTGCACCATGGATGACAAAGATACGCCTTCACGTAGCCTCATAGCTAAACTCAACTTTTATTAAATATCCATTAATTGTCTGTTGTCTATTCTTCATCTAACACGAGACAGGATGTTCCCTTTTGTGGATATGACACCTTTCAAAATTGTAGTAATATAAATACAAATGCATTAGAGAATTTATAAATTTTGACAACTGGCCCTCTTAATGACATTATTAATAACACCATCAAAATGAAAAAATAGTATCTAGGATAATTTCCACTCTGTCATACATATTGTACTGCTCCTTCTTCACGTCCCGCCTAGTTGTCCAGTCCATTCAAAACCATATGTTACAAGTCTTATTTTAAGTGTGACAAATTTGAGGTAAAATTATCTTAAGTGAGACAAATTTAAGGTCAAATAAAAGTTATAGAAATATGGGAGGACCATTTGCGAACATAAGTTGAGAATATTCGCGAAAAAGAAATAATATCTTGACAGAGGTAAGAAAGTAGAATTAGGTTAGGGGTAGGGGCAAGTGAAGTAAGGATGTCTTAGTCAGTCTAAAAGTGACTTTACATTAGAATGGTAATGAGCCTGGTAAAGATATTTAGTACATAGAGAAAATCCGATTTCAGGAAGAGAAGGAAATATAACGGATGAGAGGAAGGAGAGATGACGAGAGGGAGAGAGAGCGAGGTCACCGGCGTGCCGGGATCGAGAAACAAATAAACAACTGATACATCGTCGCGGCCCGAAATTAAAAGCTGCAGACTTGTTTCCATGAGTTATCGCGGGCCAGACTTTTTAATTAAACAACAGCTCGTCCCGTCCATTGACGAAAATCCCCATAAAATTGAATGGACGATTAAGTGAGCGCGATACCCTCGCTGATGGTCCGCGTCAGTCGTCCCCGAGTCAGTAATTAAAACCGGGCGCAAGGTAATACAATCGGGACAATTCGTGAGCCCTGCAGTACTCCGACACGGTCACTCGCGACCCTACATCCTAATCCCCGTGGCAATTGTCTTCACCCTCGCAATATGTACAATTTATGCTCGGCCCGACACAGATCGTGATTAAATACAGCCGGCTGTCCGTGAGGATTAGTTTTTCCATTTACATAAACGCCTCAACAAGGGACACAGTCCGGATGCCTTTACACTTTACAGGTTATGTCACCTCGGATGATTTAAAAGGCTTAGGTGAATTGAAATGAAAAGCGTCGTTGACAGTTAAATAAAACAAAGTGTGTGTTTAAAAAGGTTTCCATGCGGTGTTGATGACGAAAGAGAGAATGTCTCTTTGAATAGCAGTAAATTATTCCAGCGTATCTCTCGCAGGCTTAGTGTACCGTATCTTATCTCGCGCTCACATTATTTCTGGCAGGCGGAGTGTGTCATATTTATATTTGCTTTTCATTACTCATTCGTGTTTTCAGCCTGAGTTAATTACAGACTGTTCTAAGAAACAGTAAATCACATTCTGAGAATATTATTCGCAAGAGAAGGATGGCTTTATCAAGTTAGATAATAATGTTATGTTTTTAATCGTTAAAATATTTAATTATTATAATGGAATTAAGAGACAGTAACATTTTTATTTATTAAGTGTTCATGTTAGTTAAATCTATATCACAACCGGTTTAATATCTTGATAATGTTACAATATTTTCATGGTCTATAAAAAGTTAAGGATTTTGAATAATATAATTTTCTAGTGAGATTTTAAACTAATCATGTTTTTTATTATTAAGTATTTGGTTTTATTTGTAAAATTATGATTCTAGGTTTTATATTTTGTTCACAGTAAACTGCAATACATTTCTTATGCTGACGAAATGTATTTGAGAAAAACTTGAATACAAAAAAGACGATGCTTCGAACATTTAAAACAACGTAATCATAAGCCCTAACTCGCTTTTCACTTATGAGGCTGAGTATAAACACAATATTATTCTACAACGGAGGGTAGAAGAAGTTTTTTTGCTAGCCAGAACTTTGTAGAGGGCTTTCCAAATAGTTCTACAAAACCAGATCAACAAGCCAACAACAACAAGTGTAGAAGTAATTGAGCCTTCATGACCTACAGCAAACTAGCCATAAGACGTAGTAAGAGCCTAGGATATCAGCACATTGAAGCTCGCTTGAGGGAGCTGGTAGAGTGTCAAGTTGTTCAACGTGTAGCACAGTGTTAACATAAAGGCGGTCCAAACACTTCTCACGAACAGGCCTGAACATTTGGCTGAACCTTCTCCCGAATGTTCACTGAACATTCCAACCCATATTTTCCCGTATGTATTCAAAAGTTCGTGTAGCTCCCACACTTCTAGCGAATCCTCCGAACATTCGGAGTACGACCGCCTTAATGCCCTCATTTAATCGACACATTAAATTGATTAAATAGCATTCACACGTTCCATTTAAGTACTCCATCCTATATCAACTCATGTCATATATGACTCTCGGTGTAAGAATGTATATTTAGGTGATCTCAAACTCCAGGGGAGATCTATATGTGTGCAGCAACTCTAAACCAAACTATTAAAATTCTTCATCCAAGGAAGAAAGCACATCGGAACAAATAATTTACAATTTCCAACAATCGCCAAGAGGAGGCAACAATTGTTAAGCACGATATTTCCAAACCTCTTAAACCTGAACCGAAGGCAGTACGTTGACCTACTGCAAATAAATACTGACCTAACAAGAATGATATTTCAACTTTTTACACCCCGTCGACTCTCGACATTTCCATCCAGACTGCAGCGCGGAGCGACGTGTCGAAATGAATTGTTTCGCGGGCCGAAGGTTGTTTATGCAGTCGGTCCCGATAAATTGGCAGCGGACAAAGGTGGTCCGGGGACGTGATGTAGTAACTTACCCACGGCCGTAAAGCAACGGCCTATAAGCGGCCAACACGACCCCTTCAGCATACCGAGTGCTCATTATTTTAGCGCTTTTTCCAGCCGATTTTTCCGCGAACTTCTCCGTATTAATTCATTACAGGTGCTGGGTTTTCCTGTCTTGTGAGTAAGAAACTCCATAAGTCACTATGGAGATTTTTTAAATTTATATTTCGTCAATATCTAGAATAGCGTAGATGAAATTTGATAGCGTGTCAACTAGTATTTCTTGTAGGGGGGGAGTGTAACACAGATTTGATTTTAATGAGCCTCACGACTCACGAATAAAAAATAAAAAAAACATAACGTTAAAATAATAGATTAATGTTTTACATGAGTGAACAAGTTTACTCGAATTCGAGCAGGTGTTTTCCTCTAGTTATACGTAATTTATAAGATGGATTTACTCAGATCGAATTAGGCTTAAAATTTTAGTTCCATTTCAGTAGTAATTTTATCCTCGTTACGTTTGACATACGATAATTTCTTTATGATGTGCTCTGTTTTGTTAGCATGTGCAAAGCTGTAAATAAAAACAAGAACAATCTGTTTTCCGTAATAGTTACATTGAAACTTGGAGGCATTTGGGGCAAAGCCTTAAGTACGGATGTAAATCATAAAAGATTGTTTGCATATATACACTCACACCTCTTTTAATTGACATATTAAGTATAAACATCCGTATTTACATAGATCTAAGCCTTAGATACATAAGATACAGGCAAAACAAGCTATTAAGGTGTTATTGACACGTTGAGCGACTACTACGACATTAGCCGCCTTGGCAAGTCATTGTTACAATTTGTTTTTCTTCTTTAAATATTGTCGTGAATGATTGAACCTGTCATAATTAACTTGTGAAACTGAATCTAAACTGATTTTGGTTAGAATGTTAGTTGTATACGTCAATCTTAATTTGCACAGCCGGTTAGTACAGATTCGTGAACAACATTAAATAATTTGCTCTAATAGTTTCAGTTCTATAGGTTAGGTCAGACATATTGTTTAGTGCAATTTTATTCAAATATACAAATTTGTTCTATAAAGATTTAGACCAATTCATATAGATATAGCACTTCATTCGATAGCTCTTCACTGCCTCCTTGGGAGCGGTTCGGCGAGCTGCAGCTGATGGAGGCCTGTTCACCTGAAGAAGTTTCTTCCATGAAAGCATGTCTTTCAATAATTCATTCATTCATTATTGTTGCTTGCTTGGTTATTATATTGTTAATACTTGTTTAATATTTATTTTCCGTCGTTATTGCTTGTTTCTTTTCAACACTTTGTGATTATAGGTATATTCAATGTTCAATATTGTTAATATTTGTTTAATATTTATTTCTTGTTGTTAGCTCACATATTAATTGTTGTTATTGCTTGTTTCTTTTTCAACATTTTGTGATCATGCATTTATCTTGTCTAATTTTGTTGGCCATCTCTGTATTATGAATATTGTAAAATGGTATATGCCGTTGGTGAATAAATAAATAAATAAATAGATCTGACAAATAAATGTGTTTAAGCTAGTCCAGTTCGACATTAAAAAGGGTCCTTGCATGCAAAAGGTCTTGTTGTTCTAATTCTTTAGTATGTTGTTAGGACCTATACCATAAGTAAGAAACCAAGTTTGCAGCTTCGAAAGACCTGTGCTACTGGCGTAGTAGTAAAAAAAATAGTCAAATATTTCCACTTTTTCAGTTCTTGCTAAATATCTCCGAAAGTATGCCTCTGACAGAATATGTTGTCCGATCCTTTCTTAAACTGGATATTATTTTCTGAAGTTTGAGAACATAACGACTTAAGTACGTCCATTATTAACTAAAATAAAATACTTTAAAAACTTGAAAAATCCAAAAAAATCAACCTTTTTGTTATGGTCTGTTTTTTTAGACTAGGCTCCTATTGTCAAAAAAAATAAAAACTGTATATCTCGCTTATTTACATATACTACTGACGAAACTTGGGATATGGCTTCATCTGGTTGTAGTTTGTAGTTTTTTGCTCAAAACACCGATTTTTTTGCTGATGGTTCTCGTTGCAGAAAACCTGGGCACTAAACCCCAATGTTACTCTTATGAATAATATTTACAATGTTATGGCTCACTTAATTATGAACACACATTAATAAAACTTGGTATGTGGCTTCAACTAGTTAAGTTCTATTGATATTTGCATAAAAACCTATTTTTTATATTACTGGTTGCAGCAAATCTGCGTCCCCCCAATGTTTTTCTTATGGGAAAAATTAATAGGGGGTTTAGTTTGTTAAAGTATTGTATATTAGTAAGTAATGGACGTATTAAAGTCGTTATCATCTCAAACTTTAGAAAGTTTTGTCTAGTTTAAGAAAGAATCTGACAATATATCCTGACAGAAGCATACTTTCAGAGATATTTAGCAAAGACTGAAAAAAGTTCAAAAATTTGACTGGTTTTTGGCTATTACGCCCATTGATTAAAATACGATTACGCCAGTAGCACAGGTCTTTCGAAGCTGCAAACTTGGTTTATTACTTGTGGTATAGGTCCTAACAACATAATACAAAATTATAACTACATGACCTTTTGGACGCACGGGTTTTTATTTTGACTGGACTACCGGTATAGCTAAATTGTCTCTAAATATGATTATAAAAGGGATATAAAATGCAGATAGGCGATCGATATAACATAATCTTTTTGCAAACTTAAATACGTCTCGTGAAGAAGGGATCATTTAATTGGCTGTGCAAAGTTCAACAATACAATTCAGATTGCTATAGGTAGTTTAACTTGTATACAACTTTTAACATTCAATCGGTGGTTAGCGAGAAAACTTACAATAATTCATAGTAATGTGTCTACTTTACTGTGCATTTATTACACCATACCTTTATTCTTAACAGGAACTTGATTGATTTTAATCCAGATTCCTCATCCCAAATTGTTCCGCTTTTCCACTTGCTCCTCCCATTAGTCTTCATCACCGGAAGTTGCTAGACGCCATCTCGGAGTTTTGTTCCATAAGGCCAATGTTAACTTTGTGCCTCCATTACCTCTCACCTGATCGTCACAAACAATTCATTTTGGTGTCAAATTAAAGGTTTTGTCTTCCTCTAGGGAAATACAATGTCGAATTCCTTAATTTGGGTATCATAGTTCTACAATAAATAGTTTAATTTTGAACTGAAACATTGTACACGTTCTCATTAATTTATAACAAAATCCAAATTCGACTATTGTATTTCCCTAGAGGACGACGAAACCTTTAATTTGACACCAAAATTAATTGATTGTGACGATCAGGTGAGGAGTAATGGAGGCTCAAAGTTAACATTGGCCTTATGGAACAAAACTCAAAGCTGGCGTCTAGCAACTTCCGGTGATGAAGACTAGGTTTTCCCCGATCTCAATTGATTATCCGAAATCGTTGAGTTACAACTCAAGATTAAAAAAAAATAGCGATTCCAGTGATCAGAATTTATACCTCAGAAATAATTCATTAAAGAATCGAAAATATTGAACATTCTTGGACTTCGACAGTCACAAAACACATGGTTAAAAGTTCTAAATACCATACAATACCAACCCAGGGTAATTTTCCCGAGTTTTTCTCCAGGGATCGCATCTGTGTCTCGCAGGTGTTGGTGTTAGGACTGCGCCCGGCGGACTCACACTCGCAGAGGCGTTTATGGCATTCCGAAGACCATTCTGTGGGGAGAATGCTTATATTAACCTGGCCCAGTCGACCAACAAATCCATAAAACCGAGCACAGTACGAGGTACAGTCCGAGCCACGATGTTCCTTCAATGTTCGCTTTGTTCTCAATACGTCATGTGAGTTGCTCTGTAAATTTTGCTTTGGAAAGGGTCACTTTCATTGCAATTTGTCATTTAATCATTTAAGGTCTCCATTACGCCATACGATTAACATGGACATTTTAAAGGTCGTTGTATGGAGCCCTTAAAACGGTCAGACCAAAGTTGTTATAGTTTGTAATTTGTTTAAATGATATAAATGATCTAAGATACGACACAGATGCCTACATACAAGCAATGTGTTATCATTTTTCGTGACTGTTATCGTTTAGCAATTGTAAAAAGAACGTCTTTACTTTCATCCGTATACACGTACTTTCGTGTCCGAGCTGAACAGGTCTTCACATTACACCGCCATGCAACTCCTCTGTCCGAGAACCGCGGCTAAATATATTTCACTCATACACTTGTAAAATTTACCCCAGAACTAAAATTCCACATTTCCCCGTTTACTCCTTAAAATAATGCACAAACTATTTGTTAACCCTAAATAAATATCATCAAATCCTCCTTAACCGGTCAGAGGGCCATTGACTCTGCAATTCACTGGAAATTTTTGTTAACTTAAAAACGGAAAAAACTACTCCATGAATAACTTACAAACTCATAAAAACACTAGTAAGCAACCCTTTGTACTATTTTAAGCCGTAATGTGTTATTTTATTTTGACATGATTAACACGAATTTTTAATACGATTTAACTTTTGAGATTTATGTAAATTTTTAACTAAAAATAACCTGTATCAAAAATTATGCGAAACGCAGCTGGTGAGGGTAATTTGGGCTTTAGCAACCACGAGGCGCAACTGGTATATCTCCTTCTTCTCAACTCATACACACATTCCTTTTCAAGTAGTCGTACGACTCCTCCTAGGTACTCCCCGGGTTTTATACCCACGTTAGGACACCCGGACAGCCGGACACCGAGTCCAGCCCCGCCGGTACGTGTCCGAAGTGGCAAAGGTCCGCCCACCTCTAACAAGCGGTCCACAATCCTCGGACCGAGGTTATTACACGATTTGATTTACGACTCCGGTGCGATCCTATCGTAGGATTAAATCCTAACATTGTTTACCACTCGATTTCCTACTTCTGACCTGCCGACTCAAGGTCAGACAATAACGGCACGTAACGGTAACGGCTTCGGACTTATCCGGGAATCTATTCACCAGACGAGCAAAAATTACAGTTATTGTTCAATTACGTTTATCGACGTACTTAGAGCCGGTTTACGAAGCGGCGGAGGAACATTCAATATCGGAATCTATGTGGCTATCTGCGGCGAGAATTATCGTTTGTTTGCTCCAAGGAGTTGCGGGATATTCCGATTATTCGCTGCTGGGATGGAATGTTACCATATCGTTCACAATAATTCGTTATGGTTATATTTTTTTATTTCTACCTTGCTTAGTAACTAATTGCACCTGAAATTAGTAACGACGTGCATAAAATGTAGGGTAACAAATTGGCTGAGTCCATGGACTCAGCCAATTTTTTAAAATCAGCTTATAGATAGAAATACTTATAGAGAGAAGGACTTATAGAATATAATATGGACTCTAAGAATGAACGAGATGGAAAAGAATACTTAACCAATCGGAGTGCATCTTCTGAGCACATGTTACCAGGACGGAACCAAACACAGACTGGAAACAAATTTAAAAAGGGAATCGAGGAAGCTATCTGATCCTATGTAAGCCAACCAACAGTAATTCAAAAGAGCCAACATGGTCCTACAGTGATGTCTAGACCATTGAGAGCTGGTGGCACAACCTTACGCGCCATCAATCAACCTCTGTGTTAAATGTCTCTACGTCTTCATCGCCGCAACCCAGATCTGCGGGGATCTCTAAAAGGATATACGTCCAGAGAGTAATTTAAAGGAATGAAGTAGCGAATGAATAAAATAAGTTTATCCAATTTGCAAAAGATTGCGTAATAAGGTGAATAAGCAACTTGAATTCGTTTTTAAACTTCCGGAGCAAATGATCGAAGCAAACAATATAATTGTAAGAAAAGCAAAAAGCCTGCGGATGATTAAGGGTGATATGGGGCATTAAGAAACGAGGTGACAACGTACCTTCACGACCACACCTTATCTGGGCCAACAATAGTGTACTCCGACAGAACCAACCAACAAAGGAACCTACAGTAGAGTCCAGACCATTGAGAGCTGACCTGACCTGGGGGTAATGTGGGGTAATGAAAAGCGAGGTGACAACGTACCATCACGACGACGCCTTATCTGGGCCAACGGTAGTGTAATCCAATAGAGTGAACCGACACAGGAACCTACAGTAGTGTCCAGACCATTGAGAGCTGACCGTGACCTGGGGGTGATTACGGGTGATGCGGGGTAATGAGAAGCGGGTGACAACGTACCATCACGACCACACCTTATCTGGGCCAACAGTAGTGTAATCCAACAGAGCTAACCGACACAGGAACCTACAGTAGTGTCCAGACCATTGAGAGCTGACCGTGACCTGGGGGTGGTTATGGGTGATGCGGGGTAATGAGAAGCGAGGTGACAACGTACCATCACGACGACGTCTGATCTGGCCAACAGTAGTGTAATCCAAAAGAGCCAGTCGACACATAAACCTACAGTAGTGTCCAGACCATTGAGAGCTGACCGTGACCTGGGGGTGGTTACGGGTGATGCGGGGTAATGAGAAGCGAGGTGACAACGTACCATCATGACCACGCCTTTTCTGGGCCAACAGTAGTGTAATCCAACAGAGCTAACCGACACAGGAACCTACAGTAGTGTCCAGACCATTGAGAGCTGACCGTGACCTGGGGGTGGTACGGGTGATGCGGGGTAATGAGAAGCGAGGTGACAACGTACCACGACCACGCCTTTTCTGGGCCAACAGTAGTGTAATCCAACAGGGCTAACCGACACAGGAACCTACAGTAGTGTCCAGACCATTGAGACCTGACCGTGACCTGGGGGTGATTACGGGTGATGCGGGGTAATGAGAAGCGAGGTGACAACGTACCATCACGACCACGCCTTATCGGGAACGACCGCGGACGATTTTCGGAATCTGCGCACACGGAGATGCTATCGTCGACTTTCGCTGGCACGAATCGTCTAAATGGCACGGATTTCAGCCGCACTACATCTCCTGCCGACAACGACGATCACGAGATGCTATCCTTCTCTAGCAAATTACTCGTTAAATGTCAACCTCCACTTGAGAATCGGAACACCGGCGCCGCGGCGTGTCTCTGGGGGTTGCGAAATACTTAACCTTTCGTTCTTCTGTTTTGCCCCCCACGACCTACTAACGACGAGCACGTCATCTTCCCGTTATCCGAGATTGAAGCTTTGTAGCCTTTTTATAACTTGAAAAATAACCCGGTATCTTTACTTAAAAAAGGGAATTGTACTTAATATTTGGTGTAAGATCGGGGAACATTGTGAACAAAATTAAAGTATGTGTTTATACACATTAATTGACTTTAATTTATTGGTATTTGTTATCATTAGCACATAGGGAAACAGCAGTATCTGAAATTAATTTGTAGAATATTCATTGCCAATAAAGCATTATAGTCAAATTACCTTTCGTTATAAGTAAACAAAATTGTTAATCTCTAAAAATAATAGTTCAAAACTCGATGAGTAACACCTCAATAAACCTCGAAAACAGGCTCGCAAAAAACTTGTTAGTGCAGGACCTTTATTTAATTTAGAATCTTTACAGAAGATAAATGTTGTTTGGAGAATCCCCGCCCTCCGTCAAGATCTCGCGAATCTCGCGTCTGACCTCCGGTTAGATCATCCAACACTTCCTTCTCCTCTGACAAATTAAACAAACGCTTCCACAAAGCAATGATTAATCGTGAACGCCGCTTAGCGCGGCGTAATTGTAAACAAAATTACATGGGAATGATAAAGAGCCGGAAACCGAGCGAATCTGGGTTAACGAGGGAAAGAAACACGTGTTTTGAAAACAGAATACCAAGCGAGACGTTGCGTCGCTGAATACTGTTGCTTGCTGCAAAGCATCAATTAAAAGTCCGTCCAGGGTTCACCATTCACTATTCACCCGGTAACAGCGCCCGCTCCTTCGCTCATTATAGTATAACTGCCGTTAATCAGTTTTTAGGCCGCTACGTTGGTATTCCTGCAGCAGGTGTCGGTTGCGCGGGAAATATTTCCTCATTAGCCGCGCAATGTAATCACCGGGTACGCCGGTAATGCCGTTTGTTATGTCTGGAAAAGCAACAAGAACATTACGAATTTGTTAAATTAAAGATAGTACCTTAATTAAGAAATTAAGAAATACGTTATTGTTTTACTTAACTGAAACAATATCATGGTAATTTGCGATATTTTTCAAATTTACACGTTGGAAATTCAACCCTCTATGAAGAGAGCGTTTCTATTTAACTGTACTCTCTTGAAAACTACAATTAATCATTAAAATTATTGCTGATAACGTTATTAATAGATTTTGGCTGTTTCTGGAATGCTGCGGTCGGTGTGTTTAGTAAATTAACTATAGTAATTAGATCGAAGTGACGGCAAATTAAACTTTATTGCACCCCGAAGTGTTTGTTGAACGAAAGGTTGCACATCTATGGTTGATAATAACTGTGTGAACTAATTATACGGCTATAAACCGACTATAAAACCGAGCTGTAACCAATTAATTCTAAATACCAATGTCATTAGTTTTTAAGCTTTTTTGTTATACTTAATTCCTTGAAATACGCAGCACTTGCGTAAGAAACAAGTTAGGGTACTAAGTATGCTTATTAACACAGCAGTTAAATAAATGAATTATGAACAAGTTAAATGCATTTGCTCAAGCAAACAGATTACTATGTAATGATAAAATGATAATTTATTACAAAATAAACTGACACCTTCTTTCACGATGAAAGCTGCTACAACAAAGGATAATAGCCAATATGTTGTTAAGTATGAAAAAGGTAGTTGTAAGTGATTACATCTAAATTTAGATTTCATAAAGTAATATAATACAAACTATTTTGTTATATGCCAATAGAGTGTTTCAATACTGAGATGAATACTGTAATACGTCACTTTTTTTAATAGTGTTTTTAATTATTTTCCGGATTTTTTATAACAAAAGTAGACAATCTTTGCTGAGTAAATTTATCATTTTATGTGTTTCTATACTTTTTTTCCTAAAATTGTATTTTTTGCTTCGATAATTTGCTCCAAAACTTTACAGAAAGCGAACTCAAGTTGCTTTTTTTCGCCTTATTACGCTATCTTTTTGCAAATTGGGAAAATCATCTTCACTCATACATTAAATAACTTTCGGGACGTTTTTCCTAAAGAAATCCCCGCAGATCTGGGTTCCGGCGGCCAAGACGTAGAGACATTTATCTCACGACTTGATTGATGGCGCGTAAGATTGTCCAATTTTTGCAAGAGAAGCATTCATGTCGTCTTCGGTGTCAAATAATGCGGACGATAAATCAAATTTCGACAGAGTGCGCATTAGCGAGCAGGACAAAATCGCAGACTGCTGTGTATGCGGTATTTTGCTGGCTGGAGCCGCTTTATTAAGTGCTGCGTAAAATTCGTTGGATGTGTTACAACAAATATATTTTTTGTTTTACCTGTTTCATAATTCGTTGATGGAGTAACCGGTTACTATAAATGATAAAATGCCTTTGGATTTTCATCGATTATAGTTTTATATTGATTTGTTTTAGTATGTGGAAGGACAGTTAAATTAATGAATCATTTGAATGCTGATGAAATTCCAATTAAGTAAATATAATGTTAACTATAAGTAAGTACACTGTTCAGTTTTGATTAAACCAAAATTAAATTAGTGGTTGTGCACATAAAAATCTCAAAGAGATTTGACATGCATTGAGGGATAATAGTTGATGTTATTGCTGGACGAATTGTTAATATGCATTACATCTACGAATATTAAATTTGTGTTGTGGAGGTACATCATAAATTAAAAATTTAAAACCTTCCTAAGTAAAACAGACAAGTACATGGTTCTGCAGGGAGTTTAAATGTAAGTAAAATATACTGAATTGGCACTTGGCATAGCTTAAGGTAAATACATTCTGGATTGGACAAGCCCTGTCATGAGCAATTCCCCTCAAATTATTTTCGCATATTCGCACAAGTGGAATCTATTCTGACCAGAGTTTTAATCTCTACACTAGCCAATAGAATTTTCTCTTCCATTTGTTTATACCGTGATTAAAATGGCATACACATGATATAAAAATGCATTAGTAACTCTTTCAGACCAGCAATAACAGTGGGCTACCGTTTCGAGTGATTCTATGTTACTACCTGTTTCTCCCAAACAGGGGTTCAGTCACTTGCTTCTATCCTCTTCTCACAAAAGACCAATGCTAACTTTAAAATCCCATTCCTCCTGATTGGATTATTCGATGTGGTTGATAAATGGCTCATTTTAAACAGCAAACAAAAAATACCCATCGATTTAAGTGGACAAAATTGTAATATCAAAAATGATACTCATTCAAATAACATTTTAAAATATTCAATATTTTCTATAATTGTAATGAGTTGACTATTTATAGAATGAAATTTCTGCTCTGAAATCGATCGTTACTTTTGTCTCCATAAAATGAGCCATAAATCAATCATTTTGAAAAATCATTAGATGAGGGACGGAATTTGAAAATTAACATTGAACTTTTGGGAGACGCAGGTATAAACGCGAAATGTTGCATGACTGGAGCCCCCTCTTAACGTTTAACTCCCTCACCACCTCAACGGATATACTTTACACTCACACTAAAGAATCAGAATAACCAAGTCATTTAATTTAGCAGCTAGCCCATAAATTTCACAAATACATTACATAATTTAGAATTTGTTCGATCAATTTTTTCCGATTAAGCTTCGTGTGTCAAGAATTAATGATCTGCTTACTATAAACTCGACATCTGCCACAAAATTGTTAAACAGCAGCACTCCTTTTTCCCTGTTCGCTCAAACATAACGGGACTTTAATATCTCCACATAATTGAGCCCGTGTAGACCGGGGTCCAAAATTTACAAGGACGTGTGGAGAATTTATTCCAGCCAATTAATAAGCTCGGACGGGCGACGAATGCAGAGGTCCCGCACTTCGCACCGACCGACATAACATAAATAAGCGAACCGAGTTTACAAAATATATTAAATCGGCGACGGCTTGAGTTGGGGCGGTAAACACGGTCGGGATTAATTGGAATCACAGCTGGCGAGCGGTTCAAAGTTCACCTACTTTGTCTTAATCAAGTTACATTCGCCTAAGTAGTCGTTTGGCGGGTTTCCGAGATATTAAAAACATAAGCGTGTTGGGGCCGGGGGAACATCCGTCTTGCGATCGCGCCTCTGCCTCTGCCTCGTGTTGCCTTATTATCGGACTGGACTCCGCGGTTTATCATCGGCTTGGATTTACTCCGCGTCCGATTGAAATCCGGACAGATGCGGGAAACACTGACTCGCGGGGGTGATTTATGGTTGTACATTTAGAGGGAGGTCTCTTGGAGTTTTAAGGTTGGGCGGACTAAATGAGGTGTATACTTCAGTTTTTAGATTGCATAGAAATACTTATGTTTTTAAAAAAATTGTCATTGTCTTTAGAGTCTTCTAAATGGGGATAACATTTTGTTTATAATTACTTGTATCGTATAATACTTCAATAACTAAGGCAATAAGGTTACTACCGGTGTTTAAAAGTGGTGTAAAACTATAAATTATCTTAAATGTCTCTTGAGGCTTGAAACATTTAGTTAATACTAGTACCTTGTAGAGACTCTAGCCTCTAACCTACTGTTATGTAATAAATATAAATAAATAAATCAACACCGATGTTTATATTTTACAGCTGATTATAATAAATATGCATTAACGATAATTCCATATGATGATTAGTTCATGTTACAGTTTTTACATTGTTTGTACTTCAAACACATTTTCAAGGAGACCTAGCTGATGTCCCGTTCTCATTACGGGGATTTATCAGACGTGATAAGGTTTACTAGTGAATTTCCTTTGGAAAGTGAACTATTAGCATGACCCGCACGGTGAAACTTAAGCCCGGGACCACCATAAAAGTTCCTAACGTGACCCCCTGAACACGTTTTGGGGGGGGTCGTTCAAAATTTATATATATATATGTGTGTGTGTGTGTGTGTGTGTGTGTGTGTGTGTGTGTGTGTGTGTGTGTGTGTTTGTACTCTAGCGGTCGCATTTGTTGTCCGATTTACTTCAAATTTGGTAGGGACGTTTCTTTCTGTAATCGGTTGGACAAGTTCGTTGGGCAAAACAATCGTAAAACTCTAAACCCCTTTTTTGGGGATTAATCTTTCAAAATTTGAGTTTTTGGGCCCAAAAAGGGTCAGAAAAGCCCCGGATGCAAAATTAATGCATGTAAAAATATGGAAATTAGTGAGGCGGAAGTTTTAAGCTCTCTCTTGTCATTCTAGCATACATATTTACCGAGTTATTAAAGAAAATGTGTTTCGACTAAACACAGTACGTTGTCTTAGGGGGGTTTTACACTAGAAAAGCCTATTATTCCTTTGTTAGAGTAGTATTATCATCCCCAGCAACTCACGTCTACTTTCAAGCCTGCCTGGACCTTCTCCTAACATTATAATACGCAAAATCATTCCCAGCTTTGCAGGTGAATTAAACCAGGAGCATCAGAACAGCCAAAAATTCAATGTTTTTGATTTCAATAAAAATTGTAATACATGTATGTTTTTACACAGATTTTGTGTTTTAAAAGTTTTTATGTGGAAATTCACTTCCCTCACGTGCGAACTCGTTTCTCATTTCTCCTTACGCAATTGAATATTAAGATGGTATTTTTATGGTCTATAATTGAATTCAACTATATCGGTTTGAAACACATTACGCTAGCAGTTCTAATTCTTCCCTGTGCTATCCAGCGTATACTTTAACAGGTATTGGTGTTGCGAAACTCTATACAATGGCACGGGTGAGAGTTAACACGGACATCCTGAGACGAAGCCCTACCCAGCGACACACGCCCGCCCCTCGCCAACCGTGCACACTTAACTCTGGTAACTAGTTCCTTAGCGGCTCTCATCAAATCACTTTTTAACTCTGTCATTCCCCCTCTCACCTCTAACTCACAACCCCCCCCCCTACTATCTCAGTAACGCACTATTTCGCTGTCACGTTGTCTGGATCATTTGGTACTCAATAATAGACTTATATTCATTCATTCATTTTAATTCATAACGGTTAGCTTATTAATAAATTATCTCTTTATAACCTTTTAAGTTTTGTGAATGTAACACCTTTGTGTTGCGTGAAAGAAGATATACAGTCACGATCAATTAACATCTCAATTACAGGGAACCTATTTAGGATCTGAAAAGTATTTTTCAAGGTTAAATAGTTTAATAGTTTCCAAATCTGTTTTTGTGTTCTCAAATCTACTATATGGTTATTTTACAAATTTACTCATTACACTATGGATTCCACTCAACATTTGTTTCCGCTCTCACGCCTTAATCTAACTACTTAACCCATTCATTCGATTGCTCTCTTTAACTTTTCCCTCCATAATTATACCTCCTTATCCACTCTTTCCCTCGATTTAACTTCTCCTTCATTCTGTCTCAAAACCCATCCTTTCACTCATTCTCGATCTACCTCCTACAAAACCCCTCCCTCAGGCTATGTCTATATTTACTCTCCTCCCCCTCAAAACCCATCCTTTCACTCATTCTCGATCTACCTCCTACAAAACCCCTCCCTCAGGCTATGTCTATATTTACTCTCCTCCCCCTCAAAACCCATCCTTTCACTCATTCTCGATCTACCTCCTACAAAACCCCTCCCTCAGGCTATGTCTATATTTACTCTCCTCCTCCTCAAAACCCATCCATTCACTCATTCTCGATCTACCTCCTACAAAACCCCTCCCTCAGGCTATGTCTATATTTACTCTCCTCCCCCTCAAAACCCATTCTTTCACTCATTCTCGATCTACCTCCTACAAAACCCCTCCCTCAGGCTATGTCTATATTTACTCTCCTCCCCCTTAAAACCCATCCTTTCACTCATTCTCGATCTCCCTCCTACAAAACCCCTCCCTCAGGCTATGTCTATATTTACTCTCCTCCCCCTCATAACCCAAATACTCCCTAATTTCTCCTCATACCCATTCTCATTTCACTCCCAACACACCTTCCCTCCCCCTCTCCTCTCCCTGACACCCTCGCACACGTGCTCTTACACGGACGCCTCTAACAATATCCCCGGGTATAATTAAATTTGCCGCTCGCCCCCACCTCCTGCGAGACAGTGGGATTCACATTATTGGTTTTTTACGTAGCCGTCCGACGCGATCCAGTTTACAGTGTGAATGTAGACACCCACTGGAAGTTTGTAGACACCCACTCGCCACCCTCGCGCGTGGGAATACAACTGTAACTGGATAACTGGAGGCCGGGCGGCGGTGATGCGCCCAGCTGGGAATCAGCTGTCCTGGACATGAGGTGATTGTGTACGGTGAATCGTTGGCGGGTAATACTGGTCAACTACTAGTGTCGACCGGGCAACTTACTCAAGGTTATTTCAAATAGGAGCTATTATAATGGTTTGCATTTGATGGGTAGCACAGTGGTTAACGTGCTCGCTTCATAATATGAAGTTCGCCAGATCGATCCTGAGCAAAATCCCGAGAAAATGTTGTGAAGATTCGATACTGGATCCAGCTGTCATTGGTCATTGGGCTAGCCTATTAATTATTGTTCCTGGCTTATAAATAATCAGCCAGTCTTAGTCAGTAACAAGGCTTTACAAGGCGTCTCACCCATTCCACACTCATCATTCATTCATATTCGCCTTAAAATATGCCCTAGTTGCGCTGTCGTCTTACAAAGAGAGAGACAGAGACAGATGTCTTCAACAGTCGGAAAAATATTGTAGCCTATCCTACGACAACTAATTTATGCAACAGTTGCAGTGAAACAGGTTGCTAGAATAATGGAGACCTTGAACTTACCAAGTGTCGTTAATATTATTTATCATTCTGATTAAACCTGGAATGTACCTACTTAAGTGTATACAAACATGTATACATAGACCATACCATTAACAAAGGATTTATTTTATCATTATTATTTAAGTTGTTTTCGTTCATGAAAGCTTGAATACGATGTCGGGGTAACATTTGTTTAGATACATTTTAAATCTGTAAAACTGGTAACAACTATTTTTGATGTCTTCCTATCATAGGGGAGTGGTGGTCTAAAAAGGAAATCGCCAACTGCAGAAGTCGGCATTTGGCATTGTACAAAACAGTGGAATAAACGCGCTACTAAAGCAGGCAGTCATTATTACTTAAAGACCAAACAGCATAAATTGTTAACCTATTTTGTATCACTATGCATTATATTTCAGCATCGTTTTGAAAAATCACAGAATGTGATAATCTATTTTAAACCTCATTATACCCTGAAATAGATATAGTTTGAACGAAGGATGTATTTTTAAATCAAGTAAGCAAACAAACTAGAAAACATTGCTCCTAGGACGCTAACAATGATTTACCATTTAGAGACTATTCATTGACTAACCATCTGTAAAATAAAAACATCATTAAAAACAATTCTTCTTCTCTTAATTTGTAAAAAACCAACTCATAAGCCCCGCGGTTATTGAAACACACAAGTTCCTCTCTACAAGTTTCTTACCGAGCGCGGCCATGTGGAGGTAATTGCGTGAGATTACACCAGATGGCGTGAAGTTTGTTTTGCCCCGGAACCATTACCAGAGTCGCGGGCACAATACATATGCATCAGTCACAAAACTACGAGCCGAAATAGACACAAAGCACTTAGGCGGCTCAATATTGTAGCGTGTAGGCTAATGGGCTCCGTCTGCGAGGGGCTGATCTTGGGTTTGAATAATAGAACTACCCGGCCTAGGCGTCGATTTGCTGCCGACATGTACACACATGTACACATTAGCGGGATTGGAAGATACATGGAGAGTCAAGTGTAACTAATTGTTGGTAGAAGCAGTGTTGATCATTGAAGCATTTGTATTTCTTATGAGTATGTAATTCTATTTAGTTTTTGAACTGCTACCTGATGGTTGAATAACTCAAACTATATTGGTTTTCAACAGTGTTTTTGACAAATATAAGTAGGTTTTGGTATCACTTATAGATTCTATCTTGGATGGACTTCAGTTCAAGAGGTCACGGGTTCAAATCCCGGGGTGACCACAAAAGTTTGAGGAATTTGGACCGCTTTCCCTTAAAAGCATTTAAAGTATGCTCTGAACAAAAATGTAGCTGGTTTTGAAAAAAATATAGAAAAAAATAAAAACAATAACTTAAATATTTCTTTAGTAATTCGTACATCATTGTGCAGAAATTAAATTAATGTTGTGTAAAGAGATTGAATTTTGTAGTAGACTGCTAAAAAACTAAATGAAATACATGCGCTAGTTGTAAATAAAAAATGTATTATGAATCTCAAGATCATTCAAATTGCATTCCATTTGGCATGCTACTTCTTAACTTTTGCGTTTTTGCTTATTCATAATTTTCCAAATCTATTTGTTTTCCCATTTATATTTGTTAAGCTCAGTTTACTTTAAGTAAGAAATTAAATTTTGTAAAAAGCTAGGTGCGTTACAACACTGCAGAGTAAAAGTGCAATGTTATTTTTGAAGCTGATATATATATATGGGTACTGTTGCTTCCAAAATGTACTATTAAAGGTTTTGTAAATTATGCATAATATGAAGTATTTTTCATTTCATATTTTAAGTTACACTTTTTCAGGTATTTAAAAACCATTTTTCGTAATTCCTTTGGATCAATTTAGAGGCATCCATCCTTGTATTCGTTTAGCTGTAGCACATTTGACTCATCTGACGTGAGTCACCCTGTATGTCTCATTGTTTGTTAATATCCACCACAGTCGCACGGTGATCAACTGCTTGACCCGCCAAACCTCAAAGGCTTAGCCTTCCGTCAGTCTGGAACCGGTAAAGAATCACCCTCTCCATAGCCTACGAAGACTCATACTTCATTCTTTCTTTGAAGGATCTGAAACATAGAAAGTTGCAATGGTAAAAGAATAAAATCTTTTGAACCAAACTGCATGTGAAATCTACATAAGCACTCAAAACAAAAATGGGCACAGATCTTAGGCGAAAACCCAGTACACATTACGATAATCAAGTTCACATATAAATAACATGAAGTTGTCTCTCTTTTATTTGATGAGAATATGATCACTGTTTGAGACGAATACCCAATTCCGTTATTGCATAAATCACTGGAATCGTCCGTGTAAATATTTATCACAGATTCAAATTTATTCCGCTCCATTTTCCAGCGTGTTCCCGCAAAACCAACAAACGCCGTTCCGTGAGATTCGGCTCATCTGAATATAACAAGTAATCTTAGAGCGATTCCCGGAATCGGCCCGGGGTATAAATCACCGCGGACAAAAACGAAAATCAAAACCCACTCGCGATGCATAAAACAAACTGCTTTATAAATTCCGGCCGTAAATTAAACGGAGGAAGAAGGACAGGTGAGATAAGAGGGTGCACGGCGGTAGCGTCGCCGGGGCCGGGATTATTAAAAGGGCTGATTAATTCCTAATAGGCTGAGGGCCGCAGCCGATGACTCTGATCAAACAATGAGCTGGTTAGCATACATTTGAATAATATGCAAACTAGGGACGCACTAATAAATTCATGTCGTGTTAGCGTTTTCTGGGTGTTTGTACTTGTGTTCACCTCCAGGTTTTCACACCACGAGCTTTTGGACGGACCACGTGGTGACAAGATTTGAAAATCAGCTGTTTCATTGATTATAATCCGGTTAGTTTTGTTTAAGACAACGTCGAGAATTTATAGCTTATAACAAATTCATTCATTGATTCATTTATATTAAACGTCACACATTAAACGATTCTACCTATTTATGATTCTTTAAGGGAGTATTTAACATATGCTTTTTTAAACAATTGTGTTCCACTAATTTATTTATTATTGTAGTCAGGAGTAAACCAGTGTTTATTCGTTTAAAGAGAGAATCTGTATTTAAAACGCTAATTTTGAAATGCATGTATTCAAATAGAAATCCCGCCGTGCCAAATTTAAAAGTGTTGTCGTGTCAAACCCATAATATATTACATATCAAAAGTTTCTTCATACATGTAGGATTTCCTATGAAAAATGATTATTTGATTTTATCAGGTGATTACATAAATTATGTAAAAATGTGTTTGCAAATTTTTAAAGTTCATCAGATAACCTGCATAATGCACAAACAACTGATTTTCGCTCCCGACGATCTTTTCCGTTTAACTGGGATCGTCAGGACAAGAATTATTATTTTTTCTTTATAAACAGTGTCTATGTGAGACTCGACCATATTGTCTTTTCAAAATGAATTAAGTAATCGATGCTGTTACAAATTCTTAAAATAATAACAACTCAAATGCTTTTTAATATAGTTTTTGTAAATTTACTTGGTTTACGACTGTATATTTAAATCAATAAATGTTAAACACATTAGCGGGTTAAATGTTAAAACAAGGTTTGTTTTGTGAACAAATTATGTTTGGATTAATATTTGAAGGTTGAAAACGGAATAATTTTATATTTCTTTTTAAAATTAATCTCTAAATTTAACTTGTGAATAAACCTTTCATAACGTCGATCTGTTTCGACTGGGTTTTATAATTTGTATTAATTCTAACCTCTATGCATCGGAATTGACAAATCAATAACCCCTCGAAAATCCCTTTCTGAAAGGTTTACAAAACGTGTTTTACATAAACTAAATCCACTCAAGCATAAAATAATGAATGTCCAGAGTCCAGTGAGGTTCCCTGTATAATCACGGTCAGCTTTGAGGCTCATGCCACTAATTGGGACCGCTGAACCTCTTTGTTAATTCTCTTTGATCTGTGTTAATTTGTGGACGATTGTCGCCACAGACACTCCATTGTCTTGTGTTCTATCTGTTAGTGGTGACGACGTCGTCTATGAATATGTGATGTAGTAGATTCAAACGGGAAATCTACGCCCTGCTGAAAATGGTCCATAAGAATATTGTTATGGATATCAATACATACGTGCGTTTGGAACACGGATATCCGTAATATGGATATCAATACAGATCTTATGGACATCAATAAGTCATGAGTTACGGACATCAATATAAGGTATACGGATATCAGTATACAAATGTTACGGATGTCCGTATAGAAATGTTACGGATATCAGTATAAAAATTTTACGGATATCAATATGAGACCTATATGGATATCAATATGAAGTCAGTCAATTATAAATACAAATTAATTTATAAAAATCATGTATATTAAGATGTTTCTCCTGTATAAATGTTACACAGCACAATCATGTGACGCTCTTCTTCGTACTTCTTAACTGAAGCTTTAATATCTTGTATTAAACAACATTTTATTAAAACAAAAATTATCCCAAAGATTTGTATAGTGTGATGATGGTAATTTTTGTAAGTAAAACCTTATTACTGTAGGTAACAATACATGAACAAACTAATTGTTTGAAGAGTATAAAACACTTATAAAATCTGCCAACTTATTTATTTACTTTTAATAAAGATTAACAAATACCTCTATCACCTTACAAAAGGGTTTCTGCAATATTTAAATAATTATGTGATGGGAATTTGGTGAGAGGATACATATTAATGCCAAAAGTACTGATAATATGAACATATTGTAACTGTACCTTAATATATCTTAAAATTAAAGAGTGTCCTGGAATAGGATTTTTCCGTGCATATTATACACTACAATAAATTACTACAGGATTATAACAAGATTTTTATTAAAATTAGGAAATTACAAGTATGTATACATATATCTTTGGTAAAGAACAGCCAATCAATTAACAAGCAATGAACAATCAAACAAGAACAAAGTAATAGCACAATCAGACATGTTACTTAAACAAATTCGGTGAGAGGGAATAATTACAAAAAATGGAGAACTTTGCTATGAGAATTATTAAAACTGTTTAAGCATAGTAAAAAGTTAACTTATTTGCTAACAGCCACCAAAAACCACATCAAAATGTACCAATTAATTTACCAAACTTAAAATGTACCGTACAGTAAACCTCGTTTCATCTCTTGTTTGATGACAGTCATATAGTAGTAACTCTAGGTCAGTGTTTAGTTTCGTTTTTCAATAAAATCAATTTTATCTTTATTGAATATTTGTTAAATCAATAATTAACCTCCGATATATTTTTACTATTAGAATTTACCTCGATATTCACATTTTATCATATTTATAATAGGAATTTCATTTTTAAAATAAAAAGTACCAAAAGTTATTTAAGTCTGTAAGGCTTTTTACAAACTTGCAGGTGAAAAATTAATAATAAGTCAAGTTCAAAACCATGTACTCTAAAACAAATAAGCTATGTAGGCTACGGTATGTAATAAAAACTGGATTATAGAATATTGAAGAAGAATTTTGCTTAACGTTTAAGAAAAGGAAAATACAGGTTTAAAACTAATAGTGTTTAAGCGATTTTTTAATTATGACCTTATAAATCTATTAGCAAAATTCTCAATCCTAGAAAACATTAAATTCCTCCGGAAATTGAATTTGAATATATAACATTGGGTTTATGAATTTAAATTAATAACCAAACAATCTTAACACATTAATGTAGTAATTTTTTCTATTCGCATAGCCTACAACAGGATCCGATTAGTGGTTCACTCTAGTAGGAAATCTGAAACTATTGACTGCGAGCAACTACAGTTCACCCCGCTAGGGTGCGGACTGACTATAAACCTATTTAACACCGCTAGGCCACTGGTCGTGATAGCCGTATGGGCTAAGTCGTGGAAACACTTTGGCCAGGTGTTCTTACGAAGCTCGTGGGTTCGATTCCCGCTCACGACCAAAACTGACTAGTCGTGCAACTCACAATGAGTTAACGGTCTGTGGCAACGTTGGTAGAAGGACCCAAGTACAGCAAACGGTGACAGGCTTGCTTGGAAGCCATAGAATGCCGTTCAATGTTCAATGTTACATGTCATTATTTAGAGAATTGTTAATAGACAATGGTTTTATGTACAAATATTTATATTATTGGGATCGGATCCAATTCATAGATTTAAAAAATGACAAGTAAGGAACAAAACCAGCTCAAAAGTCAACGCCAATGGGTTGGTACAGAATCTGAGTTACTGTCAAAGTAACGCTCGTATGTGGTAAAACAGAAATGTGGCTTTTCTCCAAGCAAACTTCAGTCCAGAGATACTTTACACTTGAAACAATATATTTTATGAAAAAATAGTATGAGATTACAGAATACCTTAGTCAAACGTACCTAACGTGGAACCTAACGCACCTAACATACATAGCCTAATGTGAACATAACACCTAGGTAGGTAGGCTCTTTAGGCCTATTTTGTCATAACCCAAGACATCAATTTTAAAATTAAAAATTAATTAGTTTCTGATAGCCCATGCCATACGGAGCGGACTTACGAGGCTACATATCAAATTGAGGTAAGAAGTAGATAAAAATCAACATTAAAAGTTAAAATATGTTTTATTTTTTAAAACGCTAATATTTTCTATCATGTTTATCATTAAGGCAGACAAATTTTTATGTTTTTGGCATTTGTGGTTTATAGGGGCGAGTGTGAAGTTTTCCTAAGTTAAAATAAATAAACAATAAGTGTAATAGATTTCACTTTAAAATATTTTTAGGAAACGCAATAATTTTTATCTATATTTTTCATGCCATATCCAAACCCTGCTCCGGTTGGAGTGAAGATGATGAAATTATAGTAGGCTAGGTCTATATAAAAAATTAAAATTGATAAAATAAACATGCCTACATGTCTGCTTAAAAAATATGAAAAGGTTGAAATAACTGAGCTGACTAATCCATCTGTCGCTGCCACATTAGTCCAGAGTGAAGGAGGTTTACTATACATGTGAAATAATATATTACATTAACTGGTAATATTATCATAATATAGTCACATCACCACAAATTGTTCTTTTTCTTCACTCCACCAAAGTTAATTTTCATCACAAGATTGAGCCACCGTTATTCTATGTGAAGTCTTCTCTATCAGTCATATTTTGTTCATTCCTCCTCTGTAATCCCATCATGAGTAGTCTATTCTGAAAAGTTGAAATTAAATTAGTCAAGATAAATTAATTGGAAGTAATGAAATGGCAGAGCACAATGAATCAGCATCAGAAGATACACACACAAAGAGGAAAACAGCATAGTAATTACAAGAACTACTTAGTAACGATTTGTGAATATAAAGTAGATATTTATCAATAATATATTTCATCATTAGTTCCGGTTTTTCAATAATAGTATTTTTCAGCTCTGGATTTGATTGATGCTCAAGTTATATTATTATTTTATAAATATCATTTTACAAAAATTATAAATGTGACTAAGACTTAGCTAACTTATCTTGTTTTGTATTTTCACTTGTCATGTCAACTGATCAAATGGTAGATTGCTTGTATTAATTAACTTACTTAAGTTTGGTTGTCATTTGTACTATTGTAATAAAAGTGTGAGATGTGACCAAATTGATCAAAGCCTATTATTAATGTAATTATCTCATATTTAACATAATCAAACCTAGATTAACCAACAGATTGCTGAACGAACAACAAGCAACCTCAAATTCTTAATGTACAGCACACTGTGGCGGTTAGGCTAGGTAGGAATACTGGTATATGAAACCCTAAAAAACAAGTAGGTAGTATATCTTATATAAGAAAGTTAATCAGAACTGTCACCACAGACTATTATATTAAGTTACACGTCTCATTAATGATTAAAATACGCTTGAAACAAGTCAATAAGAATAATGCATCTTCAAATGTGCAATTATTGCTATCTGCTAAAAACATGATGGTTTCTTAGACAAGTGGATTTAGTGTTATTTTACAAAATAATAATCTGAAAGAAATCACAGATTCATTGTACATAATTTAATCCCACAATGCTAAATATAAGAAATACATATATCATGTACTAAAATAAACCATGTTTATAAGGCTAAAGACAATTTTGAGTAACAACTGCTGATTATAAATATTTCATATAGGTACAATGCATTATCAACTTATATATAAAAATGTATTAAAAAACCCTTAGCTCATCAAGTGTAATATTTTGAGCCAGCAAAACTCCGTCATCATAACAGGCTGGCTATTAGTAATTATAGATTAACTTATAGAAAATAAAGCCCACCTGTGTTTGTTTTTGGGATTCAGTTTAGGGTTACAATCTGTTCTGTTGTCTGCGCTTTAATTCTTCCTCCGGGTAATCTTCTTCTTCTAACCTCTTTTTGAATGAGTCTGAAACATAAATATATAGCCTAAATTATCTCATTTCACTTTATTTCTTTTAATTTATTAGTAGTACTAACTGATTGCATTGTCATGATTGCATTGATAGAATCATGAAAAATTAATTTTAGTTAAATCAAGCTGAAATTTGAGATTGAGGGAATAAACTAACTTTGAAAATTAACATAGAAACTTTTGCCAACATACTTAGGCACTAAGCTCTGGCGCAATATTTACAATCTTGTTTCTTATTGCCTAAGAGTACAGCCAGGAAAACGAACATTCTATCCCAGGATGATTACTGTGTAGGGGCCTATCTGACATAATCATTACTAATATAAATGATACTATCCAAACCAAAGATAGGTAAAAACTAATTAAAGTTTACCAAGCTTTTATTCAACTACGCACTGAGAGCCTAGGCCTACTAAAAATTGTGACTAAACTTACACCACGTTCAGAGACACTGAAAAAGGGTATTTTTAACATTTTAATTTTATACTTTTTAATAAACAGGCTAAGTTACAAGAGTCGTTTCATAAGTGTAACAATATTTACAACCAGATGGTTTTTACGATAACTTATATCGAATGATTCGATAACATATCATTATGCAATATTTTATTTACTAAGAACAGCATTTGACTCCGAGTTATGTTATCAAGATTAGTTCAATTTAATATATAACTTAATTACGTTACAATATTATTTATATTTTCTCATATCAGTAGCTATTTAAATAAATATTAACAAAGGAGGGGGCATTTCCTCATAAATTATCGTCATACACTGATCTGCAGAGCAAGGTTAGGATCTAGTTTACTATAAATATGTAATTAATATTATAAACTAACCTAACCTAACCCCGCAGAGTACTTTAAGACGGTAATTTGGAAGCAAATCCTTTGTTTATTTACATTTAAAATTGTTAAACATACGTGTATAATACAAATTATCCAACATAGCCTATATATAAAATGTATAACAATCATCCAGTTGTAATTATTGGTTAGAGTACGCTTATGGAAGTATCCGTACACAATTTTGTCGTAAGAATTTGCACGAGCTTATCTGTTCCCAAAATTAAGTTAAGGCATAGCATATTCCAAATTGGGAAGGCCTACCTTCATCTATTAGGCCTATGCTGTGACTAATCATTAGTATACAGGGCTTGAACGATAAAAAAAGGTAAATGAGCCTCTAAGCTGCAGCGTGTTAACAATGGAGGTTCTTATGGAGTATACATGACCCCAACTACATTGAGTTAAATTTGCATTTTTCTAAAAGATTTTTACCTCTAGAATCCAGAAATAACATTTCTTTTGCGCGGAAACCATTATTAATTATAGAAAATATTACTTAAAATTATTATTTTCGATGCAAGCAGACACTACTTAGAAAAAGCTTGACCCGAAAACGATAGTTAATAAAAAACGCTACATCTTCGTACGGTACGTGACATTCGAGTGTACACTTAGTACTGGCATGGTTGGTTGGTGGGCTTGCCATGGGTGCTTATTAGGTTAACTAGCTTGGGTTAGGTTAGATTTGTTAGGTTAAGTGAGGTTTGTTGGGTTTTTTTTGTTTGTTTTCCCATCCAGGTACGGTGGCCGAAGGTTTCACAGGTTTTACCGTACCTGAGATAGCAAAACAAACAAAAACAAACCCAACAAACCACACTTAACCTAACAAACCTAACTTAACCCAACGCTAGTTAACCTAATAAGTACCCGTGGCAAGCCCACCAAGCAACCACCCGAATATAAGTATACTTTGATATTATACTCCTAATTAGGTTAGGTTAGGTAATCATAATATTAAACAATACAGTTGCAGTCGAGCAATTTTAAAGGCTTCGAGTTGGCAAACCTGCTCCAAGTAGAAAAATCTGCTCCGAAGCGGAAAAAATAACAAAATATACGTTAACAGCGTTTATTTAATTTCGTACTGTTAGTTTTCATCTTAAAAGTTGTTATTTATTTCTGTTTACTGACGTATAAATATTTTATGAACATATTATAATTATCTCTAGTGGATGATGATTGATCAAACGGTTTTATATGTTTTCTTTATTAACAAGTTCGTAGATTGGAAATCTCTTGCAGACAGTTCCATGTTGCAATTCGAACGTTCCTCCCCTCAAACCACTTTATTGTTTGGCAGAAGAAATTGGAATCGTCCAAGTTTTTTTTCACTTTTTTCACCATTAAAACGGTCTTTCCGCGGAAAAAGATTACTTTTATCGTGTTTTTCAGGTCAAAATCTATAAGAAAAGTGTAAATTTACCTCGATTTTGTTGGGGTCATGTATAATCCATAATTACCACAATTGATATTAAATGGTTGGTAAAACTGCAAATGTTATACTACATGGAATAAGACGATCGTAGAAAGAAGTTGTATGGTTCAAGTCTGTGAAATACTAACTGTGACCCTTGGCAGAACTCCTCGCGTCACAATGCAATCAGATAGTTCTACTGAGTTAAATAGCATCTTTACCCGATATGTTTATTTGATCTGAGAGCGTTACGGTATTCAATTGTTTGGAACTAGTTCTAGCCTATGTTTGTATTTGATTGCTTCTAAAAGCATCTTATGGAACTGCAGCCCTACCTATTTATAGAAGGCCAGATCCACTTAAGGATGGGCTTGTAAGTAAATAGGCCTACACACCGGTTTAGTTTGATCAATGGGTGGGTTCTGTGTAAATATACAAACCAGAAGATATGTTGCAATCGATACAAATATCGACCTGATTGATATAGCTTACCGTATCGAACAATTTCATTCGGTTTTATAGGTATATCGTTCCGCTTATGAAAGTCTACCCTAAACATTTAACCTGGATGTTACCTACTCATTGAGGTTTGACCTAAACTTTGATAATTTCCTTATGTAGCCTATATCTAAGCTGAAGACTAATTTAATATCTAAATTCAAAATGATAGTATCAAAAATAGTTAGGCCTATATCCATTACTTGCTTCAAAACCTCCAATAAGGGCCTTTGGCTCACCAAAGGCTTCCTTATATTGCCCATGAGCCTACAATTAACTATAATGGCTCAAGTCATAGGTCTTAGACGAGGTGGTAGACTACTTAGGTTATATAATAGTTTAGTTCTGACTTACCTGTTAACTTTAACACTTTGGCTTTATGCTAATACCCAGCCAAGGATTTCAGATATTTTCCTTAGGACGTCTCTGGAATCTCTTCCATGACCAAAATCATTCCTTGTGCCTTCCTCATCAGGATTCCAAATTACTTAAATTTCTTGGTCATTTAGATTTTCATCGAGGACTTCCAGTTTTTGTATATAATTCAGATGCACTATATCTGTAATCCCTCCACATAAATAAGTAAGTACTTATCTCACTGAACAAACTTAACTTCTTAATTTGTTTACACACTTGATAAACAACGAACAACAAACAGACAACGAGACGATCCAATTTCAATAATGTGTGTAATGGTTCAAGCAACGGGTTCAAGCCGGCAGCGGCATAGAGCTCATTCGGTAGCGGTTGCTCGGAGCGACTCAGGGGAGAAACGATGGACGACTATGACGTCACTGCTCACAAGCAAGACGTCGTAGTTTTCTTCTTTTAGGCATTCTGCTGCTGTTTGAACTGACATCACAGATCACAGTCTCTGACTGTCAGAATAGGCTTTAGGCATAGTCCATATACATGAGTCGCTCAGTTTTGTCCATACATGTATTTTATTACATAGGTACCTTCAATTATAATTATTCTTTATTATATGAGTGGCCAGATAAATTAATATGTTTGAAGATAATTTGTATGGGGCAGTGTGACACTTATTGTAGGCTCTGCCAGTCTATCATAAATATATTAGTACTCAACGGATAGTACAGGGTACCACTTTTTCATGTCTGCTGTGGCGGTTAGGACTCTCTGGGTTAGTTTATCTTAATAAAAAAAATGGATGGTGTCGGGACAAGCGGAACTCAAGAACACAAATGTGGTTGAAATATTTATGATAAACTAATCTACCGGTAGCCTAACTGCTGTTGCGTGCTGTAAATAATGGTACTCTATATAATTTGTAAATACCAAATAGTCAAACTTACGACATTGTGAAACATCCAAATACATAAATAAACATAACAATAATGCGTAACTTATTAGCCTATTATGTTAAATTGACCAAGCTTAACTGTTGGTCATCAACAGTAAAACTGTTGTGCAGTTAACATAAGCATTCAGATCTAGAAGTGTATTTTAGAAATCAATGTAAGGTAAACATTACAGCAACATGTGTGGGTCGAACAAAAATTTATATTAGGTTTTTTTATTTTCTGGGCCTATGTAAAAAATCAGTTAGGGAAGGAGTTTTTAATAAATTAGGCCTAAATTAGACTTGCCAACTGATTGATTTTAATGTAGGATACTTCACAACCATTTGTATACTAACTCTCAAATAAATAAATCCCTAACTAACGCCAAACAAACGCCAGATCGCAAATGCAATGCAATTGCAAACAAGTGAGTCAGTGAATAAATTGTGCAAACAAGTGAATCCACTTGAAAACTACGACGTCATGCTTGTGAGCAGTGACGTCATAGTCGTCCATTGTTTCTCCCCTGAGTCGCTCGGTGATCACTTTTTCGTCTACAACATTTAGAGGTTGTGACGTCACGACAATATGAAACGGAACAACCAGAACCACCGAATCATCAACCGACCAACCGATTGTTTGTTTTATCGAATGAATCGTTGCTCACTGCCTGATGTATTGAAACTTTCGGCTAAGGCGGCAGGCCTCGGTAGCCCAGTGGATACGGCGTCTGCTCCACGATCGTGCGGTCCCGAGTTCAAATCTTACTTTTGATGTTTACTTTTTGAAATCTGAAATGTGTTTTAAAGATTACTTTAATTTGTTCGGGGTTAAATCTCACTTTTTTTGTTAACTTTTTTAGGTTTGACTTTTATTTACTTATACTAATCCCTTTATTTGTAATTATGTTGCACAACGAACAGCCACCATACAGCGCTCTGCGGAGTTAGGTTAAGTTAGGTTACTATAATTTTGTCGTGAACTGCAACCTAGTTGTTTGTTCACGTACATCCATTTTTAGATCCATTTAACAGCCACCATACAGCGCTCTGCGGAGTTAGGTTAAGTTAGGTTACTATAATTTTGTCGTGAACTGCAACCTAGTTGTTTGTTCACGTACATCAATTTTTAGATCCAATTTAACACTGTATCCACAACTTTTGATTTAACTTATATCTGCTTGAATTTTAATCGAATCACCATTTATGCTTTTCCACCACAAAACAATAACAATCGTAGTTGAAAGTTCATTCGATAAAACAAACAAACAATCGGTTGATGATTCGGTGGTTCTGGTCGTTCCGTTTCATATTGTCGTGACGTCACAACCTCTAAATGTTGTAGACGAAAAAGTGATCACCGAGTCGCTCCGAGCGGCTGCTTCGCTTAAAGCATAGAGTACATTTTACTTTGTTAAACTTTTGGGAGTATATTTTACTTTGTTAAACTTTTGGTAACTGAAAAAGTATAAACACATTTCCAATGTCTGCATTGAATTTAGTTTACTTTTGACCAGATCCAGATATAAGCATAGGCTACATAGGCAGATTTAGGAGCTGTATGCCCCTAGGCGCAACTAGTGGTGCGGGCCATTAGCACCCAGGTCGGTCGGTGACTTGTTTTACTTGTTTCAGGCTTTTGTAAGTGTTTTTGTGAGGTGCCGGCCCTTAGGTGCACGCCAGTTTAGCATATGCTTAAATCTTAGACTAACTACTGTAGTTAGTCTATGCTTAAATCGGGCCTTGCACAGGCGTGCGCCTAGAGGCCCGCACCATACAAAAAATCCACACATAAACGCATTTAAAAAGGGAAACTCGGTAACCCAAAGATTTACACAAATAACTATAACTCCATTTTCTTATAGTTTTTAAAGAAGGCTAATCCTTAAAAAAACTTCAGTTTCAACTACATTGGGATTTGCCTTGACCAATAAGGGAAATATTTGTAATTTTCAACTATTATATATTGGCCCAAATTACAACAATTTTATACTTGTGTATTATTAGAATTATTTAAATATAACACGCCCCCTCCCCTCACCATCCCCTCCCCCTCCCCTCCTCTTACTCTTTAGAAGGTAGAGATTCGTTAACCAAATACAAATTTATAATTTACAGGGCTACCTTTTTAGACATTTGTTCTATAAAATGTTATAAAGTTTACAACATACATCAGGTAAATAGTGTAATAAAGATAACCGAACCATGAGCATGTCTACTTTTAAATTCAATATACCTTGCTGTTCTTTGAGAGTATAGGTATTAATAGATGACATTATTTATTATTGGCTTTAACATTTAAGAGTATCCTGTATCTCTCCTGATTGTAAATATTAATAGTTGATTGGCCATAAACAATACAGTTGTATTGCATTTGAATTACAAAAATAAATTTAAAACACAAATTCTAGCCTAAATTGTGTACAAGTTTACTGAACTTTATTTTATTTTTTCTTCTAAGAATTCATTAATTTTATAGTATCTATCATGGACTATACACCTATACCTATAGGTGTATAGTCAATATTTACAGCTTGAGGAATTTTCTTCATTGCCTTCTTAAATTTGTTATAATTTCTTTCTTTCTTGTAATGCAGAGGACTTTAATAATATAAAACTACTCCAATATACAATAAATGTTTCTTGAAAAGGGATGTACTGTGTACAGGAATTATGGATATTGTGTTTTTACCTAGTGTTACTTTAATTTTTTGTGTTGTAAACAAAATTAAGGTGTCATGTTGTTTAACTAAATTAAAATTTTAATTTACATAGGCTAACATGAATGGACCTGTTAAAATATTGTTTTCTTTAAGCATTTTTTGCATGGGTAGTTTTTTCTTTGATTAGTCTTAATGACAATGACAACTTTTGTTATTTAAATACATGGACATACACTGTAGATGTTTTAAGTTTTAAGTGAATTATATTTAATGTAACACACAATTTCCTAATTGTGGATGGAATGTAATTGGACCCTTCTCAAATCAGAATAACTGCCAGGTGTAAGTTAAAATACTAAAACTAAAGTGTAAAATTACTAAAGTGTAGATTGGAATTTCTTTGATTTGTTAACTAAAATGGGAAAACAACGCCTCATTGGAACAAATTTGTAGCAGTTAGTTTTGAGATGACATACCGGTACCTAATTTGTGGATAAATTTTTCATTTTATAATACCCTGAACATTTAAATTACAGTACTATTGAATCATTTAATAAAAAAAACTGTTGTATTTATATAAAGTATTGTATATAGTTTCTTAGTGCACAAAACCAATAAGAAATTTTTTCAACAAAGAGTAAATTTGTAAAACTATTTATTATTGTCTAAATTAATGTTATTGAAATATCCACATTATGTTTGTAATTCTCCTAAAATTCAATGTCATTTTGTTTCTAGACTATTTAGATTCTTAATTATTCCTCAATATTGTTTACTTTTTTGTTTAAGTTAGTATAAGTCAAGATACCTAACCAAAAGTTTATCATCCGGGGGAAAAGAGTATTATATTCTCATGATGATTTTCAACATACCTAAAGAATAATTAAAGGTTCAATATTTTGATATAAGACAATTATAGAAATAATAAAAATCATATTTCTTTTATTAATGGGCTCAGCGTACGGATATCCATAGTAGGTTATTGATTTATAGATCTATACGTATTGATATCAGTAAGTACTAGCATACGTCCATACTGATCCATATGCAAACCGTAAACTATACGGATATCCATATAATGTGTACGGATTAATGTAGTGATATCACTATCCTCCATCCATACCTTATGGATATCAATAATATGGACATTAAACCTTACTGATATCTATACATCTGTTATGGATATCCATAAATTTGTATGGACATCTATATGTTTTTTTATTGATCTTTATGGATCATTTTCAGCAGGGCGCGCATTGGTCGTTACAAACACAGAGGTGTACATAAATCAATTATATGCATGCTACTGTTCCTCATTATTATGTTTGAGAGGTGATCCAATTTAGACTGTTTACAATCACATTCAGTTTATCTTGTCTTGTAGTCCGTATTTGTACTGTACGATTATTAAAAACAGGGCAGCATTGCTATTTTCTTTATTCATCTTGTAGCCGGTAAAACCCCTTTTCTATTGATAATTTTAGGTAGTTAAGGCACTGCGTATATTGAATGAATGGTTTTATTTAAAAAAATAGAATACAAGGTTTTAATATAAAATATAAAATTAAATTGATCCCCAAATGGGCTACTGCCTGTGGTTGGGGAACGAGTCCATCAGTAGACCAGAGTGATATTTTATACGTACGAGTATCAATTAAAACAGTAATTAGCTATGGACATGCCATGAGCAAATGTGTAATTGATTTTACAGACTGTGAACATTAATAGTAACATTCATATAATATTAGCGAAATAATCATGCATATATTTTTAGTGAATTTCCTTTGGAAAGTGAACTATTAGCATGACCTGCACGGTGAAACTTAAGCCCGGGACCACCATAGAAGTTCCTAACGTGACCCCCTGAACACGTTTTGGGGGGTCGTTCAAAATTGTATATATATATATACATATATACATATATAGACATATATATATATACATGTGTATGCACTCTAGTGGTCACATTTTTTGTCCGATTTACTTCAAATTTGGTAGGGACGTTCCTTTCTATAATCTGTTGGACAAGTTCGTTGGGCAAAACAATCGGAAAACTCTAAGCCCTTTTTTGGGGGATTAATCTTTCAAATTTTGAGTTTTTGGGCACAAAAAGGGTCATAAAAGCCCCAGATGTAAAATCAATGCATGTAAAAAGATGGGAATTAGAGAGGCGAAAGTTTTAAGCCCACTCTCGTCATTATAGCATAAATATTTACCATGTTATTAAAGAAAATGTGTATCGACTAAACACAGTACGTTGCCTTATGGGGGTTTTACTTCAGAAAAGCCTGTTATTCATTTGTTGATGTACTTTTATCATCCCCAACAATCTCACGCCTACTTTAAAGCCTGACTGGACCTTCTCCTAACCTTATAATGCGCAAAATTGTATTCCCAGCATTGCAGGTAAATAGAACCAGGAGTATCAGAACAGCCAAAAAATCAATATTTTCAGATTTGAATAAAAATTGGAATAATTGTATGATTTTAACTGATTTTGAGTTTTTATAGTTTTTTATGTGGAAATTCACTTCCCTCACGTCAGCGTGCTGCGTGCGAACTCGTTTTTTATTCAAGCGACTCGTAACAATCTCTCTAGGGATTTCTCTGATTGTGCCTAACGGTGATGACAGGTGTAACTGGTTCACGTCGATCGTCTTGTACCATATTTTGTGTATAATTTGCAGTCTTGCATGTAAGTGCAGTATAAGCGTAAATATATTTTGTATTGTTGTGAGAAGTAGTTTATTTTATACTATCTGGCCTGACAAACGGTGTCCTGTTCTAATATCATTGAATTAGTTGTATGCCAAAAATGCTCATTCGTTTTCAAGATGAGCTCGTTCGATACGCTCACTAGCCTTTTGTTATATAGAGATAACTCCGACATCGAAAAAAGAGTTTGAGTTGCCATTTAAGTAGATTTGTTATTTCCATAATGAACATATGTTTATGATTTCAAGTATGTTAGATATTTAAGCCTTATAACAGCTGTTTCTTTAAATGAATTTAATTAAGAAAATACACGTGTGACATAATAAATCAAATAAAATACTCCTCCATAAGAATAACATGTAAACTTTAAAGGACCGTAGGGCGCATCCCTTAAGAATTTTCAAAACGAAAATATGACTACATGTTAGTCAGGTATATAAAGAATATTCCTGTAAACTTTCATACCAATGTGTTTAGTATTTTTTTAGTTATAATTGGTGTAACTGACCCGACTTTGTTTTATTTATTTAGATTGTTATGTACAACAGCGTGTATCATTCTCCTCAAGAAATTATTTTATATTATCAACACATATAAATAACAATGTAACTGTTGTACAAAGAGTTATACGGTTGCAGTAAATGTAAGGGTTGGTTTGCAACCAATCAGAGGGTTGCTTGAGCCACAATCATGAGCCAATTTGTAACCAGGTGATTAAACCTTGGCCCATACCCAACTAGCTCTGGCTCTCAGTCTAGAGCTCCTTTGGAATTGCTGAGGCTTGTGGTTCATCACTGGGTATCTTGACTGTAATTTACTTGCCACTGGATGGATCTTCCTTACCGTGGATATTTTCGAGTAATCGCAGAGAGACACCTAACAAATAAAACATTTTAATCCAGTTTATAATGAACGAATCGTTAGTAAAAAGTTATACCGGTTGGGCTAAATTTTCTGGTAAATAATATTCTTTAAGGAAAAAGTAGTAGCTTATGTAAAATTAAAACTGAACAAAAATATCTTATTAGGATGTGTTTTTTTTAAATACCCCCGTAGCAGCAAACCTGCGTACTCAGGGAATTTACAATGCATATATGTGTATCTTAATACCAAATAAAGCCACATACCAAGTTTCATCAATATACATTCATAAATAAACTATTTACGACATTTTAATTATTCTCCATAAGAACAACATGGCGGCTGAGTATGCAGGGTTGCTGAAGCAAAGAACACAAAAAATGGGGTTTTATACAAATATCAATATAACTCAAGAAAGTAAGGCCATATACCAAATTTTATTGATTTATGTTTATAACTAAGGGAGATAACACGTTACTTATTCTCAATAAGAATAAAATGGGAGCTGAGTACGCAGGTTTGCTACTACGGGAACTATCAGGCAAAAAATCGTTTTTAGTGCAAATATCAATATACCACAACGATATGAAGCAATATACCAAGTTTCATCAGGATGAGTTGATAAATAAGCGAGAAATACAATTTTTCTTATTCTCCATAAGAATAACATTGGGCAACTTACTGTGTTTAGTACTTTCAATATCTCTGTAACCATTTGACGTAGAGCAATGACCAAAACACCAAATTGTGCACCTTTTTAAGCTGATTCCAATGAAAAAAAAACTAAAAGTTGACTTTTTCAAAAATTATATATAAAAACTCAAAAACTCACTTTTGGGGTGCAAACCTCTCCCAAAATACCCCTTCGGATAGGTCGATCTGTCTGGTTTTCGAACTTAAAGTCATAAATGCTGCATTACACGTTTATACCAAATTTCGTCATAATCGGACAATTTTTACGAGAGTTATCGTGCACGGACACATATATATATATATATATATATATATATATATATATATATATATATATATATATATATATATAGATATTTTAGCGGCGTTTCGAAGTCGAGGCTGGTTAATAAGCTGATTTCGAAACGTCAAAATGTGCATAGAATTTACAATAAATCTGGAGATATTCGCCGCGTTCCAAAGTCGTGTAATTTGCACCATTGACTTCAAACAGCTAAAATATGCTTTAAATTCTAATAATTTCTTGATAATTTCACTGTGTTTTGAAGTCGTAATACATTTTTTGAAATTATCATGAAGGTAATTGTTATTATTAATTCCTACTTAAAAGGTGGATTGAATGTGCAAGACCGTATTATATTAATACAAGTATTATTTAATTTAAACTTTCCAAACAAGATCGTTGTTGTAGTACTTTTCCTTTCGTCCTCCAGCCTCGCCCAAGAAAGATGGTAGGGTGTATCTGTTTTTTGTTTTACGTCCATGTGTTCCTACACCGTTTATCCGATGGGGTGAAACTTCGCATGGTCAATTAGGTTGCCCGTACGAAGGCTTAAAGCTAATAATCAAAGTCTTAGGACTTTAGAGCTTCGCCCAAAAGTTACGATGATGCTCTTAAGAAAGAAAGGTCTGTTACCTCTAATAATAAAGTAGTAGTTCGTGTGTGTCCAGGTGATTTTGAAAACGAATAATCAAAACTGCTCCCGGACCATACAAAGTTATATAAATGACCAAAATAAATGTTATAGATATTTTTTTGTTTACCCCTAGACCTCAAGGCTTTGCCACACTGGGATTAAAAGCTACCGTTTTATTGTTATGAAGAAAATATTTCTATTTTTCTAATTGGCTTGACAACGGCTCCTCAAAACTGCTCTCGGAGCATACGACGTTTTTGGGGGACTAAAATATGTCGGATACCTTTTTCCCGACCTCAGGGTTCTATCCCACTGGCTTCTTCCATCACTATTCCCGCCAACCAATTTTGACGTGGTAAAGTTCTTTGGATTTGTGTTATCAATCCACATATCTTGAATGATGCCCCTACGCTGGATACGTCCTTCCCATCAACCTTATAGGGCTCCGCCCCCTGAGAGAGTTGCCATATATTATGATTTACGTCCGTTTGCATGATTTTATCCAGGTTTAACTGTCCCATTTAATTATGATATATTTTCTTATAAACCCAAACTTAAATCTCTACCCCATTTCCTTTAACTTTGCCATATTGTTTCCATGACGAAAATTTATATAATAATAAAGAAGTTGTGCGTGTGTGTCCCAGTTGATTTTGAAAACGGTTTCTCAAAACTTCTCCCGGACCATATTGTTGGGGGACTATAATGATTCAGATAGTTTTTCCCCAATCGGCTCCACCCCTCTGGCTTTTTATATTACTTCCCGATGTCCAATTTCGACGTGGGATGATTTTTTTAATTTTTTTTCACAAAGCTACATCTCTTGAATGATGCCCCATCGTTGAATTTCCCCCCCACCAACCTTATGGCTTTGCCCCCTGGCAAAACTTCGATGTTATTCTTTCCGTTTTTTTGCGTGATTTAGCCAGTTGTCAATGATCTAAAATATTTGGATAGGTTTTTTATAACCCTTTATTCGGGGTCCACCCCAATGGCTAAAACATTGCCATGATAATCTTATGGAGAAAAGAGTATTCAAGGTGATTGCGAAAAACGCTCCTCATATCTGCTCCCGAACCATACCATGTTATTGCGGGACTAAATGACTCCGGATACTTTTTTCCCAACCTCAGGACTCCGCCATTCTGGCTTCTTCTTACCGCTTCTCGACGTCCAATTTTGACGTGTGATGGTTCTTTGGATTTGTTTTACAAAGCCGTATCTGTTTAATTATGCCCTAACGTTGGATATGTGACCCCACCAACATTAGCGTTTCTTCCCCCCTTCTCCCCACGGCAATGTTTCCATGTTATTCTCTCTATATTTTAGCCAATTGTCACTGATCCATAACATATGGTAACGTTTTATTTTTGTAACCCCGAAGTTAGGGCTCCGCCCCACTGGCCAAAAGTTGCCATGTTATTCTTATGGAGAAAAGAGTACCCCAAGTTATTGCGAGAAAGCTTTTCAAAGCTGCTCCTGGACCATACAACGTTGTAGATCACCAAAAAAATTAGGTATATTTTTGGTTTATCCCCAGTCTTGAGGGCTTCGCCCCGTTGGCATCAAAAGCTGCCATGTTATTTTTATGGAGAAAATGTTTTTCTAAACGGCTCGAAAACGGCGCCGAAAATCTGCTCCCGGACCATTCTATATTTTTGTGGGACTACTTCGGATACTTTTTTACCAACCTCAGGGATCCACCCCACAGGTTTCTTCTATCCAACATCCCGACAACTAATTTTGACGTGTGTTGGTTCTTTAGGTAAGTTTACAAAGCCCCGCTGCTCTTAAACGATGCCCTCGTTGAATACGTCCCTCAAACCTGCTCCTGGACCATACCACGTTGTTAGTATGGATACGTTTTTCCAACCTGAGGACTCCACCCCAGTGCACTTAAAAAGTTGCCATGTCATTGTTACGGTGAAAAGATTATTCTTGGAGCGACGAAAGGCGCTTGGTCTAGGTACTAAAATGGTATTCCAGTTAATTGTTAAAATGGCTCCTAAAACTGTCCCCAGATCGCCACACGTCGTAGGGGGACCAACTGATTATGGATACGTTATTTTAGTAAGACTCCACCCAGGGCCTTTTCTATAACTTCCAGGCGTCCAATGTTGACATGTAATTGATCGTTGAAATTGTTTTACTAACCCGCATCTACTGGAAAAAATCCCATAGGTTAATATGTATTTTTTGTAATGGGCCCCCCATGTTGAGCACGCCCCCAATCGTAACATAATTTATGAATGTGTTTTAAAAAATAACATGCTAAATGGCCTTTAAGTGGTAATTTAGTACATATACATTCATTGTGAATTTCTTAAGAATAGGTGGTATTTGCGAGTCTACCTATGGAGGTTGACTGTGATCAAGGGAGTTTGAGGCGTTTTAAATTTGTAATATAATATATAATTTGTATATTTATTTATTACAGTTAGTTTTATATGATTGATAAAGGGAGGGTTTTTATATCATGGCAAACGTATGTCAATAATCTTAAAATACAAGTAATTTTGTCGGAAAGTTGCATTTATTGGAAAGTGGATTAATAAATAATTATGGGGTAAGTTAGTTAATTATCAAGTGTTAAGCCAATAAAGAAACATTAGTAAAGGAACAAAAAAGGATTATTGGTCGAGCGATGCGACTGTACTAAAATTATGGTGTTTTCATATTGGATGAATTAATAACTGTACGACATAGTTTATTAAAGGAAATATTGAAACAATATTAAGTAAAAGATTGAATTTTCATAGAAATATTGAGAACTGTATGAATACATTGTCTTTATTACGAACTGTGCACAATAAATCGTTTTAGTCTTGTCACTGAAAGGTGAGATTAATACAACCCTTTTTTCACGGGGACATTTTACAGATACGTTTACCAAAGGTGTTATTTACACAATAACAATCTGGAAATATCAAACTGAAACCCATAAAACATTACAATATTACAAGTGCCATTAAACATCGTTTACACAGCAATTATAGTGAAGTGTTGGTCATTTTAATTTTCTCAGCTTAAATTGTTGTAGGAATATGAACAAACCAAAAAACCTCTTTAATGTATCATAATGTTCTAAAAGGCTCTAAATTGTTATGTATAACCATAACAAAAGTAAAAACTAAATCTACATTTTTAATCATTTGTTTAACATAATACTCTTAAGTATTTAGTTAAAACCTCTAAAATAAAATAAATCTTAATTTTGTATGTTCACTTTAAGAGCAATTCCATTGTAAACGGAAAAATATTAATTTATATATGCGTAATAAGGATGCAATTTTCGTCGCTATTTATAATGATCGCCATCTTGAAATATTTTTAATATCAGTTTGGACAACCTTCAAAAGCACTTCAGAGTACAGCACTAATAGATTTGAAACTTGGGCAATATCTAACACCCATAGTAAGTAATACCACATTTTAATATAGGCAGTATAGGCTACATATATGTTTCAACATACACAGTTGACCCTGTTTAAATGTTTATCAAATACTAAGTTAAAATAAGCTATCAATTAAGTAAAATGCCTATTGAAGTAACTGGCTTCAATTTAGAATTTAGTCTCTATCCTCCCTACCATTAACGTTAAGTTTTCCTTTAATTTTAACCATGAGCAATTATCATAACAATAGGTTTTGAAATACGGGAAGTTCATTGTTTGTTTTTAAAATCTCAAAGGACTAATAATAATCCTTAAACACTGAAACGAACGAAATCGCAAACTGACCATAGTCCTACGCATTTTATCATTATCATCAGTTTATTTTGAACGTCGTTAAGTAAACTCCCTGTGTCTGCCATTTTGACTCCAATGTACTATGAAAAGTACTCAACGCAGGTGAAAGAGGTTGGGGAAGGTAGTCTCTCTGGAAAACCCGAGGGTTCTCTTTGATGCGCCGCACCTGCTGTAAATCAGCGTAGCTACCCTGTTCGGTTTGGGAGGCCTTCAATTTCGTAACGTTTCAAACTGGTCCCATTTATATTTGGTAACGAAGACCACCATCTTTCCGCCATCTTACCCCCAAACCCACCAGAAGTACCGCCCCCTCCTCTCCCTTCTGAGAAATGGGCATGGCATCCCAGGGATGCACACAATCTGTTGCTACCGGAACAACTGTCTACCACAACCCGACCCAAAAAAATTCCCTCGACCGATCCGAAATTACCCGTACGCGTTAAACAACTTAAAAAACGGATAGGCCTAAGATTGCCCTCATTTGCTCTGGTTTTACAACAATCCTACAGTATATATTAATACTCTAGAGGGTTTTTCTTTACAGACATTACACGATAACGGCACCGTAACGGATTTTAAAGTTCGAGGTGTCAAATTAAATATATTTTTACGTAGATTTTCCAATACGTCTCAGAATTTTTAGAAAAGGCCTCACTTAAATAAATTAAAGGGCTGAATTTTCGGAACAGTGTCGCTATCCGACGCGACGGCGCCGGCGCCGGCGGAAGTGTAAACCACGTATTGTTTGAAAGTACGTTATACGCATTATTCTCAGATGTTATCATCCGTTTAAATATCAGATATTTCGTTATGTTTGTTTACAACTGAAATAACCTTTCGTTAGGTACAAACTTGCACGGATTCGAGCAACAGGACAACTAGGTTGTTATTATTGTAATTTTAATTTGTTTAACTTTATAAACGGGTTGAAAAAAATACCTTTCAGAACTTTGGGATACAATTCCTCATATAAAAAGAAAGAACTAAGTTCATAAGAAGGTATGTCCTAAAACTCTTAGTTTTCCTTCTATCTGTATGTATGTGTTCTTTACTTAATACGTTATATCTTATGGATATCGGAAGATATCAACTTTAAAATTGGTACATGTATTACATGTAATAAGACTAATTTTGTTATGGAATATCAAGTTTCTACCTTGTAACTTTTCAAAATGCTGGCCATATTTGTCTTTCAAAGCTAAATATCTTAAAAACCGTAATACTGTATTTAGAAAAACCTGTGCGGGATAAAAATTTGTGTCTTTTCGTCCCAAAAATAATTACATGAAAGTTATAACAATATGTTACAACAACGTCAAACATCATTTTTCTAATGCAAGTCCGATAAAGACGCCTTCTTTAAGTTTAGTTTCTGAAAGGTGTGGAAACTTTTGGCAGAGATTTTGTGGAAACATGGTCCATCTGTAGGTAAAGCCTTTACAAACTGTTTCATGAGGCATAGCTTTATATGTGGTAGGAACACGTTCTTCGGATCTACAAGGTGGCACCCAAGATTTATCCTGATCAACAAGTTGAATTTCAAAGTTTGATAGATAAACCTTTTTCACAAAGTCTGTAATGTTTCATTGGTGTTTTTTAATCACAAACTCACCACAAATATAACAAAAACTGTCAGCAGAGTTTTTACAACTGCGATAATACATTGTACTTAACACTTGCATAGGAAATGTGAAGTGAGATAAGGTTGACTTTAAAAAAAAATAAGCTATTAACAGAGAAATAGAACCAACCTTTTTTGTCCAGCAAATATGTTTCAGCAGTGTTACCAACATCATATACCTCCATTAGATATTTACAACAATTGTTTTAACTATATAAAAGCTATTTAATTCAATAAAAATTTGCTTAATTTAATCAATTTCACTATAAAATATGAAAAAAGTTGGGAGATACAGCTTTTTAAGTATCATATTTGGACTCCGCACCACCTTAAAAACATAAGAATAAGGTACCGTATTTTTAGTGAAAAAACGTGTTCATCGTTGGCCTGTGTAATTGGAGAAAGGTTAGGTGCTACGGCCCCTTCAAGCCACTTGCTATACAAATTCTATAAACGAAATTATTAAGTCTAAATTGTGGCAAATTGCAGGATGATGGGAGACGACTAAAATTAAAGGTCTTGATCCCACAGGGATTCGGGAACAAATAGCAGGATTTTAAGAGTTATCAGCAAACGAGGAATAACATTCCCCATAACAAATGGATGGGGATTTAAATACCCCCGTCACAGCAAACCTGCGTACTCAGCAAATTTTCAATGCATGCACATGTTTCTCACTACCACATAAAGCCGCTTACCTAGTTTCATAAAAATACATAAATAAATAAGTAATCTATAGCATTTTATTTATTCTCTATAAGAACAACATAGGGCAGAGTAAGCAGGTTTTCTGCAACAAGGAACACAAAATATGTGTTTTTATGCAATTATCAATACACCTCAACCAGGTGAAGCTACATACCAAGTTTTATTAATTTATGTTCATAATTAAGGGAGATCTAAAACTTTACTTATTCTCCATAAGAATAACATTATGGCTGAGTATGCAGGTTTGCTGCTACCGGGAAAAATCAACAAAAAACTTTTTTTGTGCTTATATCAATATACCACAACTAGTTGAAGCCACATACCAAGTTTCATCAATATACATTCATAAATAATCAAGATATCAAATTGTATTTATCCTCCATAAGGATAACATTGGACAACGTACTGTGTTTAGCACTTTTAACATCTCTGCAACGGTCGGACGTACAACAACAATTAAGACACCAAAATGATTGTTTTGTAGAGCTAAACTGATTGGTAAAAAGAAATGTGAGGTTTCCATTACAATGAACTGAGGGAAAGCTAAACACATTTTTCCCCTAAGATTAACATGGGATATTTTATGAGCACGTTTTTTTCATTTTCTACGCAACCACTTAACCTAGTTTAATGATTCAAAAAACTATACTATTTTTCATTTTAAGCTCTATAAAATGGTCGAAACCAAAATTAAGTGTTTTACAAATTTGAGGATGAAAAATGCAAAAAACTGATTTTTGCAAAATTGTAAATCCCCATAAAACACCGTTCCCATGGTCCGATTTTTATGGTTTTCAAACTCAAAGTCATGAATGTCATTTTACACATTTGAGCCAAATTTCATCGTTATCAGACTTTTTTTACTCGAGTCATCGAGTTAACGGACACACACACATACATAAATATAAATTTTGTTATTCATACATATTTGTTATACATAGGTGTCTATATGTTATTTTGTTTTATTAGTTGATAAATTTGACAGCAGGGTGGCATTCTAGCTATTCACTGTAATTGTAGTTTTTATGAACTTTTTATAGTTATGTGCAAAACTGAATCAAACATTTTTGTTAACAGCGATGATAGTCTTTATACTCCCTAAAATGCAATTTGTATATCAGTGTAAAAAGGTAAAGATTTATTAATTAAAATGATATAGATGCAAGGATGGTAGTGATTTAATAAAAGTTATGATAGTTTACAAACCTGCCTACTCAGCGAATTTACAATGTATAAATATATCGCATAGGCTACCACATAAAGCCGCTTACCAAGTTTCTTTAATATGCATTCACAAATGAGTGATGTATAACGTTTTAGTTATTCTCCATAAGAATAATATGGGAGCTAAATACGCAGGTTTGCTGTAACAAGGAACACAAAATATAGGGTTTCATGAAATTTTGTTTAAACTCAACTAGGTAAAGCCATATACCAACTTTTATTACTTTATGTTCATTATTAAGAAAGACATCTATATTATTAAAAGAATTTCTTGATTTTTGTTCGGCAATTTTCAACTCCTAAAATAATTATTTTGTATACATGATTGGTATCAATGAAAAGCTCTTACTCTCTAGATGTGCCTTTTGGAATTTTGAAAAAACCTCCAACTTCAGAGCTTTGTCCCATAGTCTTTCAAAGTTCCAATGTTAATCTTATGGAGTTACGTTTTATTACGTCAGCTAATTATAATGTAAATAAAATTGAAAAACCTCTGGCTCTATGCCTGATACATCCCCGTACGGAGAACGGGACACCTGCTAGTAATATTTTACTTATTCTCCATAAAAATGACTTTGGAGGTGAGTACGCAGGTTTGCTGCTACAGGAAATATCGGTAAACATGTTTTTTCTTTTGCAATTAACAATAGACCACAACCAGCTGAAGCCATATACCGAGTCTGGTCGGTATTCTTTCATAAATAAGCGAGATGGTACCTGGGGGCCGAGCTTTGCTCGGGGGAAGGCCAGTCAGTTTGTTTAGATGACTTGGAGCATATTTAACCACTTCTCCCTACTTATAATCAGATTTGTATAACTCATTTGCCTCTTTTCTACATTTTTAAGGAAAACTTCGGTTGTTATTTAAAGCACAATGTCCCTTTGATTTATTTTATTACTCAATATATATGTAATCCTCACTCAAATATTTTATCCTCTGCTCTCAGGAAACGACATGTTAATAATCATAAACAACATGAGTATTAATTTGACAGTTCCCTGGTTGGTTATGAACAGCTGTTACAATTCATTTGTTTTTATTTGAAACTCCATAAGGCGAATGTTAATTTTTGTAACTATTCATTAGTGAATTTCCTTTGGAAAGTGAACTATTAGCATGACCCGCACGGTGAAACATAAGTCCGGGACCACCATAGAAGTTCCTAACGTGACCCCCGATCACGTTTTGGGGGGTCGTTCAAAATTGTATATATATATATGTGTTTGCACTTTAGCGGTCGCATTTTTTCCGATTTACTTAAAATTTAGTAGGGACATTCCTTTCTGTAATCAGTTGGACAAGTTCGTTGGGAAAAACAATCGGAAAACTCTAAACCCCTTTTTTGGGGATTATTCTTTCAAAGTTCGAGTTTATGGGCCCAACAAGGGTCAGAAAAGCCCTGTATGTAAAATTAATGCATGTACAAATATGGGAATTAGTGAGGCAAAAGTTCTAAGCCCTCTCTCGACATTCTAGCATACTTATTTACCAAGTTATTAAAGAAAATGTGTTTAGACTAAACACAGTACGTTGTCTTATGGGGGTTTTACACTAGAAAAGCCTGTTATTCCTTTGTTTGAGTACTTTTATCATCCTCAGCCTACTTTCAAGCCTGTCTGAACCTTGTCCTAACATTATAATGCGAAAAATTGTATTCCCAGCTTTGCGAGTAAATGAAACCAGGAGCATCAGAACAGCCAAAAAATAACAGTTTTCAGATTTCAATAAAAATTGGAATAAATGTATGTTTTTACACTGATTTTGAGTTTTATAAGTTTTTATGTGGAAATTCACTTCCCTCACGTCAGCGTGCTGCGTGCGAACTCGTTTGAGTTTTTTTACATTATTTAATTTTTCTTGGGGATGAGGCCTGTCTAGGACTTATTTTTATCTCAGAAATTAGTTATTTCGAACATTTGAAGGAAATCGTTTGAGTCGTTTTTTGGGATCAGTGTCGCAAGCAAGCAAGCATACAAGCAAACTTAAAAATGCCTTCACAGATAGTATTAAAAGTGAGTTATCATTACTGTTGATATATATGTGGGACGCGGAAATATTTGCTACGGACAACGTTTCATGCAAGGTTTCGCTCCACTGAGGTTGACCTGATAATAGCCCTTTCTTATACAAACTGTCCCAAGAATGAAGTGAACCGTTTTCGAGTGGCCTCAACTGTTGAAGTAGATTACAGGCCTTCCCGCGTCAGTGTGTTCCCTTCAGTTCCCACCAGCGATCTTCCCGCGGAAAGTCCGGTAATAAATTTATAATAACTAGAACGCGACCGCTCCCGCGTCGGTGTGGACGAGGTCTTGGAATCAGAGTAAATAAATGATCGGGATACATCATGTTAGGCCTCCTTGATTTAATTTAGTATTTTCTTGGAACAAAAAATGTTTGAATAATGTTACTGAAACAAGTACTGATTCACCAATCACGCCACCCTTCAGCCGTCAAACGAACTCGGAGCCAACACAATATAAAGGCTGAGACTATTGTCGCAGTCGACTACAGTTTTCGTAGTTTTCGTTCACCTCTCCCCAAGTTGACGCCACGTATAGTTTACAACAGGAAGCCCCAAAAATATGGAAGGTATTGACCAGAAAGGGCCGGCAGCTCCCTTTGTTTCAGAAGGCAACGGGTAAACCGGGAAAGCGCCAGTTATGCGAGGGTCGAAAAATGGTCTGCCTGGCACGCACCGGGAAAGCGCCAACGATACCCCAGGTAGCCGGGTAGCCGGGTAATCGGGCGGAGGATGGAATGTAAACAAATAATTAACGCTACGGATTCTTATTTTCATTTGTCTCTAAACTCATTGGACCTTTGACAGACCATAAACGCCTGTGTAAGTATTCATAGTAATTTTTAAAAAACGCGCCAGTCTCCCCACCCGAACATTTGCATTTTTCTGTACACCTTGAAGGAGGCCCAGATAGAAACCTACATTGGCATGAATACCGCTGAAACCATAGGACCTAAGCAAAGAAGGATGAAAACCATGTGTATCAACGCTGTTGATAGGACATTTTTGCAGCTATAAAACGGATAAATTGATACCTATATTAAATTTCTTTAAGTGCGTGTCTGTGAAGGTGAGCTGATTGCAAATACGTAAGTCAAAGCTTTTAAATAACATCTGATTGTATTGCACTGTACTGTAGGTACAGGTAAATTTGCATGATATAAAATGCACGACAAACCGATAGTAAAGGGAGAAATAAAGCAAGTCTATTGGTTTGAACTGTAAATGAGATGTATGGAACATCCAGCAATACATATAATGTGTACTGCTGGACACAAACCCCTGCGCAGAGATATGTGTCCGTATACGAACATTCATGTAGGGGTAAGTGTCTGTAAATGTAAATAGAACAATAGACAGACACTACCTCATTTTTATAACAGTAGCGATGATTAGTTGGAAATGCTTGAAATTTAAAGATTTTTTCCATAGTCAAGTTATTTTACTATCATTATGTAAACATATATTACATAATGTAACAGCTTTCCATTTACTAAAGTTATTAATTAATGTGGAGTTTTTTTTATTAGTATTGTATGCATATATAACTACTTAGTAAGTATTTTAAGAACATGCAGATTAGTCAAAACTAGATTTTAAAGACCACCGGGGAATTTAAATACCATTTATGGACCGAGAAACCATCCCTCCAATGTTTTATTTCTGGACCCACCACTAGAGGCGAATGAGAAAGCAGCTTAGAAATTCATAAAGGCGTTTTGTGTCGCAACGATCTCGTACAGCGACAGGCACCACTTGAATACAGCACCAAATATGACCATCATTAAGAGTTTAATCAGGCGTTATTACACGCTTAAATACGGCACCAAGGAAATTTACAGGTAGGGTAGAGAGGTTGACCCTCCACAACCCCAAATATATACTCCCTTCATTCTCTTCTCCACCCACCCGACTATTTCAGACCCATCTGCCTCTAACTCTCTCAGTGTATTATATTTAAGATTTTTCTCCGTAAAGCACGTTAAAGCTCCATTTCCCCCTAGGTTTCCCGCAAAATGTATAACAAATTATTTAACTAATTCAGTAACTCACCAGCCGTTACTGCTCCTCGTACAACTCTATAAGTGAATTAACCTTACAAACCTAAAAAAGAGTTGGCTCCTTTACACCCCGTTCTTTCACTGGTTAAGACAAAGAAAAACAATTCTAATAAACTGTATTGGTAAAAAGTATGATAATTTACTATTTTAATCTAGTAAATGACCGGAACGGTAACACAAACTCCTATTTGTTAGTTAGTTTAGGGATTATTGCATCATGGTTGATAATGTAAAGAAATGATTGAGGGGCTTTTAGAGGATTAAATAATTAATTTAAAAATAAAAATAAGAGGAAGATAAACATAATTTGTCAAATCAACAGTTCAAGATGCATTTTTGATGTTTCTTAAAGTGGGCATATCACTCTATTGATTGTGGAACAAGTTTTTCCCCCATTCTTGTATAGATGATAAACCAATTTTTCCCCCATAACCCGTAACCCCCGGTTTTCAAGAGAGTAGTTAGTTGGGGGGGGGGTGAAGGAGGAGGGGTGTAAGTGTTATGGGTAAGAGGGGTGGCTGGTACCGGGTACATGTGTGTCAAGGCGGCCGGTGAAGGGTTCGGTTTCAAGTTAATGTGTTTTTTACAACATTTAAGGGTTGGTGCTGTATTCATGAACCCCGCAAAGACATTCGGGTACATGACTGGTTGATGAGGGTTAGACGTGGGGGTCATAACAACTTGCCCAACGACAATAGGGTACGAGATCTGTCTGGACCGGACGGCCGATTTCACAGTTGCGAAGCAAGATGAAAATTAATACTTGTTTATACTTTTTAAATTACAAAGGGTTTTTTTAAAATGTCTTAAGGGTAATAAAAAATATTCATCTACCTATACTAGTATACCAAAATAACTATGGATTTAAAAACGTTAAAGGCAGTACCGGCACCTTCCCTGTGAAGTAAAATTCACAAAAATATGCAATTTATGTACTAAATTTAAAGTTATAGTCATTAATGTTATGTACTTCTTAAGCTAAACGGGCAGAAAAGTAATTTGTGAGAATATTATATTTTAAAGATTATCTAAACTGTTTGAAAAACAGTAATCAGACATACTTAATGTTTATTAAGACAGTATTATTCACGTGTCATGGGCTCCACAATGTTACAGTCACCAAACCAGCAAAAAAGTTTAAGTATTGTAGATTATCTTTAGTTATTCCCGCCAGCAAAAAAATGAGGTTCTCTTACGTCACATTTTAATAGGAAATTCAGTTTACTAGGTACATTTATTTCGAAAAAACAATCATTTAAGTATTTTGAATTATTTTTCTATGTCGAAGGGTTGCCGAGATATTCGAAGAGTGTGTCCCGGAAGTGAAAAGGTGGGGTCCCTAACGGTTTTTGTATTAACAACACGTGACGAGTGCGCGAGCGTTGCGTAGTGGCGGGCGGGACGATTTGGCGGCAAACGCGGACGTTGGGAGAAATTTCCCTACACTTGCAAAAATGCAGGAGCACCTACTGGGACCAGCGGGCGAGGGGTAGTTGGGAGTAATGTTGGGGAAGAGGAGAGGGAGCACTTTTTGGGTTCTGGAAGCTCCCATTACGTGCTCTTTCTTAAGTGCTCTTTAAGAGCAGTTATTGGGTTTTGGATGCTAAAAAGAGCACTTTTTGGGTTCTGGATAAATATATTTTTATTTATACCGTACATTACGTTGGACTTATGTAATATAAATCAAAGTTAATATCTAAACAGCTTAAGAATACCTGAATAAACTAACCACTAACCGTCAAAAATATTTCTCATTCTATTCAGTGAAACATAAGGTTTTCTAATAACAGTGACTTAATTAGTCATGCTCGTAATTGGGGATCTAAAATCAATTCAAGTATTCTTATCTTAATTGAAGTTTCCGCGAGCAAGGCTTGGCCACGCAAGTACTTAATAACATTAATCCTACATTTATTCTTAATTCGAAATACGAAAGTTATTGTTTTATTGTTTGTACCTCATACATTTTAAATTATATTGAAGTGTTTGTATCGTTTCTTGGTTCGGAGTAACGAACCCAGTACTGGCTCTAGGGCAGTGCGAGCCGTGCTCCAGCACGGGGCGCGCGGGGCGCGGCGCTTTTGGGGGGGCGGCGCTCGGCGCTCATAACGGGTCGTGGAATGCGGCCGTCGTAGTTGGGTATAGTCGCCTTTAAAGGCGGCTTTGAGTTGGGAGCCTGGGGTGGCGGATATATTTGTTAGGGGCTATATATACAGTAGGGGTTGAAGAGGAAAGCCTATTCATGTATATGTGTACGATGATTAGGGGCGTGCGAGTACTCAAAAATTTGAGTATTTAAATAGTCAAATGAACTCAAAGTTTTGAAAAATACTCCAAAGTTTGAGCGAGTATTTCCCGCCAATCTTTGGACGATCGCAACCTGCCAAATCACGTAGTAAATGGCCGCCAAAGACGATTGCACCACGTATAATCGGCCGAAAATTACGAGACATAACATTATGTATTACACATGAATCGGACATAAAAAACTACCTAACTGTGTGGATGGCGACCGAACCACGTTTTATCGACCGTAACTGAAGACATTACATATGAAATAATCTGGAATTAACGTCCTTGCCCCGTAATATCAGCTACAAACGTCGACGGAAAATAAAATACTGTCCAAAAATGACGACTTTACTACGTAATAACGGCCCAAAATATGACAGAAGATCCGTAGCGATTCTCCGGAGATCGGCGGAAAATACTCGCTCAGACCTTCGAACATTTTTCAAAATTTGGGGGCCTATGCCAAAGCGGGGCCTGGGGCGAACCGCCCCCTACGCCCCCCCCCATGTCAGTACACCACCTGGTGCGGGGTGGGCGGCATAGGCCGTCGCGCTAACGTAAAGAATTTGAAAATATATAAAAACCAAACTGATTTTGTAAATTGTTGTATATTATTATTATAAGTTGTTGAAAGGCAATATTTGAAAGAAAGTCATGAACATTCACCATGTTTTGCACCTTCATCATACTTAAACATTAAATTTACATATCAGATAATACAACTTCTGCTCCCCTCTATTCCAAAACGAAAAACGAGCAGCTGTTTTGACCTCTATCGGTTTGTGACAACTTCAGGGCATTCTGATTGGTATTGAGAGTTTGAATAAAACTCGCAGTACGATGCAAGAAATTTGCAATGTTAAAATATAGAGTAACACAATGCAACTAATCGTTTTAATCCGCCCACGCCGATTTTTTTTAAAACTAGTTCCTATAGATGAGGAAAGAAATGGTTTGGAGGCTGGAGAGTATTGAATAGGGATTTGATCTATTTGAGTTTAGTATAATATGAAATAAGGGGGAAATATGACGCACCCTCCTCAGATTCTGGCGCCCCCTTACATCGTTACTTGTAAGGTTAACTCGTTTAGTTTACTTTGAAAAATATAGTTTATCGTTCCGTCTGTTTAGTAACCATTTCAACCACGTTCTTACTTGTTAACTTAGTCATTTCGGAGCATTGAAGATTTAGTCGGAAATGTTAAGAATCAAACATATACTTTTCCTCATTACAGATTAAGATTATTTGAGCTCTGGTCGTGGTTAATTGACTAATCATCTGTATTTCTTACTAATTGGCATTACTTTAAATAAGTTGCGACAGTGTATCACAGTATAGTACTATCGAAAAAACCCATGTTTACACCCAACTTGAGTTTTTAGAGTCATTGGTGCTAAACTTAATTGATCCAAACACTTTTAGAAGATAAGATTCAATATATCATAGAATAAAAAAAATTCAAAATAAGCTTTATAGCTACACACAACCTTAAAGATTAAATACTCGAAGATATAGTCAGTATAACTGAAAAACGTGTTATACATTAAAATCATTAAACAAATATTATATTCAGAAATCATTAGTTTTTTTCAAAAACAAAAATAACTCAACAACAAACTTTGCTGTAGCCTATCCATCGCAAACTTCAGCCTCACAGATTCCACGAACCGTCAGAATCGCGGTCGGTTTTGATCAGCGTTTTGAATATTGTTTTGGTTCCCCTGGACCTGGACGAAATCTTTCCCACGCTCAGAACAGATGTACTGTTATCAGTATGTACTTCACCGTTCCTGCTTAGTTTTAAGGGTTTGTTTTCATTATTATTTCTCTTAAAGAAACACATAATTGTTTTATGATACACAGTGTATTGTGATACGTGGATTACAAGTGTGCACATTTGTTGTTTTAAAATTTTAGATTTTTTAGTTATTTGAGGTTTTTAATTTTTTTATGGCAAAAAGTTAGTGGCGCGGAAGATCGGAAACGGGATACATTTCCAGGACGATAATATATGAAATCAAGATTTTGAACTACACAAGTCTCTTATCTGAATGTGTTCCATTGCTTGTCATTTCAGGTGATTAGCTTAGCACGGAACCAGAAACATCGCAAACGCAACAACAAGCGAGGAAGAGATTAGTTCGTTTCGTGAAATTCCAGTGAGCGGGAAAGTCCCTGGCCCACTGTGGCTGTTTAGGGCGCTTGGGCCCACTTCAGCCGAATAAGGGAGAGAGGCGCGCATGTGTCAGTCTATCTCAGAACTATGGGGTAGGGAGGTTTTGGATTATGGTGGGGGGCGTAACATTTGGTCTTTGCACGGGCGCTGAAAAACTGACGGGCCGCCCCTGAACGAACCTTATTCCATTCGTTGGTCCATACAGTAGATCTAGTGTAAAAAGTAGACGAAATATATTTACCGAAATTTACCCGTCGTGTTTAAGTCTTTAATTAATAATTAAATACATAAATAAGGAGACGTGAAAAAACAGCAAAATAATTATAATTTTGCATTTATATATTACAATTAAAACACATCTGTAAGACCAATTAAATAAATTAATACAACTTATATTGATTTATTTCGTTTGACATTGCTCTTTCATAATCGCCACAGGTTGTGATCCGACATAGGTATATATAACACTGCATGCATCTGACTTAAACAATTTAATATGATAATTATCCATAGATGAAGATATAGTTACTTAAAGTTAAATTCTTAAAAACGAGTTTTCTCTAAAAAATTAGCTTAAATCATGGACTGAACGGTTGACGGTATGGCTGACATTGGGTTCCCCGAGTGGTCAAAGAAATATATAAGGGTCCATAATCCTACTGCTTAAAAAAGTAGTAAGTTCCCCCAGTGGACCGTCAACGTGTCCACCGAGATCGTCATGTCCGAGTTCGTCACATCTACGAAAATCAATGAGCCGTACTAATTAGGGTCGGCCGCCTACCTGCCCCGCCGGGTATGTCATGCCTCCTCCGCCCGAACGGGAACAACTATGCTAGTCACAGATCACAAGAGAACGGCCAAATACCGTTCTGAATCTTTACGCTCAGAGTTTACTGATGTTGGTTCTTCATGTAGTTGAAAATTACAACTAGCCTGTACATTTCGCCGAGCAATATTAAAAGTGTTAAATATTGCTAAAAAAAAGTGTTATTCAATTAAACTTTTATCCCAGATAGGATTTGTTTGTTATATTTATTAAATTCTTAAATTGTAAGAATGTATTTAACATATTTTTAATTAAGTAATTGCGAAAATATCATATCAAAACTATTACAACTTTGGTAAATTTAACCTGACAGCTGTACTATTGTATTTATTTTATCCGCACGAATACCAAGCCCTTGCTAATGAACAAACATGCACAATTGCATTTTTTTAAACTCTATTTGAAATGTAAACAGCAATATTCTTTAAAAATTTTAACATTCCGCTTTATCAGTTGATAGTTGTTCTAATAATGAAGAGCCCGCATGATTTAATAGTTGACGGAGTAAACATCCTGAAAATGTAAAATAAGCGAGAACATTATTACAATTAACACATATAAAAATGCAATGTTATGCTTTGCAAAAGATGAATGTTTATCTCAGCAAGGCTATATACCCTTATCCAAGGTGGTCCTGAGGCCGGTGACCGCGGTGAGTCATTTCCCACCCTTGCATTCCTCTACTCCAGAGGTCGACCACTCCAGATTCCAAATCACAGTTTAGACACCCCTCCCCTTAAAATATGCGAAAGAAGGTAAGTTTGAGAACCAAATTTACTCATTCAGTTTTGGGACACCACCAAGTGCAATCAGTCACGGAAAATGTCCACTATAATTTCTTAAATAACAAATCTAAAGTAAGTTTACATTTTTAATTAAACACTACTACTGTTTAAAGTGTAGCAATTCAGTTCAGGGTCCTGACCTACGAACTAGTTCCAGTAGGATAGGATCAGTCGGCAGTAACCAGCGGTGTTATCAGCCGACCCTAGATGTCCACTTTATATATTTCTATTATTACGTTACTCTTTCTCCACGAGAAGACAGGACTGCTATCCTTCCACCATTTCTCCCCTCAACTCATTGGCATTGACAGGTTCATAAAAACGTCAATTCTTAGTTGGGAATATTTCCCCCAACTACACTTACAAACAACCGAACGTCCAGCTAGTAAACTCCCACTATCATATCAAAACAAATAGGTGCCTCAAACAATGTTCAAAAAAAGAAAAAAGAAACTTGATCAATTAACAAAGTACCAAAGTAACAAGGTCTTTCAAAATATGTATGTTGAAATTTTCACGTAAGTATTCTCAGTTACTTGAGGGACATCATGCTACTCATGCAGAATGCGGTCTCTAAAATGGTGGATTCCAACGGATTTCCAGGTACGGCGGGTGGTCCCTTTACTCCGTACTTGGTTGGAATTTACCAGGCGTGCCGAGACAATGATTCCTTCGCTAGCCCCCCCCCATGGGGGGTTATCTGTTTGTGTCCCGCTTAACTAATTCCCTGAAAGACCGGTCGTTTGTCATCCTCCCCTCAGAAAATTTACAAAATGAAGGACTGATCATTAAAAACTATTAATAAGCTTGTACTGTTGAAAAAAAACACTTTTGCTAAATCTACCATATACGTCGGTTTTAATATTCATAAATCTTAGCACCAGTATAAGTGTCCCAATATTGTAATTCAATAACAATAACACGATAACTTGGAGTCGAAAATTACTAGTAGACATTTATAGTGTTTCATTTCCTAATAAAATAACAGGGCAATCAGATCATTATTAAACATTTTACACGTGAATGGATTGTTAGTTAGTTGTTACGTATGCCTCCATGTGTCCTCAGCTAAATTGTCATCTAATAAAATGATAATATTTAAGTTAATAAATAATAATGGCACGCCCAACGTGCTTCCTTATGGGTGTGCCCTACCTGCCTTCCGCACACTAGAGTAGGGTTTTGCATCCCCCACATTGTAGGTTCAATTGTTAACCAATTAAAAATAATTTGTTTTTAATTCATTCCCAAAATAAGCATCTATGATTTATACGGTTTAAAAACCGTGATTTTCATTCAAACTAATTGGTAGGCCATTAGTAAAGTTTTCAAATTAAGTGTTTTTCTAAAGCTTCCTAACGTGAAAATAATTATTTTGGAAAAAAAGGAACAGCACGAATCCTAGATTGGAATCTGTAAAGTGTGAAACTGCAAATATTTTGGTAGACATCTGTAAAATAACAGTGCGATTGAGGAGAACAAAAAGGTCTGCAAGCGTAAATATGCATGGCCTGGCTTGGTTACAACACCGTACGGATCATTCAGTCTGGGGTAGGGCGCACCTTAGTTTCCAAGACCACGCCATCGCGACCTGTTCGACGTAATATCCACTGATGCGGACGTGATGTCCGCTGCTCGTTAACGTGGTTGTGGTTTCATAGACAGCGTAATTATTTCGAGGGTCAATGCGAAGCTGAGCGTCGGTAATCAGTAAACTAGGCCCACAAGCCTACTTTTTGTAATTTCAATATATTAAAGAGGTTATAATTTAAATTTACAATCCCTCCAAAGCTGAGTTTAAATTTTCTTTCATGCGCTATCCTCACAAAAATATATTTGTAGATTTTTTTAAATAAAAAAATACGGGATTCCAACGAACGAAATCTATTAAAATATAATCTTTTTCTGCTGTGAACACCTTTGACTTCATCTTATGTTAATAGTCAAATTAAATTGTAAGTGAGCTCACAAACTAAGTCGTTTAAACGAAAACGAGGTCACACGCAGCACGCTGACGTGAGGGAAGTGAACTTCTACAAAACAAAATAAACATACACACAAATAATAGCAAATACACAAATAACATATAACTTCAAAAACTGTGTTAAATATAGTCGTATTCCAATTTTTATGGGAATCCGAAAATATTTAATCTTTTAGCTGTTCTAATTCTCCTGGTTCTATTTACCTGCAATGCTGGGAAAAAATATTGCGCATTTTAAAGTTAGAAAAAGGTCCAGTTAGAATTGAAAGTAGGCGTGGATGCTAGGGATGATAAAACTACACCAAAATATGAATAACAGAATACGTTGTCTTATGGGGTTTATACATTGGTAAATACTGTTTCTCATGTGTTGATGTAGTTTTATCACCATGAAAAAGAACGACATGGTTAAATTATCTTCCCTGACTGTTTCATTTTTATTATATAAATAAGAGATTCTTTAACATTTGTTTTATTGTAATGGATACCCTTTTTAGGCTCAAACAAGAGGATTGTGTCTTCTGGTGGGACAATAGACAAGAAAATATAGTTTACAAAAATGAAATAGAACATTTTGAGAAAGGAAAACCTATAGAAATTGGAAGTAGGATTGTAATGAATTATAAAAACAAGTTTTATTACGGGGAAGTTATTGAAATGGAAGCCCAAAGTCACGAAGAAGCAGCAAAGTCACCAACAGACGAGACCTCGTCAGAATAAGATATCACCAGGATTTTTTGTCTCTTAAATTTCAACGATTTCAGATAGTCCTTTGAAGTGGGACGGGATTTTAAAGTTAACATAGGCCTGATTAGAGAAACCGTACAAACGCGAATTGTTGCATGACTGGAGCAACATTATGATATCAAATATGGCTGGAGCAATTGTGGCGTCAAGAACTGGCTTCAAAACGCTGTGAAATCATACAAGTACCACAAGAGATTGTTATTAAACCAAATTATCCAGTGTTACATTGCACTTAGGTCTCCACCAGTTATAATATTTAAGTTTATTTTTAATTTAATTTAAATAAGGTTGTATATGTTTAAAATACATATATTTTATAAAATTAAAATGTTTTACAAATGTTTATGGAGTTAGAAACAAATCTATTTTTTGTGTAAAAATGGGTAAAGATATCCTAACGAAATTTTTTTGACAACTAGGTAACATTAACACCAACACCCAGTAAAATTTTGGAATAGATTCAATGCTACGTTTTGATGGGAGAATATTTCTGCGCTAAGCGCGAATTTATTCCTGTGCATAGTGTATTAACTCAATAGTGATCATTTTATTAGTGAACGTAGAAGGCATCTTTCTACAAATCATCTAAAATTTTAAAAATCTTCTTGTATCTACTTCTAGAATTACAAAATATTTGGTTTCAGTGCATTTTACTTTCTGCAAAAGTATAGCATAAAACGGGTCGAACTAATCTAAACATAGTAAAACCTAATAAAAAATGACATTCTGCACACTTTTTCTCCTGTTACAAAATCTCGTATCTGTAGCCATTGAACCATAATAAGAAATATTCGTAGATTATACTGATTCATTTTGACGACGTCAAAACGCTGCAAATGAATGTAAACATCGACTTTACGTGGATACCTTGTGGTGTCAAGAACTGGCTTCAAAACGCTGTGAAATCATACAAGTACCACAAGAGATTGTTATCAAACCAAATTATACAGTGTTACATTGCACTTAGGTCTCGACCAGTTATAATATTTAAGTTTATTTTTAATTTAATTTAAATAAGGTTGTATATGTTAAAAATACATATATTGTACAAATTAAAATGTTTTACAAATGTTTATGGAGTTAGAAACAAATCTATTTTTTGTGTAAAAAGGGGTAAAGATATCCTAACGAAATTTGTTTGACAACTAGGTAACATTAACACCAACACCCAGTAAAATTTTGGAATAGATTATATGCATCCTTTTGATGGGAGAATATTTCTGCGCTAAGCGCGAATTTATTCCTGTGCATAGTATATTAACTCTATGGTGATCATTGTTTTATTGAACTTAGGAAACATCTATCTACAGGTCATATACAAATTTCAAAATCTTCTTGTAACTACTTTTAGAATTACAAAATATTTTGTTTCAGTGCATTTTACTTTCTGCAAAGGTATAGCATAAAACGGATCTAACTAATCTAAACATAGTAAAACCTAATCAAAAATGACTTTCTGCACACTTTTTCTCTTCTTACAAAATCTCGTATCTGTAGCCATTCAACCAATAATAAGAAATATACGTAGATTATGCTGGTTCATTTTTTCGACGTGAAAACGCTGCAAATGAATGTAAACATCGACTTTACGTGGACACCTTGTGGCGTCAAAAACTGGCTTCAAAACGCTGTGAAATCATACAAGTACCACAAGAGATTGTTATTAAAACATATTTTACAATTGTACATTGCACTTAGGTCCCGAGCAGGTATTATAGTTAAGTTTATATCTAATTTCAATTAAATTAGTTTGTATATGTTTAAAATACATATATTGTACAAATTAAAATGTTTTACGAACATTTATGGAGTTATAAACAAATCTATTTTTTGTTTAAAAATGGGTAAAGATATCCTAACGAAATCTTTTTGACAAATAGGTAACATTATCACCAACACCCAGTAAAATTTTGGAATAGATTCAATGCTACGTTTTGATGGGAGAATATTTCTGCGCTAAGCGCGAATTTATTCCTGTGCATAGTGTATTAACTCAATAGTGATCATTTTATTAGTGAACGTAGAAGGCATCTTTCTACAAATCATCTAAAATTTTCAAAATCTTCTTGTATCTACTTCTAGAATTACAAAATATTTGGTTTCAGTGCATTTTACTTTCTGCAAAAGTATGGCATAAAACGGGTCGAACTAATCTAAACGTAGTAAAACCTAATCAAAAATGACATTCTGCACACTTTTTCTCCTGTTAAAAAATCTCGTATCTGTAGCCATTTAACCATAGTAAGAAATATTCGCAGATTATACTGATTCATTTTGATGACGTCAAAACGCTGCAAATGAATGTAAACATCGACTTTGCGTGGATACCTTGTGGCGTCAAGATCTGGCTTCAAAACGCTCTGAAATCATACAAGTACCACAAGAGATTGTTATTAAACCAAATTATACAGTGTTACATTGTACTTAGGTCTCGACCAGTTATAATATTTAAGTTTATTTTTAATTTAATTTACATAAGGTTTTATATGTTTAAAATACATATATTGTACAAATTAAAATGTTTTACAAATGTTTATGGAGTTAGAAACAAATCTATTTTTTGTGTAAAAATGGGTAAAGATATCCTAACGAAATTTTTTTGACAACTACGTAACATTAACACCAACACCCAGTAAAATTTTGGAATAGATTATATGTATCCTTTTGATGGGAGAATATTTCTGCGCTAAGCGCGAATTTATTCCTGTGCATAGTATATTAACTCTATGGTGATCATTTTTTTATTGAACTTAGGAAACATCTATCTACAGGTCATATACAAATTTCAAAATCTTCTTGTAACTACTTTTAGAATTACAAAATATTTTGTTTCTGTGCATTTTACTTTCTGCAAAGGTATAGCATAAAACGGATCTAACTAATCTAAACATAGTAAAACCTAATCAAAAATGACTTTCTGCACACTTTTTCTCTTCTTACAAAATCTCGTATCTGTAGCCATTCAACCAATAATAAGAAAATTACGTAGATTATACTGGTTCATTTTGTCGACGTGAAAACGCTGCAAATGAATGTAAACATCGACTTTACGTGGACACTTTGTGGCGTAAAAAACTGGCTTCAAAACGCTGTGAAATCATACAAGTACCACGAGAGATTGTTATTAAAACACATTTTACAATTGTACATTGTACTTAGGTCTCGACCAGGTATAATAGTTAAGTTTTTTCTAATAACAGTTAAATTAGTTTTTGTGTGTTTAAAATAAATATATTGTACAAATTAAAATGGTTTACGAACATTTATGGATTAAGAAACACATCTATTTTTTTGTTGTAAAAATGGGTAAAGATATCCTAACGATTTTTTTGACAACTAGTTAACATTAACACCAACACCCAGTAAATTTTTTGAATAGATTCAATGCTACGTTTTGATGGGAGAATATTTCTGCGCTAAGCGCGAATTTATTTCTGTGCATAGTGTATTAACTCAATAGTGATCATTTTATTAGTGAACGTAGAAGGCATCTTTCTACAAATCATCAAAATTTTCGAAATCTTCTTGTAACTACTTATAGAATTACAAAATATTAGGTTTCAGTGCATTTTACTTTCTGCACAAGTATAGCATAAAACGGATCGAACTAATCTAAACATAGTAAAACCTAATCAAAAATGACATTCTGCACACTTTTTCTCCTGTTACAAGATCTCGTATCTATAGCCATTTAACCAGAATAAGAAATAGTCGTAGATTATACTGATTCATTTTGACGACATCAAATGCTGCAAATGAATGTAAACATTGACTTTACGTGGATACCTTGTGGCGTCAAGAACTGGCTTCAAAACGCTATGAAATCATACAAGTACCACAAGAGATTGTTATTAAACCAAATTATACAGTGTTACATTGCACTTAGGTCTTGACTAGTTATAATATTTAAGTTTATTTTTAATTTCATTTAAATAAGGTTGTATATGTTTAAAATACATATACAGTATTTTATAAAATAAAAATGTTTTACAAGTATTTATGGAGTTAGAAACAAATTTAATTTTTGTGTAAAAATGGGAAAAGATATCCTAACGAAAATTTTTTGACAAATAAGCAACATTAAACTTTAAATTTGAAATAGATTCAATGTAACTTTTTGACGGGAGAATATGTCTGCGCTAAACGCGAATTTATTCCTGTGCATAGTATATTAACCAATAGTGACCATTTCTTTAGTGAAGATATGTGGCATCTTTCTACAGATCATTTACAAATTTCACAATCTCCTTGAAACTTCTTCTCGAATGAAAAAAAAAAAAACATGTCCACTGATATTTTATCTTATAGATTCTGGCATAAAACTGATATAACTAGTATAAGAATAGTACAACCTAATCGAAAATGACATTCTGCACACGTTTTGTCCTCTTACTAAATTTCGTATCTGTAGACATTTAACCAATAATAAGAGATATACGTAGATTTTACTGGTTCGTTTTTTTTGACGTCAAAACGCTGCAAATGAATGTAAACATCGCCTTTACTCGGACGCCTTGTGGTGTCAAGAACTTTCTTCAAAACTCCGTGAAATCATATAACTACAACAACGATGGTTATTATAACTAATTACGCAATGTTAAATTACACTTAGATATTTTTGCGGTATATGAAATTTGAAAAATTAATTTGATTTTTATTTATGATTTTTTAATTTTAATGAAACTGTTGTACACCTTAATTTATATGTTAAATACACAATTTGTTTGCATAACGTATATTATATAAATATTTGTAGAGACAAAACCGTTTACGCCAGCGTCAAAATGCCGACGAATGTAAACAATTTACAAGTGCCTTTAAAACACATAATATAAATGCATATATATCTCGTGAAAACTTGTTATACATGTAGCATGAGGTTGTCAAACGAAAATTGTACCTGTACATTACTATGATTTATTATTTTGCTATGAATACCATAATATATATATATTATTTTAACGTTTATACTTTCTGTGTTTAATTAGGACTAATTCCGTATAGGGAGTTTATTTTGTAACGAAAAATAATAGTACGAAATATAGACTTTTATCGAGAACAATCAAAAAAGTCATTAGAAAATCATAAATCCGAAACCAAATATTAACTTACTTCTGTTACTGTATTCAATTATAATACCAACTTAAAACTTGCCATCATTATTTATAAAAAAACAAAGATTGAATTATTTTGTTAACGTAATTTAATATATTTTATTTTTCATTAATATTGTGTTAAAACTATATATAATAATGTAGTATATGTAATTCCACTAATACATGTTGTGGAATTCTTCATTTTAGATTTATGAGGTTGAAAATCAACAAATCCAATTCCATTTTGTCACTATACTAAATTTACATGAAAACTCATACAGTTACATCAAAACATAACGTGTAAATCCACGCCAAATGTCGACGAAAGAATACACTTTTTTAAAATAAAATGATGCTAAAACTCAGTCGCTTAAAGTTGTCGGTGTAAAAAAGACAAAACAATGTAAAATATGTTCTCATGGAACACCTTCACCTTGAGGAGTCAGACTTGTTGACGTCAAAATGCGTCAGCCTGCCTAACTTGACGTCAATAGTCAGTAAAACAATGCAAGTTCCACGATTAAATGAAGTGACGCCGAAATGCAATTGCTTAACGAAGTCGACGTCACAAGGCATTCAAGCGTTCCGGCGTCGACGCCAAAAGGCGGCGAAACAGTCTAAAATCCGTCCTTGTGGCGTCACCTTGTGGCGTCAGAAATTGACTTTGAAACGCTGTGAATTCGTGCAAGTTGACTTCAAAAGGCCTTATACATAAACCTATATATATATATATATATATATATATATATATATATATATATATATATATATATACAGGGTGTCACAAAAAAGTGTGATGGGCTATACAGGACCTAATTCTACATTCCAAAATAAGTCAAAAATGAAGAATAACATTTTTTGGATTTCGGCTTAGTTTAGCCGTAATCCGCCATTTTGTATTTTTGGGAAAATATTTATTATTTCAAAAACCCAATGAGATATTTTTACGAAACTTGGCAAAAGTGTTTACACTAAAGTAAGTAACATTTCTAAAAAAAAAAATATTTTTTTAATTTTCCAAATTTCAAAATGGCGGCCATTTGAATTATTTTATGCCAAATTTCATGAAAACCGGTACCTACATCAAAGTTTTTCAAGACACAAAATTTTTTGTATTTATTATAACAAATCCAACAAAACAAAAATGAATAAAATCGGTTCATAAATAATGAAGCTGTGTTTATTTTAGTAATTTAGACTGAAATTACTTAATTACATTACATAAATTATTACATTAATAATTTCAGTCTAAATTACTAAAATAAACACAGCTTCTTTATTTATGAACCGATTTCATTCATTTTTGTTTTGTTGGATTTGTTATAATAAATACAAAAAAATTTGTGTCTTGAAAAATTTTGATTTAGGTACCGGTTTTCATGAAATTTGGCATAAAAAAATTCAAATGGCCGCCATTTTGAAATTTGGAAAGGTAAAAAAATAATTTTTTTACAAATGTTACTTTCTTTAGTGTAAACACTTTTGCCAAGTTTCGTAAAAATATCTCATTGGGTTTTTAAAATAATAAATATTTTCCCAAAAAAACAAAATGGCGGATTACGGCTAAACCAAGCCGAAATCCAAAAAATGTTATTCTTCATTTTTGACTTATTTTTGCATGTAGAATTAGGTACTGTATAGCCCATCACACTTTTTTGTGACACCCTGTATATATATATATATATATATATATATATATATATATATGTATGTATGTATGTATATATATATATATATATATAAATACAGGTTTGAACTTATGGTGTTTTTGGCATCTGGGGACCTCAAAACAAAAAGTTATCATGGTCCCGGGCCTAGGTCTTACCATGCCGACTACGGTAATAGCTTCTTCCCTATAGGGGAAATTCGCTCAAATTATTTAACATTACATAGAACAAAGTATTAAATCATAAACAATTCATAATAGATCGTACAGGCTCGATTAACAATAATCTAGTTAAATCCACAGTAAAATAAAGTTGTGGAACTTGAATTGGACTCAAGCTAGATCCAAAAGACTCGTAGAGATTTTGTACGTAATCATAATAAGAAGTTCGATTTGTTAACTTGAAAACTTAAGAGGATAAAGTAAATTAATTCTATGGTTTGTTACAGAACCCCTCAACAACTAGATGGGTAGCGAAACTACAGGGCTATTCCATAATCAGAGTATCCCCAGATCTAAAAATGGTGTGAAGATTCAATTGTGAATTAAACAGCTACATGTAATTAATTGTACTTCCTAAGTCTAGGTATACCTTAGGAACATGTCCAGGGTTTGGACCGTTCCTTAAAAAGTGCCTTTGTCGTAAATTTGAGGGAATTCAGACGGTTAAAGTATTAATGTAATATAAATTATAATTCCAACTGCTGATGTAATGCTCTCTTACCAAAAAATCCGAGGACATTGGGATAACAGCGAAGTTACTCAAAAAAACAAGCACAGTGTTTGATATGAGATGCATGATATGAATAATAAAGGTATTTTAAAACCTTACAGAATTTTATTACGTTTATGGTTCTAATATTATACATAGAACTATGCAATTTATGACCACAAAGATCAACTAAACCTGGAGGAGTAAACTATAGTAAACAGAACTGTTCACGAGAAAGAGGCAGTAAGTACTTATGTTGTTTGATGTTTCATTTTCATTTTAATGACAAGCGTTCATTTTGGTGAGAATTCAGAGATAAATATAACCACAGAAATTTAAAACAGGCTAATACACATGGGGAAAACAGTGAAGCACACATGAGGGTAGCAGTTTTGTGACGCTACCGTTTGAAAAGTTAATAGCAAACTTGTGATCAAAGCTAATTAACATAGAGCTTTAACGCGGCCAATTAGCGAGATGGACATAAAAGCTGACATCCTGACAAAGCTCGGTGGTCATATGCTTGCCCATTAGTGTTGTTAACCTAATTAATTATTTTATAAAAAAAATAAACAATTACAATTATGGACTCAAATTAAAATTTTGCTTTTTCGAATCCATGAAAATATTTTTGAATATTTTGTATTTATTTTTTGGATATATAAACCAATATACCAGTAATTGACCTATCCAATCGTTAGATTTACTCATGGTTAAGGACCAATTTGTAATCAGCAGCTCCTGCCTGGACCCGGTCCAACTGTGGCTCAGCTACAGACATGCTCGCCTTGCTACACGACCGAGTCTAGTGCTCTCCAGTCACTCAAGAGGGTTTGTTAACAAAACATTTGTGTGTACTTGTTCAAGTTGAACTGATGATATAATGTTGTTTGAAGGATGGTACCATTAATTCTAATAAAAACTTAAAATATTACTTTTATAGTAATTGATTCTATATTGTAATATGAATAAGAGTGAGTTTTTGATTGTTTATTTGGTTGCTCAACTGTCTCAAAAAGGAGGTTAACAATTTAAAAGATGCAACTTGAAGAAATTAGATTTAGATAGGTTGCATTCATGGGATGAATCTTATTTAGTTATCAATAGGAAATGAGAATTAATTACAAAACTTTAACGGGCTTTCGGAGTAAAGGCTTTCGGAGTTAGGCTTTCGGAGTAAAGGCTTTCAGAGTCAAGACTTACGGAGTTAGGCTTTCGGAGTTAGGCTTTCGGAGTAAAGGCTTTCAGAGTCAAGAATTTCGGAGTTAGGCTTTCGGAGTTAGGCTTTCGGAGTAAAGGCTTTCGGAATTAGTCTTTCGGAGTAAAGGCTTTCGGAGTAAAGGCTTTCAGAGTCAAGACTTTCGGAGTTAGGCTTTCGGAGTAAAGGCTTTCGTAGTAAAGGCTTTCGGAATTAGGCTTTCGGAGTTAGGCTTTCGGTGTTAGGCTTTCGGAGTTAGGCTTTCAGAGTAAAGGCTTTCGGAGTTTCGAACCTAAGAAGAATCTTAACTGACGTTCATAAACAAATAGCCAACTGTCAAAGTACACGCACTGGTGAAGAAACTACGTGAGATTTCCTGGGAACTGTGAAGATGATTGGGTATAGAATGAAAGTTAGTCAAATGTGTACAGAATAAAAAGCACGTAAAGTAGCATTGAGTTATATATCTGGATAGAAACTACCATAGAGAAAAGAGGCAAAAGTGCAGCAAAACTGCCCGTCATGGAGGGAAGTCTTGTGAAAAACTACATATATATTGAAGAAACTTGCCTTCTCCAAGCAAAGCTCGGTCCCTTACGTACTTCCATTTCTAATTTGTTTATGGTTTTTAAGGGATACAATAAATAAATACAGTTTAATATTTAATTTGAATTTGTAAATAATATTATTTTTTCATTGAAAAATTATTGTAGGTATTTAGCAATGAATGCACCACAACAGTTCAAACAACTATACACATGATAAAGATTCAGTTTATCAATACACGTTATAGTTTTACTCAAATTTGATGGAATTGCTTGTTTTCTACTTTCAAAAATATACCGGTAAAAGAATTATTACTAAAGATAATATGTGAAGTTCTTGCTTTTTAACTTATTTTTATTTAAACAAAAATTACATAATTTCATGCAAAATACAAAATACATACATAATACATATTACATAATAAAACTTTTGGTTAAAAATATATTAAATAGATAAAGTTCGAAAGACAGTAATACTAAACTAGATAATTACTAATCTATATAATTATTTTTGTACCTTTTAAGACCACCTACAAACACCCCCGTCGCAGCAAACCTGCGTACTCAGCGAATTTCCAATGCATAATATATGTCTTAATACCACATAAAGCCGCATACCAAGTTTCATAAAAATATATTAACATATAAGCGATTTTAATTATTCTCCATAAGAATAACATTGGTAATGAGTACGTAGGTTTGCTGAAACGAGGAACACAAACAATTGGTTTTTATGGAAATATAAATAGAATTTAACTAGGCGAAGCCACATACCAAGTTCCATCAATATTCAATCATAAATAAGCGCTTTATAACATTCTAGTTATTCTCCGTAAGAATAACATGGGGGCTGGGAAAGCAGGTTTGCTGCAACAAGGAACAAAAAAATGGGTTTTTATATAATTATCAACTCAACCAAGTGAAGCTACGTACCAAGTTTTATTAATTTATGATCATAATTAAGGGAGTCATTACATTTTACTTATTCTCCATAAGAATAAAATGGGGGCTGAGTACGCAGGTTTGCTGCTACGGGAATAATCAACAAAAAATAATTTTGTTGTGCAAATATCATTATACCAGTACTAGGTGAAGCCACATACCAAATTTCATCAACATACATTCATAAATAATCGAGATATCAAATTTTATTTATTCTGCATAAGGATAACATTGGACAACGTACTGTGTTTAGCACTTTGAATATATCTGCAACGGTTGGGCGTAGAATCACAATTTCACCAAAATGATTTTTTTGTGGAATTGAACAGATTGGTAAAAGCAAATGTGTAGTTACATCAAAATAAACTGAGGAAAAGCCAAAAACCTTTTTCCCATAAGATTAACATTGGAGATTTTATGAGTAGGTTTTTTGGATTTTATCCGCAACCACTTAACCTAGGTTAATAATTCAAAATACTATATTATTTGTTTTTTAAGCTCTATAACATGGTCAAAACCAAAACTAAGTTTTTTTTTTAAATTTTAGGGTGAAAAATGCAAAAAACTGATTTTTGGAAAATTTAAAACCACCATAAACCCCCCTTCCCATCGTCCGATTTTTCTGGTTTTCGAACTTAAAGTCATGAATGTCATTTTACACGTTTGAGCCAAATTTCATCAAAATCGGACATTTTTTACTCAAGTTATCGTGTTAACGGACACATACATAGATATACATATATATATATATATATATATATATATATATATATATATATATATATAAATTTGAACGAAGTCTTTTTGGCATATGGGGACCTCAAAACAAAAAGTTATCATGGTCTCGGGCTTAAGTCTAACCATGAGACCTACGGTAATAGCTTCTTCCCTATAGGGGAAATTCCCTAAAAAGGACACCGTTTACTGCCTAGTGAATAAACGAAAGTCGGATAACCAACAATCCTTAATTCACATACAAGACAATTAGCGGAGTATCCGTTCTGAGAACTTCCCTTTTGATCATGAAACAATAAGACGAGGGACCTGCGGTGACAAACCCTCGGCTGGGCAAATTAACAAGGATCAAAGCCACTAACAGAAAGCTTAGAGTTGGTTAATTAGCAGAGGTATTATGCGCCGGGCACATCACGGCACTTGTAATACGCTTTGGTGTGTGCTTCAGCAAAGTTTATCATTTTAGTAATTTATCCGCGATTTCCGGGGGAATAAACTTAGTAAACAACACATGCGTAAGCGAATTACATTTTTGTAATGTGTAAAAGGTCAATTTGTGCATTCCATGGTTTTATACTACTAGCAAATCTAACTGCTTAAGTTCGATCAGTTTTATTGTTAGCTTGAAGTTAGCTTCTAACAATTAATTCCAGAAGTTAGCTTGAAACAGCTGATCTTGCTTCTGTACTGTGTTTTGTTACCGTCAATAGCTGTCAAATGTTCAATTTCAATCATTACTGTTCTTCCATAAGATTGACTTTGTTAACATTGCAACTTAAGGGCTGTGGGGCGTCGCCCTAAGAACAAAGGTGGATTGTGAGGAATTTTGGAAAGTCTATGCATTATACCATTTAATTTGACTTATAAATCTTGTAAATCGGTTCAGTTTCAACTGTGTATTAATATATAGGATTATCTTAACGTAGTAAAAGTTAATTAACTTTTATAAAAAAGTCTAAAAGAATCGGAATTTTTTTAAATTTGCAGTGACTTAATTTGACATGTTTTTGAATTATCTGGCACAATGAGTCAATATAAGAAAAATATTTTGCTTTAGAAGGGGCTCCAGTCACGTAAAAGTTTGCGTTTCTGCCTGCTTCTCCTGTAAGACCAATGAGAACTTTCAAAGCCCGTCCCTCCTCAACGGGGAATCCGAAAACGTTGATTTATGTTTTGTTTTAAAGATAAAAGAATACCTAGTGAATTGTGCGCACAATCCCGTTATCACAAATAGTTTCCTTATGGGGGAAGCAGGTGGAAACGTCATATGTTTCGTGACTGGCTCCCTCTTATGTCATATTAGAGATTTATACAAAAATACCCCAAATAGCCAGGTACATCTTTTCAAAATTACATTTTAGCTTTATCATCAATATGCATCCCCAACACTCTACTACAATAAGCATCAAAACCACCCCATCCAGCACGATGTTTGTTACTACCTCTAGAACATTTTTATCCGAGCATTTCTCGACATAAGACGTTTTAGCCATACTACCCACATTAAAATTAACCTTTTCAATTGTAACTCAATCAAGACCCAAGTTAAGGTTACCGGCCTAGCCCTACCTAGCGGAGAAATGTAGGGGTTTGCAAGATTGCATTTCACATCGGACACATACGTAGTATAATTAAAGTTAAGGTGTTAAGTCAAAGAGAAATTAATTATCTTGCTGTTTTTTATTTTTTTATTTTCTTAACTGAGCCATATTTACAGACCCTTTACATTTAGGAAAATATATTTTGAAATTATATTAATTTAATACATAGGCTAACATTTGTTATTTTGATATACTGTGAAACGGCAAGACTAGCGTTGGCTTTCTTCATCCAAAGAGTGTGATTTAAATAAGTAGTTGTTCAAAGTAATCAGTTGTTAACTTCAAAATTATTACAGCTATTCAAATATGTATAATTGAAACTCCCCTGAAATTTTGGTTTTGTATTTTTTTTCTTTAAATTATAGTACTGTACTAACAGTTGTTTTTCCAATATGGCAGTAAACTTGAAAATGAAAAATACCAATCCCCACTTTTATGGGGCTTTAATAATGTATACGTAATTTTCAAAACTGGTTTATTGTAAAGATTTTTTATTTATTTTGAATTCTTTGTGATTTTCTCCTAAATCTACCAAGAGAAAGGCAGCTTGATGCAATTTTTTACTATTATAAATGTATAGTTAAAACTTCAACAGTGTTTATCTCCAGAACTGTGAGGTAAAACAAAAAATAAATAAGAACGAAATTGTTTGGAAACGATGTTTTACTTATATTTAATTTGTAAAAGTATATAATTGTTATAACTGATAAATAATAGTAGACGTACTTGAAAAATGGCGTGACGTTCAAAATATCAAGGGAAAGAGCAATTTTTTTAAGAATGGTAAATAACTTGATTGAAAACAAAGTTTAGTTATACTGTCGGAATATATTTTGTTTGAATCGCGATCGTACTTATAATACGAATTAGGAAACAAATATATAACTAAAACAATAAAGATCGTAATTATGTTTATTGGTTATTAAATTATTATTAATATTATATTAGAAACAACAATAATTCCATTTAATTAGGTAACAAATTGTTATAGATTAGTTTAATAAACGATTTTTCCAACGTAAAAATGACTTCCATGACATTTCTTACATGTTATACAAACATAAAGGAGCTTTCGGAACGTGTATCAGGCTTACGAAACCCGAGTAAACATCACGGTTGTAACGTTACCGGATATGTTTTGTAGATCCAAAATCCATTCCGGATTCAGACAAATCCCCTTTATCTCTGATAACCTTCTAGCAACCAACAATGTCGATGTCGGATTACTGTGTCAGAGTTGATTTATAATATTATGATAAGACATACACGTGTGACATTCCGTTACTTAAACTCTGTCAGGCTGTTCGTGATTATGTGAAAAACCGTAATTACTTTAAAATAAATACTTAGCTTCCAGAGTATTCCTATGCTCTAATGTCTGTTGGTTTGTAGAATTTATCTCGGAATCTAGCGGAAGGACTTTTCTTAAGAGTCTTCATCACCGGAAGTTGCCGGACGCCATCTTGGTGTTTTGTTCCATAAGGCCAATGTTAACTTTGTGCCTCCGTTACTCCTCGCCTGATCGTCACAAACAATTAATTTTGGTGTCAAATTAAAGGTTTCGTTGTCCTCTAGGGAAATACAATCGTCGAATTTTGATTTTGTTACAAATTAATGAGAACATGTACAGTGTTTCAGTTCAAAATTAAACTATTTATTATGAAACTATGATACCCAAGTTAAGGAATTCGACATTGTATTTCCCTAGAGGATGACGAAACCTTTAATTTGACACCAAAATGAATTGTATGTGACGATCAGGTGAGGAGTAATGGAGGCACAAAGTTAACATTGGCCTTATGGAACAAAACTCCAACATATGGCGTCTAGCAACTTCCGGTGATGAAGACTCTTAAACGTCAAAATTAGGGGGTTTTCGACTTAAAAATCGTTTGGTGAAAACCTAAACACGAAGGAAACTAAAATTCTGTTAAAAAAACATAATTGAACATTGTGTTAATTTTTACATCTAGCTTACGTAGCTTTAAGTTAAAGAAAATAATCATATCAGTTGTTTAGTCAACTGTATAAAACTATCAACATTTGATTCCCTGGAAACAGTGAATAGAACCACTGAGTGAAGATTGTATACAGAGTGGATACATCCAAAATGCGTTAAATGTGCATATGATGTAAATACAATCTAAATGGGCTTGGAGCTATAATAACTAAAGTAACTGTAACACGCGGAAAATAGACAAATGAGCGATACGAGTGAGGCGTGGGGAAAAACTACTCCAGGTCTATTGAACACACTGACTGGCCTTTTAAGAGCAAAGCTCGGTTCCCCACGCCCTCGTGTATACTATAGTATTACACCAAACATTGTATATTGTATCAGAGTATTAGTCTAAGAATGTTTATTTTTGCTTAATAAATTTCCTTGTAGATCATTATTTATACCATAATCGTAGTGAGGAATTTGTTATAAAATAAGTTTAAGGCTTTTATAAGAGGCTCTATTTGTAAGTTCTAGCTAAATGTACATATCTAGTTATTAGTGAATTTCCTTTGGAAAGTGAACTATTAGCATGACCCGCACGGTGAAACTTAAGCCCGGGACCACCATAGAAGTTCCTAACGTGGCCCCCTGAACACGTTTTGGGGGGTCATTCAAAATTGTATATATATATGTGTGTGTGTGTGTATATATATATATATATATATATATATATATACATATATAGACATATATATGTGTGTGTGTGTGTGTGTTTGCACTCTAGCGGTCGCATTTTTTGTCCGATTTACTTCAAATTTGGTAGGGACGTTCCTTTCTGTAATCAGTTGGACAAGTTCGTTGGGCAAGACAATCTGAAAACTCTAAACCCTTTTTTGGGGATTAATCTTTCAAATTTTGAGTTTTTGGGCCCAAAAAGGGTCATAAAAGCCCCGTATGTAAAATAAATGCATTTAAAAAGATGGGAATTGGAGAGGCGAAAGTTTTAAGCCCTCTCTCGTCATTCTAGCATAAATATTTACCGAGTCATTAAAGAAAATGTGTATCGACCAAACACAGTACGTTGTCTTGTGGGGATTTTACATTAGAAAAGCCTGTTATTCATTTGTTGGTGTACTTTTATCATCCCCAACAACCTCACGCCTACTTTTAAGCCTGACTGGACCTTCTCCTAACCTTATAATGCGCAAAATTTTATTCCCAGCATTGCAGGTAAATAGAACCAGGAGCATCAGAACAGCCAAAAAAAAATGTTTTCAGATTTGAATAAAAGTTGGAATAAATGTATGTTTTTAACTGATTTTGAGTTTTTATAGTTTTTATGTGGAAATTCACTTCCCTCACGTCAGCGTGCTGCGTGCGAACTCGTTTATTCTTGAACCGGATATATTTTAGGGATTAAGAACTTCAAGTTTACTACATCTATCAGAAATTATCTTTATTTTAAGGAACCGCCTCAAATGATATTCAGGATTCTGACTACAACACCTATATTTTTCCACCTCATTAGCACCAGATGAGAAACATAACCGGACTAACAATCCAATTTTAATCTCCATATATTTCCGTAAGAAAATTAACTAGCCGAAAACTACGGCGCAAGGAAGTAATAAACATATCGAGACGAAAATTTATGTTACAGTTTGAAATATGCGCATAAGTGTCCAAAAAACGAATGGACCCAAGACAAACGGGAAGTTGATAGCGGCGCCCACAGAGTGTCATATTGAATGCATTAACGTTAATTAGTATTGCCAGCCGAAAGAAGGTGGGTGGGAGGCATCTGCATACGGCCGTCCGTCAGACACCACTGTCAATTTGTGGGAACTGCACGCTAATGTGGCTGGGAGTGAGGAGGCTTTCGAGGGTTCCGCCCTGCTTAATGTCATTTGGTTGATGTTTTGTTGCGACACTGTTAAGACTTTTGTTTTATTTGGTAGGGGAAGTATATATTGTAGTTTGAATATTTTTGGAAATTTGAATTCAAGCGTGGGCTAATCCAATTGATCCCCCATAAGACATAATTTATTCACAATATTTATATTTTGATTTTGGATACAGTGTTAACATTTAAAGCCCGCCCCTCCTCATCGGGTTAGCCAAATTTGTTGATATATGGCTAGTTTTAAAGATCAAAAAAATACCTAGCGATTTCTAAGAGCAAAATGTCGATATCACAAATAATAGTTGTTAAATAAAATTGGTAGAGGCTACGTACACGTCCGACGTGGGCCGCTAATGTTCACGTCCGTTCCAAATGATACACCGTACGTTACTTTTCTTGTGATTTTAAAAACAGATTGAGAGCCAGAAAACCTCCTAACCTAACCTAACGTAACCTAACCTAACCTAACCTAAGCGGTAGCGATGTGAATTTGCCTTTACATTTGACGTGTACGTAGTCACTTCGAATAAAATTCATTCAATATTTACAGTATTTTTGGTTGAAATATTTGTGACACCGGAATTCTGCTCACTAAAAATAGCTTTGTATTTCTTATAAATCAATGGTTTCGGGTGATCCATTATAGAGGAATGGGCTTTAAAATTTAACATTGGCCTTATGGGAGAAGCAGGTATAATCTGGTGGCTGGAGCCCCTTTAAAGCGTATACATTTGTTACGGTATATGGGAATAGGCGTCGAAGAATGTATAGTTTATAAATCAATTTTGAACTGCATGCAATCACAATTAAGTACCGGGTGATACATAGAGAGAATTTAAAATATATTTTCCAATAATTTAAACCTTCATTTGACTCTTGCACTGCATCCTCCCATGTGTCAATTTGGTATGTTCGTTTCACGGTCTATACAGTGAGTTTTCTGAAGATTGCACGTTATATTTTTGTTACATTTTAAGTTCCATACATATTGTTCATTCATTTAGGGGTGCAAAAACGGGTATACGATTAAAATATATGTTCATCAATATTAGGCAAGAGTGAAACACGACTATACAAAAAATACTGGTAGCTTAAACATTGCGGACGTCCCATTGAGTCTTCGGCGCTGGTGCTAGGAAGGCCGTAGTTGGCCTATAGTTGTGAGTTAGTCACTGTATATAGTTATGATTATGAGCGTTTGGATACTCTATGTGGGTTGGTAGTGATTTTACGCTATATATAAATTGCTATTATTTTTGCATAATATATAATAATTCCTCTACGTTTTTAACCCTCAGGATTTAGCTATATTTTTGAATCTGGTCAATAGTTTGAAGTATAACAAATACATGGAACTACACTTCTAAAATGAGTTAACTATGACAGTTAATTAGGCAGTAATAAGCGTATATGTTTACTCAGTTATGTTTCTGAATACAACATTATTTTTCTTGCATTAAGATTGATTTAACATGTTGTTTAAGCTGATCAAATCTTAAATATTTCTGAGTGCCTGATTAAAATACCTGATAGTTATTAACTAGAATTATAGTTTTGCTCATTTAATTTTTTCCCCTTTTTATGACTTATAACCAGCTTACGATGGGAATGCGGAAAGAAAACGTAGGTTATAATTAACTCCATTCAGAATTGTAAACAATTTAACAAACGAACCCGAGATTAAAGGTAATTCCCCGGAGCGGTCGTAGATTTAGTCATCATCCAGTCTCCGATCTAAGCCTAACAAAACCTAGCTAACCACCCCCTCCAGAAACTCTCGTTATCCGAAGAGCTAATTCCCAATCCCGCCGTGCCCATCGAGTCCGAGAAACGAAAGAAATAAGTGAGGCGAATGAAATGTAACCGGCCCAAAATAAAATACCCGTTGGACGGCAATAATAACAAGATATACATAGAGTGCGGGGTATAATCAGGGTCGGGCCGGGTTATTAGCGGGTCGTAAACCAACCAAGGGCCGACTACCGCCGAAAACAAACAAAAACCGCCAGCTCTGACGACAAGCCGATAGTTTATTAGCCATAACTGGATACTCCATAATCCAAATTAATGACTACCATTCGTGAAATTTTGGGACATAAATTTTCTGTTTTTGTTCGCATTCGACAAAGTGGAGGGCCCGCTACCACCGGATGCACTGAGGGACAGTTGGTTGATGGGTTTCTCACTGGTGACTAAGAACCAAAGTATCTGGTCGTACTTTCAATATATCTGTTGTTATATGGCGCTAGCTGGTGTCCCGTCATTCGACAAAGTGGAGGGCCCGCTACCACCGGATGCACTGAGGGACAGTTGGTTGATGGGTTTCTCACTGGTGACTAAGAACCAAAGTATCTGGTCGTACTTTCAATATATCTGTTGTTATATGGCGCTAGCTGGTGTCCCGTCATTCGCTCATGCGTCAGTCTACAAGCCGAACACGAACACTTACTAAAATGCATAGTCATTTGTGTATGTTAACGGTATGCAACTTTCGTCATATCAGCAAGTTCAACAAGAACCTATGCATTATCGAATATGATTTGTTTAAACTAGCTTTTTGAATGTGGCATTTCATAAATAAAATACCCCCGTCGCAGCAAACCTGCATACTCAGCGAATTTCCAATGAATTATAACATAACACATTAAGCTACTTAACAAGATTCATAAGAAATATATTCACAAACAAGCGATATTTAAAATAATAATTATTCTCCATAAGAATAACATTGGGGATGAGTACGCAGGTTTGCTGCAACAAGGAACACAAAATAATGGGTTTTTATGCAAATATCAATAAAACTCAGCTAAGTGAAGTCACATACCAAGTTTCATCCATATACATTCATAAATAAGTGATATATAACATTTTAATTATTTTCCATAAGAACCAAATACCTAGGTTTGCTGCTACGGGAACCATAGGCGAAAAATTGTTTTTTTGTGCAAACAACAATAAACCACAACCATATGAAGCCATATACAAAATTTCGTCAGTTAATGTTCATAAATAAGCGAGATATACAATTTTTCTTTTTCTCCATAATAATAACATTAGACAACGTACTGTGTTTAGCACTTTCAATATCTCAGTAACCAGTTGACGTAGAGCATGATCAAGATACCAAATTGTTTGTTTTTTTATGCTGAATTCAATGGTGAAAATTAAAATTTGATTTTAATAAAAGTTACATGTGGAAACCCCAAAAAATTTTTGGGGTACAAAACCCCCCCAAAACCCCCCTTTGGATGTTGCGATTTGTCTGGTTTTCGAACTCGTTCAAATAAATGGTACTTTACACGTTTGTACCAAATTTCATTAAGATCGGACCTTTTTTACGAGAGTTATCGTGCTTACGGACACACACACACACATATATATATATATATATATATATATACATACATATATAAAAATTTGAACGAATGGTTTTTTTGGCATCTGGAGACCTCAAAATGAAAAGTTATCATGGTCTCGGGCTTAAGTCTTACCATGAGACCTACGGTAATAGCTTCTTCCCTATAGGAGAAATTCGTTAATAGTCATAGGTATAACTTTGTTACACTATTACATTTAGACTTATAACTCAAAAGCAGAAACCCGGGTGACAGTGCGACAATGTTTCAGAAAGTAAATGAGGCAGGCAACCTCTAAGAAGGTATATTAATAAACTCCCATAGGGCTCCGCCCCACGGGGAGTCAAATTTCCAATCCAGCGTTACTCTTATAGACATTCACTTTGGTAAGAGCTGATGAAAATTCAAACAGTTGATCATGATTCGTAGTAGTTCCACGGGCTAACCACTGAATTCAGCACATATCACAGGTTTTATTACCGGCTGCAACCGAGTACGATGGCAACTAGTACGTAATAAACGGAATATTAAAGTAGAAAAATTATAGAAAAATATCGATTTAATAGAGTTTTTAGAATTCTTCAATTTTGCTACTCCATTTATTGTACCGAAACTAGACAACTTATCTCCGTTATTTCCTATCAATCCCATGTTAAACTTGAACGATAAATCATCTCCGGCGATGAATCTTGTTGTAGGTGCGTCCCTCAAAAACTGACTTCTCTTTCGGGCCAGTATAGGCTACTCCAATTCTTTATCCTATACTCTAATACGAGCTATGTATGTTTGTTTGTTTGTTTGCAAAATTTATCTCGAGATCCAGCGGAAGGATTTTGCTGAAAGTTTGAGTATAAAAAATCGATTGGTGAAACCACTACCTCAGGAAAACTCGTATTTTTCTAAACAAATCATTTGAAAATTTAAAATTTTAACATTGGGCTTATGCAGTTTAAAATCATAACACCGGTTATTATGAATAACAAAAACAAATCATTAAATCAGCTTCTATAAATTAAAATATTTTAAAACAGCTGTTTATCATTATGGAAATAAAAACCTACTTGAAAGGCAACTCTCGTAATGGAAATAAAAAAACTACTTGAATGGGAACTCAAACTCTTTTTTCGATAGGCGAGTGAGCACAGCGAACGAGCTAATCCGGGAGGCGCGTGAGCGAAGCGCGAGCTCAGATTGAAAATGAACGAGTGTTTGAAATAAAACAAATTCAGTGCCTCTTCTGTGGAATCAAACACCAAGCATGGCTCGGTCCCCCAGTACTTGGTCTTATATAATTGCTTTCCAAACTGTGACACAAGAAAACGGTTTTTTATCAGCTGTCATTAAATTAAACTTGATCAATCTGAAGCGTTGTTACGGTATACTATCTCATCGTTAAACTGGCTTCATCCGCGAGCGTGAAATTTTTTCTAGAAGTACATTTGTTAACTCAAAACTTATTACTTGATGCATTTCCTGTGAAACACCAATTACTTGCGCATCTGAATTATTTTTGGTTGTTCGTCGTGAATGCAATGCACCAATTTCACGAAATAGTATGTGAAAAATTAACTTTATTACGTCAGTTTTTATTTAACCGGTTTAAATCTGTTTTAGCGAATTTCCCCTATAGGGAAGAAGCTATTACCGTAGGTCTCATGGTAAGACTTAAGCCCGAGACCATGATAACTTTTCATTTTGTGGTCCCCAGATGCCAAAAACACCATTCGTTCAAATTTTTATATATGTATATATATATATATATATATATATATATATATATATATATATATATATATATATATATGTATATATGTGTGTGTGTCCGTAAGCACGATAACTCTCGTAAAAAAGGTCCGATCTTAATGAAATTTGGTACAAATGTTTAAAGTACCATTTATTTGAACGAGTTCGAAAACCAGATGAATCGCACCATCCGAAGGGGGGTTTTGGGGGGTTTTGTACCCCAAAAATGTGTTTTTTGGGGTTTTCACATGTAATTTTAATTTAAATCAAATTTTATTTTATACCATTGAATTCAGCTTAAAAAAACAAACAATTTGGTATTTTGATCATTGCTCTACGTCAATTGGTTACCGAGATATTGAAAGTGCTAAACACAGTACGTTGTCTAATGTTATTCTTATGGAGAAAAAGAAAAATTGCATATCTCGTTTATTTATGAACATAAACTGGCGAAATTTGGTATATGGCTTGATCTTGTTGTGGTTTATTGTTGTTAGCACAAAAAAACATTTTTTCGCTTATGGCTCCTGTAACAGCAAACCTAGGTACTTGGTCCCCATGTTATTCTTAAGGAAAATACTTAAAATGTTATATATCGCTTATTTATGAATGTATATGGATGAAACTTGGTATGTGACTTCACTAAGATGACTTCTATTGATATTTGCATAAAAACCCATAATTTTGTGTGCCTTGTTGCAGCAAACCTGCGTACTCATCCCCAATGTTATTCTTATGGAGAATAATTAATATTTTAAATATCGCTTGTTTGTGAATACATTTCTTATGAATCCTGTTAAGTTTTTTAATGTGTTATGTTATATATTCATTGGAAATTCGCTGAGTATGCAGGTTTGCTGCAACGGGGGTATTTTACTTAATTAATTTATTTGATAAATTTTAAATTGTGTTAGTAGACCATGTAAAACTACCACAATGAGTAATTCTGTAAGCGAGTAATAAAGATCGCTTATTGGGAAGACTTTATGGCAAGGATTAAGTAAGCTTTGACAGAGATCATATTTAAATATATTAAATATGATGAGATAAAGTGATTTTAGTGAGTCAGTGGTGTTTGGCTTTTATAGAAATATATTTTATTGAATTTATGTTCGTTTTCATTTGTCAAAAATGGTTTGTCAGTTTGTGGAACAATCCCGGAGTAGTTTTCGCCACAACCACCTTCATTTCGAGCAGGTTTGCTTCGCTTAATTGCTTCTTTTCAACATGTTTAGAGTAACTTCAGTTATAATTTGATTATAACTCAATGTCTCTTCAAGTAGTATTTTTTATAAACACACATTTGATTCATTTTGGGTATGTCCACTCTACATGCCATTTTCATTCAATGGTTCTAGTCACTGTTTCCAAGCAATCACTCGTTAGTGCTTTACCGTGTGAAAGTGTTAGATAATTTGACGGTTCACTTTTATTTATTCACAGCGGTTATAGTTCTTTTGTTTTTATTTGAAACTCCATAGGCTCAATGTAATATTTCCGATTTTCGAATGAGATTCTTTCAACATTTGAGTTTTCCTGGGGTTGAGGTGTTTACTAATCGGTTTTTGAGGTCCAAAAATTCCTCATTCATAAGTTTAAGCAAAATCCGCAAAATCCGTCCGCTGAATTCTGAGATAAATTTGCCAAACAAACAACACAGCAGACATTTCTCGTGTTTGATCATAGGGTTTTATAGTAGATTAACAATCAGACAGATACAAGGTCATGTAAACCAAGTCCTTTAGTTTTCTTGATAACATATAGAATCCTATAGTTATCTATTTAATTTGTAAAATAATAAAATAAATAATTGCACTTTTATATATCTAGAATATAGCTATCCAAGCCGAAAAATATTACATTAATTCTGAGTTACTTAACTTGATAACAAGGTACAAATAATTGAGATACGGCTTTTATAAATCACCGTCATGTTTAATGAACAAAATCCAGGCGTGTGCTATCCGTTTCGTGCGTGTGATTTGTTATTATTCCCCCTGGATTTTTGAGCTCAGAATACTACCGTGAGCTCTCAAAATCATTTCTCAAATGAATATATTACCAATGAAGGATTGCATTCAAACCAAACAAGTCTCATACGAAAATAAAACCCCTCGCTGAAAACACTCCAAGAGCCAAACCTCACAAAAAGAAACTAAAACGACGTCCACTTTTCCTAATTCAAAGACACCATAAAGGTAAATATATAAATTACCCAGATTTATCTTTGGAAGTGAAGAAGCCTGTGTTGCGGCCACTTGGCTTGTGGCCCCGGGTAATAAATCTCCGGGTCGGGCCATGTACCGGGCAGATAGACGGTTAAGGTGGTTACACATACCGACAATGTGCTATAATTGATAGTCCGCGAGCCAACCCGTGATAACCTGCCTGTCCACCGACACCTGAAACATTTCCATATTCGTAAGATTGTTTTATGGATATTCTTATAAAATATATAAATAATTAAATGTTTTGTTACATTGTAAACTGACAATGTAAGCCCGACAAATGAGCAAACGAGTAATGTATGATTGTTTGCAAAATTTATCTTGGAATCCTGCGGAGATATTTTGCTTAATTTTTTGGAATTAGGGAATTTCGGACCAAACAAATAGATTGGTGAAAACCCTCAACCCCAGGAAAATTCATATTCTGTTAAAACATTATTTGAAAGGTAGAAATGTACTTTATAACAGCTGTGAATGAACAACCAGTGTGCTGGCAAAGTATCACTTACACATAGTAAAGTTGTTTACAAGTGATTAATTGATAACAGTGACTAGAACTATTAAATAAAGATTCCATATATAAATCTTTTTCACTCACGAAACTAATCAAATATCACCGAACATAACGCGGTCTCTCGGCACAGTACCACTAATGATATCAACAATTTATTCGTATTTATAAGTGCTTAGAGTTAATTGTTAATGACATAATCTATGGAGCTTTGCGAAGGTCCGCAATGTGACTGTTGAAATACGATTAAAATAATAAAGAAACAATAAACTGTATTGACAACATAATAACACAATTCACTTTAACACAAATTTAAATTACGATAATATTGCGTGGAATTTGATAATTTCTTTTATAAATTCGAATAGTTTATAAAAAATGTAAAAAATATTAATTGGATAGTGAGTAATCTAGGTTCTAGGCGAATGCCAGTTTGGTGTCACCTTCATTAAACAAAATTAAAGATTACAAAACATAACATAACAGTGTCATTTAATATATAATTTATATTACAAATTGCCTTTTAAATTATATACATGTGGCTATATTTTAAATTATATACATTATAACACCACCAAGATATATATTTAATGGCCATGGCAAATAAGACTGTTTGGTATTAACATTTACTGTTATATTGGTAATTTATAACTTCTATCAGACAAAAAAGCCCCACAAGCCACAAAACCATACGTAAGCTTTTGGTTGTTTTTTTTCTTATGGTTGCGTGTAACACGTTAATTTGTCAAGAGAGATTTAACGGCAATTTTTAATGATTATGGGTATATTATTACATTATTTTGTGGTAATACTATAACTTTTCGTGTGAAACCGGTGTTGGATTTTGGCATAAAAGCTAAAACCAAATGAGAACAACTCTATCTATAAGAAAAACAATGAGTGATTATATGCAAAATTTGAAATTTGAGTATAGTATTGTTTATAACTAAGTCCATTCATATAACATTGAACTTTGAAGTATTAATAATCAAATACAAATTTCTAAGAGAATTTTTTCCAACTTATGGAAGTCGTATTTAATTTTCTTCCAAGATTTCCATAATATTTATGAAATAACACTAAAAAAGGGAAATGTAAGACAAAAGTTTGAATTGTAGGTTATAGTTGGGTTTCATCATTCTAGTCTTATTTTAAATTAATTACATATTGATTCTTTGCCTATTTACAATATGTACTTTAAAAGCTATATATTTTAAACCCGTTGGATGTTGATTATTTTAACAACTGGGATAGCGTTTGTATCCATTTAAATGTTTCACTAGATTTTATTACATTGAGAGATATTTTAAAAACATTTTCATTTGTTTCTGCTTTTAACACTAAAAAGACACTATCCAATTTATATCTATGGGATTATTTTAAGTGGGTTTTCTCAAAGAGAAAATAGTTTTAGTACGAACTATGTGGCATCTTCAATGTTGCGAATAATATTAAAAACTTCTCTTAACAGTATTTAGTAGCAATGTTAGCAGCTAAGTTCTCTGTTTTGAAAAAAAAACTAATAGCTACATTTCATTCTAGTCACAATTCGGAAAAACAAGCATAAAATACTCTTGTCTGAGACGTTTTAGGCCTGTCCTCACAAAAATATGATTAACCCATTTTAATCTGTTCAATTCCTGTCTCACAGAATTTCAGATAATTATAGGCAATTTTAAATTATAAGGTTAACTGAAGTATACCATATTTACAAACTTATTATTCGTCAAATTTTACCCAAGCGATTTAGCCAACCAAATTAATAAATCTAAATCCACACCTTTACAGTATTTATATTGGCCAAACTTCCGCCTCCACTACAGAAAGTAACAACAGCTCCAAAACAATTTTAAAGATCACAGTGCGAAACGGAAAAGATCAAAGAGTTATTTCAGAAAATACAAAAGAATGTTTCGAGGCTCGTTAATAGAATGAGTTAGTGAGTAAAGATTAGTGAGGAATGAGCAAGGGGTTGGCTGCTAGGCTTGCGTGTGACACGTCAGTCTCTGTTGGTAATTGTTTATACTTTAATATCCCTTTGTTTCTCGGTAGACGCGCGTCCTGGGGCCAGCACGAGACAACGCAGCCTGCTGCTACTGGGCACATTCTTTCAAAATTTGTCTCCGAAACCAGATTGAGAATCCTGTTTCGTTTAATCGTCCAGTGGGAGATTTAGAATGTGACTAGCTAGTGTCTCGTTCACACGAGTTTAGCAAAGATGTTTATAAACTTCAAACTTTATTTATTTGTTCGTGGTAATCATAATTTTTAGAGTAGCATTTGAACTCCAATGGCCTACGCGGCAGAGACCTAATGACAAAATATGGTCTAATAGCCTAAAGTGTTTTCACAGCTCCTCGTTACAACAGAAAAATGGTTGATAAAATTCAATTAAAGTGTTTCCCGAGGCATAATGACCAAATGTTGTCCATTATATGCAGACCAACATCATGTTTAATATTTATTTATATTTCTGTGTTCTATAAAAACCGTATAAAATCTTAAAGTTTGAAGGTGCTAAGCTTTTTAAAGACATGTCCAATTTATTTTAATTTTTGTTCTAGACTTGTAGTTTATTTTAAGATGGTGTTAAAGCAATAAGTTTGTAAGGGTAGAAGTTTAATGGAAAATACATAAAATACTGAATTAAATCAAAACGTCTGCCAATAATTTCCATGACAAGAATTAAGGAGTAATTAAATTATGTCGAAGGGGTTACTTTTCAAAAATTAAATTACGGCTATGAAATAAAAAATGCGCAAATGGTTTCCAAATGAAAAATTTAAAAAAACATTAATTGTTGTGACTGATACTTTTCAAATCGAATATTTCTTAGCTATATGGCGATTAATCATTAACTATTAAGTCAGTGGCCAATGGTAAAATGGATCTTCGATTTCTATTACGGTGTTCAAACCGAATTGAAATCTTGAATCACATTACTCCAGATTTAGAGCCGACTATAATTAAGTTATGTATGGATTTTGTCATCAATGATCTGGCACTACGATATAAAAATTAACACTATTAGGAAACTTACGATTTTTGAGTGTACTATTAAAAAAAACATTCCAGTTGTCAGAAGTATATTTTATTTGCATTAGTCCTGAAACATCTTGCTGATTGGCTAGCATTTGTTATCATATCAGCTGTCAAATATACAATTCAGTTGATTACTGTTCTTCCATAAGATTAACATTGAAACTTTGAATGCCTATGGGGCGTAGTACTGAGGGCCGATGTAAATTATAAGGGGCTTCTGCACATCTACACGAAATAACTTTGTAACGGTATGCGTGAATTTCTCCTACGATACACACATGCTGGTAAAAAAGGAGGTCTTGTGCTTGCCTATTACTATAATGACGTTATGCCCTATTAACTTTAAAATATCTCATTTCAATCTCATGGCGAATTTTGTTCGTTAAATGATTGGACGTATTCCGTAACTGAGAGAGTCACAGGTTCATTGCACGATTATAATTGTTTAATGGTTTATGTTTATATTTTTTAAATGTTTGGTGCTGGGTATTTTAACGAAGGTTCAAAAACACTGTGAGGGTACGTACAACTACTGTTCTAATTTTCTAACTTATGCTCGAAACGTACCCTCGTGAGAGGCTACGTCTTTTTATTCTTTCTCTATGGAACAACACATTTAAGATACAATCTAAGAGGAGGCTCCAGTCACCCATTCTACCTGCTAAGAGGAGGCTCCAGTCACCCATTCTACCTGCTAAGAGGGGGCTCCAGTCACCCATTCTACCTGCTAAGAGGAGGCTCCAGTCACCCATTCTACCTGCTAAGAGGAGGCTCCAGTCACCCATTCTACCTGCTAAGAGGGGGCTCCAGTCACCCATTCTACCTGCTTCTCCCACAAGGTCAATGTTGATTTTCAAATCCCTCCCCTCCTCAACGGATTATCCGAGATGGTTAATGTGGTTAATTTTATAGAGCAAGAAAATACCTAGTAATTTCAATGAGCAGAATTTTGACACGGCAAATAGTTAACCCGTAACATTAATCGCATTTATTCATATTTTAACATTTTATTAAACAATTATTATTCGTGGTATAAAAATTCTACTCCCAATCGCTAGGTTCCCTTTTAAAATAGCTATGAATCAACTATTTCGAATTCGTTGAGGAGGTGCTGAATTTTAAAGTTATCACTGGCCTTATGGAGGAATCAGAAATGTGACGTGTCTGGAGCCTCCTCTCACGGACAATAACTCACTCACGACTCCGCACTATCGACTCAAAGCTGCACCGAAGTTGAGTATCATCGGAGTCGAACATCATTGTTGGAGCCCCATTAGCGAGGCCGGGGCTCTAATAACCAGGGGTAATACCACAGGTGCACAGTGGCGGCCTGCGTGCCCCGCACAATTAATGTCAATGCAGCATCAGGCGCTATCATGAACACAAATTATAGCCCGCTTCCAAATTAAAACATTTTTCATCTATTCTAAACGAACTATGATTGCAGGGAGACTAGCGGTAATTAACGATGGGCGAGTTCGTTGGCGGAAAATTTAATTTTATGGGGAAAAAGTCTTTGAACAGCTATGTTATCGGTAATCCTATACTCTAATATGAGTAAGGTTTGCTAGTATGTTTGCTTGCTTGCTTGCGACACTGATCTCAAAAACGGCTCCAACGATTTCCTTCAAATGTTTGAAATAACTAATTTCGCAAATAAAAATAAGTTCTAGGCAGGCCTCATCTCCAAGAATAATCCAATAATGTAAAAAAATTAAATGAAAATTTAAAACAAATAACATGGAGCTTGTGGAGTTTCAAATCAAAACAAAAAATTGTAACAGCTGTTCATAATCTACCAGGGATCTGTCAAAGTAATACTCACGTTGTTTATGATTATTGACATGTGGTTTCCTGAGAGCAGAGATTACAAGATTTGAGTGAAGATTATATATATAGAGAATTCAAATAAATCGAAGGGACATTGAGCTATAAATAACAACTGGAGTGACCTTAAAAATGTAGAAAAGAGGAAAATGAATATACAAACCTGATTATCAGTTGGGGGAAGTGGTGAAATATTACTCCAAGTCATCTAAACAAACTGACAGGCCTTCCCCCGAGCAAAGCTCGACCCCCAGGCACTATTTATTAAAGGGGTTTTCGAGAAGGGTGGACTCTAGTCAAGCAGGAGTTTCTCCCTGCTTCCCCCTTAAGGTGAATGATAACTTTCAAAGCTTGTCCCGCCTCAACGGATTATCCGATACCGTTAATTTATGTCTAATTTTAGAGATGAACAACAATATTTAGCGATTTCACTGAGTAAATGTCGATATCACAAATAATATTTTTTTTATGAGTAAACTATTTTTGATGTCGAAATTTTGCCCTTTTGAAATTGCTAGGTATGTGTTTGTTCCTTAAAATTAACCATAAATCAATGGTTTCTTATAATAAGTTGAGAACGGGCTTTGAAAGTTAATATTGACCTTATGGGAAGCGGTGACTGGTAATCCTTTTCCCATTGTAACTACCATAGAGCATAATAATCAGACTGATGTTTCCTGTACCATTGTGCGTCAATCCGGGGTGTTTAATGGCATTGACGGTTCTCTTGCAATACATGTCGATGCCTGGTTGTAAATTAGTATTTTTTTAAATAATTTAACTACAAAACTAAATGAAACTATCAAGTACCCCTGATGGTAACTATTGTTTTCAGGGTGCATAATTTAAAGTGGTCGTGATAGTGTGGGGTGCTAAAAAATATTATTTAACTATTTCAATCTAATGTTTACGTTAATTTGATCATTATATTCGGTCAGGCCCTGTTCCTTAATACGTGTCCATGCTACGATAACGACTCTAATTAATTCCCTATTAATTATCCTCCTCCGATAACGAGGCCGCTAATATTTAATTAATTAACACCTATGGCGGAAAACCGCGGGGGAACAAAACTACGCGCTACAAGGTACGTCCGGTCTCACGGCGAATTCTTGTTTCCAAAATTCTAATTAATAGAAAACCAGAGCTGTGTCAAACACAGCGGGGAAGGCATTATACAAATTACGTCGCTATCTGGAATCAGAAACAAGAAATTCAATCCGAAAACGGACTCTGAGAGTGCAGTACATCAGCGTTTCAGGCACACGAAACTGGCGGTACAGGCTCGACCTCTTATCTGCTATCTACAGGACCTTGTAGTAAGGTACACATCCCGGGGCTGATTAATCGGCCATCGTCCCGCCGCGCTTGTTCCGCTAACAACTTCGATGAATTATTTATTGCGATCGTCGCCTATAATTATCTAATAAATGAGTTACGGTGTACAAATACGGGGGAAACGGGAACTCGTTGCTCTGAATTCCGGTCCTCCGGTCCTGGCTAACTAACCTGGCGGTAACGGGAAACTACCGTTCACGAAACGCTAACTAGGAGGATGCGCTTGTCAAACGGGGAGGACTTCATTGATTGGAAGTTTGACGGTTGCTGGGCGGGTGTCTGCTGGGGTGTAGGGCAGAAGGAAGATGGGCTGGTACGAGCGGCGCCGAGCAGTCCGGGACAAAGCTAGGATCGATCATTCTGAATGCATAACAGTGGTTTTTAGAGGCAAGTGCACAATATTGCACATTATGTTCTAATGCATAGTTTTTACCCGAGTCCCATGGTTCAATACCTTTAGTTTAGTTCAAGCTAGTACCTACTATCCACAATTTCCCTTTCAAAATTTAGTTTACACACTTAAGTATATAGTTTCAAACGTTCCCGAAGCGACTTAAGCAGGGGCGCACCCTGACAGGATAAGTACATTCGTAATTTATAGTAATAATCCACGTCTAATATTATAACAGGATGGCATTCTGTGGAAAATGTATAAATAAAATATTAAAGAACTGGGCAAACTGATCATTAGTGAATTTCCTATGGGAAATTGAACTGTTAATATGACCCGCACTGTGAAGCTTAAGCCCAGGATCACCATAGAAGTTCCTAACGTGACCCCCTGAACACGTTTTGGGGGTTCGCTAAAAACTGTATATATACTTACCAACACATTAAAACAGATAGATGTAAATGATGAAAAAGAATTTTTTGCGAATTTTCGTTTATAATAAAACGTTTTCAAGCAATAAAGGAGAAAATTTTAACAGTAAATAAATAAAAATAAAAAAATATTTTACATTTGACTTTTAAAAACTAAAACCTGTGATTTTAGGTACAAGTAACAAAATAAATTTTAAATTAAAGTAAATCATCAGCTGTGTTGAATCATTTTAGACTTAAGAAAAATTACCTGAGATTTGACCCAGAAGGAACCTTGGTCTTCGATACCAAGTGATGTGCCAATTCAGAATTTTTTAATATCGGTTGGTTAGATTTGGGATTTTGATGAAGTTTAATTTTGTGAGGGCTTTTAGTTCATAGCACCCATCAAAACTTTGGTTGTGGTGAGTTGCATGATTATAAATTTGTTTTTGTTTGTCTTTATGTACCACACCAAAACGGTGGCCAGTCATACGTACTCGCAAGGAATTCGATGTCTGATCAACATAATATTTTGCACAGTGTTAACACGATAGTTGGTAAATCACATCGTGGGCGTCACAGGTTGATTTACTAACTATTGGGTAAGTCTTGTTTGTGACACTGCTTTTAAATTCAGTTATAATATACATAATTTTGCAAATGCCACACCGAGGTTTGTGGCAAGGTTCGCAGCCGTGATTGGTTTCCAAATTGTTTTCAGGCCGAGAATTTTGAATTTTGGATCTCACCAACATATTTTTCAAATTGTGTGGCCTTTCAAACATGTCACGTTGTGGTCTGGAAAACAAATTTTCTTTATTGTTTGAAAACGTTTATATTATAAACGAAAATTCGCAAAAAACTTATTTTTCATCATTTACATCTATCTGTTTTAATGTGTTAGTATATATATGTGTGTGTGTGTGTGTGTGTGTGTGTTCGCACTCTAGCGGTCGCAATTGTTGTCCGATTTACTTGAAATTTAGTAGGAACCTTCCTTCTGTAAACAGTTGGGCAGGTTCGTTGGGAAAAACAATCGGACAATTCTAATCCCCTTTTTGGGAATTTTGATTTTCTAAATGTTGAGTTTTTGGGGCCAAAAAGGGTTAGAAAAGCCCAATGTAAAATTATTGCATATTAAATTATTGAACTTAAAATGCCAAAAATGTTAAGCCCTTCTTCATCATTCTAGCATAAGTATTAGCCGAGTTATTAAAGAAAATGATAATTTTCTTAACACATTACGTTGTCTTATGGGGATTTTACACTGGAAAGTGCTGTTTTTTTATATCTTGATGTAGTTTTATCACCCCCAATGCCCCTATACCAACTATTTATCCTGATTATACCTTCTCCTAACCTTATAATGTACAACATTGCCATCCTAATAGTCAATTTAAATATAACCAGGAGCATCAGAACAGCTAAACAATAATATTTTTCAGTTTTGAAAAAAAAATTTACCAATGTTGTTTTAAACCCTTTATTAGATGTTTTAATGTTGAAATTCACTTCCCTCACGTCAGCGTGCTGCGTGCAACCTCGTTTCGGTTGGAATTCTATTTCAAATGGAAATTACTAGAATCCGATTTAAATTCCTTACCCAACCCACAAAAATTGGGATTTCAAAAGTGTCCAATTAAAAATCGCCAGTATGAAAGCGCAAATAAAACAATGAAGCAACCACTTAACTCAGGAAATTTAGGCGAGCCGTTTAAAGCAATGAAAGGTGGGCTCGGGACCGCAGTTCGACAAGTTATCTGCCGAAGTGAAAGGATTAGATACGGGCGAATGTAATGTGTCCCTGGGAGATAGTAAAGTAAGCGTTTCATTAACACGTCTATAACGCGGCAGTTTGTTAGATAGGGTCGGCCGTAACGGCGCGCCTGGCGAGAGAGACTGCGCTCTCTGTCGCTGTGACCAGTGACCACTGGGCCAATGCGCATCCAGTATTTCATCTGAGTGAAAATTTGGAGGTTAGGAATTTCAACCGGCTTCTGGGAGATGGTTTAATGGCGGTGCCATTTAATTTAAAGTGATAAGAAACCCGGTTTGGGCTTCACGAGTGTGTTTATATGAAGTAGCAATAAAATGCCTTAGATATTTGAGTTTATTCTAAATCGAGTTTTATCTACACATTTTGATACACGTCTAAAAAATATATTGAAAAAATATTATTCAAATAATTTCTCGATTTGTTTCGGTAATTTCTTACCTCTAAATTTATTATTTTGTATTCTTGTTTGGTTTTAATCAAAAGTTCTTATACTCTGGAATTGTCTTTTGGGGATTAGAAAAACACCCACTTTTAGGGCTCTATTCACGGGAGTGTTAATGTTAGTTCCAATGTTAATCTTAGGGGAGATATTTATTTAGGTAGTCATTTAATCCTATCCTATACTCTAATATGAGTAAGGTTTGCTTGCTTGCTTGCGACACTGATTTCAAAAACGGCTCCAACGTCAAATGTTCGAAATGACTCATTTCTGGGATAAAAATAATTTATAGACAGGCCTCATTCCCAGGAAAAATCAAATAATGTAAACAAACTAAAATGAAAAGTTAAAAAAATTAACTATGGCTTGTGGAGTTTCAAATCAAAACAAGATAATTGTAACAGCTGTTCGTTATCAACCAGGGAACTGTCAAAGTAATACTCATGTTGTTTATGATTATTAACATGTGGTTACCTGAGAGCAGAGATTAAAAGATTTGAGTGAAGATTGCATATATAGAGTAGTAAAATAAATCAAAGGGACATTGAGCGATAAATAACAACTGGAGTGACCTTAAAAATGTAGAAAAGAGGCAAATGAGTTATACAAATCCGATTATCAGTAGGGGGAAGTGGTGAAATATTACTCCAGGTCATCTAATAAACTGTCTGGCCTTCCCCGAGCAAAGCTCGGCCCCTAGGTACTTATAATTTAAATTGTTCAAATCATCTGGCTGTACGATATCCTCTTTCGGAGGATGTGACACCGGCTAGTTGTTTTTAATCAGATGTAGGTGAGTAACTTTGCTGAAATAGTGTGTCGCATCTTCTATCCTCAGCTATAATCTTGTATGTAGGTAGTCTGGACATAATATGGACTGGACATAAGCTTGTTTTTGTATACAAATCCTTAGGAACCCGTATTACGTATATTCAATGTTTCAATTTTAACTCTATGGATAAAATTATATATTTATAAAAAATGAAGTAGGTTTATGGTCTTGGACGCCGTCGGACCGTTTGCCGTTGGTATATATATATATATATATATATATATATATATATATATATCTGTGTGTGTGTGTGTGTGTGTGTGTGTGTGTGTGTGTGTGTGTGTGTGTGTGTGTGTGTGTGTGTGTGTGTGTGTGTGTGTGTGTGTGTAAAATGACACGGAGAAGGTTTTTTAAGCCATCCAGTTCGTCCTAACCGTTTGGGTTCCTTCCAAGAGGCCCAAAAGGGTTCCCATATAAACTTTATGGAAAGATATTGTTGTTTGCTAATGACATGTTTACTTGAACAGGTTATCTTGGTGACATTGGTTTTAGTTGCTAATAGTCAAAGGCATGACAACGTCTGCCGGGTAACAGCTAGCTTGTGCAGTAAAAGATAATTTATTTGTTGTAAGCGTTAATTTTCTTTCTAACTATTCTCCAAAAAAAGGTGACTTTGCAAACGAGTTTATCTGTAAAAGATGCAAGTATCCGCTTGGAAGGTTAATATCAGAAAATGATATCATAGCAACTGAATTAGAAAATTGTTACACTTAGGGAATGTAGAATAAAACTGCAATATCCTCAAGAATTATATTCAAATCTAGGTTAGTAATATAACATGCCTTTCAGATGGTGCAGTTATGTTATGTTTTTTAATGTAATGAAATAATATCAACTTAAAATTTAACAGCTATCAAAATATTCTAAGTTACCATAAATACAAAACCATTTAAATCAAATAGGTACAGCAGTGAAATTGGACAAACAGGATACTTCTACAAAACGTTCACAATTGCGACGCCAGCAAAAGAGAAATAGTGGTACAAAACCGGGTAAATGTCCTGATATAAGATTGAAATATTATATGAGACATTAAACATCCAAAGTACATCGTGGGAAAACAGTTTGAAAGTGATTGTTGGACGAGATTGACGCTGATGTGACGGGAGCTGTGAGAACGATGCATCAGCTGATCAGATTACAAACTTCGTCATTGGCTGCGTGGGACAAACAATTGATCACTTCTGAATAAACCCAGCTGGGATTCACTACTCGGAACATATCGATATTGCATTGTTGGTTATTAAACGTCCTTCAGTGATCATTTTCCTTCGTAATAGAGAATAGATAAATTAGAATCTCGATAGTGAAACACACAGTGAATAAACACATGAATAAAACTATCCTGCATGCATATTGAACAAACATAATCTTAGATATGTGAAACGAATGTTTATCCAACTACAAAATGTTTTCTCAATCTATTGCACCATACAATTTTTTATACATATTATACTTTACGACTAACTTTTTTATTTAAGTAGATCATTTGTTCAAGAACGCATGCCGACACACAAGCCGATAAGAGGACCATACAAGTTGTTTCTCCAAATCAACCACTACCACTATAGTAAATTGTTTTGTTGTTTGCCAACAAATGTATAACAAACCCTTATTTCTTACACCTCTAGCCTTTTTCAATAAATAGAGTTTAAATTATTCATTGCACTAAAATCTAAAAAAATGAGTTACGCTATATTGGAATAATTGCAAAAAATGACTTGACCATGTATGGTAGTTTATGAATTGCAAAGACAGCGCAACTTAAACTGCGGCGCCGCGCTGCCAAGAGTCAAGACCGCGTCTAATAACATGATTATGGAATCTGCAAGCTCACATAAACCTTCCGCAGGCTTCATACACGTCAGGCCGAGTCTATTGACATTGTCATATTTACGAGTCTCAATTAAATCCGGCCCTGAGGACCACATTTATTTACTCAGCGGAGGCAGGCGCACCACGAGACAGCGGCGAGGGCAGGCGGTAGCACCTACGAGTAGGCAGCCATGACAAACTAGTTTTAAAGTTTTATGGATATTATAATCATTGTCGTCCCTCTTGAGTTACGCGCGCTCCCGGTATATTGATGGCTCGCTGCGCTTCAGTACATCATACTGATGAGATCAACGCCGCGACTACAGCTGACGCCTGCGCATTCCGCATTAGAATGCGCATCTGCATACGGCTACTCCCGGCTAATCGTAAATTGCGAGGAATGAATCGTTTAATCATTTAAATGGCAGTCGCCCGATAGCGGCACGACCGCGATGTGAGCTGGGTACCGACGATATCGTCACATGGGATGTGGGCTGGGAACCTGACGATATCGTCACATGGGATGTGAGCTGGTTACTGACGATATCGTCACATGGGATGTGATCTGGGTACCGACGATATCGTCACATGGGATGTGATCTGGGTAACTGACGATATCGTCACATGGGATGTGAGCTGGGTAACTGACGATATCGTCACATGGGTGTGAGCTGGGTAACTGACGATATCACCACATGGGATGTGAGCTGGGTAACTAACGATACCAATACATGTGATGTGAGCTGGGTAACTAACGATATAACACATGGGATGTGAGCTGGGTAACTAACGATACCAACACATGGGATGTGAGCTGGGTTACTGACGATATCACCACATGGGATGTGAGCTGGGTTACTGACGATATCACCACATGGGATGTGAGCTGGGTAACTAACGATACCAACACATGGGATGTGAGCTGGGTTACTGACGATATCACCACATGGGATGTGAGCTGGGTAACTAACGATGTCAACACATGGGATGTGAGCTGGGTAACTGACCTTATCGTCACATGGGATGTGAGCTGGAAACCTGACGATATCGTCACATGGGGGGTGAGCTGGTTGCCTTACAATATCGTCACATGGGAATAGCTGTGGTTTCCTGAAAAGGATGATACATGTTAATAATCTCATGTTGATACATGTTCAACATGTTAATAATCTCATGTTGATACATGTTCAACATATTAATAATCTCATGTTAATACATGTTCAACATGTTAATAATCTCATGTTGATACATGCTAATAATCTCATGTTGATACATGTTCAACATGTTAATAATCTCATGTTGATACATGCTAATAATCTCATGTTGATACATGTTCAACATGTTAATAATCTCATGTTGATACATGTTCAACATGTTAATAATCTCATGTTGATACATGTTCAACATGTTAATAATCTCATGTTGATACATGTTCAACATGTTAATAATCTCATGTTGATACATGCTAATAATCTCATGTTGATACATGTTCAACATGTTAATAATCTCATGTTGATACATGTTCAACATGTTAATAATCTCATGTTGATACATGTTCAACATGTTAATAATCTCATGTTGATACATGCTAATAATCTCATGTTGATACATGTTCAACATGTTATTAATCTCATGTTGATACATGTTCAACATGTTAATAATCTCATGTTGATACATGCTAATAATCTCATGTTGATACATGTTCAACATGTTAATAATCTCATGTTGATACATGCTAATAATCTCATGTTGATACATGTTCAACATGTTAATAATCTCATGTTGATACATGTTCAACATGTTAATAATCTCATGTTGATACATGTTCAACATGTTAATAATCTCATGTTGATACATGCTAATAATCTCATGTTGATACATGTTCAACATGTTATTAATCTCTTGTGTGTGATTTGTCGTAATTAATTAGTTTTTAGTAGGCTAATAGATTGTGTCAAATTATTCAGAAATGTTGCCTATAAGTATTTTTATTTGCTAAAATATGTGTCGAAGATAAAGATATAAATATTTGTTTATTTTTTTGATAACGATGATTCACTTTGTATTTCATTCTGTGTTTGATATTCATTTGTTTTATAAAAAATAAATTATAGTTGTTGTAAAGAAACATTTTGTAGTTGTTTTCGTGTTCAAAAAAAGCCTTAAAGTACATATTTTTAGCAGGCCGTGTGTTATGAAATTGTTGGTGGTTAATGTAAAAGGTAAGAAATATAGTTATAACTCGAATACCTAATAAACTAAAATAGCTAAAAAGTGACAAAAACAACAAAATTGATTTGTGTTAGTAAAGAAAATTACTTACCATTTCACAAAGAGTACCCTATTAATTTGACCTATATTATACGCTTGTACTACATTTCTAAGATTTATACCGCTCCCCCGTTATTAGTGAATTTCCTTCGGAAAGTGAACTATTAGCATGACCCGCACGGTGAAACTTAAGCCCGGGACCACCATAGAAGTTCCTAACGTGACCCCCTGAACACGTTTTGAGGGGTCGTTCAAAATTATATATATATATATGTATATATATATATATATATATATATATATATAGACATATATATATATATGTGTATGCTCTCTAGCGGTCGCATCTTTTGCCCGATTTACTTCAAATTTGGTAGGGACGTTCCTTTCTATAATCTGTTGGACAAGTTCGTTGGGCAAAACAATCGGAAAACTCTAAACCCATTTTTTGGGGATTAATCTTCCAAATTTCGAGTTTTTGGGCCCAGAAAGGGTCAGAAAAGCCCCAGATGTAAAATTAATGCATGTAAAAAGATGGGAATTAGAGAGGCGAAAGTTTTAAGCCCTCTCTCGTCATTCTAGCATAAATATTTACCGAGTTATTAAAGAAAATGTGCATCGACTAAACACAGTACGTTGTCTTATGGGGGTTTTACACTAGAAAAGCCTGTTATTCCTTTGTTAGAGTACTTTTATTACCCCCAGTAACCTCACACCTACTTTCAAGCCTGTCTGGACCTTCTCCTAACCTTATAATGCGCAAAATTGTATTCCCAGCTTTGCAAGTAAATGAAACCAGGAGTATCAGAACAGCCAAAAAATCAAAGTTTTCAGATTTCGATAAAAATTGGACTAATGTATGTTTTTACACTGATTTTGAGTTTTAAAAGTTTTTATGTGGAAATGCACTTCCCTCACGTCAGCGTGCTGCGTGCAAACTCGTTTCTGCCTTCCAGTAGATCGCACTTACGCTTCAGATAACATTTTTTGTCAGGAAAATCTCCGAGTTCCATATGTATACAAATAAATTTATTTAAACACTACGTTGAAATGTGTGTTTGTTTGACATGTATGTGAAATGTGTTTGCTCCATTTCGTTATTATTTCTATGGGTGAATGAATATGATCGATAACTCTTCTTGGATTAAAACACCACTGGCATCGTTACATATACCTTCATCTAATTAGCTACATGAGAAATTAGAGTGAATCAACTAGCACTGATATGCGGTGTAGTTTGGTTTTTTAACCAGTTTATTTCACAATTCCTAGCGGTATTGAAACACTTCCTGAACCAAACATGTCGCTCGATTTTGATTTTTCCTAGTTCGATGATTCATTGGTACAAAACCAAGTTGTCGCAGAATTCATAATTCGTTTGTCTGCCCAGTAGTTCTTGGTGCCATTTCTTTTCTCTGCAGCATTATTGTATGTGAGCTCAGCTGGGATCTTCAGCGAGGAAGCTCTAAAAGGAGAAACTCCGGTAATTTAGGACCACTTCTACACAGGGACAACTTAGATTCTTCATAGACTCTTACTTTCTCCTCTGTCTTAACTTTTTCATCCCCTGCGAGAAAGAAATCCAAAAGTTTTAAACAACCCCCTAAAAGTTTCTGGGGTATCCAATCCAAAATCAGTTATTCCACTATGCGATACAAGATATATACCAAGTATGTAAAAAAAAACCACTTTATCCCTCTACCTGCTGTGAAGTATCCCTCAGAATATCCCTCATTTAGACTCGAGATTCTAACAATATTTGTTCTTAATTAGTTGGTTTGTAATCAAGTATGATTGTTGAATCCCACTGCATTATTCGGACACAAATAAAAGCAGGCTAAATAAGAATATTATATTACACATTGGTTTCCAGGGGGATATTTTTATATTTTTTATCAGGCTTAAATCGACTATCACGTTATTTTCACAAGTAATCTCAATAAATATATTGTTAAACTATCCTAATTTGAAATTTCACAATTAAATGAACATAGATGCATGTTGAAATATTACAAATTTAAAAGCGTTCATCTTTGGAAAAATGTATTAGGAATATAAAAAAGAATAAAAATTGTACATAGCTGAGCTGAGGGTATGTAAAAATCGTCCGAAAAGTCCCACAATCCCATTTTATCCCAAGGGACGTTAAAATATCCCTAAAACGGGATGGAAATCCCTCAAGAGGAAACCGCTTCAAACCACCCAGTCTGACTATGCAGACAAGAACGCAAACAGCTCGTGACCGGCGGCTAGAGGATGGCCCAGTTGTGGGTTGCGGAAGTACTGGCCCCAGTGAGTGACTTAAAGTCAAATTAAAGGGTGAGACTTGAATAGCGCGGAGAGGCTGTCTGTCAACGGGTGATTAAGCCCTGGTAACGAGGCTCACGCCGCGCGTATTATTACAGACCTTGCGTTATGGCGGGGCATTATACTGCGGTCTCGGGCACAGGACTTGCTCCTTACCGAGATACATTAGTGTTCGGCAGATCCCGAGGTAAATCGAAAAATGTTGAAGGTTCGAAACTGGATCAGGTTTACTATTAGTCATCGAGCTTTATTGATGATCCTGGATAAAGAATCTGTTGGTCTTTGTATCAAAACTAGTCAAACTACCGCACTCTTTAAACCCGTAATTCATTCATATTCGCTTTAAATTACGCTGTGGCGGCTCAACCGCGTACTGCAATTTTTACGCTAATCAGGGTTTGTAAATGAAAAGAATTTACTGTAGGAAAACTGCGGTTTTTGTTACTTTGTTTTCGAGGAGCACACATTGTAATACACTTTGTAATATTAATGCACTACCAAGAAATTAAAGGAACTTGGTGTGTGGGACTCATGACCACTAAATCCCCTGCCTCAGGCTGTAATCTATTTTGGAAAGACAAACTTCAGTCTTAGATACACATACTTCAAACTGGAGCCTCGTATCTTTAAGGAAATTTTCCATAGCCTAACTTAAAACAAACGTCGGTAGATCTGGTAGTTTTGCGAAACTAGTCAAAGGCTTGCAAACATAGAAATTTTAGTCCTGAGTAATTTGGTTTCTAATAAAATTTAATCTACATAATTGAGGAGTAAAATGGTTCGATTATTTCAAAACTATTCTAATCCGTGCCTGGCTTGTGTCCATACTGTATAATGAATATTTGGGGTATGAGTAAACAGTAGGGACATTCTTAATAAATATACTTTCGATTATATAGTTTAGCCTAATAAGTTGGAGTAAGTCTTTAGATGTCAAAATTGTGTTGTTTTATGGTACCAGTTCACAACCTTCTTCTCCCTACTAATAAAAATCGTTGTCAAGATCAACTATAAATAATTTAATTTGGTTCACATGATCTAGCTTACATGAATGGTTGTTTAACCATTTCAATAACACTGAAGCACGAATAAGAAAGTGATAAACTTACACTAAGTTTTGTTTCAAAGCGTGTGAAAACTGTCTACAAACAAGTCATGCGAGTTATTAGTTTGTGCTGTGTGAGCAAAGAGAGTTAGTTTTGCTCGTGCCCAAGAAAATATACTGAGCACAATATTACATTTGACCACGTAAAAACGTGCAGCACATTTTTTCTCTTTTATGGCTTAGGTGTAACCATGTGATTTAAGGATGCGCTGCTCTGGGAAAGACTATATAGCGACAGAGAAATATGTCTACGTTCAACCTCGCACGATTTGTATTTATTGAACTAAGGGTTTAATAAATCCCAGAGAGCATCAGCTGTAAAACGTAATATGGGTAAGGTTTGCTTGCTTGCGACACTGATCTCAAAAACGGCTCCAACGATTTCCTTAAAATGTTCGAAATAACTAATTTCTGGGATAAAAATAAGTTATAGACAGGCCTCATCCCTAGGAAAAATCAAATAATGGAAAAAAAACTAAAACGAGTTCGCACGCAGCACGCTGACGTGAGGGAAGTGAATTTCCACAAAAAAACTTAAAACTTGAAATCTGTGTAAAAACATACATTTATACCAATTTTTATTGAAATCTGAAATATTGATTTTTTGGCTGTTCTGATGCTCCTGGTTTCATTTACCTGCAAAGCTGGGAATACAATTTTGCGCATTATAATGTTAGGAGAAGGTCCAGGCATGCTTGAAAGTAGGCGTGAGTTTCTTGGGATGGTAAAAGTACTCTAACAAAGGAATAACAAGCTGTTCTAGTGTAAAACCCCCATAAGACAACGTACTGTGTTTAGTCGAAACACATTTTCATTAATAACTCGGTAAATTTTTTGCTAGAATAACGAGAGAGGGCTTAAAACTTTCGCCTCACTAATTACCATCTTTTTACACGCATTAATTTTACATCTGGGGCTTTTCTGACCCTTTTTGGGCCCAAAAACTCGAAATTTGAAAGATTAATCCCCAAAAAAGGGGTTTAGCGTTTTCCGATTGTTTTGCCCAACGAACTTGTCCAACTGATTACAGAAAGGAACGTCCCTACCAAATTTGAAGTTAATCGGAAAAAAATATGACCGCTAGAGTGCATACACACACACACACACACACACACACACACACACATATATATATATATAATTTTGAATTATCCGCCAAATCGTTTTCAGCGGGTCACGTTAGGAACTTCTATGGTGGTCCCGGGCTTAAGTTTCACCGTGCGGGTCATGCTAATAGTTCACTTTCCAAAGGAAATTCACTAAATGAAAAGTTAAAAAATTAACATTGGACTTATGGAGTTTCAAATCAAAACAAAAGAATTGTAACAGCTATTCATAATCAACCAGGGAACTGTCAAAGTAATAATCATGTTTTAGATGATTATTAACACGAGGTTTCCTGAGAGCAGAGATTAAACGATTTGAGTGGAGATTACATATATAGAGTGGTAAAATAATTCATTAAAAAACATAAATAACAACTGGAGTGACCTTAAAAATGTATAAAAGAGGCAAATGAGTTATACATATCTGATTATCAGTAGGGGGAAGTGGTGAAATATTACTCCAAGTCATCGAAACAAACTGACTGGCCTTCCCCCGAGCAAAGCTTGGCCCCCCAGGTACTAAAATCTAATATTCAAAAGTACTTTAAAACAAAAGTCGATACTGAAAAATGTAATATATGTCGGAAAATAGTTGGTAGATATTTTAAAAGTTTAGCATTAGTTGATCTTTATAGCTGTTAAAAAGTCGGGTGATTCAACCAGCGAGCAAGGAATACCAAGGGTGGTATTCGTTGCTCGCTGGATTCAACACACACAAACCCATTACTAGGGTTATCACTACGATTTGTTGATTGTTTGTTATGGACAACTATTAGAGAGTTATCTTCATATTTACTTTAATGTATGTTAATAATCTTTGTTATTTCTATTACAATTAAAGGTTAGACAACGATATATTACAACAGAAATTGTATTTTCCTTGGACATGTTTACACAAATAAGTTTGCTTTCACGACTCATATTAGCCTCCATTCTAGAAACAAGACTGCTATCAAACCTCAAAGGGTATATGAAAGATAAATTTAGTACAGTATCACCTCTTTACGCAAAAATTAAATAATTGTTTCGGGATGGACACAACTTTTGTCTTTATCTCATTTATTTAAAACACTAATTTTGTAATACATGTTATAAAATAGGAAGGTTTATCGTGTCAAAATCCTAATATAGTGCATATAAAAATGTTCGTTGGGTTTCCTACTTGGGTCAACAAATTGCCTTAGTTCCTGTAGAGCTTTGCCTTGTTGGCCTTCAATGTTACAATGGTTATCTATTGACCACACCGTCTTGTATTTAAACACAGTATAATTGTGAATATACTTTGCAGTGTTGCGAGACGTAGTTTACTTATCCTGTTTAATGTCTATCTGTGGGAGAACATGATTTTACTTGGTCAGGTTATTATATACATGTTTATATTTGTCGTAAAAGTTCATCGGTTTCTCAACAGAATGCAGCAAAAAACGTTGTTCATCCTTCATGAATATTTTCGGTGTAACTTGGATCGAAAGGCAACATAGAACATAATCTAAAAGACAGCACCCAAAAAAAACTCATTTGATCTTTTCACTAAACAAAAACTATTTTACACCTTCAAAATCTCATTCTCATTCTCCGTGCAAACCCACTTATTCGACACCCAACAGTCAAAGTCAAGGGTCTTTTCACAGACCAATTTGTCTACGAAGAGCCAACAAAGGGGAAGAAAGGCAGACAGCGTGCAGCAACAGCAATTATAGACGGCACAAAGTAGGCAGTGATCGAAAGGCAGGCGGAGTAACTACGCATGTGAGTAACAAAACAAACTGATGGCCAGAGCGTGAAACGTCCCGCCCCTCGCCGTCGAGCTCATGGTCAAGGCACTTCGATAGGTCAATGTTCTCACCGTTACCCGGTAGCTGCAGGTCTCCATCGTCCTGCACCTGTGGCGTTGCTGAACCTTTGTAGGTCCTTGTTTAAGAAATCAGTATGGAAAGTTATAGTCACTGGTTCGGGAGCAACATTTCACGACGTTTAGGAGCTTGAATTATGATTCAGTCATCAGGTGTGAGATGGGAAAGAGAATATTTTATTCCCAACAAGCATTTAAATTTATACATGCACAATGAAAACGTTAATGATTAAATTCAAATTAAAAACATGGTCTAGATCTAAACCTGCAACAATCCATGCAAAGAGAGAAAACAAAAACAAAGCAAAACGGCACTCTGATTACATGTCAAATGAAATATGTACTTACATTTACCTTTGAAGTTCAACAAATTCATGAACTGAGTAATATTTACCAATAGCATTCTTTTCACCCCTTGTTTAATTTCTGAATTTGAAGAACAGCGTGAACGAAAGTAGCAAAAACCATAGGAACTTTGACAATGCAGATTTTAAAAGAGTTCTACTGGTCGACGGTAGTCAATATTGGTATTATCACTTAATGCCCCTTCTCTTCTTTGACCTGTGACCTGCTTAACATTGTTTCCCTTTCGTAAATAATAGCGGTTTTGGAAATGTCATACGTACTTGACCTATTTAATTTTTTCCGAAAAGTTTTAAAGTCACCTTGGACATCTTCTTTATCATTCAAACAATCCAATTTACATTTAAACGTTTAGAAATAAAGAAAAAGTTTAAGTAAACATGCAATTTCCAAATGCTTTATCATTAAAATTTCAATTTCAATGGCTTGGCTAAAGTTTGAGAGTTTAGTATTTTTCTTTTCGGGGTTTATTGTGTGATTATTAATACGCTACATGCAAACGTTGTAAACAATAAGGTTTTTGTTTTAGCGAATTTCCCCTATAGGGAAGAAACTATTACCGTAAGTCTCATGGTAAGACTTAAGCCCGAGACCATGATAACTTTTTCTTTTGAGGTCCCCAGATGTCAAAAAAACTATTCGTTCAAATTTATATATATATGTACACACACATATATATATATAAATATGTATATATATATATATATGTGTGTGTGTGTGTGTGTGTGTGTGTGTGTGTGTGTGTGTGTGTGTATGTCCGTTAACATGATAACTTGAGTAAAAAACGTCCGATTTTGATGAAATTTGGCTCAAATATGTAAAGTGACATTCATGACTTTAAGTTAGAAAACCATAAAAATCGGACCATGGGAAGGGGGGTTTATGGGGGTTTTAAATTTTCCAAAAATCAGTTTTTTACACTTTTCACCCTAAAATTTTTAAAACACTCAATTTTTGTTTTGAGTATTTTATAGAGCTTAAAAAAATATATATATATAGTATTTTTAATTATTAACCTATGTTAAGTGGTTGCGGAGAAAATCCAAAAATACCTGCTCATAAAATCTCCCATGTTAATCTATGGGAAAAAGGTTTTTGGCTTTTCCTCAGATCATTTTAATGTAAACTTCACATTTGCTTTTACAAATCGATTCAGCTCTACAAAACAATAATTTTCGTGTTTAAATTGTTTTTCTACGTCCAACCATTGCAGAGATATTCAAAGTGCTAAACACAGTACGTTGTCCAATGTTATCCTTAAATAAAGGAGAATAAATAACATTTTATATCTCAATTATTTATGAATGTATATTGATGAAACTTGGTGTGTGGCTTCACGTAGTACTTTTATATTGATATTTGCACAAATAATTGATTTTTTGTTGATCATCCCAGGAGCAGCAAACCTGCATACTCAGCCCTAATGTTGTTCTTTTGGAGAATAAGTAAAGTTTTATGTCTCCCTTAATTATGAACATAAATTAATAAAACTTAGTATGTAGCTTCACCTGATTGAGTTATATTTATAATTACATGAAAACACATATTTTGTGTTCCTTGTTGCAGCAAACCTGCGTACTCAGCCCTAATTTTATTCTTATGGATAATAAATAAAATGCTATAGATCACTTATTTATTTATGTATTTTTATGAAATTTGGTAAGTGGCTTTATGTGGTAGTAAGAAATATATTTTTGCATAGGAAATTTGCTGAGTACGCAGGTTTTCTGTGACGGGGTTATTAAGATTTACTCCCACATATTATACTAAACTACCTAAACGCCCGTCTAGGTGTGCAGATGTGCAAACTGGCTTTAGATTTTCGATTTAGGCCTCAGGGCTCTGCCCTAAGGGACTTCCAAGACCCCATGTTATTCGTATTTAGGAGAGTTGTATTTAGTTTATGTCACATGTGATTTTTCTTACTTCAATTCAACTAAATAAACAGCTGTTCTATTCTCACTTCTCAAAACGGGATGCGCAAGCTGCACATAGGAAATTCTATTTATGTGATTAAATTGCTTATATTGGATATACTATACTTTAATACATACTCAAACAATCCTCCTCTGCAGTTTATATTGCATTGTAACTTGTTGTAACTTAATAATAACAAGTTTCATGAACTAATTTCTTTGAATATCATTGGTAATATGGTTCAGCTATAGTCTTTTGCATTATAAAACGTCCAGATATCGTTGTGGTATCAAACACTTTTATTTATTTATGGTAAGTTTGTTGAGCCAGAAACTGCAAGAGGTATGTACATTTTTGAAGGTATTATCTCAGTAACACTCTGACATTTACTCAAATTTGCTTCGTGAACACCACTGACATGTATAAGTAACTACAATGTACTTTAAGCCCTTACCCTACAGAAAAACGAGATCGCACGCAGCACGCTGACGTGAGGGAAGTGAATTTCCATATACAAAACTTTTAAAACTCAAACCCAGTGTAAAAACATACATTTATGCCAATTTTATTGAAATCTGAAAACATTGATTTTTTGGCTGTTCTGATGCTCCTGGTGTAATTTATCTGCAATATAAGGAATACAATTTTGCGCATTATAAGGTTAGTAGAAGGTCCATAAAGGCTTAAAAGTAGGCGCGAGATCGCTGGGGATGAAACAAATACACCAAATAATGAATAACTTGCTTTTCTAATGTAAAAACCCCCATAAGACAACGTACAGTACTGTGTTTAGCCCGATATACATTTTCTTTAATAACTCGGTAAATATTTATGCTAGAATGACGAGGGAGGGCTTAAAACTTTTGCTTCACTAGTTCCCATCTTAATACATGCGTTAATTGTACGTCCGGGGCTTTTCTGACCCTTTTTGGGCCCAAAAACTCAAAATTTGAAAGAATAATCCCCAAAAAAGGGAGTTAGAGTTTTCTGATTGTTTTGCCCAACGAACTTGTCCAACTGATTATAGAAAGGAACGTCCCTACCAAATTTGAAGTAAATCGGACAAAAAATGCGACCGCTATAGTGCATACACACACACACACACACACACACACACACACACACACACACACACACACACACACACACACACACACACACACACACACACACATATATATATATATATATATATATATATATAATGTTGAACGACACCCCAAAACGTATTCAGGGGGTCATGTTAGGAACTTATATGGTGGTCCCGGGCTTAAGTTTCACCGTGCGGGTCATGCTAATAGTTCACTTTTCCATAGGAAATTCACTGAAAAGAATAAGTATAGTACCGATCTGGATTATGATGTTTTACCTGTATACGTCTTCAACATATTTCAACTTAATTAACTATACATTAGGAAAGGAGGCTGTTTGTGAACATATAACATTACCTCCTCCGTTAGTTCACTTAAATACTTGTCTTAAACAATACGTAATACTTGACCACTCTATTACAATATTACACTACCCTTCGGAATTTTCATCAATTCGCAATTAAAAGCTAACATCCCCAACAAACTCCATCCCGGTCAGACTCTTCCACATCCCGCAGACAATATCAAGCGGGACCGAGAGCGAGAGCATAAAACCAGCAGTGAACAATAAACGACTAATGGAATCTACTTGTCCGAACTTTAATGAGCTTCATTAGGGCCGCCTGACAAAGCAATTATTTAGATTATGCCTGGAGGTGTCAGAAAGCCGTTTCATAAATTACCAGCAAGAAACTGCCGGATCGGTTTGGCAGTCCGTTGATTTCTTATTGTAAACGTCGGTCTTATTAAGAAAACAAATTAGCCAATTGTGGAGGAGAGTTGGCCAGTCATAGTGAACAGTAGTAATTACACCCAGAGGCGTCTGGAGGAAATCGGAGGTGTGGAAGTGGGAGTGCGTGTAGAGAAGGTGCTAGAATTTGTGATCGTTTATTCTGCAAAAAATGTGTTTTGAACTGTAAACTTCCCAATTTTAAGTAACTTTAGCCAATGACTCCTTTAAAAACCTAAAATGACTTGTGAAACGTGTTAGTGAGATCTACCACATCTTAATAGGAGAAGCAAGTGATTTTTAGAGATTGCTAAAGGTTAAGGAATAGTGTAAGGCAATTTGCATATTGTCAGCTCACTTTGTAGATATTTACAGCGTAAATTGTAATCTGTGCTATTGCCAAGGGCAATAGTCGCTATAACAGAAGATGTTTCAATATTGGTAGTTTATTTTAGCTCTCCGGTATGACCAGCTGCCCTTTCCCATTTCCTTCTTTTTCTCTGGAGGCTAACTTCCCTGAGATCTCAAACAGATCTCTTGATTCCAGTGGGGTCTAACTGATCCTCTTTATCAAAGTGGTGCATTCTGGGAAATCAATACAGGTAAAAGCTGAGTGATGAAATAAACTAACAACAATGAACTCTGTAGTAACAGAACACAAGTATACTTCTACTAATTTGTAAACTTCTAATGAAGCACAATAAACTACAATATGCAGTCTAACAAGGTAAAATTTATAAAAAAACTTGTATTTTTGGAAAAATTTAGAAAATAAAATGGCTTATTTTGTTTATCCTGCAAAAACAACAAAGTTGAATTTCATACTTTTTAGTTATGTCCATTTAAGTAGGGTCTCTTTTAATGTACAAATTTTGTGTGAAAATCGTTATAAAAACCACTCAAAGAGCAAAAACTCACGTCGCATGTTGAGGTGGGTATTTTCTAAAATGCTTCGTCACCCAGCACATTCCACAGAACAATCTTGGAAACATCAAGAGACACGCAAGTCTCTAGAATAAGACCGGATTTTTCCTAGAGATATTTAATATGTTTAAATTAAATAACTTATTTACAATACGAGTATACTTATATGCACAACCACGGAGTGACGAGTTATTTTCAACTGGAACATTTAAATTATTCTTTAGATATTACAAAAAAAGCCATCAAAACTCGTTTTAAGGTTGCTCGTTTCTTCTCTCTGGTTTTATTTTGCTTACTTCTAAATTCGTTTAGCTCAGTGAATGAATAAGGCAAATAATGAAGTTGATTGCTCTTCCACGTTTACGCTTTTTGCCATTTTCTACTCGATAACCCTTATTTTAAAGAGAAACCACAAAAACTAGAATAAATGTTACGACAATATCTTTATGATAAAACAACCTGATGACATTGCCGTAACATATTAGATTGAGGCATGTCTACAAAGTTCAAACTAATGTGTATTAGCAATCCCTGTGGATGACATGATAAAGCGTGTCCATAAGCTACCGAGTGTGACGTAATTACATGTCACAGTGCGATACAGTTGTAAGTAGTAATCTCATTCAGCCTCAGGGTAACTGAATACACGTACTAATTTTTAAGCCAATCATTTTTCAGTCAGTCTCTGTGAATATTATGTTTAATAGCTAAAGCATCCTCATTTCCTCATTTGGTTGGAAGTAGAAGTCAAGAAGTCGAAGCTTGAGCTTATTGTTATGCACTTCCTAATTCATCTTGAAATGTCTTCCATTTTGATAACGTATGATACCAGCCTGTATAATGTAGAGTTCAAGCTGTTTTGATAAACCTGGTTTTGAATATTCTACTTTGATAGTCAAGTAATCTAGGTTAGAGTATGTTGGCGTATTATAGGGGTGACATAAAGTGATCATTAATTGATATATACCTCATAAAATGGAAGGTGATGTAAACCTGCAGCTCTACTCTACAATAAAGGTAGTAATTTTCTTAACTTCACACTTAACCCATTAAAGAAGCGTATAACAAACCATATACATTTACATAGTACACAGCATTAACCAAAATTGTCGATGACGTATGAAGTATTTATTGATGACGAACCTGATACACCTAAACAGAGTCCTGGGTTCAAGGGGTTCTGAGACTATAAACTCAATTCAGGAGGCAATCATCATGAATATACATCGTAAACTCTAACAACAAAGAAACTCATTTTACCACGCATCATCTTCAAAGTTGCGTGGGCGAAAAACACATGAAATAATTCCTGTAAAATCATGTTTCAAAAATTTAAGGCCAAAACAAAATACTTCAACAGGAGCTTCAACCGATGTTTCAGCACTGAACCTAATCCAATCAAACAGCCGCAGGCTGAGAGTTGAGTGTCGTGGTGCACATCAACGCATGTGTGTTATTAATTAATTCACACGCGAGGTTGAGGGTGCTAGCTATGACTCATGAGGGCCGTGGGTCAGAGAGTGTTGGGGAGAGCCCCCTCCCCCCCAGAGAGGCCCGGCCCCGAGGCCCTGCACCGCTAAACTGTTGGGACAGGTTTTTTGACCAACTTGCCAAACCTCACCGGCAGTCTCCACCTTGTTGACGGTAGATTATTTATGAGATCGCTTGTTATAGCCGAGGCCGGGCCGCCATTCCGCTATCTGCTTAGTAGTATTGCGGATAGGACCGCGCCCCGGTGCAGATGCATTCCGGACCATGGAGTCGGCGGCTTTGATTGAGCTGAGGACTCATAATTAAACTTTGGCTTGCTCAGCCGACGCGTGCGATGGGTATGCAGGGTCAGGAAAATAAGTGGAGGAAGACAAATTGAAGGGAGATGCAATCTCCTTTACTTCTGTTATCAACAGAGCATTGCGATTTGTTACCCATGCTATCTGCTCCTGGATTGATATGTTAGAAAACAATTGACTTGGCCTTGGCATTAAATTGGATTGTGTATTGACTTAGACAATATGGTTACATACCTTGTTGTCGTCAATCCACTAGTTTTAATAGATTAATGACTCCAAGAATATGACAGTGTTTTAGTTCCTTTGGATATAAGGATGTGATAATGGGACAAAACTAGTCCTGAAACTAGTATAGTAAACCTAATGGATTGAACATGACAAGCTATGTAACCATTATATCTAACTTACTGTTTGTGTATGGCATTAAAATGTTTGATCGCACTTCGGACTATCGCAAGAGTATCCTTACTATAAAATATTACTTTACTTCAAACAGCGACCCTTATACTCAGAGTTTGGTCAGGTTTTCAAACATATTAAAACAATTAATATCTGAGTGAAAGTTTAAGAAAATTACACTCGTCAAGTATCACGTGACAAGCTGGAAAATGAGAAGATTGGGTCTACCTATTTGGGACCAAAGTATATCCTCTGCTAAAGGATATAATATTGGATGCTCTTCCAAAATCACTATATTATCGGAGAAAACCTGGTAAAATATGCATTACTGTAATTCCTACAAAAGGAAGATGGTTAGTTTCTCTACAGATACTTCCTATAAGCTCAAGTTTGTCGTAATTTCAACAATGACTGTCTCCGAAAATAGTTTTAAACTTGACAGTTATATTTGCATTCTCGTCCAAATATTGGCATATAGTATTACCCTTCAACTGTTCTCCAAATGCCAGCGTTGATATCCAAGCGTTTGTAAATAGCGATAAACTAAATATCTGGAAGAATAAACAAGGAGTGTGAATACTTTTAACCCCGGGGCTCTCCTTTCTGTGAAGCAGTGCCACACATGATTCCGTAGAGGTTGCATTTCAGTTCTTGCTGTAGCCATTTTACATTTATATTCTTTAAGTGCTACGTGTTTTTGCTTTTGCAAAGTGTCAAAGTTTCATTTCATCATCAGTATGAATCCACAAGTTCTACTTCTGGTTCTTCCGATTCTACTTCTAGTTCCTCCGGTTCCAATTCAAGTTCTGGTTTTAGTTCTATTTGTGCCATGTGCGGGATCAAGGATCACAGAGAGGTGAGCAAGTGTCAGTCATGTGAGAACTTTTGGCACGAAGAGTGTTCAAATGATGGATTGGGAGGAGCAATGTGAGAGGGATTGCGTGCTTTATCATTGACAGTTTCGTCGGCTAATACACTGACTACTCCATTTATGTGCGATTGCTGTTATACGCAAGTTTTCCAAAATGCTTCATCCTTATTCGCTTACAAGCCACGTTCGAAATAATGGACATAACATTAAATAGCTGGATGAGTTTAGTAAACTAAATCTATAACATTTTTTGCTTGGTTTTAATTATTTTTAAGTAGCTGTACCTCCGCAATCACAGTAACGGATAAATGGTACATCTACTGCAATTAAAATCTAATGTCAAATAGTTTAACTGCACATAAGATTTTGCTAACTTTTCAATTTAGTAAATTGTTTATAAATAAAAATCTTTTATTTTGTGAAAGTTCTTGAAGTTACAATTCAAATGCATATTGTACCGTTGTTTATATTTGATATGTAACAAAGAACTGACTAAACACACACTTTAAGCGGTTATGATATAGTTGGCAAAAGCGGTCAGTGCGTTGTGTGATCTATTCAATTTTTAAGGGAACAACTCATATACATTAACCAAATTATTGGTTATGGTTAATTGTTTAAAAGCATTAATTTGTTGAGTAACATTGATGTACCTAGGCTATTTGTCTTTGTTTTATTTTCAATTTATAAACACTATATTCAATGTGCAAAAAATAAAACAATTAAAAACATGTTTATTTTCATTCTTCCTATGCACGTAAGTTATTTAGATTTATCGTATCTTAGAATAACACAAGATTTGCTATTTATCTCTTTAATTATTCTTGTTTAAGCTTAACATTCTTATATATGGAATAATCAGAAGCATTTAATTTTCAATAATAGGTAAGATCCTAAAATTTGTTTTTATTTATAATATCCTAATTATAGTTTTCCATTCTACAAGCTTTGTCTGTTTTAATTAATTTGAATTAAACAATAGATAACCGAGGAAATTCAAATTTAGTAATCAAAACGGATTTCCTGGCGAAATCTGCTGCTATGTGCCTTTAACTAGCAGCAAAATTGCCTTACTTTTAACAACAAAATTTCTGTTTTCTCTATTATTCATTATACGATCCCTAAATATTAGTCATCGTTGGCGTTTTCTTCAAATTTTCTAAAACTGTGTATGCTTTACATAATTCATACTTGTTTATATTTTAAATATTTTGTGTATTTTATATATTTATTTGAAGATTTTAAACTGCCGCCATTTGAAATTTAATGTTGCTGAGAAATTAAATGTTAAAGAAATTTGCAAACTGTGTCTATAAATAAGCAAACTAAGATTGACTATTTTTTTACACATACAGACTCATAGTTAGAAAACGCAGAAAGATAGAACGCATTTTCTTTTTCCTAGTTTTCACCTGTTGAATAGCATAGTAAAGTTTGTTCAAATGGTTACGAGACAAATGTATGTTAATGTTAAAATTGTATATGGCAGCCATTGTTATACGGAATAGGCTCGAGCTTTATAAAACCTAGGGGCCATATATATATATATACTTTACGTAACGCACTTAAGGCGTAGGGGGTGCTACGTAGCGTTACTCTGCGTTATTTGGGTGAGAGGGGCTCAGCGTTACGTAACTCGCACACTTTTAAAATAATGCTAGGAATGAAGTAAAGACTTTAATTGTGATCTGCTATCAGTACTTGTTATCTACTAGTATGTTACGAGGGTTATTGTTCAATTTGTTATTACAATTTGTTTTGAATTTATGATAGTTATTAATCTAATTTGTTACATTTTTGCTGGGATAGTTTATTGAAATGTTTGAACCTCGAAAATGTTACTTAAGAAAACAGAAGATTTTGTCATCAAATGTGTTTTGTTAATTGGAAAACTCGTTTATTAAGTTATACTTTTCAACTAATTTGTTTTGAACGGTATGACATATTTTTTTGGAAAATAAAAAATATCTCATTAAAATCCTATTGTATTTAAATGTATGCAAAATAATCATTTTTTATGGTTTAAGATTTAATATGATTATGTTACGGAACACATGAGAAGAGGTATGCTCAAGTGTTATGGTGTGTTATATGGGCGATGGGGGTCATCATTCATCATTGTTGCGGATTAGGAAACCCCAGCATAGCTACTACTCACATCTTCCACAAGCGGGAATATTGCGCAGGTTACCGGAAAGATAGGATATAGCAGGAAAGGAAAGGTTGGGATGGGACGGCAGCCAAATCCTCCTTCAGACCCTTCAGAGGGCCAACTCCCGTGACCCTGTGGCAGCTGGGATGAGGCTCTCAAACAGGGGACCCGCATTCTGCCCTCCAACTGGTCAACTCAACTGACAGAGTATCCATGTACAACAGCCAGGGACCATCCATTCTCAGGTTGGCAGGTTGGGGACAGAACCTGGAGATTCTATCCTTAACCGCTGCAAATGGAGGGACCAAAGGTGAAAGGGAAGTTTGTAATAATGGACAGCCAAAAGACTAACCATATGTTATGACAACTTAATTTTCTGTACCCAATGTCAGCCTCAAAACTGGTATAGACCAGTTTTAACCTGGTATTGACCTGGGACGGGCAATGGGGGTTTGAAATTACGAAAAAATGCGTTGCGGAATATGTGTTTGGCGCACTACCAAGAATAATATTTAATAAAAATTCGGTTAAATTTTATCAAGCTGTTTTACAATTTTTAATTTCACAGTAAAGACACACACAGACAAACGGACTGCAAATTAAACTAAATAAACAGATAGTTGTATAATAACGGTGAAACCATATAAACGATGGTACAGTAAGTTCATTCATTCTATGATTGGGCCTGATTATTACCGGTGCCACTGGTTGAAATCGATCACCTTGATACAAGTGTAAGTAACAGTACAGTAAGTGCAAGTACAGTATAAGTATAAATATATTTTGTAGTGTGGTGAGACGTAGTTTATTTTTCTCCTCACTAAAATTCGTAATTTGGGGTAGTATTCTTCAGGTTGCAGTTTCAGAGTTTATTTTCAGTGCGCTTTTGTTACTATAGTTTTTTATTATGAACTGTTAATGCAGCAGCACTCCAAGAAAAACAATGAAGTTGAATACAAATAAGAGAATACTGCAAGTATGAAGCAGGAGGTTGTGAGGTTAATTGTATGTTGTTCTTTTAGCGAATTTCCCCTATGGGTAAGAAGATATTACCGTAGTCGGCATGGTAAGACCTACTAGCCCGGGACTATGATAACTTTTCGTTTTGTGATCCCCAGATGCCAAAAACACCATTCGTTCAAAACTGGCCCGATTTTCATGAAATTTGGTACAAACGAGTAAACCAACATTTATTTGTGGTCTATTATTATTTGCACAAAAAGTAATTGTCGATGTTTCCCTAAACATCAAACCTTTGTACTCAACCCCCATGTTATTCTTATGGAGAAAAACTAAAATGTTATGTCTTCCTTAACTATGAACATAAATCAATAAAACTTGGTAGGTGGCTTCACCAAGTTGAGTATATTGATATCTGCATACAAAATCAGATTTTGAGTTCCTTGTTGTAGCAAAACCTGCAAACTCTATGATGCCATAGAGAATAATTAAAATATTATAAATCGCTTATTTATAAATGCATGTTGATTAAACTTGGTATGTGTCTTTATGTTTATTAAGACACATATATATGCATTGGAGGACGCAGGTTTGCTATGACGGGGTATATTTCTTAAACGACGTACATAATGTTAAAACACTTGTACAACACAATTGTTATTTCCCTACTTGTTATACAAAACTTCTTAAATAACCTTGAGAATGATTTAATGAATTGTTTCACCACATCAGTACATTATCCTCGTTACACTCGCCAAACATCGCCAGCGTTAACAACTCTCACGTCGAGAAGCGTTCAGGTCCGGTTATGAGTAGTGAGAGAGAATTGACCCTTCAGCAATTTCAGTGGGTTGCTGAAAAGTGGGTCACTGGGTTAAAGTTGTCATATAAAACCCTAGTAATTTGGAATAATTATTCTCCAGATCGTTTATTTGTTGGTGGCTTTTTCCCCATGCACAGTTACGGGAAATAATTGAGCAATATTTGTCAAAGATTACTTTCCTTGCAACTTAATTTTTGTCTGAAACAACACATTTATTCCATTGTAAATTCTCCGCACCCATGAATAAGAAATCATTTCGTTCAAGATGTTGATAATTTTCATTTGACCCTGTTAAATAAGTTTATAAATCAGAACAAAAAAGTTATGTTAAAAAATGTATTTCATTAGAAAAACTATATCGCATTGATAAACACAAATATTACATCTTTTTCTGAATTGTCTGCGTGGGAGTCACTTTCCACCTTGCTAGCGTCATTCAAGTTCTTGACGACTTCACTCTAACTGGTTTTCACGAATCGGCAAGTTTTTTAGTTCACTGTTCTTCTGTTAAGAGGTTGGTGGATTTCGGCAGAGGGTTGCCGCATCCACATCGTCCTCTTCCAGCACCTCTCAGCTCATTTGAAGATCCACTAATTTTCTTCTGTAGAGGCTGTTGGATTTCGGCAGGGGGTTGCCACATGCATATCGTCCTCTTCCAGCACCTCTCAGCACATTTGAAGATCCACATATTTCCTTCTGTAGAGGCTGCTGGATTTCGGCAGAGGGTTGCCGCATGCATATCGTCCTCTTCCAGCACCTCTCAGCACATTTGAAGATCCACTTATTTTCTTCTGCAGAGACTGCTGGATTTCGGCAGAGGGTTGCCGCATCCATATCGCCCTCTTCCAGCACCTGTTTGCATTCACCTTCCTATACTCTCCTCTTAAAATAAATAAATCCCATAATAAAAAATAGAGATGAATTAATTATGGTACTGCTCCTTAAGGCAAGCTATAAATTCATCAAAATCGTTTCCAAGGTTTTTTTATATGTTAAAATCGTTACCACAGCAATTTTGTCATTGTTGTCGATTTTTAAATATTGAATTTAAGGTGTTAAGAAGATGTTATATTATACTGCAGCCTGACTAATACGCTTACTAGCTTTTACAAACAGCTTCGCTTGTTCAGCCGATTTCTAAATTACGGCCGATCAAATTTCAATGTTTAAAGTTGAGATTTCAGCTTGACACTTTGATCTAATTTATGACACTAGTTTATGTTGAATAAAACAACAAAATAGATCCCTTCAACTTACTCATTGAGACCTTTCTTTCAAATATATAATACGGCTCGTGGGTGCCGGATTTTGGTTTCCTCAAAAGTTCCTGGTACGTAAAAACACAACATGGCGGATATATAGTAACTAGGCTTTTTTGAGAAAACCTGTGTTTTTTATTTTCTTTTTATGTTGTCATATAAAACTGATTCCTAAAGTTTGACTACTTACTTACGATATGACCTCTCGTATTTCTTGCATTACGAGGAAATGTATGTTATAATGTTAATGTAAAATCAATTGGAGAAGTCCGTAGAGATAAACAACGGTCTTGTAAATTCTATACCCCTTTTAGCGAATTTCCTCTATAGGGAAGAAGCTATTACCGTAGGTCTCATGGAAGACTTAAGCCCGAGACCATGATAACTTTAAATTTTGAGGTTCAAATTGTTATATATGTATTACTTTTTATATTTATATATGTACATATTTGTACAAATATGTACATATTTGAGGGGTTTTACTCCCCAAAAATGTTTTTTTTTTGTTTCCACATGTAATTTGTATTTAAATCAAATTTTAATTTTCACCATTGAATTCAGCATAAAAAAACAATTTGGTATTTTGAGCATTGCACTACGTCAATTGGTTATTGAGATATTAAAAGTGTTAAACACAGTACGTTGTCTAATGTTATTCTTATGTAGAAAAAGAAAAATTGTAAATTCGCTTATTTATGAACTTAAACTGACGAAATTTGGTACAAGGCTTCATCTGATTTGGTTTATTGTTGTTTGTACAAAAAAAAACAATTTTTTGCCTATGGTTTCCGTTGCAGCAAACCTAGGTACTTGGTCCCCATGTTATTCTTATGGAAAATAATTGAAATGTTATATATTGCTTATTTATGAATTATATGGATGAAACTTGGTATGTGACTTAACTAAGATGAGTTCTATTGATATTTGCGTAAAAACCCATTATTTTGTGTTCCTCTTTGCAGCAAACCTGCGTTCTCATCCCAAATGTTATTCTTATGGAGAATAATTAATATTTTAAATATCACTTGTTTGTGAATATATTTCTTATGAATCCTGTTAAGTGTTTTAATGTGCTATGTTATCTATTCATTGGAAATTCGCTGAGTGTGCAGGTTTGCTGCGACGGGGGTATTTTAAGTTTAAGTTTTTGTATTTATAAGTTTTGAATACTCATAGTTTTTTGTTTTTTTTTTTCAAAAAGGGTGTATAAAGGCCCCGATTTTAAAATAGTGGTATATTAAACGATATAAATTAAAAAGACAAACATTTTAAGCCCTTCCTCGTAATTCTAACACAAATATTTTCAGAGTTATTAAAGAAAATGTAAATTGATTATTGGTTAATTGGTTGTCTTATTTTACATTCGAAAAGGCTGCTTTAGCGAATTTACCCTAAAGAGAAGTAGCTTTTACCGCAGTCGGCATGTTGAGGCCTAGGCCCTGGACCATGGTAACTTTTCGTTTTGAGGTCCCCTGGCATCTGAAAACGCCATTCATTCAAAACAGGGTCATCGAAAAGAATGTCTTTATTTTAATAGATCACTACTTCAAGTACAATGGACATATCGAGTTGGTCGGGGTCTTAAAATGCAGGTGAAGGTTGGGAGTTTTACATACAAACATGTTCCAAAACATGTAGGAATAATATACTGGAAATTGAATTGTTGACTGAAGGTACGCAAACCTATATTTCAATTGTAAAAAAAATGTGACGTTATAATATAGGCCTACAGACGATAAACTATTTTACAATTGACATAATTAATTCATCAAACTATTAGATTCGGATTTTTATGTCGTTCCGCTTCCAAAAGTTTACACGAGCAAGGGTCGAAAACATAAGACATGTTAGATTCGCCTGGGCATTTTATATAAGTTTAACTTAAACAAAAGTCATACTTTGGATGTTATCTTGTTATCAATTTAAGTTACCCTTGTTTCCAACAAAAACAAATGAGATTTTCAAACTATAGAGATAAATTATATAAGGTTATAAATAAGGTTAGTTCAATGAAATTTAACATTTTCAACCGACAAGTAGAACTAGTATGCAGTTATACCAACACAATAATCCTTGGTTAATATCTAATTCTATCAAATAAGTTTCTTTATCTAACTTAATATATTTTTTAATAATGTTAAATTTGAATCTTTCTCCAAAACTTTCCTGGTCGGATGCTTCTGACCAAATAGTTTCGGGTTTGGTAGCAGACTAACTTTTTCATGTTTATTTTTAAGAAGGCCCAAGTATAAAAAATGATTTCACGGTTAATTTTGTACAATTACCAAATATTTTTCACAACACGCATCGTAAACTTAACATAATTGTTATAAAACTCCAATTTTATCGAACTTCCTCTATAGGGAAGAAGCTATTACCGTATTTGGCATGGTAATACCTTGGTCCGGGGCCATAATAACTTTTATTTTGAGGTCCCCCGATGCCAAAACACCATTCGTTCAAAACTGTATACATATATATGTGTGTGTTTGTGAGTGTGTCCGTGGGTGCGACTCTCGTAAAAAGGTCCGATTTTGAATTTGAAAACGTCTAAAGCAACATTTTAAGTTAAAAAACCAGACAGATCGACCCATCCGAAGGGGTGTTTTGGGGGGGGGGGTTGTACCCCAACAATTTTGTTTAATTCTTTACATGTAATATTTAAATTCAAATATTAGTTTAACCATTAGATTCAGCTTAAAAAAATACGCAATTTTATGTTTTGATAATTTCTCTAAGTCAATAGGTTACTGAGATATTGAAAGTGCTAAATAAGTTGCGCATAAAGTTGTCCAATGTTAGTCTTATGGAGAACAAGAAAATTATATATCTCGCTTATTTATGAACGTATACTGACAAAACTTACGGCTAAATCTGGTTGTGGTCTATTTTTATTTGCAAAAAGAAAGCCACTTATACAAATGTTTCCCTAAGCAGCAAACCTGCGTACTCAGCCCCCATGTTATTCTTTTTGAGAATAAGTAAAATATAATGTCTCCCTTAATTTTGAACATAACTTAATAAAACTTAGTATGTGGCTTCACCTAGTTGAATTCTGTTTATATTTGCATAAAACCCTGTTGTTTGTGTTCCTTGTTTCAGCAAACCTACGTTTCATGTTATTCTTATGAAGAATAATTTAAATGTTATATATTGCTTATTTGTAGATATATTTTTATGAAACTTGGTAAGCGGCTTAATATTGTATTTTGAAATATATATATGCATTAGTAATTCACTGAGTGCAGCTTTGCTGCGACGGGGGTTTTTATATGTGCAATTTTACCTGATCCCCCTCCACATGTTACAGGTTTGATTTTTTAGTTCAAGATAACCACTGCCAACCGCACAGAGTTAAACATCATTACCCCATTAACAAACATTAACATGTTTATAACAGTTCAACCAACAAGTCAGACAGGTACCGAGCGGTAGGCAAATCTCAGCTCGCATCAGACTGATTTATAAACAATACTCGCGATCCAGTCTCGCCGCCAATAACTCTCGCTTAACCTGGTGGATAGTTTAGATTAGTTATCAAAACCAGTTCGGAATCACGGTTCAAATATATTGTGCAGATAAGGGGGAGGCTGTAGAGGGTACCGGTGCTCTTTACATATCGCTGGTTATACACGACGTATGGTAGCGTTAGTCTTACATATAAATGTGGTACATGTAAGTCGTAGAATGTGTTGTATGTATATATTGTAAATATATATAGTATCAATTGATTATTAATACTATAAAGGCTGATAAAATTTAAACGAGTTCGCACGCAGCACGCTGACGTGAGGGAAGTGAATTTCCACATAAAAAACGTTTAAAACTCAAAATCAGTGTAAATACAAACAGTTATTCCAATTTTTATTGAAATCTGAAAACATTGATTTTTTGGCTGTTCTGATGCTCCTGGTTTCATTTACCTGCAATGCTGGGAATACAATTTTGCGCATTACAAGGTAGTGGGTCCAGTGAGGCTTGAAAGTAGGCGTGAGGTGGCTGGGGACGATAAAAGTAAGCCAAAAAATGAATAACAGGTTTTTCTAATGTAAAACCCCCATAAGACAACGTACTGTGTTTAGTCGATACACATTTTCCTTAATAACTCTGTAAATAATGGTGCTAGAATGACGAGAGAGGGCTTAAAACATTTGCATCACTAATATACATCTTATTACATACATTAATTTTACATCCAGGGCTTTTCTAACCCTTTTTGGGCCCAAAAACTCAAAATTTGAAAGATTAATTCCCAAAAAAGGGGATTAGATTTTTCCGATTGTTTTGCCCAACGAACTTGTCCAACTGATTATAGAAAGGAAGTTTCTATCAAATTTGAAGTAAATCGGACAAAAAATGCGACCGCTAGAGTGCATACACACACACACATATATATGTATATATATATATATATATATATATATATATATATATATATATATATATATATATATATATATATATATGTATATATATATATATATAATTTTGAACGACCCCCCAAAACGTGTTCAGGGGGTCACGTTAGGAACTTCTATGGTGGTCCCGGGCTTAAGTTTCGCCGTGCGGGTCATACTAATAGTACACTTTCCATAGGAAATTCACTAAAAATGTGTACATAATAGGGCCATTCTATATGTTATTCCTTGAAGGTATTTGAACTAAATCGGTTTACGTACGAGAAATAAATAGTGTAAAATTCTAATGATTCACAATACAAATGCATTATTAATTATAGGGCTATATACTGTCACAAAGAATGTATGATTTTACCTGTTTTTACCTAAAGACCATAGATACGCTCATTAAGTCCCAAATCTTGTCAACTGATTATCTTAAACTATTAATTGATGTACAATTTAAAAAGAAAAACCCTAAGGATTGAACATAAATTAGGCATTACAATTAATAATACAATTTATAGTTAATAGCCTAATTATTATCAAAATTACGTTGAACGCAATCGCTATAAAGATTGTTCTTCTTGGTTTTCCCAAGCCCAGTTCAAAATGTTGGTTAAAATGATTTTGTTTTTTAATTTATTTTTGTAATATTTACGGTTTAGTTTAAACTTCCCGGTAACTGGCCAATCTATCAGGCTAGGCAGTTTCGGACAATGTTCTATCCTGGCCGTTAAACTGGTGTTTATTTCCTTAAAAACAAATTACATTGTATGGTAACTCGACGCAGCAACTTAAATAAAATCTAAGAATTACTGATGATGTTTTTAAAGGTGTTAATCAAATATTTGTTTCGTATACTTCCATTGGAGGACACGTAAGTAAGATGTATATTTAGGAAAAGTACATTTTTGAACAAGAAAGTACGTAGTTTTTTATTTTGTTTTATTGGTCCAACCTTCTACTCTTCTATTGAATATAGCTAAATAAAACCACGTAAGTTGTGAAATCACGGCTTTATCCTAAAGGAAGACACTGTAGAAGACCATCCATATTTTAATCTTATGCTTGTTGTCGTAGTAATGAATTTTTCTAAAAATAGTTTTAGACATTTAAAACATGATAATTTTATTTGGCATTCTCATCGTGTCCAAATATTGGTAGCACTTGCGGCCCTTAAACTGTTCTCCAAATCGCAGTGCTGATAGCCAATCGTGTCTAAACAGCGATTAACTATATATCTGGAAGAGTAAACAAGTAATTGACCACTTTTAACCCCGGGTTTTTCCTTTTTGATGACATGATAAACACAACTACTTGCAGATCAGTGCGACACATGTTTTCGGAGAGCAGTCACCTCTTTCTTACTGTACTTCAGTTAGTTTATGTTGTTCAGTCCTAAAAAGCTTAGTACGGTTTCCTTTATAAAAAATCAAAGTTTGATTTCATCATCAGTATGAATCCCCAAGCGAGTTCCTCCGATTCTGCTTCTGGTTCTTCCGGTTCCAATTCAAGTTCTTCTGGTTCTAGCTCTATTTGTGCCAAGTGCGGGATCAAGGATCACAGAGAGGTGAGCAAGTGTCAGTCATGTGGGAACTTTTGGCACGAAGAGTGTGTAAGTGGGTTTGGAGAAATGGTGCGAAAAGAGGTGAAACGGCTTTTGAACTTGGATTCCCCATTTAAGTGCGGTAGTTGTGATATGAAAGAAATTGAATATATGCAATCCATGTTCTGTTATAAGCCACCTTCGAAATAGTGGATATTGCAGTGAAACAGCGATATTTTTGTGGTAAACCTAATTTCTGATATTTTTCGCTGAGTTGTAATACAGTGTTAAACAGTAACAATATCAGTTACGGATTAGGGTGCACAACTGATGCAATGCCCCTAAGATGTAATCTCAGATAGTTAGCCTATGCATTATGCACATTTTTAGGCTAGTTAAATATTCTAAATACAATTATATTATTTGTTGAACTCACTTTATGCGTTAACTTTTTTAGAATCGCCCATAAGTTATGTTGTACACCTAACAAATTACTATGGACACTTAAAGTGGTTAGATAAATCTATAGGTGGCAAGTTATATTATTTTTTATTTTAGTATGGTTTCTAAAAGTCGTTCTCTGTACCTATTTTATGATTTCAGAATATATTTTACGTATATTACATATTTTTTGCTGGTTTTGATTAGTTATTCCAGGAGATTTATACATAGAATTCCGATGCTCAAGAAAATATGTATTTTTAACTTTTTTAACATGTACAACTTTTTTTAATTTGAAAATTGTTTAACAGTATATAGAAGCGTAATTTGTATTTTTCCTTTTGATGAAAAATAAATGAAAACTTGCCTTGGAAACCATGAGCCAATACTTTCATCGTTCATCTTTATTTCCTTTTAATTACATCAATCATTCTTAACATTTTAAGATTTATCATACAGTATAAATTTAGTGTCCAATAATATGTGTGCATTCATTTAGTTTTATATTTAAAAAACGTAAATTTCTCCACTCAATACATTTTTCCAAGTTTTAAGTAATCTGGCTTTTGGGGTACTACATATAACAAATTAAAAAAAATTTATCTTTGAAAAAAAATCAATTGAAAATGTTTACTTCCTCATAAACATTCTCATGATTATAATACTTTTATTTTAAAACTTAAATTCTTAACAATATCGATGTAATTTTACCTTCGTATTTTCGTTGTTACGTTTGAAATAAGTATTTTAATTTATTTCATTAGCAAGGAATTATCTAAAAATCTTTTATCTGTGTCTGTGGAGAGTCTTTAAACTCTTTATTCCCACTTTAAAATTGTTTTCTTGTGACGAAAGAGACATAAATCATCATATAACAATATATTATTTATTTATTAGCCGTCTGATACCTATTTGACTGTATTTCTAAATAAACGGTATCATGAAACTGACACATAATTTATTCATTTCAGCCCAACTTGAATGATTAAATTATTTTGTATTTACTAATTATAGAATATAATGCACAACAAATTATTTAAAAACCTTTTTTCAGAACTGTTCACCCAAATCCCATTTTTGGAGTCACTACAAAATCCTTTGCTACACACAGTAGTTTTAAGGGGGGAATCTCCCCCTTATCCCCCCCCGGGTTAGGGGGATTCATATTTTGAATATCCTCTGTTGGTAAATGGTAACTTGACCTGCATATCAAATTTCAATTAAATTGATTATTAAATAAGAGAGAAATTGTAATTTTTTGTATTCCCCATAAGAATAACATTGGACAACGTACTGTGTTTACCGCTAAATGAACGTTTCAATTTTCTCCACAGCCGGAGATCGTTGAGTAATAGTTTAAAATCCGAAACTGTTTAGTTTTTTAGCCTTCCGTAATGGTTATAAGTAAATTGTATTTACTACTTAAAATGTTTATGAAAAATCAAAGAGAATTGAAATTTGGAAATTTTAAGGCCAGTAATTTCTGAACCCGAATTTTTTACAAAATGCAGGTGGTGTAATTTTTTGGAAACCTAAAGCTCTACAAACCACTAAATTTTAATCAAAATCGTTAGAGCCATTTTTGAAACATTTTGATTTGTTAATTTTTTAGCGGTTTTTTGTAGATAATTACCCTTAAAAATCCAAAATTTAAAGATATTTAGAAATATCGTGGATTAGTACCTATATACAAAAGTTCATCAAAATCGGACCACGGGTGCGGTCTCCAGCTTTGTACACATCCAGACAGACACACAGACATCACTCCACAAACCATTTTTTTTAGAATCAGGGACCATTAAAATTAATATTTCCACTTAAAACTCAAATTCTAAAATTGTTACGAAAACAATACTGTCTTCATATACTATGTATAAAAGGAAGAAAGTAAAATACTGTTATTTATAAGTATTGAATAATTAATCTTATACGTATTATTGATGCTAGATTTTATTTTTCAAACAGATGTTAAGGCGTGTATCTTTTTTTAAAAGCTATGTAAAGCAGGTATAGATTTGGTAATATTTTTTCTAAAATAAACAACACCAATGAAAATTTTATAAAATAAATAGTTTTTTCTTATATATATATATATATATATATATATATATATATATATATATATATATATATATATATATATATATTGTTGATAATTCCGCATTTCTTATAGGGAAAGCAATTATTTTGACCGCGGTTTATCCTATACACCTGTATTGGCGCAATACAAACTATGTAGCAACGATATTCAACAAAAACTTGATTGAATTGATGAAAGCGTGGACAAACAAACAGAAAACTAAACAAAATAAACAACTAGTGGCGCGATGGTATACGTTGGTTTAAACCGTTAGTTTTACCTAAGGTGCAATATCCTAAGGTTGTAATTACCCTATATAACAGATTTTGCGGACAGAGCACATGAACATTGGCTACCCTAACTTACCCTAAACTTTTTGAAAATAAGAGTGGATTTTCTTCTCGAAAAGCTCAACAGATTTCGGGAAAACAGAACAAACCCTATAATTCGAAATTTGTTTCAAGTAACGGCTCCACAGTTGATTTGTCTGCCTGATACTGTTAACTTTGTGAGTAATTTAGTTAAATCTTTATCTTCATAATTTATGAGCTTTTATGAGTTGTTAATGCAGCTGCACCATAAGAAAAAACCCTGATGAAGCAGATACAAATAATAATAAAATTAAGAGTTATAATGCTGTAGAGTATGAAGGAAAGTGTATGACGTTCATTATATGTACCTGTATTTGTAGCTGCTTTCCCAATTATATCTGCCAAATTTTATGGGGTGGTTATTAGTGAATTTCCTATGGAAAAGTAAACTATTAGCATGACCCGCACGATGAAACTTAAGCCCGGAACCACCATCGAAGTTCCTAACGTGACCCCCTAAACACGTTTTGCATATTAAAACTTTATATATATAATGTGTTATGTTATATATATATATATATATATATATATATATATATATATATATATATATGAGTGTGTGTTCGCACTCTAGTGGTCGCAATTTTTGTCCGATTTACTTTAAATTTGGTAGGAACCTTCCCTTCTGTAAACGGTTGGACAAGTTCGTTGGGCAAAACAATCGGACAACTCTAACCCCCATTTTGGGGGATTTTAATGTTTGTTTTTTTGAGTTTTTTGGCCAAAAAATGGTCAGAAAAGCCCCAGGTGCAAAATCAATGCATGTAAAAAGATGCGAATTAGAGAGGCGAAAGTTTTAAGCCCTCTCATTATTGCGTATTAAAATAATTTACGTAAAATGTCAAAACATTTAAGTCCTCCCTCATCATTCTAGCACAAGTGTTTACCAAGTTATTGCAGAAAATGTTAATTGACTTAACACAGTACGTTGTCTTATGGAGATTTTACACTGGGAAAGGCTGTTTTTTATATATTTATGTAGTTTTATCACTCCCAATACCCATATACCAACTTGTTATCCGGAATGTACTTCCTCCTTTATAATGTAACACATTGCCATCCTAATAGTCAATTTAAATATAACCAGGAGCATCAGGACAGCAAAAAATAACATTTTTTCAATATTCTAAAAAAATGTTACCAGTGTTGAAACCCTTTATTAGATTTTTTTAAGGTTTTAATGCGGAAATTCACTTCCCTCACGTCAGCGTGCTGCGTGTGATCTCGTTTATTTATCGTGTGGCTTTAAGTGTAAAGAGATATATGTTACAGAGGTAGTTTTCCTCGCTTCGGAGACCTATCTATTTTTCTGTTTTCAAAATAGGTGAAGTTGCATATTAAGCTGGGTCCCAAACCACCAGGTCTCGTCGTCATCACATAGCCAAATATTTGATTTGTGGGGATCGAACCCGCAACCTTGCGGACCAAAGTCTAGCGCTCCATCAACTACAAGTGGCCGCTTAACCCTCACACTAAGGTACTAAGGTTATTGAGATGTCATAATAGACCAAAGTATATTTCAAATAAAAATTACAAACTCTTTACAACAGGTGATCATCATTTTAATTCTCCTTGTAGATCGTGCTTCAACGATATGTTGAACCAAAATAACACTAATTATAAATTAAATGGTACAGAGGCATTCTTAACTTCTTAATGCCTACTGGACTGGCAGTGAATTAATACACCCTTACAGAAGAATGGAAGGTAATTAACGGAAAACCCTCTTCACGATACTAACTTTTATCAAACTAAAATATTACTACGGTAAATAATTTTTTGACTGTCCAAACAGTCGCCGAGAGATAATGTGACGCATCTTTCAAACTGGAGGCAGCATCTTGACTATTTATTAGTGAATTTATTTTGGAAAGTGAAATATTAGCATGACCCGCACGGTGAAACTTAAGCCCGGGACCACCATAGAAGTTCCTAACGTGACCCCCTGAACACGTTTTGGGGGGGTCGTTCAAAATTGTATATATATATATAATCACTATATATATATATATATATATGTGTGTGTGTGTGTGTGTGTGTGTGTGTGTGTGTGTGTGTGTGTGTGTGTGTGTGTTTGCACTCTAGCGGTCGCATTTTTTGTCCGATTTACTTCAAATTTGGTAGGGACGTTCCTTTCCGTAATCAGTTGGACAAGTTCGTTGGGCAAAACAATCGGAAAACTCTAAACCCCTTTTTTGGGATTAATCTTTCAAATTTCGAGTTTTTGGGCCCAAAAAGGGTCAGAAAAGCCCCAGGTTTAAAATCAATGCATGTAAAAAGATGCGAATTAGAGAGGCGAAAGTTTTAAGCGCTCTCTCGCCATTCTAGCATAAATATTCACCAAGTTATTAAAGAACATGTGTATCGACTAAATACAGTACGTTGTCTTATGGGGGTTTTACACTAGAAAAGCCTGTTATTCCTTTGATAGAGTACTTTTATCATCCCCAGCAACATCACGCCTACTTTCAAGCCTGTCTGTACCTTCTCCTAACCTTATAATGCGCAAAATTGTATTCCCAGCTTTGCAAGTAAATGAAACCAGGAGTATCAGAACTGCCAAAAATCAATGTTTTCAGATTTCAATAAAAATTGGACAAATGTACGTTTTACACTGATTTTGAGTTTTAAAAGTTTTTATGTGGAAATTCACTTCCCTCACGTCAGCGTGCTGCGTGTGAACTCGTTTCAGTTATATTACACCACATAGAACTAATAGAACGTCTATACGTTCTCTGTGATTACACCTAAGTGCGGTTTTCATACCAAGAGATTGTTTCCGAAAGTATGACATCTCCAGGAAATTCTTACGGTTCTAAGTCCTTCAGTTCCTTCTACTTGTGCTTTGTCGTGATTGTGGAAGCACTTGGTAAAAAGAGTGTTCTATAACAGCGGACAATTAAGTTGCCAGTTGATGGTGTGGTTTGCTGGGCTATCGACCGAGATCAACCAATAGTGGGCATGCTGCATTGCCAAAACTCCACACCAGCTGATCGGAATAACATTCCAGTGATATTTTTCTATGGAAAAATGGCAACAGTGACAGTGTACAACCATGCTATTAGCAACTTCTTTGTCCGCTATTATTTAGTCCTGAGCCTCTATTTTATCGTGAACAAATGGACTACCACAATAAAAAATAAAAGTGACTGGCAGTAATCATAACGAGTGAAAATAATTTATGTCAAATCTAGTTTAAATTACCAGTAAATAGACAAGCACGTTCGTGACAAAAAAACAAACAAATAACTAAACGTGGTGTTTTTGTTTGTTTGTATATAGTAATATTATTCATGGACCATTCAAAAATGTGTAAACTCTCACAATATAAGTTCAATCTCAGTGTTACCATTTGTATAGGCCTTTTGCTAAACCAATCCCATTTCATGATCTTGGAAGTTTACTCAAAGCACAGCTTTACGTTAACATTATAAATATATGTTTTCTCAGGAAATTTCCACGAGCAAAAACATACACCTATATGACTTGGTGGATTTGGATTTATTTCTCTCTGTGATTTAATCAGAGGAATCCATTAATATTGTTTTTAAGGAATGTAGCACATATTCACTTGACTACGGTTAACTAGATTATTGACAGTTCAAATGTGTTTGTTTTAGTTTGATTTATGAGTATTACTTTATTGAATACAGTAATTTATTGATCGTATTATTATTTTATAACTTTAAAACAGTTTATTTTTGTCTGCATTTTCAGAACAAGTTGCTGAATTACTTCTTTATGGAAATGGCTAAGATACATTCAATAAATTAAATTATAAGATGGTCCAATATAAATGTTCACGAGATTACAATACAGCAACTAGCTAAGCCCAAGACCATTTTGAAAATAAAACGGGCTATGGTTAGGATGATCCACCAGCTATATTCATGCCATTTGCACTTCGGTCGGTCGAGCAGTTTTTGCGAGATGTAGTGGGTTAAAAACGCACATTCGCATTTTTACTCTGTAGTAGTATTGAGATATAACTACAAATATGAGTAACAGTAATTCAATAACATGTTAGTTAATTTCCATTGAATTTTCCTGCATATTGTGATTTTGTTGTATTTAAACTAACATCATATTATTTGTTTACGTCTGTTTTAAGTTATATTTATATCAGGTTTAAGCTGTCGGTTAGTATGCAATATTTCATCAGCAGTTTAAAATAAATTTAATTTGTCATGGGAAAACAATAATACGAAAAACTGTCATTGTATTGTGGTAATAACCTGAAACGCGTATACCCTCCAAGAACCTCCTCTTATTGTGGTAATAACCTGAAACTCGTATACCCTCCAAGAACCTCCTCTTATTGTGGTAATAACCTGAAACGCGTATACCCTCCACGAACCTCCTCTTATTGTGGTAATAACCTGAAGCGCGTATACCCTCCAAGAACCTCCTCTTATTGTGGTAATAACCTGAAACGCGTTTACCCTCCAAGAACCTCCTCTTATTGTGGTAATAACCTGAAACGCGTATACCCTCCAAGAACCTCCTCTTAGTGTGGTAATAACCTGAAACGCGTATACCCTCCAAGAACCTCCTCTTATTGTGGTAATAACCTGAAACGCGTATACCCTCCAAGAACCTCCTCTTATTGTGGTAATAACCTGAAACGCGTATACCCTCCAAGAACCTCCTCTTATTGTGGTGATAACCTGTAACGCGTATACCCTCCAAGAACCTCCTCTTATTGTGGTAATAACCTGAAACGCGTATACCCTCCAAGAACCTCCTCTTATTGTGGTAATAACCTGAAACGCATACCCTCCAAGAACCTCCTCTTATTGTGGTAATAACCAGAAAAGCATACCCTCCAAGAACCTCCTCTTATTGTGGTAATAACCTGAAACGCATACCCTCCAAGAACCTCCTCTTATTGTGGTAATAACCTGAAACGCGTATACCCTCCAAGAACCTCCTCTTATTGTGGTAATAACCTGAAACGCATACCCTCCAAGAACCTCCTCTTATTGTGGTAATAACCTGAAACGCGTATACCCTCCAAGAACCTCCTCTTATTGTGGTAATAACCTGAAACGCGTATACCCTCCAAGAACCTCCTCTTATTGTGGTAATAACCTAAAACGCATACCCTCTAAGAACCTCCTCTTATTGTGGTAATAACCTGAAACGCATACCCTCCAAGAACCTCCTCTTATTGTGGTAATAACCTGAAACGAATACCCTCCAAGAACCTCCTCTTATTGTGGTAATAACCTGAAACGAATACCCTCCAAGAACCTCCTCTTATTGTGGTAATAACCTGAAACGCATACCCTCCAAGAACCTCCTCTTATTGTGGTAATAAACTGAAACGCATACCCTCCAAGAACATCCTCTTATTGTGGTAATAACCTGAAACGCATACCCTCCAAGAACCTCCTCTTATTGTGGTTATAACCTGAAACGCGTATACCCTCCAAGAACCTCCTCTTATTGTGGTAATAACCTGAAACGCATACCCTCCAAGAACCTCCTCTTATTGTGGTAATAACCTGAAACGCATACCCTCCAAGAACCTCCTCTTATTGTGGTAATAACCTGAAACGCGTATACCCTCCAAGAACCTCCTCTTATTGTGGTAATAACCTGAAACGCATACCCTCCAAGAACCTCCTCTTATTGTGGTAATAACCTGAAACGCGTATACCCTCCAAGAACCTCCTCTTATTGTGGTAATAACCTGAAACGCATACCCTCCAAGAACCTCCTCTTATTGAGGTAATAACCTGAAACGCGTATACCCTCCAAGAACCTCCTCTTATTGTGGTAATTACCTGAAACGCATACCCTCCAAGAACCTCCTCTTATTGTGGTAATAACCTGAAACGCATACCCTCCAAGAACCTCCTCTTATTGTGGTAATAACCTGAAATGCATACCCTCCAAGAACCTCCTCTTATTGTGGTAATAACCTGAAACGCGTATACCCTCCAAGAACCTCCTCTTATTGTGGTAATAACCAGAAACGCGCATACCCTCCAAGAACCTCCTCTTATTGTGGTAATAACCTGAAACGCATACCCTCCAAGAACCTCCTCTTATTGTGGTAATAACCTGAAACGCGTATACCCTCCAAGAACCTCCTCTTATTGTGGTAATAACCTGAAACGCGTATACCCTCCAAGAACCTCCTCTTATTGTGGTAATAACCTGAAACGCGTATACCCTCCAAGAACCTCCTCTTATTGTGGTAATAACCTGAAACGCATACCCTCCAAGAACCTCCTCTTATTGTGGTAATAACCTGAAACGCGTATACCCTCCAAGAACCTCCTCTTATTGTGGTAATAACTTGAAACGCGTATACCCTCCAAGAACCTCCTCTTATTGTGGTAATTACCTGAAACGCATACCCTCCAAGAACCTCCTCTTATTGTGGTAATAACCTGAAACGCATACCCTCCAAGAACGTCCTCTTATTTTGGTAATAACCTGAAACGAATACCCTCCAAGAACCTCCTCTTATTGTGGTAATAACCTGAAACGCGTATACCCTCCAAGAACCTCCTCTTATTGTGGTAATAACCTGAAACGCATACCCTCCAAGAACCTCCTCTTATTGTGGTAATAACCTGAAACGCGTATACCCTCCAAGAACCTCCTCTTATTGTGGTAATAACCTGAAACGCATACCCTCCAAGAACCTCCTCTTATTGTGGTAATAACCTGAAACGCATACCCTCCAAGAACCTCCTCTTATTGTGGTAATAACCTGAAACGCATTCCCTCCAAGAACCTCCTCTTATTGTGGTAATAACCTGAAACGCGTATACCCTCCAAGAACCTCCTCTTATTGTGGTAATAACCTGAAACGCATACCCTCCAAGAACCTCCTCTTATTGTGGTAATAACCTGAAACGCGTATACCCTCCAAGAACCTCCCCTTATTGTGGTAATAACCTGAAACGCATACCCTCCAAGAACCTCCTCTTATTGAGGTAATAACCTGAAACGCGTATACCCTCCAAGAACCTCCTCTTATTGTGGTGATAACCTGAAACGCATACCCTCCAAGAACCTCCTCTTATTGTTGTAATAACCTGAAACGCATACCCTCCAAGAACCTCCTCTTATTGTGGTAATAACCTGAAACGCATACCCTCCAAGAACCTACTCTTATTGTGGTAATAACCTGAATCGCATACCCTCCAAGAACCTCCTCTTATTGTGGTAATAACCTGAAACGCGTATACCCTCCAAGAACCTCCTCTTATTGTGGTAATAACCTGAAACGCATACCCTCCAAGAACCTCCTCTTTTGAGCTCCATTTTGAAATTATATTAAAAATAGGTTCCATTTAAAAAGCAAATACGTATAAACTATTTTAAATTAAGAGAAGTTTTACTATTGATTAGATTTTCTATATTGACAAGAGGATTCACTTTGTTCTCGTGTTTTGTTTGGGGTTTCTTTATGGTAGAAGACTAGTGTTTTTGTTTTGCATACACGCACAAATTTGTTTTGCAAATACATGCCTATCAATTAGCATCTCATTAGCAGTCTCGTTCTTTCACTATTTTGTTTCCTTTTAAAATTGAGTAACCTGATTATTATTATATTAAAAACTCTGTTTATTTTAACCCTTAAAAGTTAAAAAATATATTAGTAAGAAGCTTGTTATTCAAGTGCTAGTGCAAACACAAAACCTCTAAAACGGCGGAATACTTCTCATATTACAGAAAAGGATTTCTATAGTGTAGTTAGAACATAATGCTATAAAGGACATCGTTGCACATATTTTTTTATTTTTTTATTTGATTAATATCTTTATAATTATTATTTAAGGCATTTTTGCTAATTTGAACTTAAGTTAGGAACATTAAGTTGTTTGTAAATATGAATTTTAAAAGTTCAAAAAATTATTTTTAACATACACAACGTCATAAACAATTACTTTATTAGTGAATTTCCTATGGAAAGTGAACTATTAGCATGACCCGCACGGTGAAACTTAAGCCCTGGACCACCATAGAAGTTCCTAACATGACCCCCTGAACACGTTTTGGGGTGTCGTTCAAAATTTTATATGTATGTGTATATATATATATATATATATACATATAAAATTATATATGTATGTATAAAATTACATATAATATATATATATATATGTGTGTGTGTGTGTGTGTGTGTGTGTGCACTTTAGCGGTCGCATTTTTTGTACGCTTTACTTCAAATTTGGCAGGGACGTTCCTTTCTATAATCAGTTGGACAAGTTCGTTGGGCAAAACAATCAGAAAACCCTAAAGCCCTTTTTTGGGGATTATTCTTTCAAATTTCGAGTGTTTGGGCCCAAAAAGGGTCAGAAAAGCCCCGGGCGTACAGTTAATGCATGAATTAAGATGGAAATTAATGGAGCGAAAGTTGTAAGCCCTCTCTCGTCATTCTAGCATAAATATTTACGGAGTTATTAAAGAAAATGTATTTCGGCAAATCACAGTACGTTGTCTTTGGGGTTTTTACATTAGAAAAGCATATTATTCATTATTTTGTGTATTTGTTTCATCCCCAGCAACCTCGCGCCTACTTTTAAGCCTGACTGGACCTTCTCCTAACCTTATAATGCGCAACATTGTATTCCTAACATTGCAGGTAAATTAAACCAGGAGCATCAGAACAGCCAAAAAATCATTGTTTTCGGATTTCAATGAAATTGGCATAAATGTATATTTTTACACTGGGTTTGGTTTTAAAAGTTTTGTATGTGGAAATTCACTTTCCTCACGTCAGCGTGCTGCGTGCGAACTCTTTTTTCTTTTAATTGGTTGTGTAACTAATATAGATTAAATCTAATACTAGTATAAGATTCATGATTTCTCCGTACACATTCGGCGATATTATGTAATGGTATTTAAGACTAATTGTCAATTATAAGTGATGGCTAGCGATTAGTGACTCACTCAGTCCCTTTGTCACTTGGCACTCGAAAAATATAAACACTTAAGCATAAACACTCCGAAGAGGCGAGTCTGTATTCAGTCGATAGTTGATCTTTGGTTCGGAGACTCGGTCGGTGGAGTTTTGTTAGATTTGAGTGCAGTTTTGAGGAGTATAAATTGATCACATTATCGAAATGAATCGTAAATCTAAAGACGCTGCTCCTAGTTCTACTGATTCTACCTCTTCCGGTGGTAGATCTTCCGGTGCTAGTTCTACCAGTGCAACTTCTTCCGGTGCTGGGTCTTCAAGTTCCACTTCTACTTCAAGTTCCGGTCCCTCCAGGTCTTGTGGAAAGTGCGGAAAGCTGGATTCTAAAGTGAACATCTTATGTCATCATTGTGGAAAGATGTATCACGGAGATAACTGCGTCACTTACTACTACGGAAATAAACCTGAAGCTTGGAAGATCGTGCAAAACCGGTGGCGGTGTGACGGCTGTTACGAAAAATGGATGGACTTCATGGGTACAAAACAACAATACCGAGGCGGCATATGGAGGCTGTTTAAGACGATGAAAAATAATCCGCTCGATGTCTCTGATTATTTTCCCGATGGAATGACGCATCCTGAATTTCTCGACTAATCGTTTCCCGAGAAGTCCTATGAAGTGGAAAGTAATTAAGCAAGTAATATTTTTAATAACTCTTTTAAGTTATTTAAAATCATAATAAAAAATATATTCAGGAATCCATAACGACTACTTTTTCTTCCTGAAGCCCTGACGTTCTTGAGTCAACGCTGCAGGTAAACTGAGAAATGTCAAATAATGTATATTAAATTCAGTACGTAATCAAATATACCGAACATTTATTTCTATTCAGTAATATTATGATATATATAGCTGTATCATTGAGAAATAAAAGCGGGACCCATGTGTGTAGTATTAATTACTGAATTAACTTCATATTCAGGTAATACGATATTTTATCCAAACATACAGATACTATTATATTTCTGACGCCAATTTATTATTCTATTAATATATTGATCTGATCTTAAGTTGAGAGTGTAATAACTTAAAATAGAAAAATGGTAAATGGAAATTAATGTTGCTAACTGGAGGAATAATAAAAGGTAAACATTATTTTAGTTCTTTATTAGTTATAACGGGAACCCGACAACTCAAAAATGTAAAGTTCCCCTAAAACTGAATCTCTGTGTACAAAAATGATAGAGTAGTCAATACTTAAGTTAAACCAGCTGGAAATAAAACTAATCCAATTTTAAAAGATTTGTTAATGACATGCATTAATGTTAAATATTTAAAATCAAATCAGTCGATCAGATAAATCTTAATTAGATTAGTATTGGCATTCACTGTGCAACGGTGCTTTTAATCGTTTTGGAATCTGTTCTCAAACATAAAATCTACCAATTATATGCTCAAAGGCACTTTGATGTTTGAAAAACTCGGCGCGAGGAAGCCATACGTTATGTTTGTACACTCATATAAATCTATTTCTTTACACTACTCATACTACAATAATCAAGAAAGTTGTACTATAAGGACCTTTTATATATCACCTATTTACAAATACTGTTCTACAATAAAACAAAATAAAAACTACCTGTGCCGAATTCAGTTTTTTAGTATATATCTACAACAGATATACAAAATGTTTATTTTGTTATAAGCTTACGTTTTTACTTAAACCTGTATTTGCCAATTCAATTTTACTTAGGGAGGGAAATAAACCCTTTGGTTTAGAGAGAGTTTTAAATCATTAACTTATTCATTTGTTTTTTTGCTAGTTTGGATCAGAACGTGTTTCTTATACTTTTCTTTAGATGTATGGGTAAAAATGTTTTTTTTCTTTTGTTCTTAGACTTCAATAAGCCATACTTTCATTAATACAGTTAACATCTTGTTTGGTTATTTCAACTATTTTCTTCTGTTATTTCTAGTTAATCGTAGAAGCAAATAGGTGTTTATCTTCCAATTTAAAATTGTATATATTTTAGTCCCGATTAAATTTGGTTTACTATGGATACCCTATCGATCATTGATTTAACCAAATAAAAGGTTTCTCATATAGTGTTCATCAAATGACCCGTTGTAGTTTGATGACTTCAGCTGTTTCGTGTTTTTCTATAAATACATCTTCAGGTCTGAACGTCAGATTTAAGGCATAATGTCCTTCTAAAAGTATGAAGTCTTGTTAAAATACCTTGCACACTTAAAACACGCGTGAGATATACACATTTAGTTCAAACAATTTGGCCAGATAATTAAAACACAACGGACACATTCAGCGTTGGTCATGACTGAAAACCATGCTTTTGTTTCTTAGCAATTTGTAAATTATTTGAGTAAAATTTATTTTAACTAATTTTTAGAGATAACAATATTTCATTTTCAAATATTAGGGTTAGTGATTGCTAGACCGTGAAATTAACTGGTTACTTTGTTTACCATGTTAACATTTAACATTTACACGTAGGCTCATAACCGAGCAACATAATTTATATTAGTATTGAACAGTTACTTTAAAATTATAAACTAGCTTTTACCACAAACGATCGTTACATCACTTACATCTTATACAGGGTGTTCAAGAAAGGTGGGGACATAATTTACGTAGTGATTCCTTGAGTCAAAATAAGCAAAAAAGGTTTATATAAACATATGTCCTATCTCCTTTCATTTAGCGTCTGTCTGTCTGTATGTTTTTTTTACAAAAAAAGTCTTAACTCCTTAACGGTTTGAGCTACAGCGTTGAGATTCTGCACAAATGTTCATATTAATGGCCGCTTTCTTTGTGCAAAATGTGAATAAAAACTCTTTAACCGTTTCAAAATGGCGGCTATTGTATATATTTGACGCCAAATTTCACGAAAACCGTGAATTTTACCAAAAAATTGCAAGATACGTAAAATTTAGTAAATTTTATGGAGATTTCAACGATATCTTATTAAGCTTAGTTTGGACAAAGAATATTGAAGAAATTAATTTTATTAATAATATTTGTTATAGTTTTAACATTGTTTAAATGAAGAAAACTATAGATATAGCAAGAAAGAAATTAATTTCTCAGTTATTCTTTGTCCAAACTAAGCTTAATAGATATCGTTGTAATCTCCATAATATTTACTAAATTTTATGTATCTTGCAATTTGTTGGTAAAATTAACGGTTTTCGTGAAATTTGGCGTCAAATATTTAAAACAGCCGCCATTTTGAAACGGTTAAAGAGTTTTTATTCAAATTTTTTTGCACAAAGAAAGCGGCTAATAAGATAAACATTTGTGCAAAATCTCAACGCTGTAGCTCAAACCGTTAAGGAGTTATGACTTTTTTTGTAAAAAACACATACAGACAGACGCTAAACGAAAGGAGATAGGACATATGTTTATATAAACTTTTTTGCTTATTTTGACCCAAGGAATCACTACGTAAATTATGTCCCCACCTTTTTTGAACATCCTGTATTTAGGTAATTTTCACAATTCCATTTGTGTAACGTTGGCTGGATGAAATATTTAATCATTATTATTATTGAGGCCTAATATATTACCTAACTCATTATTTTCAATGGAATTTTCATTTATTGTCAATTTATTTTCAAGTTTACAATAAGTATTCAGCTTTTGATCGTAGGGGACATTTTACCTATTACTTATACAAATTGGGTATTAAAATGATACATTTTCAATACCAGTGTACAATCGGAGTAAGTGAGTAAGTGAGTGAGTAAATGAGTACTCAAACTTGCATTAGTTTGTGTAGGACATATTTGTATAGAAAACAATAACAGTTGTATAGGAAAGAATTAATAAGACCTGAAAAAGAGATGACTCTGATCACTGTTCTAATATTTCTTTTATCTCTAAAACCATTAGTGAGGAACTGATTATTATAGCGTTTATTATTATCGCCCATGTTTATAAACAGTGAAAATCTGTTATGACCTTTATACTATACAAACACTTGAGACTGCTGGCTTACTCACTCGAGAGTCACGTACCTCTCGGGCGTCATAACACAGCCTAGTTAGTATAAACACTCCATCAGCTGAAGGGAGTGTACGTTCATCCCACCGCTGGGTTCTATCATTGAGTACAAACTAACTAACATAGTTAGCATGTTGGCATAGTTGTTATGTAAGACCTTTCTGTGCTTTTACCCCAGTTGGTTGTATTTTTAAACCTCAGTGTAGGTTGTGTTCAGATACTTCCGGCATATTCTGAAAGCAGTGATAGAACAGTGTACTCCGTTATTTTACTAAATATTTGATATTTTCTTTAGACAATAGTTAAATTCTTTCTACTACACCAATATAAATTAGAGAATTTTCTGTACCTGAAGAACCGGATCCTAAAGAACGCTCCAGCTTCTGATTCTTCAGGTCTTGGTTCTTCAGGTAATTCTGCAGGTTCCAGTTCAAACCATTGTGAAGTGCGCGAAACAATATGGTCTCAGGAAAACTCTTTTTGAAAATTGTAAAGGGTTGTTTCGCCGAAGTTTCGTTTTGATCGGTTTAATGTGCGCCAAGATAATTGATTAAATGTCTCGTTCGGTGATGGGCGAACTCAAGTGGAAGATTGGAGGACTTCTGGGTAACACTTGATAAGACAAAAAGTGCGTAGGACCTGTTCACATCAGGGAACAATTATTTGGGTACTTTATTGTAATAGAGTAGTATGCATATGAACAAAAAAGTGATTTTGCAAATTTGAAAACCCAACACTCAATTTTATACTTTTAAAATTTTTAATTTAGTTTAAATCAATAACATGTGAAATCTATGTTTTGGAAGCAATATTTCTGGGAGATGAGAATAGAAAATGTTTTGGCTATGGAAATAGGAACTTGGTTATGGAAAGATAGTGAGCCACAAAATAGCGTCGCTGGCACTCAATTTTGTTTATCATTGTTACCTCTCGTAATAACATTCCGGTGACCTCCTTGTTTGCCCCAGTTTTTTTTATGTACAAATATTTTTGTTTGTAAACACATGCAACATTTTAAAATTAACTTGCCATTCTTTCATATAATTTCTACGATTAAATAACATAAAATATCGAAAAGAATTAAATAACAGAATTTTCATATTTTATTGAAAAAAGGTTATTCTTTTTATATTTTAATGACTTCTTTGACCTAATAATTACCACTTCATTTAAACACAATCATTGTAACATACACTCAGTGAGAATTTAAAAGTAAATGTGACGGACTATAACTATTTTCAGATGCATTCTGAGTTCCATACAATATTAAAGTGAACATTCCAAAGAAGAAAACAATAGCATTGTTTTCCATTCAACAGTGTAAATTTTGTTTAAATATCCAAGCAATATATACCATAGAATTGTACATGAGGCTCAAACAACGAGCCATAAAATTAAGCATAAAAAACCAATTATAATCTCAATACTCATTCATTTAATCACACAAACGGTGATTTTTCAGTCTTATGTGTGTAATATAAATTCTGTCTCGTGGAGACTATTAAGACTAGGTAAACAGACTGGGAATTTAGTCTAGGCAATCATTAAATAGGAAATGGTTTAGACCAAGAAATCAGTAAATGTCAGTAAGACTATTGAAGGAGATTTACCAAATGAATGCCAATCAGGGAGGATCACTTTCCTAATTGTTTATAGTTCATAAACAAAGAATTTCAACTCGCCTAACAATAACCGGCTGACTACTCCATATCAGACCCCACGACCCGAGGGCAATACGATTCACGACTCGTCTAACGAGAGAAAACCACACTCGCAACTAAAAAACGGTACTTAGCAACCGTTCTAGCGGAACAATCTATCACGGGAGCTATAATAATAGAAGCAGATACAGAATCAAAAAGTTAAACAGATGAACTCATCACGTTCCTGCAGACGAGCGGCCACGACGCGCAGTAACGATCACCGGGCAGTTTCCCCAACCGAGGTAATTTAGCGGGAATATACGGGGCAGCGAGACAATGGGGCTTACGATGTTGTTATTAAGGCAGAATGGAGAGGTTAGGCTTATCGAATATCTCGCATGATAAATAGTTTAGGCGGTTTTGGTTTTAGTTGTAATTGTGAGCTACCGGCCCGCCGCGCCGCCGCAGCGCCCACACGGGGTCGGCATTGTTACCCCCCCCCCCCCCCCGATCGCGCCGGACTCCACTTTTAATGATAGTTATCAACGTCTCTTTCCAGAAACAAGCAAACAGTCGTGTACGGTGCCGGGCAGGCTGGGGTCCAGGTTCAAACGTTCATTGTACTCTGGCGAGGATCTGTGTTGAGTAACAGCTTTGCAGAGTTCAAAAAATACACAGGATGTTTACTTGAACTTTACCTAGGTGAACTTGCAAATTTTTAGAAAAGGCTACCTGAGAAATAGTGATTATTTTACTGCTCGTCAGAGCGTTTTTGTTGGAGAATTTTCTTCGGTATATTATGCGTACGTTGTTATAACAAAAAACACATGGTCTGCAGTCTTTTCTTATATTTTATTGGAAGTATTTTTTCATTTGTAATTTCCCAGAAGGTAAAAATAAAATACTTGTACTGTAAGAGATATATTTCAGTGAACCCACATCGGCACACCAGACAGCACATGTGACCCAAGGCAATCGTCTCGATTGGTCACAACGCATTACCTTTCTTCAGCACCACGTATTCTTCAGGAATGCAATCTACTTCTTTAGATCTCTTTATCATTCAAATATAAATGTTATGGGTAATTTTTCCTTTATGAAGTTTTAACGACTATAACAAAAAGCAATGTAATGTCGGGGTCGGGAGGTCGGGGGAGGTCGGTGCAGCAACAGCAGCAGCGGGAGGTGTGTAGGCGATTCATCTTGGATACATCGCCCGATTTATCACGAGTTGAAATTAATGGGCAGCTGTCTCAAAGAGAGTTGTTAAAGGACAAAAACTGGTCTGTATTTGCGAAGTTTGGGAGCGGCGGCGTCGGCAGCCGTGGCAATCTCGATTGGCTACGAGACCCGCAGTTAGGCTGGTCGCTGGTCCGTGAACTCCCGTGGGTCGCGATTGAGCTGTGAACCAGGACAAATATAAACTGCAGTAATGCAGCCTCAAACACTGTGACCAGAGTGGGCTCCACTCACGCACCAATTCGCGTTCCTCCCAGAAGGCCAACGTTCCAAGTTCATCCGATAACGGATTATCCGATAACGATGATTTATGGGTTCATTTTAAAGAGCAAGAAAATACCTCTCGATTTCACTGAGTAGAATTTTGATATCATAAACAGCTCACTCACGAGATATTGTATATTTAGGAAGTTTGTTGAAATGAAATATTTGTGAAATCAAAATTTTGCTCACTTAAACCACTAGATTTTGTTCTAATTAAACTTAAATCAACGATTTTGGATATCCCGTAAGGAGGTAAGTGCTTTGTATTTCAACATGGGCTGAAGCAGGTATAGAAACGCCAAATATTTCTTGACTGAAGCCCACTTTTAAAAGGATAGGTAATTTTCTTTCATAGGTGACTATTCAAAATTCTAGATGGCGTATAAAAGGGCTTGACCCTTGGATGCAGTTAAGTCTTGCAAACTCGGCACGCATTTTGAGTATTCTACATTTATATATGACTTACTCATTTTTAACTCTAACAAGTGAACCAAAAGATAAGCTCCTTATGGTTTAACTCCTTGTATTACCAATTTTTTAACCTATGTATTGTTTTTGCTGTGAAGTAACATTTATTAATAATGCAATTAGATAAATTACTTAGAACCTACTTTTCCTTGGTCTAAACCAGCTTCAAGAAACTTTACAATTTTTGAATCAACATTTTATTGAGTTTGGAGACGCCTTTTCTGGTCCCTGGATGACTTTCGGAAGTAATTTTATGAAGGGTCCTAGAAATTAACGTGAACTTGGTCAAATATGGACTTGTCTCAATCTACAATCTGAATAACATTGACCATAATAGTTGGCTATTTTATTTCACGACTACTAGCTTCCTTGCAACATAATAATAAACTATCATAAAGTGAGATTGTTTGGATTGTTCTTATCTAAAATCCAATTTCTGTATGTCACCACTCCATGTCGTCTTTCTTGCTAACAACATGCTTCTTAGCCGTCAAAATCCCTAGACCATCTCAAAGGCCAACCTATTGAGGATAAACTATCATAATCCGCTATGCAAATCACCCTTCTGTTATCTGGATGTGCAAATGTTGACAACGGCCGCGAGCCAGCGACAACATTCGCTTATCTCCTGATTGTGGAAGTGGCGCACCTCGGCTAGCCAAGCCCCGCTCCACTCCTTGTGCGACCGGGTATACGGCCATCGTTATTGCACCTTGCAAATTGACTTCCCACGAACAGCAGGTTGGATATAGCAACTTGCTGTCAGGGTCGAAGTTCTCATTTGTAAATACTGGCTGAAACATTGTACCTGGAAATAGCCAAAATAATTGGTTCTTAAGTTCACTTATATGAAGTATTTTTTTTATTTCCCTTCAATAAGTATAGTTTGTATAAACTACATATTTCGATGTTAATCTGAGTCTATTATTCACTCGACTAGCACTTTAAATTATGAGACAATTTAAATATTCGCATTCACTAGAAAATATAAAAACATATGTTAAATTAAAAGGTTAAAAGTCAGTCACTTCATTAAGAAACTACATTAGCATTACTTCAATTGGTTTATTCAATTTAATTTACGTAATGGCTTTTTTTATTAAGTTGAGTTTGAGCTTCAAATTAAATTAAATAATATTTATAATTATTCTCTACCGGTTAAAAGGCTGTCAAAACCTATTTCAACATTTATTAATTACGCACAATAATGTCACAGAGTCTTAAAATTTGTATATCTAGAATGTTATTGAACGATTATTATTTCTGGCACAACATTTAATTCAACTTACTGGGTTCACTATGTTTAGTCAACTATGTGACACTATGCGTCACTATGTTTAGTCAACTACGTGACACTATGCGTCACTATTTAGTCAACTATGTGGCACTATGCGTCACTATTTTAGTCAACTACGTGACACTATGCGTCACTATTTAGTCAACTATGTGACACTATGCGTCACTATGTTTAGTCAACTACGTGACACTATGTGTCACTATGTTTAGTCAACTACGTGACACTATGCGTCACTATGTTTAGTCAACTATGTGACACTGCGTCACTATGTTTAGTCAACTACGTGACACTATGCGTCACTATGTTTAGTCAACTATGTGATACTATGCGTCACTTTGTTTAGTCAACTACGTGACACTATGTGTCACTATGTTTAGTCAACTACGTGACACTATGTGTCACTATGTTTAGTCAACTACGTGACACTATGCGTCACTATGTTTAGTCAACTATGCGTCACTATGTTTAGTCAACTATGTGACACTATGCGTCACTATGTTTAGTCAACTATGTGACACTATGCGTCACTATGTTTAGTCAACTACGTGACACTATGCGTCACTATTTAGTCAACTATGTGGCACCATGCGTCACTATTTTAGTCAACTACGTGACACTATGCGTCACTATTTAGTCAACTATGTGACACTATGCGTCACTATGTTTAGTCAACTACGTGACACTATGTGTCACTATGTTTAGTCAACTACGTGACACTATGCGTCACTATGTTTAGTCAACTATGCGACACTATGGGTCACTATGTTTAGTCAACTATGTGACACTATGCGTCACTATGTTTAGTCAACTATGTGACACTATGCGTCACTATGTGATACGATGCGTCACTATGTGGCACGATGCGTCACTATGTGAAGTCAAAATTTAACTATTTAGGATATTCCGTTGGAGATGGAGTTAATATTTGATCATTACTAGCCTACACCAAAAAATATTATACACTCGAATCTTTCATCTACATTTTGTAATAATACCCCTTGATAACCTTTCCAAATAACCCAGACAAACATCGAACCAAATTAAAAGGCAGATGTTCGAAGATAAGGAAACGGTTTCAAATTAAATTCCAACTTAAATTCTTTGTCCGCGTTAATTGGGGACCGACTCAGTCATACATATTAATGGGCCGGGGCTCACGTGGACTAAATTTGTCCAAACCCATTGGATATTATTTATAGACACGTATGCGACCGGGGCCCCGCCGAGCTCCATTACCTTCGCGGCCGATTAAACAACTCTGTGTTAAATGTCGGCTTGACGTCCGTCGGCGGTGTTAATAATTAGGAATTTTTAGCACCTTGTTAGCGGAGTCGGCGATAACTTTGGGTTCGCTCGCTCTTCGCCCGTTCATCAGAAACCGTCTTCGTCTTCGGCACAGCTCCAATTAGCAAAGGGAACCGTTCTGTTTGAATAATTCTGGGTTAAGAATAGGTTTTTAAAAACTAACGGTTTTTGTACGAGTTATTTGGTTCCTTTGCCTAGTTTTCGTGTCGGAGTCATAGTTTTCAAACCCCTAGTAACTAAATACCGCTTTCCGCAATCATGTCAGAAATGTTTCTGCCACATTTTGAATAAAGTGTTCTATACAAATATTGAACAAAGATCATGAAGTTAATATACTTTAGATTTAGATGATTTCCTTATAGTTTTCAGCAAAACCGAGAAAGGCGAAGGAGGTTATAATGAAGATATTCTACTACCTCCCATATACCTGACTTTCGCAAGTGAACTTGAAAAGATTTCGCTTGACCAAGTGGTTTGTGAAATTTCATTGAAAATAACTCCTGAGTACCTCCATCTGAAAACTAGGAATGGAAATATAATCACAATAATAAAGTAAAGTGATGTGATTTGATAAATGATCTCAGAATCATAATAGGCCTAAGTAACGGAGGTATTTAGGGTGTTGTGTTACATGTTTTCTGTGAGCTTTGCTGCATTTAGCTTCTTCTCAATTAAATAAAACTATTATAAAATAATTTAAACCCTTGAGCACTTCCAGTGCTGTTTCTATCAGAAATTCTATAAAATGAAAATAAATAAACAGTGTGTTATAGTGTTGTATTCGCCTACATTTAATGTGGTCAATAAATTAGTTTAAATTTCAAAATGTTTATCACATAACAAAGAAAACAGTCACCAAACAGTTGCTTAGCAAAATGCAATAAAATGTTCAGATCAAATAACTTTCTTTGAAAATATCTAAAAGAGAAAATATCCAATTCTCTGACTATGTAACTAGACACATTGTTAATTTTATCAGACTGCCAAGATCACTCTGAGAACTTTTGATTTATAGAAGTTTGGGAAATGAACACCTCGAAATCGATAACCTTAGACCTCTATTATACTAGTCAATCGAACTCACCAGTGCAACTCACGTCACATTGTTTCAAATAGGAGCTATTTTGGTGTGCAACTGGTTCAGTTTATTTCAACAGTCGACAAACGATTGCCGTGCCGTATTGACAATAATGGATAAATGACAACTGCGCGAAGCTTATTACACTAGGTAAACTGATTCATGAAACGGTTGCAGTGCAATATTTCCTGGAATAATTGAGGCTGGAATAAAAAGATCCTAAGAAGCATTAACCAACTAATTGCAATAATTACTTACACCCATTCTCAAATGGTCCGATCTCGTTGTCAGGCCAGTAGAAGACGATTGCCCTTGAAGATTCTCCGCAGTGGTTCGCCTTGGCCGCTCGGCGCTCACATAGCAAAGGTGTCCCCCAAGAATCCACCATCGCTATGGTTTACAGCCCGACTGGTTAATTAGACCAAGAGTGTAAAGCCGCAGTCGCTGACGTGACATTCCAGAATTTCATTAAACTCCTGATTTATGAGGACAAATTAAAGCCAGTATTTTCCGGGCCGCTGCTTCTAAAGGCTAAACTATGCACTATGTTGGGACGGAGTTTGTGTTTGTCAACGAGATGAAAATGTAAAGTGTTATAGGTGTAAACATAATGGCTTACATTGCGGTTGATTTTATATTGAATAATTTAAAGTGAATTGTTTTTATACTTCTTAATTCTAGATAGGGCCATGTGTTAAAAATAACAAAGAACATCAAAGGATAAATAATTAATTACCCTCCTAAAACAAGACTTACCCTTAATGATAAACATTTTACGATTTATCAAGTTTAAGGCCTTCTTGGAGGAGACTGTACTTATATATATTTTGTAGAAGTAGTAGTTTACTTTTTTGAATTACCAGTGACAGTTTGATTTAACACAATTGTCCATCAAACAAGAGGAACAGGAACAGTAAATACTGTAACAAACTGCAGCCTGTGATTGATTTCCATGAGGAAATATTTTAGCACTAATAGTGTCAATTAACGCACTGACATTCAACAAAATTTATCATTTTGTTTTGACGAATGAATATTTTAAGCATTATTTTGAACAATGTTAATCTAATTGCTGATGCTCCCGTAGTCGTTTCCTTTCTAGATACTTCCATTGTCATTTATTCTATGATTGATTTGCACTATGATCTCAGTTTTTCAGTCCGTAAATAATTCGACTAAGAAAAGTCTGCGGACTCTGAACGAGGCCACAATGATGTAAACATTACATATTTTTATTCAAAATCTTGTATTCACCTAACATCCGAATGTCACAACACCATTTGCCACTCTTGAGTCTCGTGATCCAATCCGTAAATCTATCTAGAGTATATTTCTGCAAAATCCATTCATTTTAAACATTAATTTCTTCGTTCACGCTTGCACTTATACTGCACACGTTGCTTTAAACAACCATAAAGCCATTGCCACTTGAAACTTTTTAAGTGCGAATCTGAACTTCACCGTATAAAAACGTGCCAGCCATAATGTTGAAAAACTAGTTCTTGCTCGATTTCTTCTACCTACCTTCCCATCGAAGGGTTTTGATGCCTCGTAAAAAGAACGCTATTTAGTGTCACCTGAAAGACTCCGCTAATGTCGAAGGGCTGTCATAACTCCGAGCTGGAGTTGTTTTCTACGATAACTACTCTTATTACCATTTCGCAATGCTATTAGGATTCAGTTGCACCTTTTATTTATCGTGGCTGCAGACAATGCAGAATGCATCTGTTCCCCATTAATGCGCCGGCCCGCCCAGGGAAGCCAGCTTGTAGTGGCAGAGCGGTGTCCTGAATCTTCAGGAAGGCATCACTCTATCCTGCAACTTCTTTTGTCCCTCTAAGAAAAATTACTTCAGCACTTCTGCAAGACTGCGCATAAACAGAATCAGTTCACACATTTTCACAGTAACAACATGAAATGCAATAAACTACACTATAGGTTATTCTTATAGAATGAGTTTAACAATACAAGTTCTAATAACGGTTTAGATTGATATAACCATAAAATCTTGAAGATTTTTATCCTGATCTATAACTTATTGAAAATATGGTTGATTATACAATTTTAAGGCCACATGCCATTAATATTTAAACCGCTACAAGTCATAGGTTTCAACGAATAACTTACAGCTAATAACATCATATTATACAGTTATTTGTAATTACTGTCTAGAAGTAAAGTTGAACTAATATTACTTCATTGACATCGATTTAACCATTACCCCCTCTTCATGACAGAAGTTCTTAGTTATTTCATATTCGGTTGATTAAAATATTCAAAAACATAATTGTTACAGTTTGATCTTTAATATTGACTCAACTATACACCTCGTAAAGAGTAAGTATCCTAATTTATTTATATCGAAATGTATTTATTATAATGTAACACCTTTATGTAGGTGCTTAGTACAAAGGGTTTAGTTTTATTTATTCACTTGCTATTTTAAAATGTCCTGATATCCCGCTCTTAATAGTTAAATATTGAAGACCTCAAACAGTACTGTGTTAGGTTATTTTTATGAATTTTAACCAAGAAATATTTTCCCATCACGATTGCGTGCCTGTGTTCTTCGCCTCGGATTTGAGAGCTATCAAGAGTTAACAGGCTGCAATCCGGCCCACGTGTTGATCCCGGGATCCGGGAGGCTGCGTCCCGGGACGTGCTAATAATTAATCAACTGGCACATGTCGACGCAGATGCATCGGCCCTGGTGAGGAATTGGTGTTTCTTGCACGGTAGGTGATAAATAATTTGTATAATTTTTTTAGATTAAATAAGATTAAACTATTTAAGATTAAATTGAAAATCCGTAATTTAGGGCCATAAAGTGAATTAATTTAAAAAAGTGTAGATAGGGATGGCACATAACGGTAAACACTTGTTGCATGAATGATCTATATATATCGGTCAAAGATTAGCATAGCTCATTTGTATTTGATTTTTATTTTGACATTTTAAGCGTCAGATAAAACGAAATTGGTATTACCTTAATGGTTGTCGATGTTCATCAGTGTTACATTTCTCTAACTGTTACGTTTTTAGGCCAGGTTTTGTTTGATTTTCAAGAGAAAATTTGTTTTATGAATTTGGTATCTAAAATTTGTTCCCATTGTGACTATATTAATTTAAGTGACTATTTTCTTAGCTGTTCCCAATAATCGATCATTTTAGAGCTCTTCTCCACAGTACGTCAAAATTCCACGCTAATCTAATAAGATACTTTATTAAATCTTTCATCATAAGGTATCACTGATTTTCATCTTCTGATCAAGTACTTGAGCACTTAAACATGCTATGCAAAGATTGGCCAATCAGGTCGTACACCCCCGATTGGTCAATCAGGTAGTACACCCCCGATTGGTCAATCAGGTCGTACACCCCCGATTGGTCAATCAGGTCGTACACCCCCGATTGGTCAATCAGGTCGTACACCCCCCGATAGGTCAATCAGGTCGTACACCCCCGATTGGTCAATCAGGTCGTACACCCCCGATTGGTCAATCAATCGGGGTCACTACTAGCTGATTGACAACGTTAAAATGTAAACTTATACAATTAACTAAAAATCTGAATTTTACTCCTCAGATCTGTCAATAAAGTATGAAAATCTCCTAAGGAAATGAAATATTAATATTTTGCTCAATGAACTATTTTACTAAGGTAGACCTGTGGCACACATTTATCATTCCTAAAAGACCTTTTTCAAGTTTTTACTGTTTAATAGGTTGTTTTGTATTAAATAAAAATATAAAAATAATTCAAAACATTCATTATGCAACGCTATCTTGTCTGAATTGCATATACACTTGAAAGACCATTCAATCGGTATGCATCTCTGTTATAGAATAAAGTGTTTTGTCAAAGTATACACAATATGCCCTTCATTCACCAGACCGTGAGGCACCAAGTTCCCTTAGTCATGTTAAACTAACAGTGTTTAGTAGGGCACTAACTTGATATAACTCGCCCAGATGTCAGTTTTGCAGTCAAGTTTGACGGAACCTTCGGGCCAACAATAAGGCTCAGTTAATAGCATTTCCAAAACAGCTCGATCAAATTTGCAATCCTTATATTGTTCAAATATTACCACAAGAATTAAAACATGTTTCCCAGAAACATTTTGAAAACCTAGTTACAAAAATATTGTTTAGTAATCAAACAGTCTGCTGGCTGTGTTGTGACGAATATATTATATTCGAATGAATTAAGCTTCTTACAAATAAAAAAAATATTAATAAACAATAGAATATGTTTTTTATTATTTGATCTAAGTTTAGTTTTTACAATTCTGTATGAGAGCTTGGTCAAAATGGTTGGTTAGCTTTACAGAATATGTAAAATTCGGTTTAACGTAGTATTCAACCGTTCATAGTTATTTACTTGAGAATTTGCTCCTCTAACGTTAATTTCCTTAATCTGGAAAATGTTCATATCCTTTTTACCGTTTGAGGATTTGTTTAATTGGAAAAGTGCATACCATTAAACGGAATGACAGGTTATTAAATTCAGCAGCATTTGACTGATGTTGGTATTTCATGATCGTATACTGACCAAAATCATTTTTTAAGATTCTACAAAAAATATATTATTTGAAATTAAGAATGACTAGTGTCAATAGGGAAGCATATGGCGTATTAAACTTCATTGTTTATACACATTTAATACACTAAAACACAAGGATGGTAAGCAAGGCCCTTGGTCTGTGAAATTAATTAATTAAATCTCTACCATCAGTTTTATTACACTGAATACTGTTATACCCCAGCAAAGTCCTGACACCGGTAATAACCTCTCTGAACTTTTCAATTCGATTAAAATTACAGCAACACGCTGCATCATATACAGATGTAATCTACGGTTTAATTAAAAACACCGACTTTACAAATATTGAATTGTGGAACACTTTACGTGGGAACTCAGTTGATTGTGAAACACATCAACTGGAACTGTCTCCTTGGCAACTTCATTTTTGGAGAAAATTTCATCTTTTAGGTGATTCGCATTCGACAAATGTAAACTTCAGGGATCGGCAGCTAACTCGTGAATTCATTATTTTGCTTATTGAGGTAAAATATTCATTTTTATTTTTATCCTAAAACTCCCCTTTACAAACCACAACCAGCTGTTGGCAGGAAATTATAAAAAAGGGTTGTAGAGATGAAGATTTATCATTAACAAGACACATATTCAACTACCCGGTGTTTTGAACAACATGTGTTATTACTCCACACAACTTCAATGCATTCATAATTTGTTCTAATCAGTTATCTGTCCGTTAATTAAAATAAAACAATATGTTAAGTAGTGCAAATTACGTTTTGGACCCGAAGGTTCATTTTGTTATACACGCTAGACTTATCTTGCACTTATCATCTGGCATGCATATTTAAAACGATACTTTGAACCACAATCTCCATTTTCAAAGATCATTTCATTGCAATCATATCAGAGACTTTTAGGACGTTCAACCCTGAGAATTAAATTACGCAAATATCACGTACTCAACATTTGTAGTACGTTTATACTAAGATAGGTATAACATATCTTAGACACATAAAAAAAGTCTTGTAGATCATGTTTGTCAACTAAATAATCTAGAATACTTAACTTTCTATTGCAGAATCGACTGATCACCTCCTTAATAATATGGTTGTTTGCTGACATATTTAATTCCTTCATTCCCCAAATTGTATTTTTTATATTCAAAGATCTTGAATCCAACAAGGATGTTATCCTTGTAACGAGCATCAAAGTAAGAAAAATAATTGTCCAAGAAACGAACAATCATAGGTCAATCTGGACGTTCGAAGGGTACATCTTCATTTAACATCTGCATCTACATCTTCATCTACATCTTCATGAAACGTCATCCAAAAACAATATAAGATGAAAAAGAACTGTTTAATAACATTGATGAATAGAGGATTCGGTTAATATTTTCGAAATACCAGGTATACCTCCACCTCTACTTATTCAATCGCATCGAGAAATCTGCTACAAATACATTCGACTTAGAGTAATCTTCAGTAAATCTAACCTTAGATATTTTATTCTAAACGTGCAAAGGCGTGTCGACTGTAAAACAATCACAGGACCAATGAAACCGCATGTTTTTACCGAGCGCCCAAGTAGGAGATGCTGCAGCTAAAACAAGGGGTATGTAGAGTGATGGACCATTGTCGGCACTGCTCAGTATATCTGCGGGACGGACTGACAGTATGTAGGTTATATGTAAATCCCATTGTGGTATTGAGCGGTCGCGATGCGTCTCTATCTGACAGACGGACGTCCATAGCAACAGGGGTGCACAAGGTAGACGAGAAAACTGAGACATGCATCAGTCTGGTCATATCTCTTAACTTATGCTGTGCGTGTCGTTTGTCAATCTAATGTCATCATATATAAGTTCTGGTGGGAAATGTGGAGGAACGTATTTTCAAATTTATCAACCATTATCGTTGCTGCCGCTAATAGGGCGTTATCGACCTTGCCATATTGAAATGCACCATTTTGACCGATACAAACGTTGGTCAAACTGGTAACTTACCATATTGAAGGTATGTGGGTAAATTTATGCATGTTACATATTTACTGATCCGGTAATTTGTAAAGTATGAGCTTGTTTCTTCAGTAGAGTATTTTTTCGTTGAGGAGTGTAGCTAAACGATTTTAGAGAAAGAGGTATAAACTCATTTATTTATTTATTTGCGAACAAACGGTACAACCATTTTACATAGGTTAAAATATAGAATACTTCTTCTTTTGTAGTTCCTGATGGTTGCATACTTATATCTAGTTTGTACATGGCATCCCGTTGATTTTTCAAAGTGAAACAAGGAATGCTTAAAAGACAATATCAAACAGTATCAATATGCGGTTTATGCCAAGTACTATAGTGGAATAAAACATTTCATTGGCAATTTTGTTGAGTATACTCTTTCAGTCTCAGTAACTCAGGGCATACTATCCTGAATTTATATTATGCTTAAAATATCAATGATTTATCATTGACATAAATAAATCATTGACAATTGGCATAAATCACTGACACTGACAATCAATGCCAATGATTTATACAATACATAAAATCAGCACATCAAAAAATGTGTAACAACATAAATAATTGCAAATATTGACGATATATACCAACTAAATGATTGAAAACATTAATTGTACAAACAAAACAACTAGTAACAATTGTTGGACATTGTGCTTATTGATGCTTGTTCAAACATTTCGGCAATCGTAAACCCGTATCCCTTGCATCGTTATCCAAGACACTAACCGTTAGGTTATCGAGATGCCCAAGGATACGCTCCTCAAATCGTGTTGTAGTAAGGCCTCTAGATAGGAAGACCTCAGATAACTTTACAGGTTCGAACATCAAGTCCCTCGATTCTCTTGGGTTCGCTTCACTGAGTTGTCCTTTGATTGAGTTTACCAAAGTACAAACAACCGTATATCCTGTTGGGTAGTATTGAAGTTGAGCTAACCAAAGTTAACTTTGAATATAAATCTTCTTGAATATAACTGAAAGTTTTCGAATATATTTTCAAAGTTAAATCTTATCATCAAATAAGTTAAGAATAATTCAATTAAACTAGTTTATTTTAAATAAACTTTTTCATATCAATATTACAATACAACTCTATTAATTGTTACCTGATTAACAAATATGAATGAATGTAATCCTTTTCAAACACCCATATCACTATTATTATATAAATGAAGTGGTGTCTGTCTGTCTGCATGTCTGCCTATTGTTCTTTCACGCCAAACACACTGGGCCAACTCTGCTGAAGATTTGCACAAATATAGTTTATGCACCCAGGAGTGTCATAGAACTATTATATACAAGAAGAGTTTTATTTGCCTTATGTCACATGTGTTCTTTCTTAATTGAATTAATTTAGATATCTAGTTGTTATAAGGATTATATCTAACTACAGACTGTCATTGTTTTGTTTACAATTATTTTTCTTCTCTGAATTACCACCCCGTTGCGAAGTACGGGCATAGCAGCTAGTATAAAGTTAATTTCGCTGGAAAATTTCTGAGAAAATCACAAAATGTTTGAATTTCCCTTTGAACAAAATGCATGAACCAATAAATTACTTTGGGAGAAAGTATACTTTTTTATAGATTTTTCTCTAAGATACTTAGAACATGTAGTCCACTCGGCAAAATATATCGCAGTAGAATTAGGACTAGCCTATTTGTGGTCCAGCTATTTTAGCCACCTGCAAACCAATTTTATGTTCAATAAGGTAAGTTTTCCGTAATTCCAGAAGTGACGTTACTACATATGTATACAACCTTGTTCTTAGCGAATTTACCCTATAGTTAAGAAGCTATTACCGTAGGTCTCATGGTAAGACTTAAGCCCGAGACCATGATAACTTTTTGTTTTGAGGTCCCCAGATGCCAAAAACACTATTCGTTCAAATTTATATATATATATATATATGTATATATATATATATATATATATATATATATATATATATATATATGTGTGTGTGTGTATGTGTGTCCGTTACCGCGATAACTTGAGTAAAAAACGTGCGATTTCGATTAAATTTGGCTCAAATGTGTAAAGTGATATTCATGACTTTAAGTTCGAAAACCAGAAATATCGGACCACGGGAAGGGGGGTTTATGGGGGTTTTAAATTTTCCAAAAATCAGTTTTTTGCATTTTTCACCCTAAAATTTTTAAAAAACTTAATTTTGGTTTTGACCATCTTATAGAGCTTAAAAAAACAAATAATATGGTATTTTGAATTATTAACCTAGGTTAAGTGGTTGCGGATAAAATCCAAAAAAACCTGCTCATAAAATCTCCCATGTTAATCTTATGGGAAAAAGGTTTTTGGGTTTTCCTCAGTTCATTTCTATGTAAACTTCACATTTGCTTTTACCAATCAGTTTAGCTCTACAAAACAATCATTTTGGTGTTTAAATTGTGATTCTACGTCCAACCGTTGCCGTGATATTCAAAGTGCTAAACACAGTACGTTGTCCAATGTTATCCATATGGAGAATATTTAAAATTTGATTATTTATAAACGTATATTGATGAAACTTGGTAGGTGGCTTCACCTAATACTGGTATATTGATATTTCCACAAAAAATTGATTTTTTGTTGATTATCCTCTTAGCAGCAAACTTGCATTCTCATCCCTAATGTTACTCTTATGGAGAATACGGAAAGCTTTATATCTCCCTTAATTATGAACATAAATCATTAAAACTTGGTATATAGCTTCACCTGGTTGAGTTATATTGATAATTGCAAAAAACCCGTATTTTTATCTTCCTCGTTGTAGCAAACCTGCGTTCTCAGCCCTAATGTTATTCTTATAGAGAATAAATAAAATGCTATATATCACTTATTTATTAAGTATTTTTATGAAACTTGGTAAGTGGCTTTATGTGGTAGTAAGAAATATATTCATTCATAGGAAATTCGCTGAGTACGCAGGTTTGCTGCGACAGGGGTATTATAATATTATGGACGCATATACAGATAACATAAAACAGGAATAGACGAAATAGGAAATGTGCACTTCAAACCTAAATTAAACCATGAATAATCCGTAAATCCTTTCCGATTAAATTTCCAATTCAGATTAGACGCACCGGTCTTGGTTATTACAGATTGGCCAGTTGAACAAAGTGAAAATGTAATTCCTTTTATTGAAATCCCATTGAGCCAAATTCCGGACACAGAGGAACAGAAAACACGCAGGATTACGCGCTGATGAATGGGACGTGACAATTTCGCTAGTCTCTTTGTCAAAGCAATCTGTTGCGGTCGGAAATTCACGTATGTAGAACTCACGGCGATACAAATGTGATTTACCATTTACATCCATCAAAATATAACAAAGTTATAGCATTTTTTAATTATTATTTGTTCAAATACCGGGAATTGAGAAGTCCGTTTGTTCAATTCAATTTAGTTATTTACCTTCGCCTACCTCCCTAACTTATTCTGACTGAATACATTCAAATTTGTTTCTCGGAATATACAACAAATGTGTGGCAATAGTTCTTTCTCTCTATTATAAAAAGATATAGTCCTTTAAAGCGCTAATGTAAATCTTATGGAAGAATGATATGTGTTATCTTTACTAGCGCACACCCGTTGAAAAATCAACGGAAATTGTTAATAGGATTGTTTACTCTTATCAATAAAATAACAACGATTATATCAATTAGTTCTGAACAAAATTACGGATGACGTGTGTAAACCTAAGAATATTAGCTTTATTTTTAGTGTTTGAATAAGAATTTGTAATTGAACACTTTTGAAACAAATATAAATATCTCTTCAGTTTTATTATAATATAATCTCATGATCAAATCAAATCAAAAATCTCCTTTATTCACAATTTTACATGTACAAGAATAGAATCATAGTCATCATACTTATAAACTAAAATGTTTTGCATTTAAAAATTCTTCAATTGAGTAGAGTGACAAATTTATAAGATATTCTTTAAGATTTTTGACAAATTTTATATAAGTACGTTCATTTTTGATGATCCTCAAGGGATGTTGCACCGCCTTCTATACAAATGATACCATGCGAGTTTTCTAACAAAGGGATGTTTTTTATTGTTGATAAACTAAAAAAAACATAAATATGCTCACTAAAATTAAAATTATGTTTGTTATAAAGTTTCAGACCATAATGGAAGTTTTAAAAATGGACTAATGCTGATGTGTTAAAAAAAACATTTTCCAAAACTCTAACTAATTTAACAATCCAAATCATTGGCACAATTGAATACCATAGAGTAGTCCTAGACTCGTGATTTCTTAAACTGTTATTTAATTAATTTGAATATTAAATCTGTGATTTGAAATGACCATTGGAACTTATATACTATACGCTGTATATCGGTTATATATTGGCGAATCTAAGAACTGTATGTTATGGTTAGAGATTTAAGGCAAATCACAAGCTTTGTAGAACAGTTTCTATTCCTAGTACGTAGGCTATTTAAAACTAATTTGTAGGTACTAAGATAAGCTGTTCTCTAAAACAATGACGATTTAGCACGTTTAGTTCGATTTAAAACTAAAGCACATCGTCATTCTGCACACATTAATGTCAGATCAACGTAAACATCTAAATCCCCGAGCGCTGCAGATTGCTCTTTGTCAAAGGGAATGGTGGAATTGGCGCGTTCACCCACCAGCGTGTAATTCGGATCTGCTTTGTACGACTCTGTCCAACATTCTGTTTAGTTAGGTTTTCAATAACTGGAATTACACTTTCACTTTGTTCAACTAACCAACGAATAATCAAGAACAATTTGTATGAATGGCAATTCAATCATGGATTTTAAGCCCTGAATCACATTTATCATATCGTTTCACTTTTTTCTTCAGCTTTAACAGAAAATTTGTTTACCCAAATTACAATTTTAACTTTGTGGTAACAAATTCAGTTTAATTGAATAATCCACGTGAATCCATGTTTTTAAAAACTTTCTTTCAGTTCTAAAACCTGAATGTCATGTAATGTTGTTTGCACATCATGGTAGAATGCTCTTTTTAGATCCTGCACCCAAAAAGCAGAATCAGGTATGCACTTCGTGTGTGTCGAATTATAAAAATGAAATCACATACAAGATTATTTATTTTCATATGGTTTGAAAAATTCATTATAGTTTCCTATTTTTTATATATTTTAGGGTAGTTTTTCGGACTGTTTAGCTGTCTGTCGACATACGAAAATTCCTTCACCTCAACGAAGTAAGAATAAATATATTTATAAAATGATTTCAACAGACACATATGAACTCTTATATTACGTTATATAGATAGCTTATCTTCGCGATAAAATAAACCGACCACCTGGCCGTTTAGGCAATGTTCAAAATACATCGTTCTCTTCTCATCTCTTCCCTGTAAAGGTGCAAACTCACTTCAGCGACCTCCGATGTGTTATACACTCTGTTCAGCGACCTCCGATGTGTTATACACTCTGTTCAGCGACCTCCGAAGTGTTATACACTCTGTTCAGCGACCTCCGATGTGTTATACACTCTGTTCAGCGACCTCCGATGTGTTATACACTCTGTTCAGCTACCTCCGATGTGTTATACACTCTGTTCAGCGACCTCCGATGTGTTATACAATCTGTTCAGCGACCTCCGATGTGTTACACACTCTGTTCAGCGACCTCCGATGTGTTACATACTCTGTTCAGCGACCTCCAATGTGTTACACACTCTGTTCAGCGACCTCCGATGTGTTACACACTCTGTTGAGCGACCTCCGATGTGTTACACACTCTGTTCAGCGACCTCCGATGTGTTACACACTCTGTTCAGCGACCTACGATGTGCTATACACTCTGTTAGCGACCTCCGATGTGTTATACACTCTGTTCAGCGACCTCCGATGTGTTACACACTCTGTTCAGCGACCTCCGATGTGTCACACACTCTGTTCAGCGACCTCCGATGTGTTATACACTCTGTTCAGCGACCTCCGATGTTTTACACACTCTATTCAGCGACCTCCGATGTGTTATACACTCTGTTCAGCGACCTCCGATGTGTTACACACTCTGTTCAGCGACCTCCGATGTGTTACACACTCTGTTCAGCGACCTCCGATGTGTTACACACTCTGTTCAGCGACCCCCGATGTGTTACACACTCTGTTCAGCGACCTCCGATGTGTTATACACTCTGTTCAGCGACCTCCGATGTGTCATACACTCTGTTCAGCGACCTCCGATGTGTCATACACTCTGTTCAGCGACCTCCGATGTGTTATACACTCTGTTCAGCGACCTCCGATGTGTTACACACTCTGTTCAGCGACCTCCGATGTGTTACACACTCTGTTCAGCGACCTCCGATGTGTTACACACTCTGTTCAGCGACCTCCGATGTGTTATACACTCTGTTCAGCGACCTCCGATGTGTTTCATACTCTGTTCAGCGACCTCCAATGTGTTACACACTCTGTTCAGCGACCTCCGATGTGTTACACACTCTGTTCAGCGACCTCCGATGTGCTATACACTCTGTTAGCGACCTCCGATGTGTTATACACTCTGTTCAGCGACCTCCGATGTGTTACACACTCTGTTCAGCGACCTCCGATGTGTCACACACTCTGTTCAGCGACCTCCGATGTGTTATACACTCTATTCAGCGACCTCCGATGTGTTATACACTCTTTTCAGCGACCTCCGATGTGTTATACACTCTGTTCAGCGACCTCCGATGTGTTATACACTCTGTTCAGCGACCTCCGATGTGTTACACACTCTGTTCAGCTACCTCCGATGTGTTACACACTCTGTTCAGCGACCTCCGATGTGTTACACACTCTGTTCAGCGACCTCCGATGTGCTACACACTCTGTTCAGCGACCTCCGATGTGTTACACACTCTGTTCAGCGACCTCCGATGTGTTATACACTCTGTTCAGCGACCTCCGATGTGTTATACACTCTGTTCAGCGACCTCCGATGTGTTATACACTCTGTTCAGCGACCTCCGGTGTGTTATACACTCTGTTCGGAACCAATTGTGAGGTATACCTCCTTGCAACAGCTCACAGTAGCAGTTATGTTAGGTTTAGTTGTAATAGGCTTTTTTGTTCACTATACATAAGCATCGGAGTTCACTATATAGTGTACTGGTAACTTGTAGGGAACTGATTAACAAATTGAGGTAGACAACCTTCAGGCAAATACAAACTATCCCAAAAACCTCTTTTGGACAATGGAAATATGTGGTTTGAATTTTGAGTCATCTCTTTACGTTGAAGGAGTATAGAACAAGTTACCTTGAGCCAAATTCCCGGATTTTATCACCAACTGTGAACTTTATTTTATCCCGGCCCACTGTTTAATAACGCACAACTTTAATTGTGTTAACAAGAAAACACACAACAATACAAACTCAATAACAAATAAATAAAACAATAAATTAATGTTTAATGACTTGGTATTTTGAATAAAAAACTCATTAACTGCCTGATTAAAATTCAGATATACGTAAACGTCATATTTAATAATATGCCTGTTATATTATTTGGATGGAGATGACAAATGAAAAAAATATAATAATACAGTCTAGTATTTTAATTATGTTATTTTACACTGTCGGTTCATAAATAAGTGTGAAGGATGTGACGAATGTGTTACGTTCTTTAATATGTTATCGTTTTCTCAAACTACAAACGCATAACCAGTTATTCCACTGGAAATTCTAGCTTGCATTTTTACAGACTGCGGGAGACATCTTCATAAACCCTCAGTTCAGTAAACACCTATTTGTAACAAAAACAAAGAAACGCACAGCAAAAGTTGATTTTAGTGGGATTTTTATCGTAAGACCACCTGATCAACATACGTATTGCCCATTGTACTTCCTGCGCGGCCGTAAACCAAACACAGTCTGACGGTCGTAAAGATAAAGCAGAACCGGGGTGAAAAATGTGGGATGAACGGTGATTTCAAGCGGCGTACCTGTCCTGTGCGCTGTTCAAGGCACTGCGCATTGTTGGAGTGCGCAACAAGAGCAATTAGTGTAAATAACGAAACACAATAGATAGTAAAATAAATCAAACAAACACGTCATCGGGAAGTGAGTGAGACTGTGACTTCAGGTGTCAGAGGGTTGAGTTGCCTTGACTCTTATACTTCTGACTTACGGAGAATAATATTTTGTAATAGGTAAAAAGAGAGCAAGAGAGAACAAGAGAGCAAAAGAGAACAATTTTAATTGTAATTTTATTTTACACATTAATTTTCTCTACAAACTGGTAAACAATCCGTTAAATGGCCTGTGAAATATTCCCCTGAATCATTTGTTGTCATAATTCTAACGCGAGAGCTCACTGCGCCTCCGTGGGTATAGAGATTACGAGCAATATTACGTTTCTTGTTACAGGGTTTTCACAAAAAAACTACAATAATTTTGGATGTAAGTATTCTTAAAAATAAGAAAAAGCTCCCATCGTATATCCAAATAGCTTAGTTTTCCAGGTATCAGTCTGTAAACGCTGCATTTTGTATAAAAGAATAACAAGTAGCCCGTTATCATTTTTACTTTCTCCCTCTATACATAGTATATGGAGAAAGTATTGTTTTCGTCAAAATTTTCGAATTTGAGTTGTTAGTGGAAATATTCGTTTTGGTGCTCCCTGAACTCAAAAAAGTGGTTTTTACGTGATGTCTGTCTGTGTGTGTGTGTGTGTGTCCGTGTGTGTGTGTGTGTGTGTCTGTGTGGATGTGTACAGAGCTAGAGCCTTAACCAATGGGCCGATTTATATGAAATTTAGTATGTAGGTACTAATCTACGACATCTCCATGCGTTTTTTTCATTTTTTCGAATTTTTTATTTTTAAGGGTAAAAATCCCCCAAAAACCCCCAAAAAACATGAAAAATCCAAATTTCTCAAAAACGGCTCTAACGATTTTGATTAAATTTTAGTCGTTTGTAGAACTTAAGTTTTCCAACAAAATGACACCACCTGCATTCCTGTAAAAATTCGGGTTCAGAAATTACAGGACTTAAAACATCAAAAATTCAGTTTTTTTGGATTTTTTCATAAAAAGACATAAATAGAAAAAATATTACTATTCACCATTAAAAAAAACTCAAAAAACTAAATAATTTGGTATTTTGAATTACTATTCTACGATTGCTGGTTTAGGAGAAAATTGAAATTTTCATTTTGCGGTAAATGCAGTACGTTGTACCCATGTTATTCTTATGGGGAATACAAAATTACTATTTCTCTCTTATTTACTGATCAATTTCATTCAAACTTGATATGCTTGTCAAGTTAGTATTGACCAACAGAGGAAATTCGAAATATGTTGCCCCTTAATAACCCTGGGGGGGAATAGGGGGCATTTCCCCTCTTAAAACCACGAGTGCAGCAATGGATTCTGTAGTGCCTCCAAAGCAGGGATTTGGGTGGATGTTTTTTAAAACAACTTGTTTACAAGATTTTCTGTACATTCGACCGTGCTTTGTATTCTATATTTAGTAAATAAAAAGTAATTTATTCATTAAAGTTGGGCTAAAAGGGAGAAAGTATGTGTCAGTTTCCTGATACCGTTTATTTTAACTCGTAATATACTTCTAGTAGTGAAACTGTTAGCAGCCTGTACTAGTAGCCTGCAGTAAGCCATTATAATACTTTGATATTACCTGTTTACGGCAATAAAGTTCTTCAGCTGTTGGGAACTAGTACAACCATGAACTAAATGATTATAAATATAAAGAAATGTTTTGATAATGATTGGTATGTATTTTACCTTCTTCCTAATCAGGAATCCCATGGTCTTTGACTACCAACTCAAGACTGAGGGGTCGACTCATCCAGCCAGTGATTCTAAAGTTCTTCAGCTGTTGGGAACTAGTACAACCATGAACTAAATGATTATAAATATAAAGAAATGTTTTGGTAATGATTGGTATGTATTTTACCTTCTTCCTAATCAGGAATCCCATGGTCTTTGACTATCAACTCAAGACTGAGGGGTCGACTCATCCAGCCAGTGATTCTAAAGTTTTTCAGCTGTTGGGAACTAGTACAACAATGAACTAAATAATTATAAATATAAAGAAATGTTTTGGTAATGATTGGTATGTATTTTACCTTCTTCCTAATCAGGAATCCCATGGTCTTTGACTACTAACTCAAGACTGAGGGGTCGACTCATCCAGCCAGTGATTCTAAAGTTTTTCAGCTGTTGGGAACTAGTACAACCATGAACTAAATAATTATAAATATAAAGAAATGTTTTGGTAATGATTGGTATGTATTTTACCTTCTTCCTAATCAGGAATCCCATGGTCTTTGACTACCAACTCAAGACTGAGGGGTCGACTCATCCAGCCAGTGATTCTAAAGTTCTTCAGCTGTTGGGAACTAGTACAACCATGAACTAAATGATTATAAATATAAAGAAATGTTTTGGTAATGATTAGTATGTATTTTACCTTCTTCCTAATCAGGAATCCTATGGTCTTTGACTACTAACTCAAGACTGAGGGGTCGACTCATCCAGCCAGTGATTCTAAAGTTCTTCAGCTGTTGGGAACTAGTACAACCATGAACTAAATGATTATAAATATAAAGAAATGTTTTGGTAATGATTGGTATGTATTTTACCTTCTTCCTAATCAGGAATCCCATGGTCTTTGACTACCAACTCAAGACTGAGGGGTCGACTCATCCAGCCAGTGATTCTAAAGTTCTTCAGCTGTTGGGAACTAGTACAACCATGAACTAAATGATTATAAATATAAAGAAATGTTTTGATAATGATTGGTATGTATTTTACCTTCTTCCTAATCAGGAATCCCATGGTCTTTGACTACCAACTCAAGACTGAGGGGTCGACTCATCCAGCCAGTGATTCTAAAGTTTTTACCTTCTTCCTAATCAGGAATCCCATGGTCTTTGACTACCAACTCAAGACTGAGGGGTCGACTCATCCAGCCAGTGATTCTAAAGTTCTTCAGCTGTTGGGAACTAGTACAACCATGAACTAAATGATTATAAATATAAAGAAATGTTTTGGTAATGATTGGTATGTATTTTACCTTCTTCCTAATCAGGAATCCCATGGTCTTTGACTACCAACTCAAGACTGAGGGGTCGACTCATCCAGCCAGTGATTCTAAAGTTTTTACCTTCTTCCTAATCAGGAATCCCATGGTCTTTGACTACCAACTCAAGACTGAGGGGTCGACTCATCCAGCCAGTGATTCTAAAGTTCTTCAGCTGTTGGGAACTAGTACAACCATGAACTAAATGATTATAAATATAAAAAAATGTTTTGGTAATGATTGGTATGTATTTTACCTTCTTCCTAATCAGGAATCCCATGGTCTTTGACTACCAACTCAAGACTGAGGGGTCGACTCATCCAGCCAGTGATTCTAAAGTTCTTCAGCTGTTGGGAACTAGTACAACCATGAACTAAATGATTATAAATATAAAGAAATGTTTTGGTAATGATTGGTATGTATTTTACCTTCTTCCTAATCAGGAATCCCATGGTCTTTGACTACCAACTCAAGACTGAGGGGTCGACTCATCCAGCCAGTGATTCTAAAGTTCTTCAGCTGTTGGGAACTAGTACAACCATGAACTAAATGATTATAAATATAAAGAAATGTTTTGATAATGATTGGTATGTATTTTACCTTCTTCCTAATCAGGAATCCCATGGTCTTTGACTACCAACTCAAGACTGAGGGGTCGACTCATCCAGCCAGTGATTCTAAAGTTCTTCAGCTGTTGGGAACTAGTACAACCATGAACTAAATGATTATAAATATAAAGAAATGTTTTGGTAATGATTGGTATGTATTTTACCTTCTTCCTAATCAGGAATCCCATGGTCTTTGACTACCAACTCAAGACTGAGGGGTCGACTCATCCAGCCAGTGATTCTAAAGTGTTTACCTTCTTCCTAATCAGGAATCCCATGGTCTTTGACTACCAACTCAAGACTGAGGGGTCGACTCATCCAGCCAGTGATTCTAAAGTTCTTCAGCTCCGTACTAAACCATCGCATCGTGAACATGCTTATTAAATCAATTCTACAGCCTAAAAGCCTTCGGCTTCGTTCGTCTTACAAAATTTAGTATGAACAGTATTCAAGCTATGAATAATATTCCTTTATTCCTTGAATATTTGATTATGACCACCTCAAGCATCCTTTTAAGATGAGCTTCAAAATGCCCAGAGTTGCTCTTTAAGAATGATGGGTGTACAGAAGATAGGTATTGAACTAGTAATTATCTCTCTAAGCACCTAATTAGACGTACTTCCATGGCGTCCTTTTCTTGTTTAAGATTACAAACTCTTAAATTTATTATTCTGAACTACTTGAACAAGTGTTATATCAATACCCACTGCCAATTAGACCAAAAACCCTTTTATGTTAGAGATACATTAAAGCAAACAATTATAGGAAACATGATTTCTAAATCGATAGATTTTTTCAGGCTCCTACCTATGATTGAGAAGAGGACTTATAAACAAAATAAGAGAAAAAAGTGAACGTATAGGTTCTAATTTATAGTATCTGAATAAAATGTCCTTTCTCTAAGTTTATAATTACATATTTGATTGCATATTGGGAACGCGTGAAATAAGACCGCGCGGTTGCCCGGCGCGGCGCGGCTAGTCAGTATAGCACCCGCTGAGTCATGGACGCATTTCCCCGATCGGCCGCCAGATAAATGCCTCTGACAGCCTCTAATGGATGATGCCGCTCCATTGTTCTCAACATTTTTTAATTACCCCTAGGTTAGGCACCTCATTAATGCCCCAAAGGTTACCCCTTGTTTAACCCTGTTTCTGTCGTGACGCTGGACCGTTAAGCCGATATTGATTTAGGTGGGCGAGCCAGCAACGACTTCCCCACGCACTTCGAAGTTGACTGGCAAACCTGGCCTTTGACACGAGTTGATGAATGTAAAGCCGAGGATCTGTCGTGTTTGGCAATCACTCAGCCGGGTTTAAAAGTGTTGGGTTAGTACCTTTAGTAAGTTGAACGGTTTTTTCTAATATAACTACAGTAATTGTTCTTTGGTTCATACAATTATGTGAGACATTTAAAAAATTAAAATATAAATATAACGTTTTGTTCTAAGCGTAAGTAGAGAGAACAACAGAATCCAATGAACAGCAACGATTCTTTGGAGTTATTCAAGTGATTTTGTCACTTACGGTCAGAATTCGTATACCGTGTGTGTCGAAGCCTTGAATATCATGACATATACATTATGGAAGTGATTCCGCCTCATACGCCTTTCTTTTATGTTCTTTAAGTGTATTTGTTATGTTCCTTATCATGCACATCATACAAGTCCATATGCCAAGAGTGTTTTGTTCTTGAACATCATACAAGTGCATGTACCAAGAGTTCTGTTTTTTAACATTATTTATCGTTCAAGTTCTGCTGCCTTATTTGAGTGAACTTGCCCGTATTTAAAGTCCGTGATTTAAACCTTTCCTGGTCCTGCTCATATGCACCTGCCCATACTGCTGCCCATCTTGGCTGACCTTGTTCGTATTGGATGATCAAGTAACAAGAGTGGTCTGGTCTTTCGTATCACGCAAGTCCTTCTGCCACCGTTGACTGAACTTGACGATATATCAAGTTCACGAACAGAGAGAGTTCTGTTCATGCTCATTATGCAAGTACTGCTGCCACTTTTGACCGAACTTGACGATATGTCAATTTCAAGTAACAAAATGTTCCTGAAACGCTAATCGTGTAAGTGCTGCTGCCCCTTCTGGCTGGCAATGTCTGTTTTTCAATTTCATTTTTCATGTAACAAGAGTCTCTGATGTTGCCAATTATGAGAGTACTGCCCGTTTTGGCTGATCTAGTCCGCATTTCAAGTTCATGCAACAAGAGAGTTTTTCTTGCTTCCCATACAAATACTGCTGCCCCTTTTGGATGATCTTGAGCCCATATCAAGTCTATGTAACAAGAGTGTCCTCATCTTGCGTTCATACAAGTGCTGCGCCCCGAGTCTCCTGGTTCGCTTATCCAGCGCATGCTATCGCGTAGATACTCGATCACAGTTTACGAGGCAGGAGCTCTCTGGCTACGTGGGGTGTCGACCCCGGGTGTGCCACAACTCAAATTGAAATTTTTCCCCAACAGCTACATGCTCACATGTTTATGGACGGTTTTTATCAGTAGCACCGGCGCGGTTTATGCTCTGGCTGGGCAGTTTGTTATATTTTGCGAGGTCCGTGACCCACGTTTTGGGGCATTGTTCTGGGCTGATGCGTTTTCGTTCGGGAGCAGGTACCGTACTTCTTATGAATACGTTCAAGGATGAAATCTTTTGAGGTTATTTTAGTACAAGGAACGACATGCACCTTTAAAACAAAATTTTATTAATTGATAAATTAAGAGTTTTAGATTTGTGACAGCACTCCTAGAAAAAATGGTTATGTACTGCTGTTTCTTCACATGGAATTGCAATAAAGGTTAATAAAGTTCTCATGTTACTGGTATAACAATAGCTACAAAAAACACTATAGTATGTTCATTAATGTTTACAATAGATCTTTTATCGACGTTTAAACGTTTATCTTTACGATTATACCTACATTTACATTTTGTACAATAAAAAAGGTTTCCCATTATTTAAGAGATTATTAAGAGTTTTCAACAAAATGTAATCAGAAAGAGTTAGAGGGTTGACAATTTCCGAGTACCCCGGTAAGGGACTTTTTACAAACCAGGGGCTTTTCATATGTTACCAACATAAACTCAAAATTTCAACTATATCACCAAGCTCATGTTAATATCAATTATTTTAAAACAAACTCAGGGAAATCTAAACTTCAGCTTTTATCTTCCCAGAAACAATGCTAGCATGTTAAGTAGTGTAATAAAATGCTACCGGTCGTTTCCTCTAATAAACCGCCATAACCGGGATCTGAGATGGCGCGATACCTCGCGTTTTACAATAATATTAATATATAAGGCTATAACAAGGCTGTTGTCTCTGCAGAGATAAGACGGCTAATAGCCGGTCGCGCGGTAAATCATGTGCGCCAACCGTTTGACGAATTAATCTCACTATTTATCTGGCAGTTATTCAATAAAATGTAATCTGGCATCTGGTCAGTGGCTGAACCGGTCCGCGCTTGACAGAGGCTCGCACGACGCGACGTTTGTAGGTTAACATTGGCGTAGTCTGCAGAAGCGTTGATGCCAAGCGGCAGTTTAGACGAGTTGGTCTTTAAAACGTTAGTTGGCTTTGGCTACGTTTAACATTTGTGACGTCACTATCCTAGATTCTTACTTGTCTTAGGCTAACCAAGTCCTTAACTTGACGCGACGTTTGTAGGTTAACATTGGCGTAGTCTGCAGAAGCGTTGATGCCAAGCGGCAGTTTAGACGAGTTGGTCTTGAAAACGTTAGTTGGCTTTGTCTACGTTTAACATTCGTGACGTCACTATCCTAGATTCTTATTTGTCTTAGGCTACCCAAGTCCTTAACTTGACGCAACGTTTGTAGGTTAACATTGGCGTAGTCTGCAGAAGCGTTGATGCTAAGCGGCAGTTTAGACGAGTTGGTCTTGAAAACGTTGGTTTTGGCTACGTTTAACATTCGTGACGTCACTATCCTAGATTCTTATTTGTCTTAGGCTACCCAAGTCCTTAACTTGACGCAACGTTTGTAGGTTAACATTGGCGTAGTCTGCAGAAGCGTTGATGCTAAGCGGCAGTTTAGACGAGTTGGTCTTGAAAACGTTGGCTTTGGCTACGTTTAACATTCGTAATGTCACTATCCTAGATTCTTATTTGTCTTAGGCTACCCAAGTCCTTAACTTGACGCGACGTTTGTAGGTTAACATTGGCGTAGTCTGCAGAAGCGTTGATGCCAAGCGGCAGTTTAGACGAGTTGGTCTTGTAAACGTTAGTTGGCTTTGGCTACGTTTAACATTCGTGACGTCACTATCCTAGATTCTTATTTGTCTTAGGCTACCCAAGTCCTTAACTTGACGCGACGTTTGTAGGTTAACATTGGCGTAGTCTGCAGAAGCGTTGATGCCAAGCGGCAGTTTAGACGAGTTGGTCTTGAAAACGTTGGTTTTGGCTACGTTTAACATTCGTGACGTCACTATCCTAGATTCTTATTTGTCTTAGGCTACCCAAGTCCTTAACTTGACGCAACGTTTGTAGGTTAACATTGGCGTAGTCTGCAGAAGCGTTGATGCTAAGCGGCAGTTTAGACGAGTTGGTCTTGAAAACGTTGGCTTTGGCTACGTTTAACATTCGTGATGTCACTATCCTAGATTCTTATTTGTCTTAGGCTACCCAAGTCCTTAACTTGACGCGACGTTTGTAGGTTAACATTGGCGTAGTCTGCAGAAGCGTTGATGCCAAGCGGCAGTTTAGACGAGTTGGTCTTGTAAACGTTAGTTGGCTTTGGCTACGTTTAACATTCGTGACGTCACTATCCTAGATTCTTATTTGTCTTAGGCTACCCAAGTCCTTAACTTGACGCGACGTTTGTAGGTTAACATTGGCGTAGTCTGCAGAAGCGTTGATGCCAAGCGGCAGTTTAGACGAGTTGGTCTTGAAAACGTTAGTTGGCTTTGGCTACGTTTAACATTCGTGACGTCACTATCCTAGATTCTTACTTGTCTTAGGCTACCCAAGTCCTTAACTTGACGCGACGTTTGTAAGTTTACAATGGCGTAGTCTGCAGAAGCGTTGTTGCCAAGCGGCAGTTAAGAGGAGTTGGACTTGAATATTTTAGATGGCTCTGGCCATGTTGGACAATCGTGACGACGTTATTACAGATTTTTCTTTCTTACGCTAGCCTGGTCCCCTTCTCTCACGGGAGTGATCATTATGACGACCTCTGGTGTTAAAATAATTTCCCGACCTTAAGAGTATTCATCACCGGATGTTGCTAGACGCCATATGTTGGAGTTTTGTTCCATAAGGCCAATGTTAACTTTGTGCCTCCATTACTTCTCACCTGATCGTCACATACAATTCATTTTGGCGTCAAATTAAAGGTTTCGTCATCCTCTAGGGAAATACAATGTCGAATTCCTTAATTTGGGTATCATAGTTTCATAATAAATAGTTTAATTTTGAACTGAAACACTGTACATGTTCTCATTAATTTGTAACAAAATCAAAATTCGACGATTGTATTCCCCTAGAGGACAACGAAACCTTTAATTTGACACCAAAATTAATTGTTTGTGACGATCAGGCGAGGAGTAACGGAGGCACAAAGTTAACATTGGCCTTATGGAACAAAACACCAAGATGGCGTCCGGCAACTTCCGGTGATGAAGACTCTATTTTGTTCACCTCAACCGACAAAAGTTCATTTCACAACGCGTAACGTGTGCGTAATTTGTGGCATGGTCTTAATACAAATATTTTGAGGTTAAGTGTCTTTTAAATACATTTATTTGGTTCCGCTACAAATTACTTATATTTCCTTTTTTATAAGGTTCTAAACTACCATCCTCAATATGCACACATCAACGTCAGATCAACGTAAACATCTAATCCCCGAGCACAGCAGATTGCCCTTTGTCAAAGAGAATGGTGAAATTGGTGCGTCCTATTCACGACCGAGCAATTCGGATCTGTACAACTATCAAAGCCCCGGCAGTCTGGTTAGTTGGTTTTCAATAATTGGATGAATTACACTATCACTTTATTCAATGACTGATTGTAATCAAGACTAATTTTTCTAACGTCACGGGATTCAAACACTGGCTTGTGTTTAATATTTGCTTGGGAAAATAAAAGTTGCATTTATTGGTAACATTTGTACCACAATCATGAGATTTAATCAGATACGGATCTGAAGGAGTGAATGTCGGGTGATGCGTGAGGGATGGGTGAGGAGGGGAGTGGAGGACGGTTGGTGGGGAGGGGAGGGTAGGAATACTCCTAAGCCATAAGGAAGATCTGGGTAAACTCCCTGAAAATTTGTTTCATGCTTTGACAAAGCTGTTTCTAGTGAAAATGTAGTACTGTATAAACAAAGCTCCAACCCCAGTCCCACTGTCGGTGACTGGCAAACAATAAACTACGACTTAACTGTCAAATATAAAAAAATTACTTTTGACTTGTTAGAGCCAGATTATTAGTAATATTAATATATGACGTCAACTCAAGTTTTAAGAGGGCTACATTTATCGAAGTTTTGCTTGTCCATCTAATTTTAAAAACAAGCTTGTACTCTGATAAAAAAATTATCTCCTGTGCCTCATCAATTTACTGCCCCAAAACCACTTATGACTCATTACAAAAATAAAAAGTACCTAGTAATTTCTCTGAGCAAGGCTTTAAATCACAAATCATCTTCCGTAAAAATTGGCAGGTTTTAGTATAATTGAAAAATTCGACTACTCCCCTTAGGTCGCTAAGTGTTGTTTTATATTTATAAATATATAAGATTCAAGAAAGAGCGGGACCTAACCATTAACACTTATGTTTTGGAGAGGAAGGTAGAAACACAGTACTCTGTGACTAAGGGTCCTCGAGTTAAAATTTAACTGAACTCTACCAAACGTAGAACTCAGTTAACCTAAACGTAGGTTAAAATTACTGTGATCTTTTGTTTTTAGCTAGCTGATTTTGTTTATAAAATAGTTTTCCCTTACCTTTCTATTATTTTTCTGATCGCGCAGTTACACGTCTCAAACTTCGATACAAGAGTATACCACCTGAAACCCTCTTGTTCAACCGTCACGTTGCATTTTTAATATTTTATTTAGCACCATTGGCGCTAACCAACGTTAGAAAACTTTATTTACAGATACAAAATAAGATATAGCTCTTTATACTCTAAAAGATGCTATAACGACTTTAAAAATATCTAAACCCATAGTTGATAAATTGAATTATTGAGGAAAAATCACCCCATCTATTTTTTTAAATGACCAATGAAAATTCTTTCGTTTTAAAAATGTACAATTACCCAATTACTTCTAGTCAGTACGTCATGAACTTAATACCATGTGATTGTATCAACATTTTACACTTTTATACTGTGACTATCAAAATATCAGTACAATTTTATAGGTTTTTAGCTTATTAAAATGGCCGTCATTACGAAACGGGAAACGTCAAAAACAATGATAAAATTCAATAAAACAAGAATAATCACATTTACCAAACTTAAAACTTAATATCTCTAGTGGGTTCAAAATCACGAATAAAAGACGTACAAATAAACAGAAAACTGAGCAAGGTATTCAGTATGTTCACATGAATTTTTTTCCACCCTGAGTTTCCGTATAGAGTTTGTTACCACCCTGAATTTCCGTAGTTTACACTAATAGAACTTTTCCGCAGTAATGTCAGTTTTCACATAAAAACCTTTGTTACTCTTCTAATCAGCCAAAACTATTTGCGATGACACTCTTTCAAAGATGTATTTATTTGTATTATACATTCATATAATCCTGCCTCTCCCCACCACGCTGCATTTTCAACATATTAAGTGGGCAGCGTATTGTATACTCGGGAGATATACCTACCCAGATCAATACACGGTACCCACCCAACCATGCCTATAGGTTATTACTTTAGGAAAGATGAAATGACACGTTCTCCGCTTATTTCTTTATTATTTCCACTTTAAAAGCACTTGGACACGCATTTATCGTGATTTCCACCGTACACCTTCCCCAGTTTCCCCCGCGCCCGACACTTCCAGTCCAGGAGTTGTAGCATACCAAAGGTTAATGTCTCGGAGTCCTGTAGCAACAATGAGTGACCAAACACTGAAAAAAGGTATTCAAAATCATACACCTTTTTTTAGTTATGTTTATTTGTTTAGTTTTGATTTAATTAATAATGTTAGTGGTTAATCATGTTTAAACATATCATCTATATATAACGCCAAACCGGATCCAGGGGGCCATACACGTGTTATGTAACGCACTCCAGGGTGGGTAGGGGGTAGGAATAGCGTTACTCTGCATTATGTAGGTGGAAGTGGCTTCGCGTTACATAACTTACACGTTTGAAGTAGGAGTTAAACAAAATTCAGTTGTATGATCTGATTTACTATTTTTTTTATAATTTACTACTTTATATATGTTTTTCTGTAAAATCTTTTAGTTAAAATAGTTTATTTTCTGGTCTGAATCCCAAAAATGTTAGTTAATAAAAAATGTAATGTACCTAATACTTCTGTGTTATGGTTTATCTCAAATCTTATCATTTTCGTAATACTGTTTTGAGATTTCTTCTTTAAGTCATAATCACGATAAAAAAGTAAATGCTTGTAATTTTTTATTATTTAATTTAATATATTTAATAAATTAATAAATATACAACAGATTTTTTCAGAGATTAAAAGCAATATCTCCTTAAAATCTTTGCAAAGAGATGAATTCTACACTTTTAGCGAATTTGCCCTATAGGGAAGAAGCTTTTACTGTAGAAGATTTAAGCTCGAGTGTATGATAACTTTTCATTTTGAGGTCCCCAGATGCCAAAAACACCATTCGTTCAAATTTGTATATATGTATAAATATATATTTATTTATTTATATATGTGTGTGTGTGTGTGTGTGTGTCCGTAAGCACGATAACTCTTGTAAAAAAGGTTAATGAAATTTGGTACAAATGTGTAAAGTACCATTTATTTGAACGATTTAGACGAATCGCACCATCCGAAGGGGGGTTTTTGGGGGGTTTTGTACCCCAAAAATGGGTGTTTTGGGGTTTTCACATGGAATTTTTATTTAAATCAAATTTTAATTTCCCCATTGAATTTAGCATAAAAAACAATTTGGTATTTTGATCATTGCTCTACGTCAATTAGTTACTGAGATTTTGAAAGTGCTAAAGTACGTTGTCTAATGTTATTCTTATGGAGAAAAAGAAAAATTGTATATCTCGTTTATTTATGAATATATACTGACGATATTTGGTATATGGCTTGATCTGGTTGTGGTTAATTGTTGTTTGCACACAAAAAATTTTACCTATGGTTACCGTAGCAGCAAACCTAGGTACTTGGTCCCATGTTATTCTTATCGAGAATAATTAAAATGTTATATATCACTTATTTATGAATGTATCTGGATGAAACTTGGATTGTGACTTCACTAAGATGAGTTCTATTGATATTTGCATAAAAACCCATTTTTTTCTTCCTTGTTGCAGCAAACCTGAGTACTCATCCCCAATATTATTCTTATGGAGAATAATTAATATTTTAAATATCGCTTATCTCTATATATAATTCCGTAAGTCAAATGTTTGTAAAGAAATTGTGAGTGACTGGATGGCCGTAGAAGGATGGGAGGGGTATCATTTTAAAGGTCTTGACGTGAATTTTGAGGGAAAACTATTCATTTTTCTTATTTTTTTACCATAAATTCGCAACAGAATAAAACTTTTCCCATTAAAACAACATGGGGTTTAATTTGTTTACATCTTTTGAAATTAAAACAGCTGTGCCACAGAGTTAAATTAGCCTTTGATATTGATACCAGCTGTACTTATTCAGTTTGTTTACTTTTAAACTACAGCAATGTATAGTTGTTTAGGAATGGACATTTTATTAAAAACATAAGACAGTATAATAATATTATATTATAATGCTAGAAAATCAGTGCTTATTTATAAATGACCAATGAAGGTTGATAAAAAATTTATGTATTTTGGTTTTTTAGGGGCTTTTGCCCCTACAAGCCCCTAGTTTATGTATATATTTCTTATGGTATTTCTTATATTTCTCAATGTGCTATCAAGACATATATTTTCAATGGAAATTCGCTGAGTACGCAGGTTTGCTGCAACGACGGTATTTAAGCTTATTACCATTTACTATGATTATGTTACGTAACTTATGAGGAGGGTGGTCAGATGTTACGGAATGTTATATGGAGAATGAAGGGGGTTTAAATTACGAAAAAATTCGTTACGTAATATGTGTTTGGCCCCCAGGAACTTTTGAAAAAACCCATGATTGAATTAACCCATGAACTATATACTTGGACAGAAGGTCTCGGTGAAGAAATTGATGGAAAATATTAGTTTGTATACAACCTCCCCTAAGGCCATACATTTAATACAGATTTCACGGAAAAACATATTTTTAAATATATTGGAATTTGATCAGCTATCTGATTTGATTTGGCTATTAAATTAAAACTAGCGATCGCCCAGAGGTCGAAATTCGACCAAACCCAAAGTGGTACACAAGGATAATGTTTTTTGCGAGAGTATTTTGGCATAATCGTAAGGAGTTAAATAAATAACATTTAAACCAGTGTTATTACGCTGACCTTCACGATTAACCTCTTAATCTCTCTCCTCCTCCCCCCCTCTTCTACTCCCTCCCTCATTCCCTAGGTTTACATTTTTTTAATGTGCAGTTAAAACGGATAACAGGAGGGCGTTACCATTCCAGCAGTTTTAATTTGTAATTAGTCCTGAAACATATGTTCTTGCTCTGCTAGCATTTGTCATTATATCAGCTGTGAAATATACAATTCAGTTTAATTCTGTTCTTCCATAAGATTGACATTGAAACTTTGAAAGCCTTTTGAAAGCCTTTGGAAGCCATTCTGAGGCAAAGCCTTGAGGACCGATGAAAATTATAATGCGTTTCTGCTCATCTACAGGACAATACCTTTCTAACGGTATGCGTGAATTTCTCCTACGGTGCACACAAGCTGAGAAAAAAGGAGGGACAGTTTTGTGCTTGCCTTAATATATATATATATATATATATATATATATATATATATATATATATATATCAGGTGAACAAGCGAAGCTCTAGAGAAAAGCCGGGCAACTCAAGTTAGTAAATTGACTAAGGAATGAACATTAAGCGTATTTAACCAGTTTAAATATAACTTATACATTTTATATGTTCTATAATAGTGGACAAATAAATTGTCAGTTGAGGGTGTGGTTTGCCGGGCTATCAACCAAGATCAGCCAATAGTAGACGTGCTGCATTGCCAAATCTCCAAACCAGCTGATCGAAATAACATTCGAGTGATATTTTTCTATGGCAAAATGGCAACAGTGACAGCGTACAACCATGCTATGGGTTACAGCCCAACTGGCAATTTAACTGTCCACTATTATAATTGCTCTCACCTCTATACCCTCTTTTGCACAGTCGACCAGTCCCCGAGCTTCCACTTCAGAACCTGATAGCAACGCTATGAACAGTATGCCAAACACTACACTCATTTTAAAAACGATTCCTGTATCTTTAAAGGAAAAGCTTTAGGATCTTTACAAAGACCTAACGACGCTTTAATACTGTATGAACCCTTTTAGCGAATTTCCCCTTTAGGGAAGAAGCTATTACCGTAGGTAAGACCTAGGCCCGGGGAACCATGATAACTTTTTGTTTTGAGGCCTCCAGATGCCAAAAACACCATTCGTTCAAATTCATATATATATATATATATATATATATGTGTGTGTGTGTGTGTGTGTGTGTGTGTGTGTGTGTGTGTGTGTCCGTAGGCACGATAACTTTCGTAAAAATGGTCCGATCTTGATGAAAACTCGTATATACGTGTAATGCAGCATATATTTTCATGAGTTCGAGAACCAGACAGGTCGCTCTATTTTAAGGGGGGTTTTAGGGGGATTTTGTACCCCAAATATTTTTTGTTTACTTTTTACACAATAACTCTTTTAAAACAAAATTTCTGTTAACACCATTAAATTCACCTTAAAAAACAAACAATTTGGTATTTTGATCATCGCTCCATATCAATTTGTTACCGAGATATTGAAAGTGCTAAACACAGTACGCTGTCCAATGTTAGTCTTATGGAGAGTGAGTAAAACTTTATATCTCGCTTATTAATGAACATGTATTAATGAAACTTGGTATGTGGCTTTATATGGTTGGGGTTTACTGATATTTGCATATAAACCCCTTTTTTGTGGTCTCCATGGCAGCAAACCTGTTTTCTCTGCAGCTATAATGTTATCCTTATGGAGGATAAAAAACATGTGATATCTTGCTTGGTTATGAATACCAATTGGTGAAAGTTGGAGTGTTGCTTCACCTAGTGGTGATCCATTGGTATTTAAATAAAATCCCGATTTTTGTGGTCCTTGATGCAGCAAACCTGCATAATCAGTCTTAATTTTTTTCTTATGGAGAATAAATTAAATGTCATATCTCGCTTATTTATTAATATGCTTTGATGAAAGTTGGTAAGTGGCTTTAGGACGTAGTGAAGTACAATTTGAAATTCTCTGAGTATGCAGGTTTGCTGCAACGGGGATATTTCTGATTAAAAAATAAATCAATTTGTTCAATTGTTCCTAGTGACGGTTAAATAAATTATTAAGTGATAGATAGTCAACCAACATTCTGAAGGACATTCTGAAGGATATCTGTATTTCTGAAGGACAATATTTCATCTAAAACAATGCATTGATGCCTTGTATAGTAGCTTCTATAAATAATTATAGTACAGTTATTGGCATACACAAAAAATTGTGAGCAATTTTTTGGGGAAAATGTCATTGATTTACCTCTCAACAGTTTGATCGCATTTAACTCTGGGAATTTAAATTTCTTTTAAGGAAACATTGGGTAACATCATGTCTATTGAGTACCATCATGTCTATTGGATAACATCATTCTATTGTGTAGCTTTATGTCTATTAGGTAATACGATAAAATCACAAAACAGACTCATTCAACTGTTAAAAACTCAGGATTCAATATTTGTAAGTAGCAATATGGAATTTACTGACTTATATCAGGTTTAGTAACTACATTTACTAAAATAAATTTTCATACAAATATTGCTTTAAATAATTTTTTCAGATTAAAATAACTGTTTCACGCTTTGTGAAAGTAAAAACCTTTATCCCGATATCAAAAAGGTAAAGTCCGCTACAAAATCGAGTATTGCGTTTGCGTTTTAAGGATGTTGAATTTTCTCAGTTTCGGAAGTCATTTAAGTAGCCATTCTAAGCAGCTTTAATACTTTGAATGGCGTTGTTGTGTCTAATAGCTGAGACAAAAACAGACATTATTTGACGCTTCATCTTCAGACCAGTCGCCAACACTGGTGTCCGGCGACCAATAAACCACGGCCGGAAGTTCTTTGTCCAGACCTTAACGATACTTTAATCTTTTTAATCGTTAAACGTGAAATTACTCTGCTTTTTCAGACAGTCCATGTATAAGCTCCGACTTCCTGCAATTTTCTCCCGTACTAGGGACAGACGTTCGCTCCGGTTAACCTTGGCAAGTCTCATGTCTCACTCGTCAAGTCTCATTTTACTTTATTTTATAAAGTTTCCCAACTTGTTAGTCAGTATAAAATGTATTTATGTAAACAGATCAATACCAGTTTATATTTCCTTCAATTTAATAGTTGATACAAATTAAGGTGTAATATAGTTGCTCCTATGATATTTGGTATATATTTCAATCCATTTAAAAAAATTGCTTTCTACGTTTTTCTTTTTGTTTTTAATTTAATTTGCATCAACCTGAATTATACCTGATGACACATCCACGGATTGCAGGATGAATAATCAATAACTAGGCCTACTCTGAATATTTTCGAATAAATACATTGCAAATTAAACACACGCAAATATATTTATATCGGACTTTGGACATCCTCAAAAATGTGAAGTTTAATTTTTATAATAACCAGAGTGATCTTTAACTACTATGCGAAGGGGGGGGGGGGGAGGTGTAGCGGAAATCAACCCCCAGAAAGGTTTCCTATGAAAAAAATCCTACGTAATTTTGATGTCAACAGTTTGGGGTTAGTTTTCCGGCCACGACGTGTAAGGACATTATAATGTATTTTATATAGAACAAAATTCCACGGCTAAGCACTCCTACAGTATAAAGCGGTGATAGTCAAATTAAAATAGCCGTAAAGCTAGCACCGGAAACGGAAAGCAACCCCCAGAATGCTATTCCCCAAAATTCTACTACCAGAAACCTAGCCACAGAATAACTACCCCACAAATCAAACCCTCATTTTACTATCATTTCTACAATTTTGCAAGGTGCTACTCAGAGTATAATTTACTCCCATAAACAAAATAGCAATGACGGTTTCTACTTCTTTGAAGTTTGTAAGTTTCCACAAGTGGTATCACTTATCTCTGATCTGACCTACACAGGATTCACAAGATCGACTCATCTCTACCAACCCTTCACGCACATGGTGGCTTGCCCGCTCACTCATAAATCCCTCATTTGTTTCCGCAAGGTGGTATCCCTGTTTCTCATTTGTCACCAATCTCTTATCTAACCTACACAGGTTTTTTACAATAACTACTCATCTCTACCAAGCCTTCACACACGTGGTGCGTTGCCCGCTCACTCATAAATCCCTCATTGGTTTCCGCAAGGTGGTATCCCTGTTTCTCATTTGTCACCAATCTCTGATCTAACCTACACAGGTTTTTTACAATAACTACTCATCTCTACCAAACCTTCACACACGTGGTGCGTTGCCCGCTCACTCATAAATCCCTCATTTGTTTCCGCAAGGTGGTAGCCCTGCGTTACACCATGATTTACCGTAGTCGTGTAACGGTCGTGTTATTGGTGCTGTCAGCAGTTTAAATATCATAGCTTGTGGCGTTGGTTTGATGTGATTTGTGCGCCCGACAGATAGAGAGGGAGAGAGAGAGGGAAAAATCTTTCGCACGAGGAGTGGCTAACGATTGGTATTTATTAATTATATTTACAAATTTATTCTTTATCAGCTTCGTCACACACAGACGGGTGTTTAATGTTGGTGGGGAACGTTTTTAGTTGATAATTGTTTGTTTCTATATTGAAATAATTCTTAATTGCCATAAAATAATTTATAGCTAGGAATATATTAAATTAATAGTTAATAGAAACTTGATCTAATCTTGAAATTACGAACTCTTGTTTTTAGTATGTATGTTATTTATTCGTTGTTGTTTACATTTAAAAAGGCTCCAATTGTTGATAACTCGTTTTTGAATGTTATTTTTAGATTGTATTTCTAAAGGAATTTTATTATAAACTTGGTTGATAGTCTGGGCATCGTTGTCGGAGTGTTGAATTTGGATGTGGCAAATCTTTAAGGTTGATATTTCTCCCGTTATAATTATGAATTTGCCTTATGATATTTTACAAACTCTCCAACTCCCCACAAATCGTCGGTGACTTCCATAATTTTAAGTAGTTTTTCGGGATGCCACCATTTAATGACCCCACCAAACCAAGGCCCAAACTCAGTTTTCAAACTGTATACCGAAACTTAAGGAACTTAATGGTGAGATATTAAGTTACTAACCCACTATTAAGTTCCTGAAGTTTCGGTATACTTACCAGACTATATGTTTACTAATACCTAACCATAAGTGTTACATAATCATAGGGCCTAACTCAATTAATTTCTCTTCTGTATGTCAGTAAGTATATTTTAATCAATGCAGCTTGACTTAAGGAACCACTTGAGGTATTGACTTGAAACTTGAAGAATCTGTGTAAGATAGGCCCTATGGTTATACAGTGTCTTTTTTTTTTTGTTCTGACCCCAGGAACAAGTTTCTGAAGTTTCTGTGGAGAGATTTGAAATACCCATTATATTGTGTCTTTTAAACCTGAAATCTCTTATCAAGTGTGGATATTATACCAGCTAAAGATCCCGGCTTCACCCAGGAACGCTGTGCGTGCTGCACTCTCTGGTTAACCTTTTGAATGATTTGTAATAATGAGTCAATCCAACTACCCGATTTCGAGTAAACCTATTGTACGGTTCTATTTGTTTATATTGCGATGAAATTACGGAAATTAGTTTGGAACAGCTGTTATCACTTATGCGCTGTGTTTTATAGAATATTTAGCTGTTAAATTTCTATTAAATTGACTATTCCTCCACAAGATTAACACAAAAACTTTTGAACACTCAGGGGACGGAGCCCTGAAGGTGGACATTTCCCAAAGGCACATCTAGACGTTAATTGCTTACAAATAACAAATAAACCATAATTTAAGACCTAATAGTTCGCCAGTATCCTGACACAAAATCGGCTTATTTCATCTTCTATAAGAGTAACTATTTCGCTCTCGTGGCCGAGGATAACTCAACACTCGCCGCCCATTCCGTCCTAAGTCACACGCGCCGAAAGAGACAATACCTTCGGGATTTATTAAACTGTAGTTCCGCCAACTTATGAGCGTTTATTTGGAAATTAACAAGGAGTTGCTACTTGCAGCGGTTAGCAGCTTAGATAACTCATCTCGGGACAATGGTCCATTGTGAGCACCGAGCAGCATCCGGATTGATAATAGTAACGGGGATGAAATAGTAACGGAAGACAAGAAGTGAGGTTGGGCTGATAGAATACGTCAGAGGCGCACTGTTCTAGTGTTGGTGTTAACGACAATGGAGCTACGTCACCAGTGATCGATGATCTGTGATGAATGATGACTGATGACGGATGGTTTGGTGCTCTTTGACTTTAAGTCAGGGGTAAACGCTTTTCGAGTTGTGCCTGCAGTACTAGATGAGTTTTGACATTTAGCACTTGAATTTACAGGATTTCTGCACTTTAATAACTTGTGGGCAAAGAGCAGCTAGGCGCAACAGGGCCTGGTGGATTGATAATAACTGGTTGATTATTGATTCTTGATGAGAGTAGTGATTATTGTCGTGCTGGTTAAGAAGCGATTTTAAGAAATATTAATGACAATTATTTTAAATTAAATATAGACTATAGATTAACTAGTTTTCTACCGGTTGCCATTGAAAGTTTTTTCTACCCAAAAAATAATAGAAGCTTACGCTTTCTAACTTTTTCACGTTCCAATTACAAGACTCGAAGAATTTATGTATTACAAAATCCAAAATCAAACTACAGTAGGGGCCTAGAACCTCACTTATTCGAAATTTAGGGGACAGCCAATTTATTTCGAATTAAAGGAAGTTTGAAATATCGAGGGTTTTAATAATAGAGGTAAATGTGAATGAAATTCAAATTATAGAGGTAAATAAAACCAAAGTAAATGAATTCAGATTTGGAGGAAACTGAGTATATGCATTAGTTAATGTTCCAACAGGCTTGATTGTTGCGCTTAATTAGTATTTCAGAGACTTACGCTATCACTGTCCGTACTATAGAGGTTGACATCGAATTGTAGAGGTGACGTTTTAAATTACAGCAACAAAATCGTATTCTAGAGGCTACATTATGCGTTAAAACATTTGAATTATTTTTCGAATATTAGAGGTTTTCTGAAGGAAACATTCCCTCTTCGCCACTTTCCCTTGTTGTAGGAAATAAGTAACTCGCGAAACATTTACATATAAAGTAAAAACAACTAATTGTAGTCGTTATTTCATTTTCTCATTCAACAAAACGACTAAAAAATTGGATGAAAAAGGAGTTGATTAAGTTTGAGTCGTAATTTGATGAATTATATCATATGTCTTATGGTGCAACGTTGATACTAAGGTGTGTGTGTTCACCCTGAACTGCACACGATAACAATTACAATTTAATGTGACAGTTTTAGGCTGAAATATGTTTTGACAATGTAGATACTTGATGGATCAGTGAACGCCAACTTCCTCACCCTGTGGAGGTATCTTATCTAATGTTCTTTAGATAATTCAAATCAGTTTTAATCTAATCTTGTTAAAGTTATTGTGCTGTCCTAGTTATATAAAATGAAGAATTCCCCTAATAAACTAAATCTTAAGTAAACACGTTCAAACATTTAATATGCACCGCTGTCATTCAAGCGTAAACATCTATAACTAAATAATATATTAGTATCATGATGGTCGATCAATATGAAAATGTTTAACAAAATTAATACTCTGTGTCATTGAGGTAAAACATTATTCTCATGGTCGGTAGATATTTTCTGCATTTAATAATAAACAACTTGATTTCAAATTGAATTAACCAAGAAAATAACTATTATGAAACTAGACTAAGTCATGTTAATAATTAAATATGTAATATCGCAAAATGTTGAGAGTGTTCAAAACTGGACCCAGCTGCCATTTGTGATTCGGCTATTAATTAATAATGATTTCTAAGAACAGGTTGAACTTAGATAGTACGTAAGGGTTTGGACCGTTCCCTAATAAACGTAAAAAAATGCCACTGACGTAAATAAAAAATAATGTTGCGGCCCCCCATGGAATCCGCGTAAAATAGTTATAGAACCTCTAATAAAGAAAAACAATTCATAAATTGTATTGTATTTGATTTCCAACACTTTTTACCTGAAATGTTTCTCCCTACCATGGATAATAATAGAGTTATTGAATCAGAAAAGTGAAAATTGATCGCCATTTTCCACGATGGTGGCCGTAGCTCAGCTTTAATTTTTGGGGACTTTTAGTATGTAAGACTAAATTACTTACGGCAGTGATTGATTCGAGCAGCGTCAGTCAGCTCAAATTGAAGAAAGACACGTTTAGGACATGTTTCTATGCAACTGCATCATCATCAGCTAGTGTAGGACGAAGTTGATGGACCTGATGGTTTCGTCATAATTGACTTTTTAGTATGTTAAATACGAAGGTAGGGACAACAACTGGACCAAAGTCCTAGGTTGTGCTATTTTTTTCGGTCAAACCTTATTTTTCTTGAACTAATAGCTTTATAAAAAAATACCTCTTACACTAAAGTTTTTATTTGAAATTTTAAACACAATTGTGTTTAGTTTTTAATGGCTATAAATGTTGAAATTAATCACTTTTGATGTTCAATTTCCCTTACCAAACAACAAAGCCCGGAACCAACAGAGATCAGCTGGTACAGGGGATGTTGGGGAGCAACCGCAGGATGGTGGGATGGCGGGAAGGATGCGGTCACCGCCGGAAGCAGGGCTGCCAAAACAGAAAACACAGGAACCAGTGGCTGTTGGCTCACATAGCATATCCCGGACCTGTTACCCATATATCTACTTATCACACACATCCTATACCCATGGAACTAGGGTTAAACGTTGTACATTCACTGATACGATTAAACATAAGGAGGGGGAGAGGTGGAATACACTTTGAACTATTATTTTAACATTGCGCATTTTAAAATCAACTTGAAGCCTAAAACTCACTTGAACCATATAATAATAATAACCCAAATTCAGTAAATTATTTCTTCTTCAGATTGAAGATAATCACATGTTCATCCAATGCAATTTTTAAAGCTACGAAATTAACAGTTCCGATAGTAATAAAAAATAAAAACAATATAAATACCCCCGTCGCAGCAAACCTGCGTACTCAGCGAATTTCCAATGAATATATATGTCTTAATATTACATTAAGCCTCTTACCAGAATTCATAAGAAATATATTCATAAATAAGCGATATTTAAAATATGCATTATTCTCCATAAGAATAACATTAGGGATGAGTACGCAGGTTTGCTGCAAAAAGGAACAAAAATAATGGATTTTTATAAAAATATCAATAGAACTCACATACCAAGTAAAGTCACATACCAAGTTTCATCCATATACAATCATAAATAAGCGATATATAACATTTTTATTACTCTCCATAAGAATAACATGGGGACCGAGTACCTAGGTTTGCTGCTTCAGGAACCATAGGCGAAAAATTGGTTTTTTGTTCAAACATCAGCAAACCACAACTAGATGAAGCGATATACCAAGTTTCGTCAGTTTATTTTCATAAATAACCGAGGTATAAAATTTGTCTTTTTCTACATAAGAATAACATTGGACAACGTACTGTGTTTAGCACTTGTAGTATTTCAGTAACCAATTGACGTAGAGCAATGATCAAAATACCAAATTGTTTGTTTTTTTTAAGCTGAATTCAATGGTATAAATTAAAATCTGATATAAATAAAAATGACATGAAAACCCAAAAAAAGTTTTTGGGGTACAAAACCCCCCAAAAACCCTCTTCGGATGGTGTGATTTGTCTGGTTTTCAAACTCGTTCTAATAAATGGTACTTTACATGTTTGTACCAAATTTTATTAAGATCGGACTTTTTTTACGAGAGTTATCGTGCTTACGGACATACATATATACAAATTTGAACGAATGGAGTTTTTGGCATCTGGGGACCTCAAAAAGAAAAGTTATCATGGTTTAGGGCTTAAGTCTTACCTTGAGACCTACGGTAATAGCTTCTTCCTATAGGGGAAATTCGCTAAAAGTAATATTTTTAAAGTAACATTACCTTATTCTTGGTATATTTTTATTTTGTTTAGTTGTTACCCCTGTGCAATTAAAACTACTTCTATAATGCATTGACGCGTTTTTTTAAACCAAGAAACCATAACTACCTGGCAAAGGTGTAACGTCTCCCTTAACTGATTATCCTTTCCGGAATATTTTATTTTGCGCCGGAGAATATATATTTTTTCTGCTTGAAGAATTGGATAAAATAAATAAATTTTACGTTTTACAACAAATTTTTTTATTTCATAATATTATAGTAATTTAATTTCCTGGAATACAGCACATTAATAGATTTTTATATTTTTTGTAACAATGCTTCTGGGTTGTATGTATTTAAACTAGTAATTCAATTTCAAGTTGTCATTATGTAACAATTAATTAATACTATTTATGTAATGCATTATTGAATACTTTAATGTATTCTGAGCATTTTGGTTCACGAGAACTATCACCGGGACCCGTTGGCATTCATAAGAACCACAATTAGTATATGAAAACACCAATCATAGGAATTAGAAAATACACAGACCTCAGGCGAATGACTAGTAGTTACCAAAATCTTATATTATTGAGTCTTGGAAATGCTATCTCTGGTGCTCCACTAATGACTAATCATTGCAACTCTCCCTAAACGGTTAACAGATAATCATGGTCTAATTTTTACATGGATGAAATACTTTTAACAGTCACTCTATTTACGATATAAAATTAACATATACGACGCGACACGAAAATTATAAACGAGGTCAGACATACGTAATAAAGCGTTAATGAAACAAAATCGCATTGAAAACGACCCGGTTCCAATTGTGAATCGACTTTCTTCAAAATAACTACAGTTTCCTCACATTTGACCCGCCCTGATCATAAATATTCCGGCATTCAATTTTCGTAGGAGAAACGTCTCGTGAGTGGCAGACTTTAATTCCGCGGTCCCGAGGTCCCGGCTAACTGGATACGCTAGATGAAAGTAGCAGGGAAAGGTCCTAGCATTGACACCAAAGGTCACGGTCCTCCACTCCCGACCTCCATTCCGACCTCTATCCCCATCACCCATCTCATCACGTGATCTCGTCACTTACCTTCTCCTTTCTTCTCATTCCGGCCTCACTCCCTCTCTCTCTCTTCCACTTAGGCGGTGTGCAGACCTTCAATTTAACACGATTGACTAAGTGGACGCGTCTTTTAATCTAATTTCTTTCGTGGAGTTTTCCTCATTGTTTTATTCAGTGTTTTCATTTGTCACGTTAATTTTAGGGTTGTCTTTCTTGCCTGGGGATTTGAGAGATTTTATAGGTTCTGAATTCACTGCATCCTGAAACAGTACATCATACCCAAAAACACAAAGCGTTGACGGGTTGCCAAGTCCTAAAAATATAAGATATCAAAATTGATTCCTCTAGCAACGTTTGTCGGTCATTGTTTACCATCAAAAATTCCTTAAACGAATTAAAAGGTTTTACTTACCTCATGTCATTCTATATCCTTTTGTTTGTTTAAAATCAACGATTATATTTGGATTTAAAAGTGCCAGCTGATCAGATTGTTATTTTGGAACACATGCGATACTTAGACTTTTGTTTACGTAGTTTAATCAGACATCAAAATTTGTAACAATTTTGAAAGTAGAATTCAAAATACTTTGTTTTAAAATTTTGCGTATGAAAATTTATAATATAGTGTCAAAAGTGTAATCTGTGAGAAAAACAGATTTATATTTTTCCGAAGTATTAAATCTACATATTTTTCAATGTATAATTTGAATGAACACAAATAATGCACTTTAAAGTGTGTTAAATAAATATACAACAAAATTAAACTATTTTTATATATTGTAATTATTAGAACTTTTTCCTCGACCTTGGTATTATTGTAGAAAGGCAGCTAAATATAATAGCAGAAACTAAATATAATATAAATAAATTAAATTATTTCAGATCTGTAAACTAAAAATAAGGTAACCCACTAACCGTAAATTTTTCTTATTTAGTATTTTTTAGGGCATAATTTCAATTACAAATTTAACTAGAATACTTACCACGATTGTTTTATTACGTATATCGAAAATATTTCGACGTTATTAAGTCTAAAGGATTCTGTTTTATACATTTCTATTGTATTTAGTAATCTGTTGGAATATCCAAACGTTATTATAACGTTAAGATAACTCCGCCTTTAGTACTCACATACATTCGAACAAGACGGTACACATCAAAATAAACTATTTTACATAATTTTCTAGACATATTTTCTCCCACTATAGCGACAGACATAAGTCAAGGGCGTTTTCGCTTCATGTATTTTGCGGATGTATTTTATCCTTGAGGCAGCGGTTTCCACGGTGTAAAATGCTCCTGCCGATAGCCATTTGCATAAAATGGTCTTCAGCTTGCAACACTTCACTTAACCTCGATGCTACCGACTTCACATAAAAAGTAATTTTCATTGTACGGCTAAGGTAATACACTGTATGACTCACCGGTATTACAGCGAAATGTTCCTTTGTAAACACTAAATTTACTGTTCTGTTTATAAATATAACTATTTTAATAGAGCAGTTATATATGTATATATAAACTAGTTTTACTGTGCTAGTGGTGTGGAAATATTGTTTAAGTATATTCATTATTTTTTTGCTGGATCACTTTCATACTTTTCCACGTAAGATTGATTCACAAATCTATTTACACCAATAATTTAAATACACTTGTTAAAAACATTGATCTTGTAGATCTTGAACTAAAAATCTATTGAAACCAACATAGATTTGTATTGGAAACTAGCTTATTATACCGGTTTCACCCGGGTATAAAATGTACGAGTAGTTAACAAAGTAAATTACTAATGTCAGCTGTATATTTGAATAACTTTAAATAAATAGCAGAAAACTCTAAATTTATGGTCTCATTTTATTAACATTGGAATTTTGGATGACCCACGGGGAGTAGCCCCAGAGGATTTAGAGGAAACTGAGAGTCAGGTACAACAGCTGTAAGCTAAAGGAACCTACCCTGAAAATGTCATGCCTTAACTCCTTGAAGTTTACCCTACGGCGATCCACACACAGACAATAACTCTGCTTTATTTATACAGGGTGTCACAAAAATGCGTGGCGTGCTAAGCAGACCCTGATTCTACATACAAAAACAAGTCGAAAATGTGAAATAACATGTTTTCGATTTTGGCTTAGTTTAGCCGTAATCTGCCGTTTTGTATTTTTTTTTTTTTGTAAAGAATTAATAATTCAAAACCCCCTTGGATATATTTGTACGAAACTTGGTATAAACTTTAAGTTTTATATTATTAAAATATTCCAACAATATGTTTTGTCAAACATCAAATTTCAAGATGGAGGCCATTTAGAGATTTAAAAGTCAAATGCCATGAAAACTAGCAGCTAAAACCAAATTTTACAAGATATCAAATTTAAAGCTCTTTTTAACGCAAGTCCAATGACACTTTGATTGTAAAAATCGATTAATAAATAAAAAGGTTATGGTAATTGTTAATAATAAATTTCAAAATGGCGGCCATTTAAAACATTTCAAAGTCGAATTCCATGAAAACTGGCTACTAAAACAAAATTGTACAAGACATCAAATTTAAAGCACATGTAATTAGATGGTCAAGTGCGCTAGGGAATTTGACTTTGAAATTTTTTAATGGCCGCCATTTTGAAATTTATTATACAAAATTACCAAAACCTTTTTATTTATTAATAGATTTTTACAATCAAAGTTTCATTGGATTTGGATTAAAAAGAGCTTAAAATTTGATGTCTAGTAAAATTTTGGATCAGCTGCTAGTTCTTATGGGATTTGACTTTGAAATCTTTAAATAACTGTCATTTTGAAATTTGAGAAGTTTGACAAAGGAAATGTTTGGAATTCTTTAGCAGCATAAAGCTTAAAGTTTATACCGAGTTTTGTACAAATATCTCCAAGGGTTTTTGAATTATTAACTATTTTCAAAAAATACAAATTGGCGGATTACGGTTAAACCAAGCCAAAATTAAAAAAATGTTTTTTACATTTTTGTCTTGTTTTTGTATGTAGAATCCGGTTCTGCATAGCACGCTATGCATTTTTGTGACACCCTGTATACAGTATAGGTATCACAGATTTAACGGTGTTTATAATTGGAAACATGTGTTACGATTTTTAGTTGAAAACAATAATTATTGTACATAGCTGAGGGTTTTTGTATGTAAACATTGAAGGTCGCTGAAGATATGCACGATAAGAGGGTACCCCATTCCTCTCCGTCTACCTGTTTCTCCCGAGCAATGGTAAGTCCGCCTCATCTCAATGGATTATTCGAAATCGATTATTTATATCTCTTTTTATAGAGGAAAAAATTGCCTAGCGATTTCAGAGAGAAAAACTTCGATATCATTCATAACAAATGGTAAATATTGAATATTTTGGAATTTTTTGAACATTTTGTTTTAGTGATATCGAAATTTTGCTCACTGAAATCGCTAGATTTCTTTGCTCTTTAAAATGATCCATAGATCAACGATATCGGATTATCTATTGCGGAGGGACGGATTTAGAAAGTTAATATTGGACTTAAGGAGATACATGCAGACGCGTGAAAGGTGCGTCACTGGAGTCCGCTCTTAAGAAATTTTTGAAAGGGAAAGGGATAGGTAATATAACGTTAGGTAATATAACGTTATATTACAGTTATATAACGTTATATGGGATTCCCAGTAAGGTAATATAACGTATCCCTTTTATACTAGCTATTTTCAGGTATTATGTTGGCTCAATCAGTGAAGAGGTTAGGGGTTAAAACGTAACCAGAGACAACGGGCAACCCGAGACCGACTCTACTACTTAGGCGGCCTTGGGCGGACACCACCATTTCACCATTTCTTTATTTTACAGACAGTATATATATACGACTAAATATTTGTGTTTTCCAAATGTTTTTCTAGTTCCTAGACGAGTAAAATACTTCTTTATAAAAACACTCGACTTCTTCTCTGCGCTCGATCTCCAGGACTGCAGCTGAAGCCACGGCGCGCGGCGGCGGCGGCGGCGCGATGCATCGCTGCATGGTAGATGGGAGACGGCAACAAGACAACAACGCGCGGCGGCCCGCTCCCCTGTATTAGGCAAATAACATATGTGAATGTCAGGAGTACACGGCGCACACAAAGCTATCTCCCGGAGCCAACGTTTATCGGACATTCGCATTGTCTATTCACCGACATTGGCACTGGACACTGGATACTGAATGCTGGCCGTCGCTGTGCCTTCACACGTCTGATGCCGCAGTAGAGCGGAGTTGGGGTCCTGCAACGAAACAGATCCTGTTATCACGAGTATATTCGATACCCATACACCATAATCGACAGTCATCGGGTCTACACTTAATTCAATTGCGGTGAATGTCGCAATTACCTTGATTTAATAAATTATTGCGTACACTTGCAATCACTAAATGGGGGGGAAATATAACGACGTTTCGGGATCGGGAATCCCGCCTTCATGTGAAAAAAATACCTGGACAATAAAATACCCCCGTCGTAGCAAACCTGCGTCCTCAGCGAATTTCCAATGCATAATATATGTCTCAATACCACATAAATCCGCATACCAAATTTCTTAAAAATATAATCACAAATAAGCGATATATACAATTTGAATTATTCTACATAAGAATAATATTGGGGATGAGTACGCAGGTTTGCTGCAGCAAGGAACAAAAACATGGGTTTTTAAGTAAATATCAATCAATATTACTCAACCAGGTGAAGCCACATACCAAGTTTCATCAATATACATTCATAAATAAGTGATATATACCATTTTGATATATACCATAAGAATAACATGGGTATGAGTACGCAGGTTTGCTGCAACAAGGAACACAAAAAATAGGTTTCTAAGCAAATATCAATGTAACTCAACAAGCTGAAGCCCCATACCAAGTTTTATTAATTTATGTTCATAATTAAGGGAGACATTACATTTGACTTATTCTCCATAAGAATAGCATAGGGACTGAGTACGCAGGTTTGCTGTTAAGGGACTTATCAATAAAAATTGCTTTGTGTGTGCAAATAACAATAGACCAAAACCACATGAAGCCGTATAAGAAGTTTTGTTAGTATACGTTCATAAATAATCGAGATATACATTTTTCTTATCCTCCATAAGAATAGCATTGGACAACGTACTGTATTTAGCACTTACAATATATCTGTAACCAATTTACGTAGATAAATGATCAAAACACCAAAATTGTATGTTTTTTAAAGCTGAATCCAATGGTGAAAACTAAAATTGGGCTTTTTAAAATATTACATGTAATAACTTCAAAAAAATTTTGGATACAAAACCCCTTCAAAATACCACCCAAACCCCCCAAAACCCCCCTCAAACCCCCCAAAATACCACTTCAGATGGGTCAATCTGTCCGGTTTTCGAACTTAAAGTCATAAATAATGCTTTACACGTTTGTACAACATTTTATCAAAATCGGACCTTTTTACGAGAGTTATAGCACCCACGGACACATATATAGATACACACACACACACACACACACACACACACACACACACACACACACACACACACACACACACACACACACACACACACACACACACACACATATATATATATATATATACATACATTTTCGAACGAATGGTGTTTTTGGGGTCTGGGGACCTCAAAACGAAACGTTATCACAGGTCCGGGCCTAGGTCTTACCATGCTGACTACGGAAATAGCTTCTTCCCTATAGGGGAAATTCGCTAAAATTATGTTCCATATTCCAGATCGAGAAACGTCATGACATATTTTTTTTCTAATTTATTGATGGCATGTAAACATAAACTCACCATTATCAACAATGAATTGTAAACAAAAAACTATTATCTTACCACCTACAATCCGGACACAGTATGGTGGTTCTACTTCAACTTGAGAATCCTTTATGACAAGAGTTATTTTGGTTCACGTAAATAATTTTATCTAGGAAATAATTTACATTCAAACTGAGCTGTTGTGGTTGATTGGAGGTTATATATCAAAACGAAAGCGTATTTTATGCATCAACAGAAAAATTGCTTGCAGATTGCAAGATTGCATCCTTAAACAAAACAATATTATAAATATTATAACAATTCAAATTAAAAATCATGGGATTCACTGTTATGTTTTAATTCACCTGTAATTTTAATTAAATTCTTATTTAATTTTATTAAATTAACAAGAGATTTAAACCCCGTTATAGTTTTGACTGGACGTTTCATCGAAAATTCATCTATACGCTTTGAGGCAACCACGAGTTAAGTAACTTTTGAATAAAAACTATTAAAGTTACAAATAACGTACGAAATTAACAATGCCTGTCTCATAAACATGAGGTTCCTTTCAGAATCTAAATCTAAATTTTTTATCTGCCCGATATAATATATTTTGTCTTTTCTTTAAGTAGAGAAATTGATATAAACAACTTATTCATGGAAACCACGTTCCTTGAAAGGAGATAAAAGTCATTTTGATTTAGTTGTTTTTCTCGTAACAAGAAAAATCCGACAAATAGAAAACAACTGGAAATAAACAAATTGGAAGGATTTTGTTCGTTAGAGAGAGAACGTCGGTTGGAGTCTTGTTAAAGCTCGCTTTCTACTGCATCAGAAACTACTCCCTTTGACAAGTTCGCGTGTTGACCAAGGGAACTATATATTTACTTATTTTCAGTATCTAATTAACTCTTTGATAAGTAACAAATGTTTATTAACTTTTCCTAAAACCGCGATATTTACAATCTAAACAAAAACATCGTAAGACAGATGTTTTCTGATTAGCGAGTGAAAAAGTCGTATTCGCTCGCTGCGCAATACTTTCCTACTGGCTGAAGTAGGCTAGTTATAAACAGCTGAGTGATAGTTGCTGTGGTCCAAGCTAACTGACATTGTGTTTATAACCTCAATCTTGCGAGTTCATAAATCTGTATTTTAATAAAATGATTTATTCAATCACTAATCAACTTCTTCAATATTTCTCCTCTACCTAATAGCATTGTATGGACTGGTTATGAGGATGAAATATTTCTCATTTCCGTAATAAACTGAGTTTATATGCTGGGTTTAGAGTAGCAGTATATGATACTGTAATTCCTCAAATATGATATTGTAATTTTATTGTATTCAATAAACAAACATTCGTTCGTTGAACGAAGCTTTAGAAAATAGGTGATACGTACATTTTAGTGATAATGCTCTAAAATTGACCACTTATAAAATTATTAATTAATTACTTTAAGACTTTCAAACTAACTCAAAACTGATTATAGATCTGGTTGGGAAATTATTGTTATGTTTATAATATAGGTAACGTAAGTAATAAAGTTTAAACCATCTCTTTATAATTTTTTTCTGTGAAGAATAATTTTGGTCAAAGATTGTGTGGCACGTTGCATACCTTACTGACCAGAAGGCACCAAATCACTACTACAGGAAAAGTTTTTTTTTAATTATGACATACACAAACATAAACCCAAAAAAGCTTTACAAAATTCAAAACAACAAAATGTACTAATCATAATAATCTAACTAAAGCAAGATAGATATGAGTATTAAAGATTCTGCTAATATTATAGATGTGAAAGTTTGAGTGTTTGTGAGCTCATCATATGTGCCGACTACAGGACCGATTCAAGTGATATTTGTTTAGAAGGTAGCTAACACATTCATATACTCAAGGCAAACATAGACCTATTTCGATTAAGAAAATCCACCTTCTGGCCTTTAAATTCTCCATGTTAATCTGAAATCCATTGTGTCTAATTTATGAGATGATTGCTTAAAAATGGTGTATCATACTGCACGCAAAGCAGCTGTTTTTGGGTATGAAATTAATCCGTAAAATCAAATGTTTCTAATACCTTAATATAGAACACCGAAAAATCAGCTATGGATTTTTTCAGTGCGCTAACCTCAAACATTGTTATTGTTTCTTTTACGGTTGTGTATTTCAAAGGTAACAAGCCCGTGTTATTTTGTTTGTAAATAAAAGAAATTTAAATATTGTAAAACACGATTGCGTACCAAAAACAACCACTTTGGCCACTACTCAATATAATATACACATTCGTTTTGTTTACACATTTCAGGTGTTCTTTATTCCTGATAGTTCTACATGATCCCCACAGAGTGCAGCACACAATATCCTATACTCTAATATGAGTAAGGTTTGCTTGCTTGCTTGCGACACTGATCTCAAAAACGGCTCCAACGATTTCCTTCAAATATTCGAGATAACTAATTTCTGGGATAAAAATAAGTTCTAGACAGGTCTCATCCCCAGGAAAAATCAAACATAGTAAAAAAATTAAAATGAAAAGTTAAAAAAATTAACATTGGGCTTATGGAGTTTCAAATCAAAACAAAAGAATTGTAACAGCTGTTCATAATCAACCAGGGAACTGTCAAAGTAATACTCATGTTGTTTATGATTATTAACATGTGGTTTCCTGAGAGCAGAGATTAACATATTTGAGTGAAGATTACATAAAATAAAATTGAGTAGTAAATAAAGTTGAGTAGTAAAATAAATCAAAGGGACATTGAGCTATAAATAACAACTGGAGGGACCTTAAAAATGTAGAAAAGAGGCAAATGAGTTATACAAATCTGATTATCAGTAGGAGGAAGGGGTGAAATATTACTCCGAGTCATCTAAACAAACAGACTGGCCTCCCCCCGAGCAAAGCTCGGCCCCCAGGTACTATCTATTAAAATAATAAGCAGAGATTTCGTCCAGGCTAATGGCGAAACTATTCAATTATTGTTTATGAGTTATTTGACAAACTTAACATCTAGATGTGCCTTTTGGGTTTTTTTAAATCCACCCTCGGGGCTCCCCCCTAGGGCTTTTAAAGTTCCAATGTTTAGTTACCGGTAATCTTGCGGAAGAATATAAATCAAATTAACTTAATATTTAGGCAAGATCAGCTGTTTCAACCTAATTTCTGGAATGGTATCACAATATAAACTAGTAGAATCGTATATGAGCTGAATAATCGAAAAAGGAGAAACACCATTTGATCGAATTTGAGAAGCTTTGGGTTCGCTTGTAGCGCTGTTAAAGAGATAATGGATTTAGGCACATTAAATATTGTGACTGTGATGTGTTTTGTAAATTAAGTCGCGTTCCCATTGGGGAAGCTCGTATCTCAGAAATTGGCGGAGGCAGTTTAAAGGAAACATCCCTCAGAACTCCATAATTCATGTGTCTGTCTTGTTGTATTAAATTGTCTCCTCTCCGCAACCTACACTCTGTAATCTAAATTACTTTTCTTTGAATTATGTTTTCCCTTCCAACTTGTTTGTATTCAAACACCCTGGGCTCACAAAAAAAGCAAGCTGGTTTTATGATAGAATAGAAATCAATTTAATAGAACATTAAACAGGTGTTTATAGTCACAAAACACAGTACATAAGCAAGATCAGCTGTTTTAAGCTATCTTCTAGCATCATAATATAAACAAATAGAACCGAATAAGAGCGGGGTGATTTTAAAAGGACAAATGTTTGCTCGAAATTGAGCAACCGGATTTGCTCTTTAGTATAATTAATACTCAAAGGGGGTAAGCGGAGAAAATTACTTTTCTGTGGCAATTTACAATAAATTCCACGGGCGAAGCTGGGAACTACAGCTGGTAATAGATAATTGAAAAGATTAATATAATTAAATATAAATTCATCACACACCTCAACCTCATAGCATGTCGTGGACGCTAGCACCGCTACACCGTAACATACAGTGTACAGTCAGGACCAGCTGCAAGAGAGTACCACAAGCAACGAGGTTCCGAATCAGAAAATCTCATACAGGTTCGACAACGAAGTTCCAGCTGGCGGGATTGTTTCGGAGTAGCCTGATTATAAATATGACCCACCAATATCAGAGAACAGCAGATAATAGGCACAGGTGTTCGGAATGAGGTGGAAGTAGCCCGCAGTGGCGCGCGGCGCGGTCGGCCCCGTCAGTTGGCAGCAGTGTTTCCGTACAGGGAAATTGTCCCTTTTGAGGGAAAGTTACCCTTGTGGAAAATTATGTTTTAAGATTTTGTTAAAGAGGCAACTTCCAATACAAAAGCCGAAATTACCACGAAAATGGGAAAAGTAAATTAGTAGACATTGGCATTTGAAAGACTGATGAAAAGCTTAGTCATTCGGTTAACTCAAGTAGAACAATATAATCCTTAAAAACCTTTAGCTGTTAGCAACATACCTGAAAAAATAAAGACGTATTTTTCGTCATATGGCAGCTCAAGCAGTAGGTCTACGTATTCTTGTTCGTAGAGATAGTATTTTAATTGTTTTATAACATCATAACTCAGATTTATATTTGATAACGAAAATATAAGTTCACTAATTATTGTAAACTTCGCATGAACATTTAAATTAGCAACTCATCGACTATTTGTACTTCCAGCTGGTGATCCAATCATGCATATGCTAAATTATTACCACTTAACAGTGTGGGAAAAAGGAAAGTTACGTTCAGAGGAAGGAAAAGACTGGAAGAGTGTAAAAGAGGAAACACTGCAACACTGGTTGATTGGTTGCCAGTTTGGCTAACGAGGAGCGACTGGTTGGAGACGCCAGCGCTACCTGTGGCGCGCCGCGGGAACTACCAGCGGGTCACGTGACTCGGCATTCTCTGCAATTATCGCATATTTAGCCGCCGTAACCTAACCTCAACCGCCCCGCGCCACTAGCGCCCAGCCAGCGCCTCGTTAGGGAAACCGAACGACTTTTTGGCAAATACTGAAATACCCGCCTGTCCGCTCGCTGTCAGAGTTCCGGACAGGTGATTTCGTTAGGATATTGAGTGTCTGAGCTCTGAGCTGCCTTGAGTCGAACTCGGCCCTGTCTTCTCCTGGTGTGAACAGTTTGACCTGTCATTCTGTGAGAGCTGGATTCTTTAGGGACTTTGGTCCTCAGAACACGCGCTTCTCTATTCGTCCAACTGACTTAAAACCTTCAAAGAGATTTTCCATATCAACTTATTTAACAACAATGGAGCACCGATATGACTTTAATTCTATTTGATCTTCAGCAGTCATGCAAATATCATGCAGGCTTTTCCAACCAAACAAAGAGACGTGCTACATTTTACCCTGTATCGCGTATGCACCGTTTAAACTACTAGGGTGTTAACTCCAGGTTCTAGGCTGTCTATAGATGTTAAATACAACATAATTTAGCACCCTCACTTTTCATTCGTTCCTTTAACGTATGAAGTATTAAACAAATATAGCTTTGCATCATAAGAAAACTTTCCAACTTCATTTTCAAATAATAAAATTTAAATTTTATAACATTAAACTGAATACCTCTGATCTAAGGACCACTTTCATCCAATGTTTTGAAAAGGTTCATCTAAATCATCACTACTTGGTAGGATCGTTGCTTGGATACTAGATGATCCCGCTATATCTTCCGAGTCGCCTATTTTGTAATTAAATCTTCTATTGCTGAAATAAGGAAATAACAGACTACATATATTTATATTTTCTTGAAAGGTATCTTTAACACCACGCACAGACCCTCTAGCTAATAGCCCAGCAATCCCTTTAAAAATTGGGTTTTTTAATCTTATCATGTTAATATATTATCATATTAACATATCAAAGGTAATGCCCCAGTGTGTCATCAGAAGTTTTCCAATTTACCGATATGCTGAAGAGGTGAAAATTGGTGCACTGATTCTTTAGGTCTAAAATAGAAAGGAAAAGGGTTCTGATTCCGATATAACATTAGAGCTCCGCCCCACGGGTTTTCAAAGTTCACACGGTATTCTTTAGAACGCTGAGTTTATTTGGCCAAATGATAGCATAAACAGATGTTACTTATTCAAAATAGTAAAAAAAATAACCACAGAATGCAACTCACTCAAATGTTACATTCCTGGATGAAACCGGGTAGACATGGCGGCTAGGGTATTTATATGACATTTATTTAATTCCAAATAGATTCAAAGGGATACAAAATAGTACGATGGTTTGTACTCCAGACGTTCTCAAGGAAGTAACCTGAAACTATGAAATTAATTACAAAGATCACAGTGATTCAGTTTACCAAAGGGATAGAGTGCTATGTTATCTAACAAACTGTACTATGTACAGAATATATTCAGTTAGAGATTATTTACTCAAGCAGATTGGCTTTTATATATTCATAGTGCCAACATAGATACGACCTTCCCAAAACGTATTAACGAAAATAAAACAATATGGGTTTTAATACAATAAATCATTCACATAATGGGAATGTATTACCTGCATGTATCATACATAGTCAATCAAATTTTAAAACATTATAATTATAAATTTAACGTTTTCTAAGTAATTTATACGAATATTTTTTTAAATGTAACATATAGTTTTTTTATTGATTACAACCTATGAATGAACAATCCCCATGTGTGTCATTTCAGCAGTTTCAATTTTCCTTTAGTAAAATCTCCTTTTTTATCCTAAATTAACTACTCTAAACAAATTCGCCTCTAGACCCAATACTCCCTTAAACCCCACCCACTCACAGCCTTTCCCCCTAATCTAAACCTTGGACTTAACAAAAATGTAAATTATTTCAATTACGATGTAAAGCTGAAAAACTACAATATATTAATTAAAATATACAAAACTCCATATAAAATGTTTGTTTATACTTAAACAGGCTTGTGTAAAACTAGCAGGGAATATTTTACCTTTCGCACTGATATGCGGTCTCTAAGGCTTTTAACAATGATTGCCAAATAAAAGAACGCGGCTCTTTCAATTCATTTCGGTAATTTGATACCACGTTATGAAACGGAATGAGAGGCGCGGCAAAACTGAATGGCGGCGAAATTTCCAATTTGTTCACTTTTATTGTTTCTTAGTTTATCTAAATATTTCAAGCTCATAATGGTTTTTAATTTAATAATACATATGCAACCAGTTGCTCGAATTCGAGCGAATATTTTTCTTTTGGGAATATCCGTTCAGAGTCCTATTTGTTTATAATGTGGTTCCATTCCAGAGGTTTTTCTTGAAACAGCTGTTCTTTCTTCTTTACTAAGTTTTGTTCATTTGAATTTATTTCTATTTATCCATAAGCTTGACATTTGAACTTTGAAAGCCCAGGTGGTGGACATTTCTAAAGCCCCAAAAAGCACATTTAGACGACGGCATTCAAATGACACATAAACAAAAATTTAAGACATAATAGTGTCGCCTTTAGTCTTGTAAACCCAAATATGTACAAATATATATATATATATATATATATATATAAAATCGCACGGTTTAAGAAAGTCGAAGACCTTTCAGTCAACCACAAAGTATTCTAGGAGTTTAATCTTGAATAATTCGAAATTATTGGAAAGATTTACAGAAAGTGTTTGTATTGTTCTTCTAGAACCAACAGGATCAAGTAATCAAGCGAATTATACTTATTTTCTGACGAAGTTCACATAAACATAAACTTTTGATACTGAAGTTTACAGTTATTTTATACAAAATGTAATTTATTTAAAACGTATAACTGTTTAGATTATGGGAATTTTCTCTGTGGGCAAGACGTCAGTCAGCTCTGTCTGACCGAACCTGACAAAAATGTGTGTCTGAAAAGCTAGCCTTTTCATATTAAGCGACTTTGATCGCGTGTGTGTGCGATTAAAAAAGTCAAATAGGGGCGTGACTTGCTGAGAAACACTGATTCAAATGGGCGCTTTCATATTGGTGCGACCGTAGTCGCGAGGGTGCACGACCAGCGAGCGACTCGTTTTGCAGTGGCGTCCCTCCGCGTCTGGTCGTGTGGTGTCAGTACGCGACTTTTAAGGGTTGCGGGGCATTGTTTTATATTGGAACCTTCATACTGCACGACTTTTGATGCGACATTTGGAGCGACTCATTCAACTTCCGCTCGGTATATTTTTAGTTGTTGGGAGTTGTTGTGAATGTTTAACAACAAACGGCAGAGAAATACTGATTTTGGACCTGGAGACACAGTTTGTGTTTGTCAGTGTACCTGTGAGCTTTGTTGCACTCTTAGCATGGCCAAACGATAGCTGGTGCGGGAAATAAAAAGAAGTTGAACCTGCCGGTATGCCAGGTATGACTCGACTAGTTGATGATTTTAATACAGACGATTTTATTAACGAAATTGAAGGACATCCTGCGCTTGAAGGACTCTAGTCATACGCACATGCGTCCTGAAAATCGCACATACACGCGACCAAAGTCGCGTAATATGAAAATACTCTTAAGTGTAAATTGCTTAAATACAGTTTATTTGTTTATAAATCACTAGCTGCTATGCCCGTGCTTCGCAACGGGGTGAAAATTGAGAGTAGAAAAATGGTAAACAAAACAATGACAGTCCGTAGTTATATGATAACAGCTGTTTATTTTGATTAATTGAATGAGGAAAATACACATGTGATATAAACCAAATAAAACTCACCTCCATAAAAATAACATGGGATCTTGGAAGTCCCGTGGGGCAGATCCCTAGAGGACATTTCTAAACGGCGATAGGCCTATGACACTACTCGGTAAATAGACTACATTTGTGCAAAATTTTAGCAGAATTGGTCCAGTGGTTGAGTAAACCGGGAAAGCATCAGTTAAGCGAGGGTCGAAAAAGGGTCAGACTGGCACGCACCGGGAGAGCGCCAACGCTACCCCAGGTAGCCGAGTAGCTGGGTAACCAGGTGGAAGATGGAATGTAAACAAACAATGAACGCTGCGGATTCTTTCTCTCATTGGGCTCTTACTCATCGGACCTTTGGCGGACCACAAACGCCTGTGAATGTTTTGCAAAGCAAGTTTAAAAAATCGTGTCCGTCTCCTCGCCCGAACATTTTCATCTTTCTCGACACCCTGAAGGAGACCCAGATATACCTACATTAGTACGAATACCGCTAAAACCAGAGGACCTAAGCAACGAAGAAAAAATATTTTGTGCATCAACAGTTCGTTGATAGGAAACTTTTGCAGCGAAATCGGAGAAATTTATATATTAAATTTCTTGAAATGCGTGTCTGTGAAGGTGGGCTGATTGCAAATAGGCAAGTCAAATATGGCTATTTTAATATTTTAATATTATAAAAATAAATACTGGTTGTAAATTTAACCGATTTGATTTTTTTATTCCTGAATTATTGATTTTAGATAATCGCAACTCTAAGTACAAGGACTCGAAGTTTGCATTAAATAAAGTCAAGATAAAACCATCATTAAGAGAGAAACTAAACTAAATCTATTGGTTTGAACTATAAATAAATAGTGCACACAATTATTTACCATTATTTTCTAGGACAGCTTCTCAGAAATATTTCTGACAAAGGGAAAGCCGAACTGGCGCTTTGACGGTGCGTTTTGGGGGGTAGATTTAGCAGTGGCGCTTTGCCGGTGTGCTACCTGGCCTACTATAGTGGCGCTTTCCCGGTGGACCGCAGTGGTTTTGGCGTGATGGAACAATAGACAGATAGACACCACCTCATTTTTAGCGAATTTCCCCTATAGGGAAGAAGCTATTACCGTAGTCGGCATGGTAAGACCTAGGCCCGGGACCATGATAACTTTTCGTTTTGAGGTCCCCAGACCCCAAAAACACCATTCGTTCGAACTGTATATATATATATATATATATATATATATATATATATATACTGTATATATATGTGTGTGTGTCCGTGAGCACGATAACTCTCGTAAAAATTATCCGATTTTGATGAAATTTGGTATAAACGTGTAAAGCATCATTTATGACATTAAGTTCGAAAACCAGCCAGATCGCTTTATCCAAAGGAGTATTTTGGGGGGTTTTGTACTACAAAAATGGGTTTTTTGAATGTTTTACATATAATTTTGGAAATAGTCAAATTTTAGTTTTTTCCATAGGATTCAGCTTAAAAGAAACACACAATTTGGTATTTTGATCATTTCTCTACGTCAATTGGTTACCGAGATATTGGAAGTGCTAAACACAGTACGTTGTCTAATGTTATTCTTATGGAGGAAAAGAAAAATTTTATATCTTGCTTATTTATGAACGTATACTGACAAAACTTGGTATACGGCTTCATCTGGTTGTGGACCATTGATATTTGCTTAAAAAAAACAATTTTTTGCCAAAGGCTCCCGTAGCAGCAAACCTGCGTACTCAGCCCCATGTTATTCTTATGGAGAATAAGTAACGTGTTATCTCCCTTAATTATGAAAATAAATTAATGAAATTTGGTATGTGGCTACATGAGTTATATTAATATTTCTATAAAACCCCACTTTTTGTGTTCCTTGCTTCAGCAAACCTGCATACTCAGCTGCCATGTTATTCTCATGGAGAATAATTAAAATGCCATCAATCGTTTATTTATAAATGTATAATGATGAAACTTGGTATGTTGGCTTTATGTGGTATTAAGATACATATATATGCATTGGCAATTCGCTGAGTACGCAGGTTTGCTGCTACGGGGGTATTATAATAGTAGTGATTTGATTAGGTAACTCTCCACCCTCTATGTTGTCGTGACTTTATACCAGCAGCGTGTCAGTGGTGTGCAGCAAAGATAATTGTCAATGCGGTTGCTATTTCAACTTGAGAGCCCCCCCCCCCCCCCCCCGTTCATATGATTTGGGGGACACGTGTAAAACAAACCGATTGACTTCAGAACTTGAATGTTATTTGTTGAATCGATAGAACAAAGTGTTCTCAGTTCACCTTGATGGGGTCTAAACATCAAACTGCTGCTTCTAAAATGCCACAATTTAAAAATTACATGATTACACATCCATTGTCACTTGATGTATGGTATAGAATTGTGAGGAAATACAAATTTGTTTTGATAATACCATATTCAATTCCACACTTGTTAGGTTGACCAATTAAAAGCCAGTTTTTGTTCTCAAAAGGATTGTAGATTATATGTTGGGTCTCTTTACGTGTGTATTCGGCAAATACAACATAAGCAATACTCCAATTTAATTTATGTTATGTATTAACAGAAATTAGTGATTTAAATTTTAAATCGTATGAAGCCACACAGTAATTTTAAGTGAACAGTTTGACGAAGCCAGTAAATATTTATAATTTAGTCATCAACAAAATTCTCCTTCAAATGACATTCAGTCGAAGCGAATTCAGAACAAACAGAAAACTAATATGTCGAATTCGTTGTAAATAGTAGAACAATAAAAGTCGTGCAGAGCGTACAGAAATTAATTTCCTTTTTGCGCTGAAAAGCTCGGTCTCCAAGGCATTCAGTAACAATTACTGCGAAATAAAGGGTTCCGCCTTTCCATTTCATTTCTGTGATTTGATGCCACGATATGAAACGGAATGAGAGTCGTAACAACGCTGAGCGGAACAGTTTCAACTCATTGTTTTCCTGGCTGTGATTGTAGCGCACTCAAAGTCCTCTTTCAACCTCAAAGCGAAACCTTTGAAACCTCAACTACAGCCAAATGCTCGCTGGTTTGATGTTATGGAAGTTTCGCTAAAACTTGTTAGAGTAATTTACAGAGGCACACAAATTTGATTATAAATCAAGACCAATAAGTGCTGTTGGAAAATGTTACAACGATTGTATTCTGATTGTAAGGTATATTTTTTTTAAATCCTTTTGCAAACGTATATACAGTATGTATGTTTTATTCTGTTTTATCTTAAACCACTACACGAAAAAATTTAACATTTCCAAAGCGGTTTCTGATATTCAAAAGTAAATTGCTAATTTTTTAAACAACATGTTCTTGGACAACAACATTCCTTAACTTCATAAACCCTTGTATATTATTCAAAATAAATCTATGAGTACGTTAATGCAGCACATAGTTATAAAATAAAGGCGAATGAACGAATTCGCTCGAATTTAAACATGGTGAATAGGGACAACGAGTAACCTGAAGCTGATCCTGGGGCTAGTATGTCATGTAGTTGGAGCGCTTTGTCGTACTTACCTCACATTCCATACACAGTTAAAATTGAACCGAATCTCTTTAAATCTTTTGGTTAAAATCTTTTAACTATATTAAAATTTATATCAAGTTACTAGCTGGTCCGACAGACGTTGTCCTGTCCTATTGTCATTGAATTTGTTTTATGTCAAATACTCGTTCATTTTCAAGATGAACTCGCTCGCTTCGCTCACTCGCCTATTTTTATATAGTGCTAACTTCGGCATCGAAAAAAGAGTTTCAGTTGCCATTCAAGTAGATTTCTTATTCCCATAATGAACATATGTTTATGTCTTTCAACTATGTTTAGATATAATCCTTGTTAACAGCTGTTTGGTGTAACTAACTGAACTTTGAACAAATCATTGGGAACTTTAAAGGCCAGTGGAACATAGCCCTTAGGTCGGATTAACAATTTTCTTTTATAAAAACATTTTTCTGACATTAAAGAATTCAACAACAAAATAATTATTCAATTTGGTGCACTCATTATTAAGTTATGGCGTGACCAAGGGAAATAGGGATTCATTTTTATATATTAAGATTATACAATTGTATAACGTACTAGAGTGTAAAACTCGGTTGGCATTGAATTGATTGTTGGAGGTCGGTTAACTAATAAAACACTTTTTCAGCTATTGAAGTTTAAATAGTAATTTTTCAAAAAGTATTTTGATAAAAAAACGTTGATGACTATTCCATGTCGACGATAACCTATCAAATATCTGTGGTAAGGGAGCGGTGATATGGATATTATCCCTCGCTAGCCTAACGGTTAGTGTCTTGGATTTCGGTTCAAGGGTCGCAGGTTCGATCTCAGGGATGCCCACACAAGTTAAGAGGATTTTACCGTTTTACCTTAACATCGTTTGCTTCTGCAGTTGAAATACAACAAAAGTTTTGGCAAACTACAATAACTTAGCACTTTGAGGAAATACATTTCAAACACTTGACTTGTTATGATAAAATACTCCCGTCGCAGCAAACCTGCTTACTCAGAGAATTTTCAATAAATATGCAATATGTATTAATAATTCATTAAGCAACTAACCGGGATTCATAAGAAATATATTCACAAATAAGCGATATTTAAAATATTAATTATTCTCCATAAGAATAGCATTTGGGATGAGTAGGGGCCTACGCAGGTTTGCTGCAACAAGGAACACAAAATAATGGTTTTTTATGCAAATATCAATATATAACGCATCTAGGTGAAGTCGCATACCAAGTTTCATCCATATACATTCATAATAAGCGATATATTACATTTTAATTATTCTTCATAAGAATAACATGGGGACCGAGTACCTAGGTTTGCTGCTATGGAAATCATCAGCAAATAATTGTTTTTTTAACACAATAAACCACAACCAGATGAAGCCATATACCAAGTTTTGTCAGTATATTATTATAAATAAGCAAGATGTAAAATTTGTATTTTACTCCATAAGAATAACATTAGACAACGTACTGTGTTTAGCACTTTCAATATTCAGTAACTAATCGACGTAGAGCAATGGTCAAAACACCAAATTTTCTGTCTTTTGAAAATTAATTCAATCGTAAACCCCAATTTGATTTAAATAAAAATTACATGTGAAAACCCAAAAACTCTTACACAAAACAAAACCCCCCAAAACCTCCCTTTCGGATGGTTCGACTCGTCTGGTTTTCGAACTCGTTCAAATAAATGGTACCTTACACATTTGTACAAAATTTCATTTGGATCGGACCTTTTTTACGAGAGTGATAACGATAGTGCTTACGGACACATATATTTATACATACGTAAACATTGGAACGAATGATATTCTTCGCATCTGGGGACCTTATAACGAAAAGTTATCATGGTCCCGGGTCTAGGTCTTACCATGCCGACGACGGTAATAGCTTCTTCCCAATAGGGAAAAATCACATTAAAAAAAGAAAATCGTGTTTAACAAATCCCTGCAAGTATCCAATGTAGGTAGACTTTTATTGTTGTATACAGATAATACGGGTGTTTAATATTAACATAGAAAAACTTGAATATTATCCATTACAAATACATCGACCAATTCATACCCAGAAAACAACATTCAAATGTATTTCAAGGCCTTACTTATATAAATATCTAAAATAAAGTCTTAATCCACTAAACTGCTTCAGATGAAGATACTATTCTGAACACGCAACCCTTACCAAACGCGCCGTTGCAAGACCAAACAAAGATAGCGCGCGGCTAGACGTGGATTAACATAATTATGAATAGTAATGACACTAAAATTGATCCCAGTGTCAAACAAACAGAAGTGAGAAGACATCAGATCACGATATGCTAATGCTAATACCTCGGTCAGCTAATGGAAATATTATTACGTTATAATTACGTCCGAATGCCCCCACCACGAGTTCGTACGTTGTTGGCGCAGTGTGTTATTGTAACTCGGTCAATTTGAACACGGTCGGCGACGATGTCGTGTTTACTGTAAACATAAAGGCTGACCGAACACGGTGTGTGCCGTTAATGGTGTTCGGCAGCATGTTTGCTAGCGGCAAATGTATATTGACATTCTGGCGTGGGCTAGGTCAGGCGTTCGTAAATACTGGAGTTGTGGTATACTTAATTAGTAATTTACAATTGAATATTGCAACATAGTTGCGACTTTTTACAGACATATAAAACAATATATCTATTTGATCTGGTTTAAATAAGGATACAATAAAATTGTATTTGAATTGATAAGTTTGTATTAGTTTATTCGTCTGTGACAAAAATATTCCAATCGATTAGTATAAGATTGTTGCCCAATCTTAACAAGATTTGTTCCAAGGAAGAAGGGGGAAAAGAGTCCAACCTCACTTTTTTATAGAATTTTGGCGCCTGTTAATGAAGAAATTTCAATAGATGGGGGAGTGCGGTAATTTAAGCTATTTAAAATGACCTATTCATTTAGTTTTATAGTAAACTGTAAAATTATTCTAAATTATATGTGATGACAAATAAGTATTTAATTTTTTTCAATCTATATTTGACATAATCCTATTTATTAATAATTTCTTACAATCTAGTAAGAACCTACATAGCCTTAACATTTACGGGATTTTATTTTTTTAAGCTGAATTTGGAAATGTGTGCTGGACTTTCTGGTTGGACGTGGATAAATGGTTATTAATAATCCTCTATTCTATATTTTTATTATATTTTAGGCGACCCTCCACATTTGTGTAAAAAACATTTTCAAGAAGCGCTTAAAAGAGTATATTTAACTATTACAAGCTCACACACCTTATTGATGAGGGAATAGCAGCTACATACGTCATAGACTGGTACTCGCACGTCCACGCCCACGCTGCGCCACAACAGCTGGTACTCGCCATGAAGGATTCCCCTGTCTCCATCATGCATTACCTGGTTACCTGCCACATTTGTAGTCTCGTATTTTTAATACCCACTCACTCTTACAAGTGCCGCTCGCATCTAAAGGTTATATAGCGCACATCAATTTCTTAAGCTCCGTAACTTTATTCCAAATGTTTTTATCTCGCTAACTTTTTGTGATTTGTAGAGGATTTTGACGAGCTTAATTTCAAGAGGTGGCTATCCTGATTGTTAAATGATTTGCGGTAAGGTTATAATTATAAGTTATTGTACTTTATCTTCTAAAATTAGTGAATATCGAGGGTAACAATTTTTCAGCATATTTCAATTCAGCCTGTATTTCCAAATCATGCATAATTATTGCCATAACATAGATATCGTTAACAGGTAACGTAGATGTTAAAGAAACTAGCAGGAAATAACATTCGGGTTTCATACTAAAACGATGCCTCCGATTGTTTAAAATCCTGTGCTCCCAAAATACACCATACACAACATCAGGCACTCATTTACATTAGAGATAATAGTGTTTTCTCTATTCTTGTTTTAAGCAATTACCTGCGTTATAATAGAACTAATATAAAACTCCAAAAAGAATTTGCAATCGTCATAATTTCTATAAGCGCACATACTAAAGTAATTTGCTGTGTTATGATCTAGAATCTGATCCCGAAACGTCGCGCGTCGTGGAACTTAAACTTTGTTTTGTCACAGAGAAGTCTGTGGTTTTGTGGACCTAAGCGGCGCGGCGCGGCGGATCACTGTCCTAAGCTCTAATACGAGCAATGGTTGTTTGTTTGTTTGAAAAATTTATCTAGAAATTCAGCGGAAGGATTTAGCTTAAACTTTGGAACTGGAGGATTTTGTGCCGGAAAAACCGATCGGTAAAAACCTAAACTCCAAAAAAACTCATACTGTATTTTGTACCAAAACAATTAATTTGAAGGTTAGAAATTTTAACATTGGACTTATGGCAACAAGGTTAACCTCGATGGCTTGTGGAGTTTAAAATCAAAAGAAAAGAATCTTAACAGCTGTGAATAAATAATCAGTGAACTGACAAACTATCACTTACAATGTAAAGGATCAACAAGTGATTTCTCGAAATCAGTGTCAAGAACCATTGAATAAAGAATGCATATAAACAACGTTTTCACCCACAAAACCAATCAAATATCACGAAGCATGGCTCGGTCTCCCTGACACTAGGATATTGAAATTGTAATTGTTATTTACTGTCTATCGTGCTCAATTCTTGCCTTGCTGAATTCGCTCCACGCATCGACCTAGCCCATTTATTACCAACAATAAGGATTAAAGAAGCCGTTAACCTCTTCAAACAATGAATTCGGGAAGGAAAGAGCTTAAAAACCCGGTCACCCGCGCTCTTTCATTTTAGCCGCGATAACAATTGTTTCTGGCCGTGAAATTTATGAAAAGCATCAGCGTTGAGGGTCGTGCGCGCGGAAGATGGGTCGATACTTCAAATTATTGGCCGACGACGCTTTGGAAAGTCGGCTCTGCCCCCGTGGCCCACAAGCAAAACGAACCGACTGAGGATCGGGAGAAAGCGAACAATTATTGTAGAACAAATAGTTACTGCGACGAAAGTGATCCCGTTATTGTGTTACTGCGATACTATGGGCGGCCGCGGAACATTCTCTCGGTTTCGTCAGTCTTATCTCTTATCAGGAAATAACGAGGAGCCGAATGCATTATGCTGATCGCCGAACTGCCCCGTAATGCCTGCTATTTGACGACCGCTACTGTGAATTTGCAATATGTATTTATTGTGGCGTGTAATTTCCGCTCACCGCTCCCGCGTGGTACACTGTTTCACAAATATGTTTGGCAGATTTTATCGTCGTGCTGAAATTATCGCTCGCACCGAGGCTGGGATTGATTTATGACAGTTTATTCTGTGGTAGAAAATTCCGATCTGATATCCGGAATTATAAGGAAGGTTTGTTTATGTCTTATTATTACGTTAAAACCCGGTTTTTGTTTTGAGGTAATTTTCAGAGTCGTTAGGAAACTTATGGAAAAAGGTGTAATTGTAAGGATTTTTAACACGGAACATATAATTGTAGGCGAGTTTCTAAAGTGGCAGTTGTTGAATGTTAATATAATTTCAGTGTTTCACCGATAGTCTCGATTTATGAGGAAGGTTTGTTTATGTGGGATTATTATCTTAAAACCCGGTTTTAGTTTTTGGAGTCGTTAGGATATTTTGGAAAGAGGCATAATTGTAATGATCGTTGAAGTGGAACTTACTTGTTATAAGCGGGTTTCAAAAATGCAAATTGTTGAATACTTTTTTAATTTTATTGTATCGCCGGTCGTCTTTTGATTTATGTTACTATTTTGATTTATATTTTATGATCGCCAAGTTCTAATTAGTTCTAGAAGAGGTACTAAGAGGACCTAATAAGCGTAAATAGTTCAGCAAATTAAATTGTTATTCTTGGGCAATGATTATTATACCAGACAAATGTCTTGGATATATTAACTTTTGTATTATATTTTGCTTGTTAAATTTGCAAATATGTTGTTAGATAATTACAAGGAGGTTTTTTAATATTTTGCTTTGACAGAACATGTACCGATCTGTAATTGGTACACAATAAGTGTAAACCTTGTAAGACTAATTATTAACCCGTCGTGACAACCTAATCAAGCAATTACTTGCATGTTTAAGACATTACCTTTTACATAAAACTAAAATATAATTTAATTTAAATCAAATGTACAACGAGGGCCTCAAAGCAGAAGGTAAACGCGCGACTATCACTCTTTGTAGAGTTCAGTCTCACACAACACAAACAGCCGAGTCGTAAAAGTTTGCCGGCAAAAATTGCTTAAGTTCAACAAGCGGAAAACAGCAGTCTTTGTTTGGACGGGGACTTAATTTGTTTGCATATGCTTTAAATGTTGAAACTTGCCTCGTGTTTGCTCCAGAACTGAGTTTAACTGAGCGAAACTCGAACTCGAAACTCGCGCGAGCAACGGCAGCACTTTACTTGGCAACACAATACTCTACACTCTTCCCGTCTTCGCTCTCTTGACTCTAGTTTTGTTTGCGTTTTGGGTTAGGATGACACGCTACGATGAATTGTACGGTTGGTTCTACTGGTATTCATGTTTGTTTGTTGGTTCACTAGGTAAATATATTCTAACTTTTTTGACTTTTTAGCGAATTTCCCCTATAGGGAAGAAGCTATTGCCGAAGGTGGTATGGTAAGACTTAAGCCCGAGACTATGATAACTTTTTGTTTTGAGGTCCCCAGATGCCAAAAACACTATTCGTTCAAATTTATAAATATATAAATAAAAAATGTACAAAACAAAATACGAAAAACAATATCGTATGATATTGTATATATGTGTGTGTGTGTGTGTGTGTGTGTGTGTGTGTGTGTGTGTGTGTGTGTGTGTGTGTGTGTGTGTGTGTGTGTGTGTGTGTGTGTGTGTGTGTGTGTGTGTGTGTGTGTGTTGTGTGTCCGTTACCGCGATAACTTTTGAAAGAAGAGCCCGATTTTTATGAAATTTGGCACAAATGTGAAGAGTAACATTTATGACTTAAGTTCGAAAACAAGATCGATCGGTCTATGGGAAGGGGGTTTAAAATTTTCCAAAAATCAGTTTTTTGAACTTTTTACCCTAAAATTTTAAAAACAAGAGATTTATAGCCATTTTGTAGAGCTTGAAAAAACAAATAATTTAGTATTTTAAATCATCAAGCTATAGGTTTAGTGGTTGTGGAGAAAAGTAAAAAAATGTGTCCATAAAATTTCCCATGTTAATCTTATGGGAATACGGTTTTTAGATTTTCCTCAGATAATTTCACGAAAAACTCCACATTTCTTTCTACCAATCAGCTTAGCTCTACAAAACAATCATTTTGGCGTTTTAATTGTTGTTTTACGTCCAACCGTTGCAGTGATATTCAAAGTGCTAAACACAGTACGTTGTCCAATGTTATCCTTATGGAGAATAAATCAAATGTTATATTTCGATTATTTATGTATGTATATTGATGAAACTTGGTATGTGGCTTCAACTAGTTGTGGTATATTGATAATAGCACAAAAAAAGTTGTTTGTTGATTTTTCCCGGTAGCAGCAAACATGCATACTCGGCCCCCATGTTATTCATATGGAGAATAAGTAAAGTTTTATTATTTATGAACCTAAATTAATAAAACTTGGTATGTAGCTTCACCTGGTTGAGTTATATTGATAAATGCAAAAAAACACATCTTATCTTCCTTGTTGCAGCAAACCTGCGTACTCATTTATAATGTTATTCTTATGGAGAATAAATAAAATGCTATACATCACTTATTAATGAATGTATTTTTGTGAAACTTGGTAAGTGGCTCTAGGTAGTAGTGATACCCATATGTTTGCATTGGAAATTCGCTGAATACGCAGGTTTGCTGCGACGGGAGTATTATTTCTATTTGTAAACGCCAATGACATAATACCAGTTTGATGGGAGTTGGTCCAATCCATGGAGTTATTACTACCATTGATTATACATCCTAAGGATTCCGTAGGATGTATAATCAATGTTACTACCTATCATTGACCTTTTGTTAGAAATCAGCATACATACTAATAACCCAATGACAAATGGCAGCTGGGTCCAGTGTCAAAACTTCACAGAATTTTCAAATTTTTCTCAAGATAATCTTTTGAACCTTGTATTACGAGGCAAGCACTACAACCACTTCACACCCAACCAGTTATTTTTATTGGTTGTTTGTGTGCCATAAAAATAATAAAATGTTAAAGCAATTTGTCGTTGAACTGTAACTAGGTGGAAGTAAAACTTCATATTTTATAAATTAAAAGTTCCGTTGAAAAAAATCTCTATTAAATTCGTTTTATTCTGTTATAATGATTGTGCTGAGCGCTCTAAAAATAAATCATCAAATGTACTTATCACTTTAATTTAACCTTCTGCCCTCTACCTTAAATACATACTAGGCCTGACAGTTCCTGTCACACGAGGAAGATTCATATTTAATCATTTGTTTAAATAATCAACTTAACGAATCAAATCATAACACCCCCGTTGAAGCAAACCTGCGTACTCAGAGAATTGTCATTGCATGTATATGTTTCTCAATGTCACATAAATCCACTGACCAAGTTCTATCAAATACATAAATAAATAAGCGATAAATAGCATTTGATTTATTCTCCATAAGAATAACGTTAGGGCTGAGTACGTAAGTTTTCTGCAACAAGGAATATATGCAATAATCAATATAAGTCAACCAGATGAAGCTACGTACCAAGTTTTATTAATTTATATAATAAATAAGGGATATATAAAACTTTACTTATTCTCCATAAGAATAACATTAGGGCTGACTATGAAGATTTGCTGCTACGGGGACAACCAACAAAACTTTTTTTCTGAAAATATCACAACTATATGAAGCCACATACCAAGTGTCAGCAATATGCATTCATAATTAATCGAGGTATTAAATTGTATTTATTCCCCATAAGGATAACATTGGACAACGTAAGGTGTTTAGCACTTTGAATATCTCTGCAACGGTTGTACGTAGAATCACAATTTAAATACCAAAATATTTGTATTTAGAACCAAAGTTATTGGTAAAAACAAACTTGCAATTTTCATAAAATTAATGGAGGAAAAGCTAAAAACCTTTTTCCCATAATATTAACATGGGAAATTTTATGGATAAGTTTTTTTTTCATTTTTTCCGCAACCACTTAACTTAGGTTAGTGATTTAAAATACTGAATTATTTTTTTAAACTCTATCAAATGGTCAAAACCAAAATTGAATGTTCTTTAAATTTTAGGGTGAAAAATGCAAAAAGCTGATTTTTGGAAAACTTTAAACCCCCATCAAACCCCCTTCCCATGGTCCGATCCTTCTGGTTTTAGAATTTAAAGTAATGAATGTCACGTTTCACATTTGTGCCAAATTTCATCAAAATCGGACGGGTTTTTTCAAAAGCCATTATGTTTCTTTTGTTTATAAATATATATAAAGTCCAATACCCCCATAAATCCTCCCTCCAGAAAATGCGATCCGTCTGGTTTTCGAACTCGTTCAAATTAATGCTATTTTACATATCTGTGCCAAATTTTATCAAAATCGAACTATTTTTACAAAATTTATCGCACCTACAAACACAAAAATATTGTATTCGCTTTCTCCCATGTAATCAAATTTAAAAATTTGGAAGAAATAGTGTTTTGTTCAGGTACATATGAGTTTCCAACAGTAAAATGTTTTATACCTGGAATATAAAAATAAAAATGTATCAGTCACAATAACAATTACATGTTTTCCGACGGTACCCTATAATGCATTTTTACCATTCCACGATTGAACCCGCAGTAATAGCTTCTTTTCCGTAGAGGACATTCGCCAAAACGTAAAACGAGTTTGCACGCAGCACGCTGACGTGAGGGAAGTGAATTTCCACATTCAAAACTTTTAAAACTCAAAATCAGTGTAAAAACATACATTTGTCCAATTTTTATCGAAATCTGAAAACATTGATTTTTTGGCTGTTCTGATACTCCTGGTTTCATTTACTTGCAAAGCTGGGAATACAATTTTGCGCATTATAAGGTTAGGAGAAGGTCAAGTCAGGCTTGAAAGTAGGTGTGAGGTTGCTGGGGGTAATAAAAGTACTCTAACAAAGGAATAACACGTTTTTCTAGTGTAAAACCCCCATAAGACAACGTACTGTGTTAAGCCGATACACATTTTCTTTAATAACTCGGTAAATATTTATGCTAGAATGACGAGAGAGAGCTTAAAACTTTTGCCTTTCTAATGTCCATCTTTTTACATGCATTAATTTTACATCTGGGGTTTTTCTGACCCTTTTTGGGCCCAAAAACTCGATATTTGAAAGATTAATCTCAAAAAAATGGGTTTAGAGTTGTCCGATTGTTTTGCCCAACGAACTTGTCCAACAGATTATAGAAAGGAACGTCCCTACCAAATTTGAAGTAAATCGGACAAAAAATGTGACCGCTAGAGTGCATACACACACACACATATATATATATATATATATATATATATATATATATATATATATATATATATATAATTTTGAACGACCCCCCAAAACGTGTTCAGGGGGTCACGTTAGGAACTTCTATGGTGGTCCGGGTTAAGTTTCACCGTGCGGGTCATGCTAATAGTTCACTTTCCAAAGGAAATTCACTAACAAGAGCGAGTCCCTACAGGACTATCGAAACTTTCTGAATATGAACATATCTACGAATCATAACGAACTTGCTTTATAGGATAGTTTTTTTTTCACGATAACACCTTTAAATTTCGCGGAATTTCTGTGATGACAAGCTCTCCAAATTAGCGTTTCAAATGTAGATAACAAATGTCAAGATAATACGCATCTTTAAGGAAAATGCTCCAAATACTATCTACAGGTGACAAAAGAAATGTCAGAATATGTAATTAGTTTGTCACTAAAGTTTCGAACTTTTAGGTAAGGTATGGGCGTGATTGGTGTTCAAAGCATATTTTTCAATAACTGTGGTACATTTAAATTACACAGTTTGATGTGGCTTAGTGATTTTTATATTTGTTGTTAATCATGCCCAAGGAATATCTTATGGTAAATACTATCTAATAAATTCGATGCTTTTACTAACACTCCATTAAACAAATACTGCATTTAATTGTATCTACAAACATTAAAAATGTAATTTGATTAGTGTTTTGTTTTATTGAAGGAATGATTTTAATTAATATGATTTGTAAGTATTTAATCTTTCCTTGAACTCAGAATAACCAGGATAAACGAGCGGATTCTATTTTACGAGTCTAACAATGGTCGACGACAATCCCACTGTTTAGCCAAGAGCTATTAAGGAACAGAAGGATTTCTTTCAGGAAGATTAAATCTACTTCTTAAACATTCCTTTCCCTTTGATGCTTTTGTCCCTTTCGTTGTTGTCAATCCCTCCAGCTTCCTACCATCTTTAGTCCATCACCAAAGCGCTGCTATGAATTGAAGGATTCTTTTGGATTTATAAAACCCATTAGCTGTAGTTATTAAACAAGCTAATGAAAATTGCTAATAAATCAACTATACATTGCTAGACCCATTATTCAAGTGATTAATAGATATTGTTTCAACTTTTTAAATTTATTTGTAATTAATACTCTTTACCTATTTTACAACATGCAACTGTATGTTATATTTAATTTAACAACAATGACTCACTCTCCAGACATTATATATACTGTAAAATAAAATCTACCTACAGATAGATTATATTTTGTGTCTCAAGCTTTAACTAGTTTATGTATTTCATAAAGGATTTTCCAGTTAAAATACACAACATAATACTTATTTTAATACTGTATATTATTTCATAATTTATTTTTGTTAACAGTGAAAAACCTCGGAAACTTCCTTGTGAGACAACCCAGAGATTACGAATATAATTACACTACGAAATAAGTCTTACATCTACATCTTTCTTCCTTTAGAGTATTAGTATTTGAAACCCTCGAGAGATAGATTGTTTTAAGGCAGATTATGATGAGCACAGAGATACACAGAAAAGGTATAGTCCATTTTTTTACGAGTTCATTTCACCTTATTGTTAGTAAATGAGTTAGTAAAACTCACTTAATTTTAATACCAGAGTATTCTTCAAAAAAATAGATTGCCAATTTGTTTTTTTCATTTTTTGACGCTTAAGCAAAAAAAGGACGTCCTATAGGCTTAGATCATCGTGCATATCAAAGGTTTTATAAAGCTTAACACAATCTAACAAACCGGACCTCAAAAGGACGATTGTAACTGATATAATCGCATTTTAAAGTTATACAAACAGCACTTAAAGAAAATTTTGACAAGCTTCCATTTTTTAATCAGTTGTCTCTTTGGGGTCGAGTTTGCGGCATAGTGGTCTAGTAAAGGCCTTAAAGCTGATTCACTGTGTGACCTATGTTTTTATTTAAGGTATTCTTACTCCTTGTGGGCCATCAAAATAATTTCAAAAAATGTACAACCTATTGTTTTGTGCATAGATTACCATGGCTAGTACTAAAGTCAGATGAGTTTTTAATTTTTGCAATTAAAAAATGTTATGAAACTTCAAAGGAACTACACTAAAAACTGCGTAATCAATTTTTATATCACGATTTGTAATAGTTGGATGAATTTTAATAATATCCACTACTGATTATTATTGAAACGTATATACTTATTATATGGAAATTCTACTCTCTGAGCTCCCCCTCTTGGATCTAGACTATAAAATGGGCTACATGGACGATATCAGATAACAAGATCGGAATATTGGGGCTTGATCCCTTCTTGAGAGAAGCAATCGACAAACTCTTTGCTCAGATCAGTTCGTCTAGGTCTTACTGTCCACCAACCCTTGTGTTCTGCAACTCCCGGATATAAATCACCCCGGACAACCCCACTCAACCAAACACACTTCCTTATCGGCCATCGGCCATCGGACTAGAGGGAGGTCCAGCCCTAATTTACCGGGAACAAAATCCGGTCGTAATTTATGCCCCTGATTAATATTCCGTCCGGACAGCTCGTATTTTATGCTAATGAATTGTCGATTCTATTTTGTAGTATTTAGAAGGCCGCTACCGCTACTGTGGCCGTTGTCGCACTAGCTGGCACGGCGGCCTGGGTCGATAAATAAACCTGGGCCTCGGTGTTAATAAACTGCTCGGTTTACGAGTGTTGCAGGATGGGGGCGTTGTCACAACAGTCGGACTGAGTTACGGGGCGTATGTGATAGGCCGCGGGTCGTAGTCTGTTGACGGAAATGCCAAGCGCAGTGCAACTTGGGGGAAGGTGGTACCGAGAGGTACGACCTGCCTGTGAGCAGCTGGTTGGAAATTAATAAAAAATAATAGTGAAGTTTTAGGGACTTTAAATGTCAACATAATCTGAAAAATTACACAAATAGGTGAAATTACGTTTAGGAGTAGGTGGTAGCAACATTTTTTTAAGTTCGATTCTCATGTAAACTTTACATAATGAAATGTCTATTCAATTTTCTAGAAAACTCACATTATAGATTTCAGTTCTCAATGTTTCTGTTATTAAATTGCCTCAGCAAGGTATAGCCATAGATTAAACATACTCCTTGTGGTATTCTTAACCTATGGTATGGCTTATAATCTCTAAATAAAATAATTTCATATTCAATAACAGCATCAATAAGGTATATTTATCTGAATACTTGAAAAAGTACTGGCAATCATGAATAACTCGAGTGCTTTAACAAAAGGATGTGTATACTTTATCTGTATAAAATATCCATATCCCGCTTCGACTCATTTCTAATTAGCGGGAAAACTAGTATGCCATTGAACATTGGCATTACAACATTTTACAGTGCCATTGAACTAGTAAATTCTTTCTGTACTCATCGTTACAAACAAATCAAGAGGTTCTGCCCACCTGAAATAACATTTTCAATTACATAATTTCTCTATTAACCCTTAATGGGCTATTCCTCCCTCCCCTATTAAAATGTAAAAAAGATTATTCATGAGGGGTGTTTATAATGTGTGTTTATAATACTGAGGATGGAGACAGCTAGTCAAGATTGTCAAGGTCAATTCGAAGAGTAAATAGATTTTTAAGCGATTGGGAATTTATCTTCTTCCCCAGTTGGAAACACTACTTCGTACTCCGGATCCTAACTGGGCCGAGGAGGGGGGACCACCGCCGCGTCCACGACCAAGCCATGGGAACCGGGAACCGACACCGATCATCACAATTACTGCGCGCCGGGATCTACAAATCAAACATACCTACACCAACATCATCGGTCGCCCTCGTTACCGCGGACCTCACGACGACGGGTCAGGGAGCGGACGGTGGTGAGGGTGAGGGTGGGAGTGGGGACGGGGATGGAGGCGAGGGTGGGGGTGGGGACTAATGAGTCGTACTGCAGAGTATTGTTACTTCAACAGTTTAGGCCTCGTTGAATTTAAATATGTATATATGTGTGTAATTAGTAATGTATTGACTTGTTATTTGTATACAGAGTGAGTTTCAAATGAGTCCCTCCTTACTTTGTTCTACATTTCTTTAGATATCGACTCCGGACCACCCCCGATCATTGTTGACCAACTTAGAGTTAATTTTGACTTAACTAACATTTTTGACTGCCATCTTGGATCCATCATATTGGATTCAACTAAATAGTTGAACCAAATATTTTTAAATGTAAAGGTGGGGATGTGACCCATCATATAGAAGTACTTTTTACGGTGAACACAATGCCGCAATCCGTTTTTGAAAATCATCATTCGTTTTCAATATATTGAAAAAAAGATGGAGTTTTAAAGGTCCCAACCATAAAACATGCCCATATTCTCATAATTAAATCAAATAATGACAAATAACTGCTACCAATCATTGTTGAATGGCATTTGCCATTTGCTTAATTTTGACAAAAACTACAATTTTTGACCGCCATCTTGGATCCACCATTTTGGAATAAGATTTTTTTTCAGTTATAAAGGAAGGATTGTGACCCATCATTTCAAACTGTTTTTCTACGCTGAAACCAATGCCGAAATCCTTTTTAAAATATCACCTTTCGTTTTCATGATATTGAAATGTTTATGTTTAACATTTCAAAAAGTGACAATATAGTGAAAATGAAAAGTGGTATTTGAAAACGAATTGTGGCATTGATTTCAGCGTGGAATAACAGTTGGAAATGATGGGTCACAACTCCACCTTTACATTTAAAAATAAATAGTTGAATCCAATATGGCGGATCCAAGATGGTGGCCAAAAAAGTTGGTCAACAATGATCGGGGGTGACTCAGAGTCGATATCTAAAGAAATGTAGACAAAATTAGGGGGGACTCATTTAAAACTCACCCTGTATACTATACTATAATGTTCGAGGCTTGCTTGTACAACAATCAAAAAATTACATGATCTACCTAACTTAATTGTGGGTTAAAAACGTGTTTGGGTAAGCTCCACCCGCAAAATTAATTTTATGATACATTCAATTTGAAAACGAAGCAAATTAAGATAAAGTTTGTGAAGTTTCAAATCAAACAAAAAAGAGCGGAAAATATGTTAAAAAAAACTAGTAAAAGCTAACAAGAGTGGGCTCCAGTCACGAAACATTGCAATGTCTAACTGCTTCCCCCTTAAGGCCAATGTTAACTTTCAAAACCCGTACCCCACTATCGGGTAATCCGAGATCGGTCATTAATGGCTCATTTTAAATGGCAACAAATACGAAAAACAAAACTGGTTTCAGTGAGCGAAATTTCGATATCGCAAATAATAATTGTTCAATAAAGTTCTAAAACATTTAATAATTACAATTTTTGAAACTTATAATAGCGATGGATTTGAATTTATTTTTTGATTTATTTGGACTTTACCTATCGCTTCTAGTGTTTAAAAGTTCTCTCCCCTCCACTACCGCTAGCCACTAGTTGAGTGCGCGATCTGATGGTGAGCGGACGTGAGAGTGAGGTTTCCCGTGTTTGCCGTCAGCTTGGAGGCAACGATGCAGAACAGGTAATGTATTGTCAGTTTTTCATTTGTTCGTGCATATAAATGTTGTGTTAGTGTATTGTTTGATTTTTTGTATATGTATTTGTTATTTTTGTGTTAGTTTAATTAAAATGTAAAAGAAAAAGATTAAGAAAATCCAAAAAAATGTAGGTTAGTTAGGTGTAAGAACTTGATATTTAGATGTAAGTAGGATTCACTTGATAACGGGAGGAGTTTTCTTACCTCCCGAAACGTAGTGTAGTTTTAAACACTAGAAGCGATAGGTAAAGTCCAAATAAATCAAAAAATAAACTAATTACGATTTGTTTTGGGAAAATGCCTTTGATGTGAATATTCTGCTCACTGAAATCACTGGGTATTTTTTTGTTCTTTAAAAGAAACCATTAGTCAACAATTGTGGACAATCCATTGAGGAGAGTTAAGCTTTGAAATTTAATATTGGCCTTGTGGGTAAAGAGGTTGAAATTGCAATGTTTCGTGATTGGAGCCTACTCTTCACAGCTTCCACTTGTGGTTTTAAACATATTTCCCAATCCTTTTGATGCGATTTGATAAAATTGAGTCTAGCTCACATACCATATGTCCACAAACATGGAGAGACATAGGTGGAAGGGAAAAACTCTTCGCAAATTGAAAACAGTATGGCATTACGTTCTGTGACATATTTAGGTTGCTGTCCCCAATGTTGACCTCTGATCTAGTAGAGACCAGCCTCAAAGTCGTTCTGCGAGATACACTGGGGGACCAAGGTGAAAATTAGGCTTGACACAATAGTGAATAGTCATATGACCATTACATTCTATGCCATTTTTAGATTGCTGTCCCTAATGTTTACTTATGATTGGGTATAATCCAGCCTGAAAGTCGTTATTAGATGAAATTGAGGGACCTAGATGTAAAGCAAGCTTGTCACAATGATGAATAGTCATATGACATTTCGTTCTATATGACATATTTAGAATGTTGTCCCCAGTATTAACCTCTGATCGGGTATAATTCAGACTGAGGGTCATTCTGGGACAGACATTGACTATTGTGACGCATTGCTAAATGACCTATACCTAAATGATTTAACAGATGAAACATCACGGACGCACTAAAACAATATCTACAACTTATAGAAAGTAAATTCCTCCAAATAAGTAAGATTTCACCTGGGAATCCCATCCTCTTTGAACGAATAATGTAACCGTGCAGCGCAGACGAGAAGGCTCACGGTCGGCTCGGCGCAGATGCGTACGACCTGTCTGCGCATGCGCCCAGCCCGCGATCACCGATAACACCACCAATACGCGTCTCGTTAGGGCATAATCAAACAACACACTCGCCCAACAAATCACTGTTGTTACCGGAGCCGAACAGACAAATTTACAGCGGGCTAGTCGCTAGTCGTGCTCGACCCTGCTCTTTGTCATTTAGGGTCCAACCTTGAGCCTTCACTCAACTGAGGCTTCATGTAAGCTCTTGAGAGGTGCAACAACCTGTTGCAGTGCGGAACATCCGGGACTCAAGAGGGACGCTGTAGCGAGCTCGGTGGAGGGCGAACCTGACGTTTGGAAGATGAACTGCGATGGATATTACTTTTAACTATTAATATTTTTACTAGTTGTCCTGTTGCTCGAATCCCAGCAAGTCTGTACCCAACGAAAGGTTACTTCAGTTGTAAACAAACATAACAAACCGATGATAATCAACACGTAGTTTAGACTTCCGCCGGATAACGCCACTGTTCCGAAAATCCAGTCCTTTCTTGTATTTATGTGATGCCCTTTCTTACAATTCTGAGATGTATTGGCATATATACGTAAAAATGCCTTTAATTTGACACGACAAACTTTAAAATCCGACCAGCCGTTACCGAGTTATGACTGAATAAAAAAACCCCTAGCGTATTAATTAATATATAGATAATTTTAGCCCAAGGCTGCCCCAAAAAACCTGTAATACAAATCTGTTCAAAGGTTATGTGCTCACTATTGACGTTGTATCGCTATTTTATTTCGAGGATTATTTTTATAATAATTCAGATTAGTTAATTTGTTCCTAATATTTTTCATTTTGGAGTGGCCTGGGTCCTCTGCCCCCCCCCTTATATACGCCCCTAAATTGTAGTCTACATTCTTCACCAACAAGTAGTACGATTGGAGGACGCACTCTTTACCAACCAGTAGTACTATTGGAGAACGCATTCTTGGCCAACAAGTAGTGCCATTGTAGGAAGAATTCTTTGTCAACCTAGTTTTGCTATTGGAGGTCGCATTCTGCGCCAATCAGTTTTGCTATTGTAGGACACACTCTTCACCAACCAGTAGTGCTATTGTAGGACACACTCTTCACCAACAAGTAGTACTATTGTAGGACACACTCTTCACCAACAAGTAGTGCTATTTAGGACTCACTCTTCACCAACCAGTAGTGCTATTGTTGGACGCACTCTTCACCAACCAGTAGTGCTATTGTAGGACACACTCTTCACCAACAAGTAGTGCTATTGTAGGACTCACTCTTCACCAACCAGTAGTGCTACTTTAGGACACACTCTTCACCAACAAGTAGTGCTATTGTAGGACTCACTCTTCACCAACCAGTAGTGCTATTGTTGGACACACTCTTCACCAACCAGTAGTGCTATTGTAGGACTCACTCTTCACCAACCAGTAGTGCTATTGTTGGACGCACTCTTCACCAACCAGTAGTGCTATTGTAGGACGCGTTCTTCACCAACCAGTAGTGCTATTGTATGTCACACTCTTAACCAACCAGTAGTGCTATTGTAGGACACACTCATCACCAACCAGTAGCGCTACTGTAGGACGCGTTCTTCACCAACCAGTGGTGCTATTGTAGGACGCACTCTTCACCAACCAGTAGCGCTATTGTAGGACGCGTTCTTCACCAACCAGTAGTGCTATTGGAAGACGCATTCTTCACCAACGGTAATTGGCACAACGTTGGTGTACTGTGAGACCCTGGTCGCCGTGCCGTGCTGTCGTATACTGCAACCGCAGCCCCGCGTCGCATAAATACCACCTCTGCTACGATAACCATCTGAGCACCCGCCGCACACCGACCGACTCTGGGAATATAATAAGTCCCCGGGAAAAATGAGCACTCTTAATCATCCGGTACAAGGTACAAGGAGCAGCTACGTGGGGCAGTTTGGGATAATCAGGGCATTAATTGGTTCTACAGAGTTTAATTAGCAACTGGGAATTAGTATTGGGACCGCAAATATGAAGCTGATCTTGGATAATTAGGTTAAATAGTAAAATAATTAGTTGTTTCGTAAAATATAATTATAAATACTAGCTGATGTCCCTTCTTAGCATGTGGATCTCGCAGGATTAGAGTGAGACGTTTTAAGTTGTCCGATGTTTATCTTATGGAGAATAAGTACAATCTTATATCTCGCTTATTAATGAACAAATATTAATAAACTTGGTATGTGGCTTCATCTGGTAGAGTTGTATTGATATTTTAATGAAAACCCATATTTTGTGTTCCTTTTGCCGCAAACCTGCATCTTATTGAAAATAGTTTTTGATTTATTTGAATTATTTATTTATTTGATTTATTATATATTATATAATATATTATATTAACGGCCTATATTTTTTTTGCCAAAAAGGTTGCTTACTCAGCCTCCATGTTATTTTTATGGGAGAGTTATTCAAATATTATATATCGCTTATTCATGGATGAATATTGATAAAACTTGGTATATGGCTTCACCTAGTTGAATTGTATTCATATCTGCATCAAAATTGTGTCAGCAAACCTACATATTCACCCCCAATGTTATTCTTATGAAGAATAATTAAAATATCGCTTATTTGTTAATATATTTTTATGAAACTTGGTAAGCGGCTTTATGTAGTATTAAGACAAAGATATGCATCGTAAATTCGCTGAGTACGCAGGTTTGCTGCGACGGGGGTATTTAAAAACTTATTTTAGAATCGGTTCAAAAGTAACGAATCAGATTCGATGACAAAAATTACCTTTGCGTAATATACCAAAGGCAAGTAAACACAAGAGTCACAAGTTGCAAAGGCACATTGCAACAATCCAATGTTTTAAAACCAAGGAAAAGCGAATAAGTGAACAGATTTTGTTCTCCAATTAACAAAGGAGATCTTATGCGAATTAGCAGATATAGTTTATAAAGCTATTACCGTATAAAATGTAGTATTATTGTGGTTTTGAATGTATCTATACCATTATCATAGCTACTTATAGGAGATAAGATGACTGGTAGCCAGATAGTAAAGAAGGGGTTGAGGAGAAAGTTACCCTTTGTAATATTTACGCACTATTTTTTGACAAAGCCAACCAAGAAACTATCAATGAAATGTAAATGGTGTTTGACAATATATTGCAATAAAATAAAAAAATCACTGTCTCCAACGGCTTCACCTTTAAGTAATCCTCATTTTTCTAAGCTAGTTTATTGCAGCTTGATTGAATGTAACATAAGATATTCTATTGCACTTTGGGGTAATTCTAGCAAGCAGTATTTAGTGAAAATCTTTTTCGTTCAAAAAAGAGCCATTCGTACAATGTTAAGACTCAGACCACGCGATTCCTGTCGCATTTTACAAATTTAAATATGTTTTTGACTTATTTTTAACCCAGATATTAGTTAATTACAATTTTTGAAGGAAATCGCTGAAGTCGTTTTTTGGATCTCAGTTGCAATCAGGCAAACAAAAAACAAGCAAACCTTACTTATATTGGAGTGTAGGATTTAAAATTTAGCTTTATTGTTTATGAACTATAAATCAGTACATCTTTATGTATAATTCTGTAAGCGAAATTTTTAAGTCAAAATCGTGGGAGTTTGGCAAATCGTAGGATGATGGGAGATGGCTCAAATTAAAGGTCTTGATCTCTGGGACTCGGGAAAAATAGCAGTATTTCTAAAACGTTACCAGCAAACGAGAAATAACGTAAAACATCCCCCATAAGAAATGCGTGCGGATTTAAAAAGTCTGCTTAGTTTACATGAAAACATGTGATTAAATGTATACTTTGTTTACGAACTGACATGTGTTCATACTTAGAGCAAGGTTAGGGGCTATCGCCCCTTAAAGCCACTAGTTATTAAAACTAGCTGATTACCCGTCCTTCGTACAAAGAATTCAGGAATGAACAGCTGATTAAAATTGTTGCTGCAACCACATCTGTTTCTGATCTATCAAACATATTACACATAAGAATAACATGGAAACTTTAAAGTCCAATGGGCCGAAGCACATTGAACTGAGGGAGACAAAAGTTATTCTATGGCTTCTACAGAGAAATCCCTTTAATTTGACACCTCAATCATCAAAATCGGTTCATAAATAAAAGAGTTTTGCTGTACACAAGATATTCCTTAGGGAATTAGTATAATATATTATCTCATTTACGAAAACCCCAAATAACTATATAGTATTGACTTTTTAGTGAGAAACCAACAAAGGGAAACTGACGCGTGAGCTAAGTGTGAACACGTACTCGCCGTCTTCACTCTTCACGAGCGATGGTTCGCTCCACTGACAGATAACGAGTGATCGGTCGCCGAGGTGGAATGTATACTTAGACGAGTTTCAGCACGATCACGACCAAAACCGAATCCGAAGAAATAAAACAAAGACGGCGACCCGTCAATGGTTACGCCGCGTGCAAAGAATGGTCGGTGACTCGCCAAAGCCTTGTTGATTCAAGCCAATGCAATCGTTTTTGAATGATAACTGTCTCTAAATTTTACAAAAACACACGAGAGGGTTGATAATGTATAAGAATCTTCTTAAATTTAAGAAAAAAGTAAACTGCTCGAAACTGTTTTATATATTACTAGCTGTTACCCGGAAGACGTTGTCATGCCTTTGACTATTGCCAACTAAAACCAATATCACCAAGATCACCTGTTCAAGAAAACATGTCCTTAGTTTGTATGTAAACAACAATATCTTTCCATAAGGTTTATATGGGAACCCTTTTGGGCCTCTTGGGAGGAACCCAATTGAGTCAGGACGAAATGGATGGCTTACAAACTTTTCCGTGAAATTTTACATATATATATATATATATATATATATATATATATATATATATATATATATATATACATATACCAAGTTTCATGGCAAACGGTCCAACGGTGTCCGAGCCCATAAACTTCAAATATATATACAAACAAACCAACCAACGTCCTTTTTTATAAATATAGATACTATAGAGTATACTGTTTTATAATCAACGAACATTATAAAATTTAAGAAAGTGCTCAAGATTTATTTGACAGAAAATCCGTTTTACATTCTTAATGCGCGTTTAAAAGAATCAAGATACAAATTACCAAGATAAAGAATTTATATTTCAAACTTATTGTACATATGAGCCATTGTTCAATATGTGTAATTTGTATTTGTATGAACTTGATTCTCTGGTATGTTATTGATTAAAATATTAAATTAATTAATAACAAATACAAGTAATACTAAACTTTTAAAGAAAACAAAATATCGCAAGAATTAAAATTGTGATAGTACAATAAAAAGTCAATAGGATTAAATTGTTCAATAATGAGTAAACTTAATATTAGGTCAATGATTTGCTTTAGTTTCCTACATAACAAATTCCAGACGTTCTTATTACGTGGTTTATGAAGTAGTAGTAAAATACCCCCCGTCGCAGCAAACCTGCGTACTCAGCGAATTTCCAATGCATTGATATGTTTCTCACTAGTACATAAAGCCACTCACCAAGTTTGACAAAAATACATTCATAAATAAGTGATTTATTACATTTTATTTATTCCCCATAAGAATAACATTAGGACTGAGTACGCAGGTTTGTGGCAACGAGGAAGATAAGGAATGAGTTTTTATGCAATTATCAATGTAACTGAACCAGGTGAAGCTACTTACCATGTTTTATTAATTTATGTTCATAATTAAGGGAGATAGAAAACTTTACTTATTCTCCATAAGAATAACATTAGGGCTGAGTATGCAGGTTAGCTGCTACGGGGACAATCAACAAAACATTTATTTTTTGTGCAATTATCAATATACCAGTACAACATGAAGCCACATACCAAATTTCATCAATATACATTCATAAATAATCAAGATATCAAATTTTATTTATTCTCCATAAGGATAACATTGGACAACGTACTGTGTTTAGCACTTTGAATATCTCTGCAACGGTTTGACGTAGAATCACAATTTAAACACCAAAATGATTGTTTTGTGGAGCTGAAGTGATTGGTAAAAGAAAATGTGAAGTTTAAAGTAAAATTAACTGAGGAAAAGCCAAAAACCTTTTTCCCATAAGATTAACATGGGAGATTTTATGAGCATATTTTTTAGATTTTTTCCGCAACCACTTAACCTAGGTTAATAATTCAAAATACCATATTATTTGTTTTTTTAAGCTCTATAACATGGTCTAAACCTAAATTAAGTGTTTTAAAAATTTTAGGGTAAAAAATGCAAAAAACTGATTTTTGGAAAATTTAAAACCCCCATAAACCCCCCTTCCCATAGTCAGATTTTTCTGGTTTTCGAACTTAAGGGTCATAAATGTCAGTTTACACATTTGAGCAAAATTTCATCGAAATCGGACGTTTTTTACTCAAGTTATCGCATTCACGGACACATATATATATATATATATATATATATATATATATATAAATTTGAACGAATAGTGTTTTGGACATCTGGGGACCTCAAAACAAAAAGTTATCATGGTCTCGGGCTTAAGTCTTACCATGAGACCTACGGTAATAGCTTCTTCCCTATAGGGGAAATTCGCTAAAAACACAAATCGTTTACGACACACACAACCATTTGCCATTTTAGAGGAGGGGAGGGGTTCCTGTCCCCAAGGAGGGGTTCCTGTCCCCAAGGAAGGGTTCCTGTCCCCAAGACGTTACCACATGGATGATTACACCTACCCAAGTCAACTACCAAATTTAACCCACACTTGAACCGTTTATGAACCCTCTCAGAATCTCGCCTCATCTCAATCCCCCACAAATCACCCAGATTGCCCTCGGTCGGGCAGGTGCACTCCGGTATCGGAGCCGCGGTGCATCATACAGTGCGCATTACCCTGTCAACAGTGGTTATCGTCAGGGGGAACGTCCCACAACCCACATCCTACAACCTTGTCAGCTGTTTATTTATACCCCTCGATCCCGCACGATCCACCGATACCCCCGGAACCTTGATCAGGGAAGTACTAACTAGAGATTTATGTATCTTTAGTTTGTTGTATCGATTTAAACCATGTGATGTTAGATGGCGCTCAGGAATTGTTGAGTGGTGTTATACTTGATTTCTATATGGATGTAGGTTGGCTTATAAGGATTATTTTGTATAAAATGCACCTTCGAAGGGTTTAGTTGTATTATCAGCTGTTTGGGACATATACTAAGATTGAGCTGTATCCCTTCTCAGACATCTTCTGACGCGACTCATTGTCAATGTTTTATTTGTTCAGCTAACCATTGTAAAAACGCAAATGTTCACTTTATGATCTGCTTTATACTTGGGTCTCGATTCTTTAAGCGAACCATAAGGTTTACTTTTACTCATAAACTTTTTTCAAACGGTACCATAGTATGTACTTTAAATAATGCCATAGTTTGATAGTCAGTTTGTCAGACCTATCTATATATTAATGTGATTAGTTCTATTTGTTTTGATTATATTTATATATTTGATCTAGGAATACGATTCCATTCGTTTATAGAAAATACTCATGACGTGAGCTATCAACATATTTTTTTCCTGAGTACTGTGACTAAAACCATTAAATGAAGATGCACTGTGGTCAATCAAATTGAATCAAATATATGTTAGCTAAATAATCAGAAGTGGGCGTGGTAAAAAATTACTCGAAGTCTACAAAACAAACTGTTTTACCTTCGAGCAAAGATTGGTCACCCAAGTGCGGTTAAAAATTACCCCCCCAAAAAAAAAGTCCCTCGTTGAAACTTAATATTCTTATTAAGTGAACAGATCCCAAAACAAAATATGTGAAAACTGCCGGTCAAAGGTGGTTGTTGGTATAATTCATGAACAAAGCGGAAAGCAGAGGAGTGGATAAACTGGACAAATCGTGAGTACACAAGGATAACAAGGTCAGAGTTCGAATCGAGAGATGGATCTGCCGCGGAGAAATGTGAAATCTTGATTGAATTGTCCGTAGACACACGACTTGTCGACACGACACTGACCTCGCCCGCCATGATGGATCGGGCGGCAATAGATGCTGAGAACAATCGGTCTGTGGAAACATTGGCACTGCTGCGGTCACTTGGGCCAATGGGCGACTAATTAGTGGACCTCTAGAGGACCTGCCGGTAACAAGGGTACACGAGGCTTCCCACTCACTCTATACACTCATGGTTAGTTCGTATTTGCCTAAGGAATGGGTTCCAGTGACGCAACAATTCGCGTTTCTACCCGCTCCTCCCAATGTTTACTTTCAAGTCCCTCCTCAACGGAATACCAGAAATCGTTGCTTTATAGTAAATTTTAAATAGGAAAAAAAATACCTTGCTATTTCAGTGAGCAGAATTTTGGTAGCAATAATAGTTTACCGATTAAAAACGTTTAAATATTTAATGCTTTAGAATTTATTGCAATTATTATTTGAGTCATTGAGATTTTTCTCACTAAAATCGCGAAGTGTTTATTTTATCTTTAAAATGAGCCATAAATCTACAGAATAAAAAAGTAAATATTGAATACTTAGGAATTTTACTTAAATGTTATTATTTGAGTCATCGACATTTTCTCACTAAAATCGCTACGTATTTATTTTCTCATTAAAATGAGCTATAAATCTATACTATCGGATAATCCATTGAGGAGGGACGGGCTTTGAAGTTAACAAGGGTTTTACGGGGGGAAGCAGGTAGGAACGCCAAATGTTTCGTGACCGGAGCCCACTCTTAAAATACGCAGGAGTGTGTCGACGTCTGAAGTAGAAATAAACTAGGGGCGTGTTGGGCCGAGATCGAAATTTTGAAATTTTGGGTTGCAAAATATAAAATATGTCACTCACTATTGACTACATAATGGTGAATCACTTAGAGAAAATTCCGGTTTGGTTTCTGACTGAAAGGAGTCAAAGTAATGAAGTAAGTAAGAGTCAATATTTGAAAACATTTAACGCCGATGTAATTAAATATAGATTCTGATGTCTTCGGATTTTTTTACTATCTCGTATGAGACTACAATTGGAGTAAATAACACATTATTTAGATTTATATTAGTAAGATTTTATTTTTTGGAACAATTGACACATTTGCACTATCGGAAATGTCCCATATTAAATAATTACATAAAATATTTGTAAAGCTAAGTTTGTGGCAATATACACAAATACTGGCCAATCGTGGAGTCGAATTCATGGGTTGCTACTACTTTTCCTACAATCGATTTGAACATACAATTGGAAGTGGAAACATAATCGACTGTGGATTTGAAATAAACATCTGATGGGCATGCAGCACGAGAGAGGAGTGAATTTCCATATTCCAAAATTTAAAATAAATATCGGGCAAAAATGTTTTGCTACATTTTATGTAAGTTTTAAAACATTTTTGGCTAATCTGATGCACGTGGTTCTACTTATCTAAAACGATCGATGGTAAAGTTGTGAATTATGCTTGTTGATTATGTTTGCACTGCTCATCATTGACACCAGCGTTCATCAGCTGAAGTAACTCCACAACCACCAATATATCTCTTTGGAAGAATTTAAGAAACTACAAGTCCTTGAATAAAAATAAAAATGTAAACGAACACATCAATTTGTTTCATTACAAATTAAAGTTTTCCTTTCAGTTTGATCAATCCTTGCCGATTTACAGCCATTTGAATGATTTGCCCTCTTAGAGCGAAACTTGAACTTGACAGCATAACGGTGACATTCTGTACTCAGGACCACCTGGTCCATTGCCCTTCGAGCTCTCGAGTTACAAGGATCAAAGGACCGAGCTCGCTCCTTCCACAAAGGTCCTTACACTTACACCCCTCTTTGATAAGGATCGCCTCCCGTATTGAGGCACAGCCTTCTTTAATGCATCCCTCCGCCTTTTCTTGCAACTAATTAAAGCTTTTAAGAAGGATTTGTACGTTATGGTGTCTCCGGGAATTTTTCGGTTCACTTAATCATTTCACTATTGTAGTGTTCCTTTTTTACGAGGTCCTTTTTGGTAGTGCTGATTTTTATCTGGTTGAAAAGTCTGTAACTGGTTAGACGTGAGTAGTGAGATTGTATCAACCTTGAGCAATTTGTTTAAGAGTTACGTGACTATTACGTACGTCACTTAATATTGTTTTTTACCCTTTCTTACTCTGGTCGTAATACGTATTTTTTCATTTGGGCAAAATTATTTAGATTTGGAATCAGAGTTACAGTAACTTTACTTATATGGAAAACATTATAAATAAAACAAACTTATTGAAAACCAATCTATGCCTTACTATTTGCGTGTCTGTCTTATTTTTTCGTATATGTCTTCACCAATGCCATATTTCAAGGTTTTGATAGTAAACGGTACTGCCACTATTCAAGAACGAGCTTAATTAATGTAAGCACCACTAACTAATATTCCAATGACGAAGAGGCTTTTGGATCAAGTTCCGTAGAATAATTTACAAAAATTAGAAAAATCACTATGCAACTACATGAGGTATGATGATTAGTAAAGACTTTGCTCAACTTTGTATTAGTTATCTTCTTCACAGGTTTTGTTATTATATTGAGGTAGAGGAACACATCGAAATTGATTTATCAATCTTTCTCAACCTATCTTTATCTTCACATAGGCTAAATTAAAATTGAATTTTTGTAAACCATTGGTTCAATTGTGTTTCTTGACATGTCAATGTCAAAAAAGACGCAACCGTAAACAAATTTGAAACCTTTAAAACTAAGGAAGTAAATGTAATTGATATTTTACTAAGCCATCCATATTTCATGTAGTTTTTTGTGACGTTTGGCGTTTAGAATGGATGCAAATCGTATTTTCACTGCGAGACTTTGTCGTGATTCTTTTCATGGAACCAATGTTTAAGTATATCTATATAAAACATCTCACGAAATTAATGAGCAAGTTACAACTCCAAAAGTAGGGTGTATTGGACATTCCTGGACCAGGAGGAGCCAGGAGGAGCCCCCCCCCCCCAATTAGTATGCAAATTTTTTTTTAATTACCCTAATTAATATGCAAATTTTTAATTACCCTAATTAATATGCAAATTTTTTTAATTACCCTAATTAATATGCAAATTTTTTTTAATTACCCTAATTAATATGCAAATTTTTTTTTTCATTTCAGGAGGAGCCCCCCCCCCCCCCCCGGTACATCAATCAGGAGGAGCCCCCCCCCCCCCCCGACTGTCCAATGATTTTACCCCTGACAGCTGTTGTGATTTGTTGTCGAGGCAACAAACGTCGACGCAGATGTTCAAACAAAAGACCGGTGAGTCGAGACCGGTCCGGGATGCAGCTGCGCCCGACCCTTCCAGGAACCCATTATAGTCCGCCCGTATCGAATTACATTAGAGGAGGGGTGCTTTTACCCCTGACAGCTGTCGTGATTTATTGCCGAGGCGACAAACGTCGACGCAGCAGATGTTCGCACAAAAGACCGGTGAGTCGAGACCGGTCTGGGAAGCAGCTGCGACCGACCCTTCCAGGAACCCATTATAGTCCGCCCGTATCGAATTCAATTAGAGGAGGGTTGCTTTTACCCCTGACAGCGGTTGAGATTTATTGCCCCGGCCTTCTCCGAAATCCATTAGTGGGGAGAATCACCCCACATCGCCAGCCCTCCGTCAGTTCAGTTCGAGAGTTCAGTGCGTGTAGACGTGTTAGTCCGATCCTGCTCCGTTCTACGCGATTTTTGTTAGTTGCTGATTTCATTTGCGATATTCGTCCAGCATCGTTGAACTATTTAAAACGGTTGTGTTGTGCCGTATTGTTTGTGATTATCGAAACTTTATAATCCATATTCAAGATGAACGACTCACACCAATGCGTCATTTGCGGCTGCACGTTCCCGCGCAGACACAGTATGAAGCACTACGCAAAATTCCACGGTGGATTCGTCCCACCCCAACAAGGTACGTCATTGTGTGTTGCATTATTGTTTTAATCAGACTTAAATGTTAGTAATATAGGAAATATGTTATGCAGTATATAACCGGAGTGTGGTAAAAGTCTTCTTTTTATTTAACAGCTTTAGTTATTCTGTGCGAATATAGAGCTGTGTAAAAAAAAATTAAAATTACATGACTATATTTATACAATTTTAATAGCTTATGTTATTGTTCGACCCATCAAGTCAAGTCATCAGAGTACCCATATGACATACTTCCCTAACCTCGGGGGGGGGGGGAAGTGCCACAGACGAGACCTCGGGGGGGGGGCAAAAGTGTTGCAGACGAGACCTCGGGGGGGGGGGGGTAATGGATCTGGGCTACCATAGGTCGGATCTGAATTCTGATTGCAGATTCTTGCTCGTCTAGTCAAGACGAGTCATTTGAGTACCCACATCGACCACTTTGGGCAAACCTGATGATGACCTTGAACTTGAACTTGACCCTCTTTTTTTTTTTTTTTTTAATGCATTTTCGGAATACCCTCTTCAAGCCGAGTCATTTGAGTACCCACATCGACCACTTTGGGCTAACCTGATGATGACCTTTAACTTGAACTTGACCCTCTTTTTTTTTTTTTTTTTTTTTTTAATGCATTTTCGGAATCCCCTCTTCAAGCCGAGTATTTTGAGTACCCACATGACGTACTTTTGATAATTAATACAAGAGTTGAGCAGGGTAACGCTACAACCAACAGAGCTAGCCCATCAGCGCCTGCGGACAAGTTAACTACCAGTGAATGCTTTGGGTTGGAGCACTTGAAGGGGGGTGTATCGATACACCCCCCATCAAGTACACTAAACTAAGACAGGTGTTAAACATTTCTCAATCTAATCGTTTTGTACGTTTACAGATGGAGAAGCAGCATGTCGGCTTTGTCGAGCCACATTCGCAGACCAGGGGGCCTTAGAGCGGCACATGGGAGCGAATCACCTCGTCGTTCCACCCCGGGAGGCGATTGATGCTCCGCAGACGACTGCCGGTGTCAATCAACACTCCGTTGAAGGTGAGAATCCACATTAAAATAACTTTTTTCCCCTAGTGACTATTTACCTTCTTTTTTTTAACTATTTAACTAGGTTCCTGAAGAAGAAGAATGAGACCGTGCCAACTGATGTACTATTGATTTAATTACTAGGGGGAGATTTTCGCTCCCCCTAACACAAAAGGCTTCTTTAGGGTTGGCGTAGCTCATTATTGCAGCTACATCCTTTGCTTTGAACCCAGGATCATCAATGTAGACAAACAGTACAGAAGATTACTTCTTCCCTGTTTAATGATTGCTATTTTGATTTAACAAACTTAACTTTGAAATGTGATTCTCGAGAGAGAGGGGAATTTGTATCTTCATTTATCCTAATTTGTTTTTATTTTTATTTTCAGATGAAGGTCCGGGTCCTGGCCACCACACCTGCCATGAATGCGGTCGCCGTTTCCGTCGTGAAAGAAACCTGCGTAGACATGTAGAATCGACCCACAGCAGAATCCGCAGGTTCTTTTGCGTCACATGCGGTGCCGAGTTTAAGAGGGAAGACAACCTTCGTCGCCACACCAAACAATTTCACGGTGATGGCCAAGAACGGAGATTCCCTTGCGCATACTGCGGTCAGGAGTTCAACAAGCTGTTCAACAAGGACCATCATGAGCGGATCTCTTGCCCGATCATGAAGGACCTGATCCGGAACCGAGCAGCCATGGAACAGGATGAACCCCAGCCAGGTCCGAGCACGGAGCCACAACCCGGTACGAGCGCACACCAACAACCCGATGATGTTGAGATGACTGGAGCAGGACAGTCAAGCCCCGTGTTCTCACTCATTCAACGGGGTTTCCGCAACCGCCTCCTAACCTACCGTTTGCAGCGACCGATGGAGAATCTCGTCACAATCGGAGAAGTGATGGCGTTGTTGATTGTGAGCCTTACGGAGTTGCTTGAGATCACCTTGGCGAAACACCGCAGCATAAAGGTCAACTTGAAGCTGGAGTGTGAGTTCAAAAATGTGCACAACAACACCTGCCTGCGCAACTTCAAGACGAAGATGACTCCGCTGACGGTGACCTCGGACCTGAACCAGTACATCACAACAGCTTTTGCGAAGCTTATCAGAGAGAAGGCTGAGTGTGATCATATCGGCTCCGGGTGGACATACCTTCGCGTTCGTGATTTGGAGGTCGGCATCAACGAATACACTCCTCTAGGTGAAGATGGTCGAGCTTGGCTCCCACTGCCTACGTCTCTGGAGAACACCAAAGCAGTCGTCAACGTATCGAACACCGATGAGCGGTGTTTTATGTATGCTGTCCTGGGCAAGTTTGTTCAAGATCACCCCGAAAGACCAGCATCGTACACCGATGACATCATCGCCCGATACGATTGGACCGGCCTTCAATTCCCCGTTGCTCTGAAGAGTATCAAGACGTTTGAGCGGACAAACAACATCAGCATCAACGTCTATGGTATTGATCACACGCGCGTGGGTCAGAAACCTAACGGACAACCAAAGTATCAGGACACCGTCTTTCCCTTGAAGATTTGTAGGCAGGAGCGCGAAGACCATTGCGACCTTTTGTACGTGACAACGGACGGTGATAGTCACTACGCCTACGTCAAAGACCTTGGCCGACTGATCCGTCCCCAACTCACAGCACATATGGGCAGCATATTCATCTGTAAACGGTGCTTCGCGCACTTTGACAACCGTCCGAACAAGCTCGGTCTGACGGGTGTTCAGCGTCTGGAGGAGCACAGGCGATACTGCTCCGCTTCAGCCCCTATTCGCATGGACACGCCGAGAAAGACTGAAATCAAATTCAGCCATCCAGAGTTCACCCGACGCGAGCGTTTCACCATCTACGCGGACTTTGAGTGTGCTCTACTGCCGACCGCGGAGATGGATGAACAAGTCGACGAGCCGCACGGAGGAGTAGCCACCCACATCCACATCCCATATGCCTTTGCGTACCAGATCATCGACTCGTACGGACTTGAGGAGTTTGAGCCTCGAGTCTACTTCGGGGATGATGCGTCAAAGACATTTATGGAGATGTTGAAAACTGATGTTGAGCGATTGTGGAACTTCCTGTACGAAGCAAGAAATCTGCGCCCTGTCCTGACCCCAGCGGAAACGATGCAGTACAACTCGACAGCGAATTGCTACCTCTGTGGATCGCCATTTTCAAGAGAAGACCCAAAGGTTCGTGATCACAACCACGCGCCGCCCTACGAGTTCCGCGGCGCTGCGCACAGATCATGTAACCTACGCTACAGGGAGCAGCGAGTAGTCAACTGCTACTTCCACAACCTCTCCAACTACGACGCTCACTTCATAGTGCGGGAGTTGGCGGTCGACCCTGGTGATGTTGAGGTGTTGGCTCACACGGAAGAGCGGTACATCGCTTTCACGAAGCGGTTCCTGTTCGACCGAGCAGCGGCACCGGTTGGGATGCCAGGGCGTGGAAAAAGACAGCCAGGATTCAGAGTCAGGTTCCTCGACACCTACAGGTTCCTGGCTTTGAGCCTCGCCAGCCTCGCAGCCGCACTTCCACCAGCTCAACTCTTGGAGACGAGGAAGAGATTCCCCGAAGACCACCTCTTCGATCTAGTCCGTAGGAAAGGCGTGTTCCCGTACAACTTTGTAACGTCGAACGCCGTTTTGGAAGATACTACGGAACTGCCTCTGCAGCGAGATTTCCACAACGACCTGACCCTGGAGGACATCACGGATGCAGACTACGAGCATGCTCGCAACGTGTGGGAAACCTTCGGTTGTAGGAACCTCAAGGACTACGCCGAGAAGTACCTGCGCTGTGACATTGCGCTGTTGACTGACGTCTTTGAACGCTTCAGGGACACGTCGATGGCTGAATACGAACTAGACCCTGCGCACTACTACACCCTACCGTCATACGCCTGGGATGTTATGTTAAGGACCTGTGGAGTGGAGCTTGATACGATACAGGACTTTGACATGTACCTCTTCTTCGAGCAAGGCATCAGAGGAGGTATTTCCCAGGCTATCACCAGACACGCCAAGGCCAACCATGATGGATGTCGCCCTGAAGATCGTCGACCTGAAGAGCCAACGCATCACCTGCTATACTTGGACGCCAACAACCTTTACGGTTGGGCCATGTCCCAGTGTCTTCCACAGGGACACTTCCAATGGCTCAGCCGCGAGGAGATCGCGTCCCTGGACATTGCAGCGTTGGACCCCGAAGGACCCACGGGCTACGTCTTGGAAGTTGACCTTCGCTACCCCGCCCACCTGCACGACCTTCACAAAGATCTCCCTTACTGCTGCGAGACCAAACGTCCGCCAGGAGGGAAATTCAAGAAGCTCGTTACGACTCTGGATGACAAGAAGAACTACATCTGTCATTACAGAATCTTGCAACAGGCACTGGAAAACGGGCTGGAGCTTGCGAACGTGCATCGCGTCATCTCGTTCCGACAGTCTCGGTGGTTAGAGAGCTACATCCTAATGAACACCGAACTGAGGAAGAAGGCCAAGACCAAGTTTGAACAAGACTTTTTCAAGCTTATGAACAACGCGGTCTTCGGCAAGACGATCGAGAATGTTCGCAAGCGAATGAACTCTAAGCTGGTGTGTACGCCGGAGATGTTCAGGAAGTATGTGGCCAAGTCAAACTTCCTGGACCGAACCTACTTCAACGATGATGTCGCCATTGTCCACATGTCGAAAGTCAATATCGTCCTGGACAAACCGCTGTACGTCGGAATGTGTGTCCTCGATCTGAGCAAGTGGCTCATGTACGACTTCCTTCGGAAGATGAAGAACCGCTACGGTGATCGTCTGAAGGTTGACTACATGGACACTGACAGCTTCGTGTTCGACGTCCAGACTGAAGATGTTTATAAGGACATGTTGGAGCATCTGGATGATTTCGACACCAGTGCGTACCCCAGAAACCATCCCTGCTACAGCCCCGTCAACGCAAAAGTCATCGGAAAGTTCAAGGATGAAGCAAACGGACTTCCTCTGCTCGAGTACCTCGGTCTTCGCTCGAAACTTTATTTCATGGACATTGTCGAGTTCGAGGAGAGGACCGAAGATGACGAGTTGCAGGTCATGACAGTGAAGCGCGCCAAGGGAGTCGCCAGAGGAGTGGTGAAACACAATTTAACCTCTGACGACTATCGGGAATGCCTCTTCAACGGCGTGTTGAAGAGAACCATCAACACCAGGTTCCAGTCCCGAAACCACCGCGTCTTCACAGTCCAAGTCGACAAGCTATCCTTGAGCTGTAACGATGATAAACGTTACATCCTTCCGGACGGAGTCAACACACTTCCGTGGGGACACATTGACGTTCCACATCAGCCCGAAGATATCCCTCAAGACGAAGAAGAGGCGGAGGATGAGGAGCGTTGAGTGGTTGTGTCATATTGCCAAAGACCCTGACTTGACTTGTAAATTATTTTGAAAAATCTAGTCATTAGTTTGTATCGAGTCTCGTAAAACTTAGAAATGTGCTCCTTTTTTTTCTAGTCATTAGTTTGTGTCGAGTCTCATTTTTGCTAGTCAATCTCAAATGTTCAGGAGCACATACTCGATGTAAAATATATATAAGGTGTGTAAATAAATAGCCAAATTGTTTGTATATACATTCGTATTTTTTTTTCTCCCCTCACATAGTCTTAAGATACAAAAGTAAACTACCAATTCAAATGTATGACTACTTGCTAAAAGTGTAATTGATAAAGGAGGTGAGGATATGAATGTTACTTTAGAATCCTTGTATGATAGGTATGTCCAAAATTGGGACAGCCCTAGTGTTTTCACAAACACGCATTAGTAGGACTTTCCTACCTGGGTTAGAGTAATTGAAGGGGGGTGTATCGATACACCCCCCTTTGCAGTATATGTTCAAAGCATTACATTCCTCATTTTTCTCAAAATTTGCATTCAATATGTGTCTGACTAATTGCTAAAAGTAAATACTAAAGGATGCGAGGATGGGAAATAATAAGAATATTTATTTTTTTTTTATTCTGAGTACACAACTAGTTTATTGAGAAAAAAATGCAAAATTCAATTGGTATACATTTGTGCAAAGAGTCTTCTGATCAGTGCATCATTGTGGCCAGTAGAAGAGTGTTCAAAGAGCTGCACAAAGTCCGTCATCTTCATGCCGTAGTGGGTGCGGCAGTACAGGAACACAAGGCAGTATTGACCGCAGACCAGAGTGTTGTCACTTTGAATGCGATGCTCGTTGTACAGGTAGCGACGAGCGTTGCGTCTCAGGAATCCTTGGTAGAATTGAAGATGTGGCGGTTGACCGTAGCTGTCAAAGAATTCAATTATTCCTCCTCCTTTGTTAAGGTAGAAAGCGACCCAGTGAGTGCCGTCTTCATTGTGTGGATCAGTGTTCACAATCATAGCAGTAGATGGTGAAATATAATGGGGCAATTGATCCGCAGCGTAGACACCAACATTCTGTACGGGCAGTTTAGCCATACACTTTTGTATCTCTAAGGTATTCATTCTACTGTGTCGACGCCACAGTCAGTAGTACTAGTAGCAAAACAAAAGCAGGAACTGGTATCACTCTCACCATCGTCAGCGTTATCATCAGCGTCATCGATATTTGTACTTAGATGTAGCCAACCGCGCAATGTGATACAATTGGTTAGAGCGCATCGTGTGTGAGCTGTTCTGTGGTGGCGACATCGCACTGCGTTTGTTGATAGTAGACAGTTGATTGACGATAGTGATCCGCAGCCAATATCGTTGATATCGATGACATTAGTAGTACAGTGATCCGTGATGAAATTGTATCGTACAAACTCTTTTTTCTCAGCACCTTTGACATAGACAATCGGTCGTTTGGCGATACATGCACGTAACTTTTCCTCTAGCACATGATACCAGATATCACCTTGGTCCCATTCCAATCCGTGACAGTGTTTTGTGAGCCAATAGCTTTCACGCAGTTTCTCTTGTGATAGGAAATCTCGGCTGAATGGTGATTTGGCGATATGATGCATTAGCAGTGTTCCACTGGCCAATTCCAAGACGCACACTTCCTTCAGAATGTAGTCATTTGAGTTGTCCTTGAAACATTGAAAATCCACAATAATCGGAGATGCTAAATTTGTACGCTGTGCTCTGCATGAACGATCCATCTTGTGCGAGTGTTGGTTGATGACTGAGGAGGACGATGACGCCGCCGCCGACGATCTAACCGCCAAAGTCCGCAGACACGTTGCGATGACGATCGATTTCTATGACGTTGTCAAACTCTGCGTAAACCAGACAGTTGACAGTCTCTGTGAGCCCAGTGTCGAAAGCAATCTCCATACGCACACTGCCGTTGCGCACTAGGTTCCAATGAGTTGTGTCGCTTGCTGACATATCAGGTGTTAGATCGAATGCCATCAGACAGTATCCATCGTCGTAATCGTCTCTATTTATGAGATTACCAGCATCGCTAAAGTGTATGCCGGAGCCTGAAAACAGACTGTGATACGCCATCACATATTTTCCCTTGCCGGTTTCGTAGTGTGGTTGTAGCGGTTTGGACGGCACTTGTTCACCGTCCACGTACAGCGAGAAGTAGTTGGTTTTGAAATTTTGAAAGTTAAATGGATTCTTTTTTAAATCGCCATTATAAGCGGCGTTCGTGACCAGTCCGACAATAATTCTTTTCGGCACTTGACCTAGAAAGACATTGTCCAAAGTTTTGCTCCTCACTCCAAACGGCAGTGTGAATGTTTTCAATTCCACTCTGGTGATTGGGTATTTAGCTGTGCCGGTCTGAAGCGTCTTGCTGTGCGCCAACAGTACCGTGGGGCTAACTTTACACCTTCGTATCCAGAGATTCGCATCAACAATGTGCACCTTGTAGTCACCATCATCCGCCATAATGGAGAAGGAATCTTTTGACCGGATCAGTTTAAAACGCAGTTCCACACCGTTCAACAGGAACTTGTTCTGATTACACATGTCCACATGTAGGCGACCGAGCATATCGATTTCACGACTTTTATTTGTCATTTTTCGTCTCGCCTTTAGTCCATCGTTATCGTCCAGAGTATTGTCCATATAGCCGGCGTCGTCCGCGTTCCACAGTCCACATGTTAAATGTGATTTCCTAGCATCATAGCCGTAATTCATCAATGTTTCGATATACGCTCGATATGCATAAGTGTTGTTTTGTGGTGTGACCAGTTTCTGATTCATACTCATATCAACTTGACTGAATAACGTGTGCAGCCAATTGTTGACTGGGCCAATTTTATTCGATTCTTCGACATCTGCGATTGCCGCTCCTGTCGACTTGACAATAGACGCTGTAACTTCCAACATTGTTTGCGAAAGATCGGTGTATTCTTCGCCGTTGCCGGGCACAACAAACTCGATGGGCGAATCATCAGTCAGTGTGGAGATTGGTTTGTACTGAATCCATTTGCCGCTCTCGATACTGGTCTGCGTCGGTGGTAGGGAGAATAAGTCCAATTCCGTCTTGACGCATTCACACGACTTTTGATGTAGAAACGACATTGCTAGCGTGTGTGTGTGTTAATTGAATATATCGCGTATAGACGTTCTCCTCACTGCTTTCCTCGTCTTCCTCGTCTTCTTTCTAACTGTCCTTCTCTTCTTGCCCTTCTTGGATGACGACGACGACGACGACCTTCCTCGAAGGAGTTTCGCCAAAGACTGAGGTGTGACACGACGGCCGCCGAACATGGCGCGCTTCGCGTATCTCTTACGCGAGAGTATCGCGTTAGTCTTTCGCGCAGGAGTAGCGCGCCGGTGTTTCGCGGTATTCTTTCGCGTTACGCGACGGTGTTTCGCGCGAGAGCCGCCGCCGCCACCGCCACTTAGTACACGTTGAAGTTTGCCGTCCGCCCTGCGCTTTAGCGAGTCTGTAAACTGGCTGAAATGATCTCTAGCGGCTTCTTTGGGGTCCCGCTGGTGCATGGCCATGTCGCCCAAGAATCCAACACCGGATTTCAACGCCTCTTTGGCCACAGCAGAGGCTCCCGACTTGAGTAGCGGTGTGATGGTGCGGAACATACCGCCTAGGAAACTTCCAATTCCATGTCCGCGCTGGTAGGGTGCACCGCGAAATACCCTTTCGATACTGCCTCCGGTCTGCTGCAATTGTTGGCGGCGATAGTACGCCAAGTAGGGATCGTTTGTATTCATCATTGCTGAGCTCCTCTTTTGAAATGAAGCTTCACGTACGACGTCCCAAAGAGGAATGACGCTTTTTTACTAGCGTGATCCCTTAGGTCAATATCGATCGTTTCAAATGTTCCTTTCATAACTGGCGCATAATGAGGACTGATGAAATGCACAGTCTTATGCGCGCCGTGTGTGTAGTTCTCTCTGTCAATGTTGACAATTTTCAAAAGCGGCGCTGTAGTGTCACCAATCAGCTGCGGTTCAATCAGATCACAATACACGTACAAGTGGGTCGGCAGTCCCATAGTCAGATTAGGCGGCCATATCGCTGTGAGGTCATTTGACAAAACGTTCTCGTACGGATCGAAACCCAACTGGAGAGATAGCGCTTCGGTGAAATGTACTTTGCTTATACCGTCCACCATTGTCGTGATCTTGACTCTGTCCTGCTCTTTGTCATACTCAAAGTACAAGTACTGGGTGACATCCTTCGCTTTATTGATCATTTTCAATAAATCGGTTATGTTCTTGTAATAGCCGGGATTCATCTTTAGCATAATGTGCTCGACACTGAGTGTGACGGGAATACTTGGCAGAACGAGTTTATAGTCGAGCCAAATACACGATTCCTCGTCCACAGTCATAAAGGAACATGGATAATGCGCTTCGACCAAAGCCATCTCCCACTCGCCATCGCCTTCTAATCGAATTTGTCTCGGCAGATGTGTAGTGTACTTGGACACTGTGTTTTTTGGAAAATAATCCTTTGAGCTGTTGCTGGGCAATGTCAAATAGAACTGGTTGCTATTAGGCATTTTGCAAATCTTGCGCTCTTACCCAAGAATTGAACTCGTCTCCGTAACCTTCCCACTTGACGAAATAACGCTTACTGCGACCGCGACCCTTAGCGTCTAGTATTTCAGCAATCTTGAACAGATGGTCGTTGTATATTGTCACTTTTTGTAATTCGTATTCGTAAAACTGACCAGTCACTTGTTCACCTTTGAGATCCGACAAAGTGTACATTGGTAGAGGCATCAATGTGTTTACACGACGCACCACAAACACTTCTTTACTCCAATTAGTCTCGTAACCTTTTGCGAATGTGCCCTTCTCCTTAGATATGCGCACTGTGGTGCCAACTTTCAGTTTTGCCTTAACACGACGCGGTATCTTACCGAACATGCGACGCCATACCTGATGCAATATTCGCTTGTTGTCGACAGTCACATCGACTGGTCGTATTCTATTGCCTAGACTCCTGTGAGCGCTGTTGTTGTATGCACTAACCAGTTTGTCCAACACATCTACATAACGATATGTGTTTTTGTAAGTCAAATATCGCCACATGCGTGTTTTCAAAGTGCGATTCACGCGTTCCACTACGGCCGCTTTAACATCTGGGTTTTGTGTAGTGACATAGATGATTCCGTATTGTTTGAATAATTTTTTCGTCTTGGCACCGGTGAATTCAGTACCTTTGTCGGTTTGTAAACAGCGAGGTGTGTCGGTCGCTTCGGCAAATATCTCCTCGAAAGCGTTGGCCACTTCAGCCCCTTCTTTCCGCCTCAACGTTCGCACATACAGGTGTTTGCTAAACACGTCTATTACAGTCAGCAGGTAGTTGACGCCGTCGTTGTGTTTACTAAGACCACGCATATCGTTCAAGTCCGCTTGCCACAATTCAAATGGACCATACACTATGTAAGGATTGCGCGGGAAACGCTTGCGTGCCGGTTTGTGCAATGTGTAAGTGTCCTGTGTTTGTAACCATTCAATCACTTTGCGTTTTGAAACTGGTTTTGCAGCTCGCGTTAAAGGAGCTACACCGCCATACGACGAAGGTTCGATGGGATTGTAATACAAACGCTCCATAATACTGAAAACCTATCCTGTGTACGTTTCCCACTTGTCCAAATTTGACAACGGCTTGTTTCTATTTGAAAAATCAAACTGCTCTGTCGCTCGCGCCGGTGTAGATGTTACACGTTTTCCTCTTGCCGATCGAAGCCGATTTATTAGCGGTGTTCTCAGTATTGATTCAGTTGATGTGTCCAATTCATCGTCTGATCCTTCTCCTCCTGTGAATGATGATCGATATTCGGCATTTATTTCCTTAAGCGCTCTTAGATTATTCATATAGTCCTTTGGCACGTTCATCGCTTTCAATGCGTTGAGCACTTCCCGCCATCCTGGCGGTGTGTAATCACGCATACGCACCTTTACTATGCAATTTAAGATATCCACTAGATTTGAGTCTGGGATTTTTACACCGTTGATGTACACTGAATAGCCACTGTCCCAACTGATTAAGCTGCCATCACGTTTCATGAAACGTAAAAGATTGCGGGCATCAGATCTGTAAGTTTTGGAAAACGTTTCCACAATCTCTTCCACTGGACCACCTTCCGCAGCGGGGTGCGATCGTCGACTATGCTCATTCCCACCCGACTCCACGATTGGTATGCTAATCGGTTGACGTCTATTCTCTGCAATATGCAAGAAGCGATGTAACGCTTGTTTGTACAATTTCCACTTTTCACTATCGTCCATGCGTTTGTTATTCAATATTTGTTGCATCTCCGCGTCGAGGCTGTTTTCACTGGATAGATTAGTCGGTCTGTTATCCGTAGCATTTGATTGCAGTCGATCAATCAACTCTTGTGGCACAACTACCATCTTCTTTGCATGTTCTATTTTTTTTTTTCACTAATGACTGGCTACTTTTCTAAAGTGTAACTTCACGCACGACGTTCCAAAGTGGAATGGCAAATGATTACCAATGTTATCTCTTAAGTCAATTTCCACACTGTCAAAAGATCTATTCATAACAGGCACATAGTGCGGATCGATGAATGATGTTGATTTATGCAAACCGTATACATAAGTAGACGTGGATATATTGACAATTTTCAATAACGGTGCGACTGTATCGCCGACCATCTGCGGCTCGACTAAATCACAATACACGTACATGTGTGACGGTAAGCCAAGACGAATGTTGGGCGAACGGATGCTTTTGTTAACTGCATCACCTTCCAGCGTCAATTCATTCGGATCGAACCCCAATTGAAGCGCTAACGTTGGACTTAATGTAATTTTTACAACATCAGTTCCCATCGATACTTCAATGAATTTGTTGTATGAGTTTTCAACGGTGAACTTTACACCAAAAGTAATCGCTAGTTCTTGCGAATTGATATGATCACACAATTCTTGAATATTTGCGTAATCACCAGTCATCAATTTAATTCTGTGGTTTTGTTTTGGAGTAGCCGACACTACTGGCGTTACATCGGCAGTGCTGTCCATAACCCGCGCCAACGCTTCTATGTTCACTTTTGCTTCCTCTTGCGGTTGTATGCAAATGTCAATTGTTTCGTCATTACCGACTGATAGAAATGTCATTGGATAGTGCGCTTCCACAAGTGCAATTTCCCAGTCGCCAGCGTCCAGTTGAATAGCTCTCGGCAAATGTGTTATGTAATTTGCAACTGTATTTTTCGGATAATACTGCATCGAACTGTTGCTGGGCAGCGTCAAATAGAACTGATTGTTGATGCCAGTCATTTTTATCTACTCAATGCTGCTTGTAGTACTGCGCTCAAAAGTAATGGTATAAAGATTCCACCGCCTTTTTGTATGATATACTTTCGTTTCTTTGACCAGCCTTCGCCGCGTTTCACCAATCGACGTAGCGTCGCCTTGTGTTTGCTTAACTGACTTTTACTCTTCTTCGCCAGAGGAACGTTACCGCGCAACACGTTGTATGCGCACTCACACACTGAGCGAATGCGGCTCTTGTCACACACCTTTAACAGTGCCTTTCGCTCCTTGGGTGTTGCGTGTATGAAAGCCGTAAGCAGAGCTGCGTCCTTCCGCAAGCACGACATGATTACTACTGATGGCGAAATTACCTTTTCTTCGGCAAGTACACATAGTTGGTAGAATCTTCTGGAAATATGCAACTTCGTATTCGCATATTCTCGTCTGTTGATTGTTTCAAGTCTATCAGTAGGTATCCGTGTGGATTCCTCGTAGCGTCAGCGTACGCCTCCTCGATGAATTTCGGGCTGTCTGGATATATTTGTCTGGCCAAGTACCTAATCTGAACTCTATCTCTAGGATTCTTAAAACACACAATGTAATGCGCATTCAATGAGATGTCCCTCTGCCCGCGTCCTTGATGAAACAAATTTTGTGTAATGAAAAACACACTAATGTTGCGATGATGGCAACCTTTTGTGAAAAGATCCACCACACGGTTGTCGGCCTCACGCATCATATCGTCTATAATCACAAGTATCGGCTCGTTACCAGAAAAATCCTCCAAGTTTGGTAGACCTTCTATGTGGTTAATGGTGACATTTTTCGGGTCACCACCACCACCACCACCACCACTACCATAATGCCAGTTTATACTGGTAAATGGTGTGTCACACATTTCTGTAATGTGCTTTATAAACTTTGACACAAACTGTGACTTGCCACAACCCGAAGGTCCCGCCACAATGGCTGAGAACGGATGTTTCCACATCAAGCCCATGATTACTACTGAGCTAAACACCTCACAGTTACCATACTCACACTCTTAAACTTACTACTAAAGGACATTTTTGGGGTTAAGTGAAATAAATAACACAGTGGTTATGTTCTGAACGTGACTATAAGTATTGACTACGAAAACTAATTTACAAAGGTATTAACGTAATCTTCAAGTCTTGCTTTACATAAACTCCAACGGTGTGAATCTGCTATTGGAACCCCTCGGGCTGCGCTTCACCAAGCGAAGGCGTTCTCCAAATCCGCCGTTGTAGCGCTCGATGTCGGCGTTGCTCAGGGCCTCGTTGAAGCGCCTAGGCAGGTAGACTCGCAGAAAGAAGTCGTCCCCGACCTGCCCCTCCAGGATCACGACGATCGTCTCGCCAAAGGGTGTGGTGGCTCGCTCCATCGCAGTGATGAGATAGCCGCATTCCTCTCGGAGATCGGCTATCCTGGTGTAGAGCGGAGAGTCGGACTTGCAGTTGTTGAGGGTAGCTCTCAGGTCCGCGGTTGTTGCAGTGCCGTTCAAAATCGAAAACTCTGGCTTGAAAGTGCTGCTGCTGTTCGACATCTCTAGTAGTAGTTGGAGTAGGTCTATGTGAGGTGGCGGTCTGGTGGCGAATGATGCTCAATCGGGCGGGGCTCCGCCTTATAAACCCTCGCCGCCATTTTCTTCTAAGTGGGGGGTCCGAAGGGTCGGGCGCAGGTGTTCACACAAAAGACCGACGCGTCGAGACCGGTCTGGGATGCAGCTGCTCTAATTGAATGCTTGCGCCACTCGTTGTTTCTTCCTCACAGCTCGCTTCTTCGACGTTGGCTGCGAAACTGCACTGCGTTGTGTAACAGTTTGAGTTAAGCCTGTAATTTTCGGTACTCCTGTTGATTTATCGATCCACATGTTTTCCACTTTATCAACTACTTGTTTAACACTTTGGTGCATTTCACCATCTTTGTCCAAAAATAAACCGCACATGAACACCATATCTGTACCATCGTACATTTCCATTTTCAATAACATTTGTCCTTTGTTTCCCGGGTTTTGAACAGCAAAAGTATTCCCATCGTCCATCCATGACACTATGGGACAATCATCTGTTGGTTTCGGCACCCATCCTGGTTTCTTGGTTTCCACTTCGATGGGAGTTGCCCTCCTTCGTCTCTTGCAGGCAGTGGTCGGTTTTACAAATGACGTCTGAGGTGATGCCAATGTCTGGTCACTAGCATTATTGTTCATAACCTCAATCTCCTGAATAAACGATTTGATATAGTCGTCCGCAGAAGCGTAAGCGTCCATGTTAACGTCCTTACCGTGTGACTTCAACCGTACTACTGACTTGCGGTGCGTCTGCTCACCCTTGAAGTAAACTGTACGCACTCGCTGTCAGACAATATTTCTGTTTGGCGATCGCTTTTATTCACCCGCTGAAGTCAACTGTTACGTTACGGTGACGATCGATCTCGATGACGTTGTCCAGTTCGGCGTACACTATACAGTTGACGGTCTCGGGCAACGCTTTGGAGAATCCAATTTCGATACGTAGATTACCGTTGCGCAGGAGATTCCAGTGACTCGACTCAGCCGCGGACATGTCCGGTGTCAAGTCGAACGCCATAAGACAATTACCGTACGGATAGTCACCTCTCCTGATCTCATTACCTGCGTCGGAGAACTGGATTCCGGTGCCGGTGACCAATGTGTAATAAGAGAGTATATATGTCTCACTATTCAATGTGTAAACGGGCTGTAACGGTTTGGCCGGTACTTGTTCACCGTCCACGTACAATGCGAGATAATTCATATCGTAGTGTTGAAAGTTGTAAGGATTCTTCTTGAAATCTCCGTTGAACGCAAGATTACTGACCAGTCCAATTATCACACGTTTCGGTAACTGGCCGAGAAATGCACTGTCTAAAGCCTTACTCATTATGCCGGAGGGTAGTGTGAACGATTTCACTTCTACACGCGTGATCGGATACTTGGCCGTGCCGGTCTCGAGAGTTTTGCTGTGCGCCAACAATACGCTCGGATTGATCTTACATCGACGTACGAAAAGACTAATCTCTTTAATTGTCACCTTGTAGGTAGTTAGCGTTTTGGACATTATACAAAACGAGTTTCTGGATCTGTTAAGTTGCAATCGCATCTCGACACCGTTCAACATGAATTTGTTCTGATTGCACAGATCGATGTGCAATCGACCGACCATATCGCAAACATCGCTTTCTTTCGTGTGATCGCGACGCTTTTTCAATCCCTCGTTCAATTCGTCACAATCGTCCATTAGTCCGGCCGAATCTTCAAAAAACAGCTCGCTAGTCAGGTGCGAATTCTTCGCACTACATCCGTAGTTCAATAGGTTTTCCAAGTATGCACGGTAAGCGTACGTGTTAGTTTGTGGGGACACCAGTTTATGATTGAGATAAAGATCCACTTGACTGAATATCGAGTGGAGCCAATTGTTCACTGGGCCCACCTCTTTAGCAGGTTGCCCACCGTCCGCTTTAGTGTCGTCTTGTTTCACAATAGCGGCTTTCACGTGTAATAACGTTTGTGTCAGGTCCGTGTACTCGTCACCGTGACCGGGTATTACAAACTCTATTGGCGAATCGTCCGTCAGCGATGAGACCGGTTTGTATTGAACCCATTTACCGCTCTCGATACTGGTCTGCGTAGGCGGTAACGAAAACAAGTCCAGTTCAGTCTTCACACATTCACACGATTTCTGATGAATAAACGACATTGTTATCGAATTAATTGAAAATATCCCTTGTTCTCCTACGTCGTTTCGTTACAGTTCTACGACGTTTGTCTAACGATGTTATCCTTCTGTTGGTCCTTATCCTCTTTGTAATGGCTCTTCGTTTAAACTTTCCACCTACTTGCCCTCTTTATAGTTCTCCTTTGTCTTTGCATACGTCCGGTAGACGTCCGTCTTCGAAGAAGTCTATCGAGAGACTGTGGCGTGTCGCGACCCGCTTCTTATAACCACCACCGCTCAATACGCGCTCCAATTTCTCGTCCGCCTGGTGTTCTGTTTAATTAATTACTAGGGGGGAGATTTTCGCTCCCCCATACTTCAGGAATTGTTGAAGACTAGAACAAGAATGAGAGCAGGGGTGTTTGACAACTGGTGATTTATTGCTCGGAGTTCGACACGGGTGGTCTATAATTATGGGTTCCTAGAAGGGTCGGGTGCAGCTGCTTCCCAGACAGGTCTCGGGGAATTTCCGTTAAAAGCTTTCAGGGTGCTGGGTCCTTTGTCGACGTTTGCCCCCTCGGCAATAAGTCACATCCACTGTCAGGGGTAAAAGCAACCCTCCTCTAATGTAATTCGATACGGGCGGACTATAATGGGTTCCTGGAAGGGTCGGGCGCAGCTGCATCCCAGACCGGTCTCGACTCGCCGGGTTTTTTTGTTTGAACACCTGCGATCAACAGCCCACCACGCACGGCGCGGCCCTAGCAGCAAAGTTTAGTTTAGTCTTGAGTTTCGAAGCGTCAACAGCTACGAAGAGATCATGGCCAACATCGAGTGGGAATGTGACATCACAGACGTCGAGTTGGAGGATGTATGTGTTGCGGCGGAAACGTCGATGAATAGCAATAATAAGAAGAGGCCGTTTGACGATGAAGATGATTACTTTGAAGGTGATGAATTCTACAACCGAAAAGACGACGATGATTGCACCTTGAAGCATTTCCATAAGAAGAGGCTATGGCGCAATGACAAAAAGTTCAAGCACGTTCATGAGCCAAAAATGTATTCAACTACCCAAGATCTTGACGACGCTCTGTACTCCAAACAACGGGGAATCAACAGCATGTGGAACCATTGCCCGCTGGACGACTTGGAATGGGAATATTGGCAGCGGGACATGGACTACAAGATGAATTTCTACCCTATTGAAGAGGAGCACATCTACACCATTGAACATGAGCAGAAGTACATGATGCTTGTCGAAATGTGGTGGAATCGTCGAACGGATGAACTCCACCCAGATGAAATAACAAAGTTTTTCATAAATAAAAAATAAATGTTTCTCAACACCTTAGCCTCCACCTGATCCCACCATCATAATCGGCCTTTTTCAAGGCCACAAAAGCTTTTCATGTTAGGGATTAGAAGGAAATCTTAGAGGAGATTTTCTTCTAAGTGTTGGTGCGGGCCTCTAGACAAAAGTGTCACAGACGAGGCCTCGGGGGGGGGGGGGGGGGTAAAGTGTCACAGACGAGACCTCGGGGGGGGGGGCTCCTCCTGATTGATGTACCGGGGGGGGGGGCTCCTCCTGAAATGAAAAAAAAAAATTTGCATATTAATTAGGGTAATTAAAAAAAATTTGCATATTAATTAGGGTAATTAAAAAAATTTGCATATTAATTAGGGTAATTAAAAATTTGCATATTAATTAGGGTAATTAAAAAAAAAATTGCATACTAATTAGGGGGGGGGGGCTCCTCCTGGCTCCTCCTGGTCCAGGAATGTCCAATACACCCTACTTCCAAAGTTATATATTTGCAAGTAGAAATGCCACTTTCCAAAATTTAATACCCCCGTAGCAGCAAACCTGCGTACTCAGCGAATTTCCAATGCATATATATGTATCTTAATACCACATAAAGCCACATACCAAGTTTCATCATTATACATTCATAAATAAACTATTTATGACATTTTAATTATTCTCCATAAGAATAACATGGCGGCTGAGTATGCAGGTTTGCTGAAGCAAGGAACACAAAAAAGGGGTTTTATACAAATATCAATATAACTCATGTAGGTAAAGCCACATACCAAATTTCATTAATTTATTTTCATAATGAAGGGAGATAACACATTACTTATTCTCCTTAAGAATAACATGGGGCTGAGTACGCAGGTTTGCTGCTACGGGAGCCTTTGGTAAAAATTGTTTTTTGAGCAATTATCAATGGCCCACAACCAGATGAAGCCGTATACCAAGTTTCGTCAGTATACGTTCATAAATAAGCGATATATAAAATTGTTCTTTTCCTCCATAAGAATAACATTAGACAACGTACTGTGTTTAGCACTTTCAATATCTCGGTAACCAATTAACGTAGAGAAATTATCAAAATACCAAATTGTGTGTTTTTTAAGTTGAATCCAATGGAAAAAACTAAAATTTGACTATTTCCAAAATTATATGTAAAAAATTCGAAAAACCCATTTTTGGGGTACAAAACCTTTGGGGTACGCTTTGGATGGAGCGATCTGGCTGGTTTTCGAACTTAAAGTCATAAATGTTGTTTTACACGTTTATACCAAATTTCATCAAAATCGGATAATTTTTACGAGAGTTATCGTGCTCACGGACACACACACATATATATATATATATATATATATATATATATATATATATATATATATATACACAGTTTCGAACGAATGGTGTTTTTGGGGTCTGGGGACCTCAAAACGAAAAGTTATCATGGTCCCGGGCCTAGGTCTTACCATGCCGACTACGGTAATAGGTTCTTCCCTATAGGGTAAATTCGCTAAAATGGCGCATTCATATTTTTCTTTCATTACCATTTACGAAATAACAAGTAAAATACTGCGGAAGGTGTAGTGCAATTCAGAGGCGAAATATACAATCAGTATTTCTTTAGATATTGCTGACATTACGCAACACGAGTTGCATGGCCATCTCTACAGCAAAGTTTCCCATTGTAATCGCACCTAAGGATGTATACATTTGTTGAACCACTGAAACAGGAGATATCATATTGCAAGACTCCATATCACACAAGACCACGGTGCGTCACCTGATATTGCTGTTTGTAGTTCAACACTGAAGGTGTAATGTAGTGGTGTCGTGTCGGAGCAGGTTCTATTGTGTCGCATAGACACACAACTCCCACCAGCACCAGCCCGATTATCTTCATCTCTCATTAACAAGTAGTGGTGTCGTGTCGGAGCAGGTTCTATTGTGTCGCATAGACACACAACTCCCACCAGCACCAGCCCGATTATCTTCATCTCTCATTAACAAGTAGTGGTGTCGTGTCGGAGCAGGTTCTATTGTGTCGCATAGACACACAACTCCCACCAGCACCAGCCCGATTATCTTCATCTCTCATTAACAAGTTCCCATTCACCTATTGATTAATCGTTTCGTCATCCGGGGATTGTGGTAATGTCGTAAGATGAGATCTGTGGTATTACTAGGAATATTCTACAATGTCGCAAGATGAAATCTGTGTACTAAGAATGTTCTATATGATGTCGCACTATCGGGTCAGCAAATACTGGGTTCTCATTTTATAATGAGACACATTTTTGTGTTTAACTACTGCGTATCCAAACGGAGTAATCTATTAGAGATATAAAGTTGAAATTTGTATGTTTTAGACCTCACAATGTTTCTACCTTTTGGTTTCTCCTTTTTCATTTTTCAAGAGTCTCGTTTTCGAATATAAATTTGGAAAATGTTTTGCTTGTGTAGTATTTCATTCAATTAGGGTTCATGAAAATAGGAGCAACACTTTTGGAGTTTTTGCTAACCGAAGTCAAATCTGAATCATGCGCCAGAACATGTTTAGTTGTAAAAATGCATTTTAGCTGTAGTATGTAATTACAAAAAAATTGCTTACAGACAACAAATTAAATTTCATAATTTCAAAGATTTTAATGCCCTGAGAAACCCGAACAATTGAAAACGAGTTCGCACGCAGCACGCTGACGTGAGGGAAGTGAATTTCCACATAAAAAACTATAAAAACTCAAAATCAGTTAAAAACATACAATTATTCCAATTTTTATTCACATCTGAAAATATTGATTTTTTTGGCTGTTTTGATGCTCCTGGTTCTATTTACCTGCAATGCTGGGAATACAATATTGCGCATTAAAAGCTTAGGAGAAGGTCCAGTCAGGCTTTAAAGTAGGCGTGAGGTTGTTGGGGATGATAAAAGTACACCAACAAATGAATAACAGGCTTTTCTAAAGTAAAACCCCCATAAGACAACGTACTGTGTTTGGTCAATACACATTTTCTTTAATAACTAAGTAAATATATATATACTAGAATGACGAGAGAGGGCTTAAAAGTTTCGCCACACTAATTTCCACCGGTTGTCATTCGTTAATTTCACATCCGGGGCTTTTCTGACCCTTTTTGGGCCCGAAAACTCAAATTTCTAAATTTAAAATCCCCAAAAAGGGGGGTTAGAGTTTTCCGATTGTTTTGCCCAACGAACATGTCCAACTGATTACAAAAAGGTATGTCCCTACCAAATTTGAAGTAAATCGGACAAAAAATGCGACCGCTAGAGTGCATACACATATATATGTATGTATATATATATATATATATATATATATATATATATATATATATATAAAATTTTGAACGAACCCCCAAAACGTGTTCAGGGGGTCACGTTAAGAACTTCTATGGTGGTCCCGGGCTTAAGTCTCACCGTGCGGGTCATGCTAATAGTTCACTTTCCATAGGGAATTCACTAATGAGAGTATAAAGGTATAACTATCCTTGTGGGAGAATTTCACGGTTATATTAAAAAAAATAACAAATACGATCATGTTGAGTTAATTTATTTCGAGTTTCTTCGATTTTTACAAGGCGATGTTTTTATACCGTATTCTTGACACTGCAGTAACAACAATATATCAACATTATAACAATCACGTATCTCAGTCTTGTTCACAAATGTCAGCTTAGAGCCGGAGTGAGATCTTTAAGACTAATTTTTCTAGATGAAAATGTTAAATAGGATAACGGACGTCTTTAGTAGCAATGGGTAGTGGTAAACTAATGTTGTGTTACCACAACTTTTGCAACTCTTAAACTTAGTGTTCTCTATTATCCTGTTGACAATTGCATTATTATTTCCTAAAACAAAGATAAGAAAGAAAGAAAGAATTTATTTCTCAAATTACACACATTTCAAATTATAAATTATCATGTACATAAATTTACATGTACATAAATTTACATGTACATAAATTTACAAAATGTATATAACAATAAATGTCACGTTTTACTATAAGATACCAAGTTGACCTTTTTTTTGTGAAACAGAAAAAAATCAAATTCCTCCACGGCTTAGCCTGTTTGGAGGCTTTATTAAAACAATTAAAAAATGAAGGTTATTTTACCTCCGTCTTTAGCTTTAAGTTGATCCAAACTGGAAAACTTTTAAAGTGCACTATTAACGCGTACCGGCCGGTAGGTGAACGCCGACCATGTGTCTTATCAGCGTTGGAGGCCATTCAATATGAATCCGTTTATTAAAACAATTCATTATATATTTAGATGACAGCTATAACTAACTATTTCTAACTTTAGTCGTCACAAGAATAACAAATATAATAAACTAAGTGTTATATCAAACAAATGAATTAACAACTTATCTTAAAAAAAAGGAAAAAAGGCAATAAAGACAAACACAAATAACAAATTTTAGTACAATACATTACAATTAAGCTTTCTTTAATAGGAAATCCTTCAAAAACATTCCACATACATAATTCAATTAAATTACTCTACAAATAAAAAAAACAACGTTCATTAGTTGGTAAAAACCAACAAATGAACTATTTAAATATATTACACAGTCAGCATAAATGATTAGATAATAATATTAAATAACAAATCTTCAATATCCTGAACAGTAAAAATACCATACCCTTAGATTTCTAACAAAAACATTTACATTAGTTAAATCTTTTATATAGTTTGGTAGTTTATTGTAGATCCTAAGTGCTAAAAAACTGTAGCTTTTGGTAAAATATGTATTAGATTGTTTTGGTACAGGCACATTTCTACAATCCCGCAGTCTTTTCTTATAATCACCAATATCCCTACAACTTTACATACAAAACTTCAGCACCTTGTATTCATAGGAAGTATTAAAGGCACCTTAAAGGAAGTATTTTCAAGGAACGAAAAATTGGAAAAGATCTTTCAGAACGATTGCTTTTCGTTATTAGGCTTATTAAATGTTTTTGAATTGTAAATATGGTTTTAGCGAATTTCCCCTATAGGGAAGAAGCTATTACCGTAGGTCTCATGGTAAGACTTAAACCCAAGACCATGATAACTTTTTTTTTGAGGTCCCCAGATGCCAAAAACACTATTCGTTAAAATTTATTTATATATCTTTATATATGTATATATTTATCTGACATTTATGACTTTAAGTTCGAAAATCAGAAAAATCGGACCATGGGAAGGGGGGTTTATGGGTGTTTTAAATTTTCCAAATATCAGTTTTCGCATTTTTCACCCTAAAATGTTTAAAGCACTTAATTTAGTTTTGGACCATATTATAGAGCTTAAAAAAATACAGTATTTTGAATTATTAACCTAGGTTAAGTGATTGCGGAGAAAATCCAAAAAAACCTGCTCATAAAATCTCCCATGTTAATGTTATGGGAAAAATGTTGTTGGCTTTTCCTAAGTTAATTTTAATTTAAACTTCACATTTGCCTTTACCAATCACTTCAGCTCCACAAAACAATCATTTTGGTGTTTAAATTGTGATTCTACGTCCAACCGTTGCAGAGATATTCAAAGTGCTAAACACAGTACGTTGTCCAATGTTATTCTTATGGAGAATAAATAAAATTTGATATCTTGATTATTTATGAATGTATATTGATGTATGTGGCTTGGTATGTGGCTTCACGTAGTACTTTTATATTGATATTTGCACAAAAAATTGATTTTTTTTATTATCCCTGTAGCAGCAAACCTGCGTACTCAGCCCCCATGTTATTCTTATGGAGAATAAGTAAAATATAATGACTCCCTTAATTATGAACATAAATTAATAAAACTTGGCATGTGGCTTCACCTTGTTGAGTTATATTGATATTTGAATGAAAACCCATATTTTTCGTTCCTTTTGCAGCAAACCTGCTTACTCAGCCCCCATGGAGAATAATTCAAATGTTATATAGCGCTTTTTTATGATTGAATATTGATGAAACTTGGTATGTGGTTTCGCCTAGTTAAATTCTATTTATATTTGCATAAAACCAATTGTTTGTGTTCCTTGTTTCAGCAAACCTACATACTCATCACCAATGTTATTCTTATGGAGAATAATTAAAATGGTATATCTCGCTTATATGTGAATATATTTTTATGAAACTTGGTATGCGGCTTTGTGTGGTATTGAGACATATATTATACATTGGAAATTCGCTGAGTACGCAGGTTTGCTGCGACGGGGGTATTTAGATTTGTGACATAAGTACCCCCCAACACACAATACCATATTCTAACCTGCTATGAACTAATGAAAGGTACAATGATCTCAATAAATTGTCTCGACACATACCTCGAATAACATAAAACAATCTTACGGTGTTGCAACTACAACGATCCCAAGTTCCCAACAATTTCAAACATGTTCGGGGGACTGAGGTAAACATGTGTGATTTGATCAATCAGTTAATTAAATACTGTATAAGACTGACATCGCCAGTTCGAAGAAGCATGAGCCGAGCCTTGAAAGTAGATGTTTTGAAACCCCAAAAGCTACAGAATAAGTTATTTGTATCTTGTATTGTATACCAAACATGTACACACAATTGTAGCTTTAGGGGCCGAAAGTGAGGGGGAAGAAGTGTTTTAACAATAATTAATCATTTTAATAATGTAGATAATGGTTTATGTATGTGAAATCCGTAATATTATTGGCGCAAATAAAAATAAAATGGCGAAGTCCAAATGCTACACTTTCCTTAACGGAGAACAAATACCTACCTATATCCAGTGAACATGAAACTCTCTATCGTATTTCAGCGGCTTGTTCCGTAATGTTAGGAATTGGAATGACGCCAGTGGACTACTATGCTACAACGGCGTGGTAAAGCTGGCGAAATATTACCTCAGAAATCTAATGATGGTGTTTACAAGTTTCGCCTCGGACAGGACAATGGGCTTCTGAAATAACACTGGATGTCCCCGATGTACTTACTGCGCTTGTCTCCTTACGACGCCGACGCTTCCAGTAAACTGCCACTGGCGCCTGACATGTTGCTAGCATTTTTTTTATGATTGGTAAGAAAATTCAAGGTAGGTAGGTTTAATTTAGTGATAAATTTTGTTTAGATTTTTCATAACTTGGATGGTGTTGACTCATATTTATGATTTTATCAAATACCCCTTGATTAGTTAAAGTGATACTTGGAAACAATTGGAAATGTACCAGAAAGATATATATGTGTGTTTGTGTTTTTATTATGACTTTTGCTCAAAGCAAACCAAACATAAAATGTATACTTTTGTATCATTCCGAAATATTATAACCAAATCAAATCGTGTTTCTATTGTATTAACCTTTTTCTCATTAATGGTTGTAAACGGTCAGAAAATTGCCACTATATAAAATTATGAATAGTCATTAATTTTACTAGATTCTTTAATAATGGGTATAAAGTGCAAAACCCTACGGTCTACAGTTAATTTGAATTTTGTGACTTCTCAAGGTTGGTGCGGAGGAGTTTAAACTTATTACTTGATAGACTAAATTTTACTACTAACCATGCTGTAGGGACAATATTACTAGGTGTACGCTCATTCTTCCCGTAAGAGGATGAACGAAGACTGAATTTTTAAAGATATGTAGGCAGGTACTGGATTGGTAACACTCTTCTGTTATCCGTTTTAACTCCAGAACAGCAAGAAAAGATAATTAATAAGCCAAACATTTTACTAATGGAATGGTGGTAACACCATTCCCATGTCCGTTTTAACTCCACAACGGCAAGAACAGATAATTTAGGACTAATGTAAATAAAAAATACTACTGACTACTGGAGTGGTAACACCCTTCTCATATCCGTTTTAACACGACAGTACCTGGGAGACCAGCTTTGCTCGGGGGAGGGCCAGTCAGTCAGTTTAGATGACTTGGAGTAATATTTCATCACTTTCCCCTACTGATAATCAGATTTGTATAACTCATTTGCCTCTTTTCTACATTTTTAAGGTTCCTCCAGTTGTTATTTATAGCTCAATGTCCCTTTCATTTATTTTACTACTCTATATATATAATCTTCACTCAAATCTTTTAATCTCTGTTCTCAGGAAACCACATGTTAATAATCATAAAAAACATGAGTATTACTTTGACAATTCCCTGGTTGATTATGAACAGCTGATAAAATTCTGACAATGATTCTGGATTCTAGCATGTTTGAAGTTCTGCAAACAGACGGCCAGGGCTGAATTTAGGTCTGTACAGGCTCTGGTCTACACCCTAAATGCAAGTGCGGGCCCTTACCAGCCCGGCCAACTTTCCTGTTTGATTTATATAATATAACTTACGCTTATATCAGGCTCTACAGATGGCGTTGTGCAGTTACTTAAATTTCAAATTGCTAAAATCCGTATTGCTGCCTAGTGTATATTAACGTTGTCATGGCAAGATATTATTAAGTGATTTTCATTATCTAAATACATAAAACAAAGTCGGGATTGTATGTTAGTTATTTAGTTTCATCAAACAGCTGTTATAAGGATGATATCTAAACATACTTGAAAAGCATATAAACATATGTTTATTATAGAGATAATAAATCTATTTGAATAGCAACTCATTTTCAATACCGAAGCAAGCTCTATATAAACATAGGCAAGTGAGCGTAGCTAACGAGCTCATCTTGAAAAAGAACGAGAATCTTTGACATAAAACAAATTCAGTGACATTAGGATAGAATAATGTCTGTCTGGCCAGCTAGTAGTACTCAACCCGAATGCTGACCCGAACTCCCGAACGCTTACCCAAGGATCATCTTTCCTCCATAAATTTAACAAGGCAACTTTTAAAGCCAGCGAGGCGGAGCTCTAAGGTCGGGGTTAAAAGAAAATAACAACAATTTTTTGTGTAATTGAAAATTTTCTAAAATTACTAAAAAAGGTATAAATAATAACAAAGAAAATTTTCCTGTGCGGTGGAGGTCTATGGTTGAGTAGGGCGGCGTATCAAACGTGGGGACATCTTTCAGGAGATGCTGCTTTAACAAAATAAATCCAACGAATCATACGTTAAAATTAAAAGTTGGGAGTGATAGTAAAGGCAAAGCCCTGAGGGAAGAACAAAGAGGTATCCATAATATTTTGGTACCCAACAACGTAGTATATAGGTCTGGAGCAGTTTTGAGGAGCCGCTTTCGAAATCTTTGGATTTTTTATTTGGTGGTTTATATTAGGTTTCTAATAAAATATACCACCTGATTTTTTAGAAAAATTTGGGTTCAGAAATTACAGGGCTTAAGAGATCCCAAACTTCAGTTTTTTACCTTTCTTAGTACCATAAACTTTAAATATTTTTAGCAGGTTTCAACAGTTTTATCTCATTGCCATAAAAAGCTCTAAAAGATTAAAAATTAGTACTCCAATCCACACACGGTTAAATTAGTATTTCGTTAGTAGGCTATTCGGCTAATGATTGTGGAGAATATTTCAATTTCCATTCAGCAGTAAACTAAGTATATTGTCCGATGTTATTCTTATAAGAAATAAAAAACATATATCTCTTGTATACTTATTAATTTTATTAAAACTTGGTGTGTTAGCATTGACCAATAGAGAATATTCGTCCCAGGACAACCTTAAAACTGGTCTATAACAGTTTGGATGCTGACATTGGGTACAGCAAATGAAATTGTCATTACATATGAAGTTTTTTGGATGTCCATTATGACAAACTTCCCTTTCACCTTTGGTCCCTCCACTTGCAGCGGCTCGGGGCGGAAACTCAGGGGTTTTCGACGAGTTTTAAATATATAACCTGAGAGAAAAGTTGCCAATAATTATTAGACCTATTAATTTCCAGCTCCAAAATCAGGGGGTTAAACATACAGAAATATACTTGTTTTAAACCCATTTAATGTAAAAAAAGGTATTCAATGACTTATTTATATAACAGTATCTTATAAAATTCATACCTTAAATTTAAAAATGTTTACATCATTAATATATGTTAGTTTGAATTTAAATACACAAGCTACTGAAATCGCAGCACGAGAGATTTAAAAGCAAAATCCAACATCTACATTAATGACAATTTTTCAGGAGGGCAATCTGTCTACATCGTAATTAGTTGAACAATGTAGACGGTTGGGATTACGGAGTTTTGGACATCTTGATTGTTTATGAAAATCAATATTAACCACAGAAAATGCAAACAAATATAAACTGTAACCAGACTATTTTACTGACCGGTAGATTACAAAACTTTAATCCCCTGTCATTAGGTGACAGTGAGGCTTATTTGGTACATTACATGTAATAAAGATAGTTTGCACGTATGATAGTTTAGTAAGTCTGCCATCAAGTAATTTGTTCACAATGTAAAGAAACTACTATAGGTCTACAACACGCTTGATTATCAATCACAGTCAGTCGAGTTACAGAGTTATACTGTCCCAGTAATTCAAAAATTCCAAAACCTATTGTATTAATTTATCATAACTAGTCCAAACACTTAGCTTTTACATCGAAGTTTTCCAGTAAAAAATAAACTGATAATAAATCTGAATAGATACAAGCATTGTTTTAAACACGACAAAACACTATTAATTTACATAACACTCACATTTTAAACTATTTCGAAATAAAAAAAATTGATGGAACAAAACATAACCAAATCCATAGTTTTGGTTATGTTTACATTTGAGTAATTTATAAACAAATATACAGTGTTTCCACTCTACGGTAAAAAAATGCCACGCACTGATACAAAAAATCCCACTTTATCCCAGACTTTCCCTTATAGTATCCCTCGTCATATCCCACACTTTCCCACTGATTTGTTAAACATTGCAACACAATTAATTTTAAATATTGAATATTTAAATATTATTATATTATATTATTGAATAATGTATTAGTACAATATTTATACCGTTAGATAGAGCTTATTTAGATCTACTAATTACCTGTAGGTATTTTACATTTTAGTACCTCAAAGGATTTTGAGCAATGCGACATAGGTTAAATGATACGGTGAATTAACTAAATTAAATAATTTATTTACGTGAGAGGTACTAATATTTGTAATGGTAGTACTAAAGAGTACGAAGTAGGTACTAAATAATGGTAAATAGTTTGCTTGTTAATTCCAACATGGCTCGGCCAGCGAAATTGACATGATTCAGTGTTCGTTCTGTGACGTTTATAAAATCATAATAGGTGCGGACAGCGAGGTTAAAAATGGGAAACCCCGCAACTGCCAGTACGGCGAGAAAATCCACTAGAAGTGCTACTGCTAAGGTGCTCTGGTCGTAAGTTGTAAGCAAATTAGCAGACGTAATGCCGATTTCAAAAAAATCCCACTTTATCCCACAATCCCATTTTATCCCACAAGCAGTCAAAATATCCCATATAGGGGATAAAAATCCCTCAAGTGAAACACAGACAAATCCCAGCTGACATTTTAAAGACAACCATAGTCAATAGCTTACTACGAAAACCAATTCAACAACTGAATATCAAACATTAAAATTAGTTTTAATAATTATTAATAATCCAAAATAAAATACGAATGCTGTGTTAAAACATCCCTTTGGTATCCCAAATGACTCCTTCAAAATTTCATTAAGAAATGTTTTACAGTTATTTAGTATTTCGATAACACACCCACACACACACACACACACACACCCACACACGGCCACTGAAACTTCTTCATCAATACAGTGATTCACTTCGTTCATCAATTATTAATATATGCGAGAAAATTTTCGTGAATTAAAAAATATTCTGCTGCTGTTTGTTTTATCATTACTGTACTAACAAACTAGATTCAAAGTTACCTTTTTTTAAAAAAAAGAGGTTGCAGCCTCTGTTTCCCTCACTTTGCTCGACCACATAGACTATACATCTGATCGTGTAACGTATCCAGCAAAGCAAGGAGTGAACCGTTACAGTACAAGTTGTACAGTACTGATAAAATGTACATGCCAAGACTGGGATTCGAACCCACGACAGTACCGCTGCCCTGTGGTTCCGGAGTCCGTCGCCTTGACCACTACGCCAACTCATGTTTTTTTACTAGGCCTACCTTATTTAACTTTACAATCTGTTCTTATCTAGTTTGAACAATGAGTAAATGATATGTGAATTATAATAAATAATATTAAAACATGAGCTAGTTTCTAACCACCGTTAGCGCTAACAATAATCACTAAACAAATCAATGGCAAGTCCAAGATTGTGGATAGTTTCAATCTGTATACAGAGGTTGAATTGTCGAGCAAGTTCATAGCAAGATGATTCGGGTGGTTTTATAATTTGACAATATATTTTACACTGAACCTAGTGATCCCTCCTTTAACTGTGGGGTTGTTTAAGTCATGACGAATCGATCTATTGGATACAAACCAAGGTGTTTTTGCAGTTTTCTTAGTATTTTTTATTGGTATCTTTGGATTATCTTTACATTTGAGTTACTCGCAGAGCCCCAAAGTTGCACAGCAAATGTCCAAACTGGTTTTAAAATAGTTTTGTATAGTAATAATTTGTTTTCCAAAGTTATTTGTGATGTTATTCCAAGTAGCCAATTCACTTTGCATGCTTTCAAATTCAGTTCCCGTCTCTTCATCCGAATGAGTTTTCCATGTTAGTTTCCTATCAATATGCTTACCTAAATATTTAACTTCAGTTACTTGGGATAGTTGATTATTATTTGTTGTTACTGGAGGACAAGAATTTTGATTTTAAGTAATGGTTATGTGAGCTGATTTATTTAACGACTCCCAAATGGTATATATTTTATGATACGTGTTCAATGATACGTAAAATCATCCGCAATCGTAAAATAGTCCACTCTCATTGAAATTGTAACAATTACTCAAATTTCTCCAGTGACAAAGCGGTTAAGCCTAAGTAGTCAAAACATATAGTGCCTTCAAGGCACGTAAAAATTGTACTTACATATAATATATACTTAACTGGTATTAAAAGGGCAATTGCTTAAAATGTCACCCTTCAAAACTTGTCCTAGTAAAAACACACACCATTGTAGAGATTAAACTCTGTTTACTATATTATTAAAGTTCTGGATCAACAAATTTCATCTGCATGACTTTTCTTCTTTATTAATTTGAATAGTGCTGCTTTTTTGCAAAATATAAACGGAGTTAATGTGTTTTATGTACTGTCCGTACCTGAAGACGAAATACAATTCAACCCCGAAATGTCGTGAAACATGTTTTTATTTTACCAGGGATGGCAGAAATAACCACTCTAAATTATACAAATTTTCAACAACTTTATTGAACGTCCCAGTGGCATTTCTGAGTTTATAACATTCACCTATATAATTTTTACAGAAAACATAAAAAGTAAGCAGATTACGTACAAACAGAAATATGTTTCCCTGGAAAAGCTATCCCAAACCAAATCCCTCGCCGAGACTGGAAAAGCTGGCGTAAATAAACTCATGATATATATGAATCCGACAAAAGCTGATGAAAATTCGCGTGACGTCTGGAGTATTATCCCGGCAAGACAGATAGCGGATTTCCCCTCCTTGAGAAATGCCCGGGTGGTTTTTGCGGGGATGGAACGACTCCATGACTCCAGTCTACCTCAATTAGTCAGAATTTCTTGAGAGGAACTCTCCGAGTCGCGAGATATGAATTATTCAGGGTCTAATCCGGGGGATCGTACCCAACGTCAACTTATTTATAAATCACTTTTGACAATCACTAAAGTTTGAGATGAAAGAGCAACGGGGAAGTTTTGAAGCGGAAGGGAGGGAGGTCTTGGAAATTACGTTATTAATGTAATTCGTGACCGATACATCTTTGGGTTTTATTATTAATGAGATTCGTTTCCGTGAGAGATTTGTCACGGGTGTAAATAGTTCGTTGTTGAATTTCTTTCACAAACAAATATATCAACAATTTTGAACAACAATATTTTTTTTGTTACAGTTTGCTTAACTATAACGCATTTAGCAGTTTTTGTTTTTACTAGATTAATAAACCCAAATATTTATTTTCCTTCTCTTCGTTTTAATTTCATATATTATACTATGCAGCGAATGTCTTCCGTTTTCAAGTAACTTTTTGTATTATTAAAAAAGAATATAACTATTATAATTATTAAAAACTTAAATTTATATTTTCAGATTTTTCTTAAATCCGCCATCTACAACAATATTCGACTCATAATTTACAAAAGATCAAAGTCATTACTGTACTGTACATCTGAAAACAAAATGTAGGGATCTACAAAAATAAAACAGTTTGAGCTGTTTATGAATTTATACAAATATTTTAAATTTAAAGAGAAGGCAGATTTATAACTTAATAATTCAAGTTTTTTACATACTCATTATTCCAAGGTGCACTGTAATTCCAGTAAAGACAAGACGAGAATGCTGAAATCTTATACTCAGCATACATATTAAACATCTAAACCGCATTGGCCTATGTTTGGTTGAAACTTGAACTATCTGCTAATGATTGTTGTCCTGTTTATGCAAACTGTAACATGCGTATATTGTCCTTGTGACTTCTATATACCTTACATATAATTATAAATTACTACAAACCTTAAATATTACTAACTATCTGTATAACATATATTAATACTTGTACGGGTAAAATATAATCATAAGATTAGTAAAGTAGTACATTTAAAAGTCTAACACGCCTGCAGGTAAAAGGGTTATATATATATACATATGATATTTGAGTGAAATTACGATTCCCATTGGCAGATTTTGAGATGCGAATAAAAATAATTTGTTATGTATAAGTTTACTGATCCAAATTAGGAAATAAATTGTGGATAAATTATAATTTGTTAAGAAACAAAGTGTTAATAAAATAGTTTTAACAAATTTCATCTGGTATGTTATTAATATGAATAGTATTAGATACAACAAAACCAACCGCAACCGATCACGACGGCAATATTTCAGGAGAGGATTGCGACCGAATTGTATTTATAATGTAATATTTTCAAGTAGGAGTTCCTCTCTCCAAGCAATTTCATTCTTAACTTTGGCGGTTGAAAGTTTTACAAATATGTTTGGGTCCAATTGTATAAACGATGGCGCCGCATCCGACTTTGAATAATTCATACCGGGGACCTTTACATTATTGTCGTGACGTTACAAACTTATATATTGTGGTAAGCATGACAATTACAAGAATGAAAAACAGATTGAATGGCATGAATTATTTATGGTAAACTCAGTTAAACGACTATTGAACGACTATTATTTGCAATGTAAAACTTTAAGATTAAACCCTAACTTCTCTTAAGCAGGTTATGTCCTGCAAAGTTTGAAACAAAAACTTAATGCAAGGGTGTTTTTTATTCTTCCTAATTTACGGGAATTGTTCAGAATTTTTTTTATTGAACATTAATGTCCACATTCTAAATCTGTATTAATCATAACTATTATTTGTTTGTTTAGAAACTTCCTTTTCAAACAAAAGTAGTGCAGAATACGAACTAAAAATTTTATATAATTGGTTAGAGTGTGTGCCAAAATTGTCTAACATAGAGAATTGTTTAAACCTGTTAGTTTATATACTTAAATCGGTTGCATCGTAGTCCATGGTTTCATTAAATTATGAGTATGAACCCCCTTAATTGACAGTTACAAATAATAATTGACACAGCCCAATAAAACAGAGGATAGTTCTCACCACTTCATAGGCAAATGAGTGAAATGCACTCTCCAAGTAATATAAAGCAGATGAGCCTACGGATGAAGTTTGTATGACTGTAGTAAAGTGAGTTATTACCTCTCTCATGAAGAAAGTGATACTGTAGAAACTCCGAGCCGGGTTTATTGTATGACAGTATTCATTTCTTCATTCGTCTGAATAGGAGTATTCTCATTATTTCCAAAGGACTTTGCATTAGTTTTCTGATTATACATCAAACCCAGGAGCCATGCAGGTTAGGTAGAGATCAAGAGGGGTGTGAGAGAAAAACTCTGTTACGTAAGAAATTGACTTGGCAGCGAGAAGCTTCGGGGAGGAGAATTTAATAAAAACGGATCAGTGAAATTAAACAGAGACAAGCGGCACTCCAAGGCGTCGTTTTTATTTCAAAATACCTCTGCCAATTTTGTCGAGAAGGCCCAGTTGACGTTTATAACCTGATATATTTATATAATTCTGACGTTATCTGATGAAAATTCGAGCGGCCTCTTCCCCCCCTACGGGGGGAATTAAACTTGGAAAGACAGAGCAGATTACCCTTGAATAATATCGGGGTGGTTTTTGATTGTGGGGATCCAACATCGGAACCTTCCCTCCCACCAGCTGTGAAATTCAATGTTAGATGAGTTACCGACGAGGTGCTTTCACCGATCTAATTTAATTTATTTTCAATCTATAAATTGTTTAACTTTGTTTTTTTCTCAGTGTTTATTTTGCTCATCGATATGGAGGCCCTTATTTAGATGGCTCCAAGTTATGATGACTCGACAATATGATGTTTGGCTTTTATTCACCGACATATTTTATTAAAATAATATCTTTTTATAAAAACTCATATGAAAATTACTTTTGAGTATGTCTACATGTCTCAATTATCTATATCTATAAAAGAGGAAGTATGTATGTGTATATATATATATATATATATATATGTATGTATGTATGTATGTATGTATGTAGCCTATGGACTCCGAAACCGCTCGACAGATTGTAATGAAACTTTCTGGCATTATTAAGCATTATTCAAGGATGGTTTGTTTGAAGTTTGGTGCAAATCTGTCCAAAGGGCTCCGACCCAGAGGGCATATAAGGGTGCAGTGCATTGTTTTAGAAATGTAGTGTTTACAAAATTAACAGCTGTAATTAAAAAAATTCAAAGTTTCTTTAAACTGTCAATTTCTGTAAACAACTTAATTTGGGCGCAGCAACGCGCGCCGGGTAACTGCTAGTAAGTAATAAATAATTATCGAAGTGACTACGTACACGTCCAATGTAAGGGCAAATTCCCTTCGCTACCGCTTAGGTTAGGTTACGTTACTTTACGTTAGGTTAGGTTAGATTAGGTTAGGTTACGTTAGGTTTGGTTAGGAGGTTTTCTGGCTCTCAGTTTGTTTTAAAAATCACAGGAAAAGTAACGTACGGTTCATAATTTGGAACGGACGTGAATAGTAGCGGCTCACGTAGGACGTGTACGTAGCCTCTGCCAATAATTATTCCTTGACAGCTCGGCTTGTTATTATTTACTGTATGCACCATATTGTAACTTAATTAATTTTGCTTAGCAAAACCTATTGCATGTAACAATTTTTAACATTTTATATGGTTATATGGGTTGACTGCCCCGCTTTCCTGGTTACAAGATTAATCTACTGTCGCCTAGTGGTGCTCTAAAGACAATACCTCTTTAGTCGTCCCTGCAATACTCCACCATGGCTTCATTGATTGGAAAACACAATTTGTGAGAAAGTCCACTTACTAAACTGCAACACTGAACAAGTAAACGAATATTCTTGCCCCCTAATATTACTGAAAATGAATATTTTATTTTATTTTTTTGTATCAGATCTATCATTAACAAGATAGTTTGTTGGCAGTAATATATTTTTGATGTTATCCAACATAAATCTTTTCTGTCATATATTGGGTTGCAAACTGGCAATTGTGGGAATAACAGTTTTGGTACTATGTTGAATTTAAAATTCACTTTGTTGCCATTAAAAAATTTTACAGTCAATAGCAATGTTAAATTAAATATATTTGAAAAGTTTTAGACAATTTCTTTTACAAATATTACAATTACTAAATTAAATTCAAAGAATAATAAAAAGAATAATTCCCTAGTTAAATTCTGTCAACTTCAATTGTTTTGATACATTTTTAACTAACATAAACTATTTATTCCCCTTCAATTTTTACAATGGTCTATAAATTCATCAACACTGCAACGTGTATTTGAAGTACAAGTTTTCTTAATTTATTTTTGGAAGGTCGTAAATTATGTTCATTTTTAAAATGGGTGGTAATCTGTTGAGGGATTAAGACCCAGATTTGTACAGTAAATTTTAAAATATAGTTAGTCTATGTTATGTCGGCTTAAAATATTGATCGAATCTAGTAGTATAATTATGCAAATCACATGTTTTAAAATTTATATTTATAACGTGTAAAACTGTAGTTTCTAAAATGTAAATAGAAGGAAGAGTAAGTAAATATATCGTTTTGAAGGTGTTTCTCCAAGTCTGAGTTTCTTTTACTTGAAATACAACCCGCAAAGCCTTCATTTTTTAAATAAATAACCTTTTAAAAATTATTGTTCAGTTCATTGGACCCAAACTATTTGCCATATGACACCTGTGATTATTCCCGTCTATATACTAGTACACTGTAACTAATATTTTCTCATGACAGTATTTTTCCAGGTGGCGGAGCAAACATGGTCGATGTGACCGTTCCAGGTCAACCCTCTATCAAGGTTTATTTCACATTGTTAATTGTTAGTTGTTTCGCTTGATTTAGCATTATTCATTGCACACTGTTACTATGACGCTTGTCGAAGAGAATTTTGCCTCGTTGTTGTTCTGTTCTTAATATATTAGCCTCTAACATTGTTTTTGTCATAAAACTTTGTATTTATGTTTTTTTATGCAGGTTTGTATAAATGTATTAAATCTTTTCTTCAATATCTTCCTCGATGTTCCTTTATTCAATGTATAACATTGATTCTAATACTATCATTTATTAATGTTACTTTTATATTTTGGTTGAATTTGATTGCACCTGTACGCAATAACTTAATACTTATTGGTGTTGTCCATTATCATTTTTTTAGAAGAAGCACGGAAAATTATAAAACACTATAGTTTCTTGTGATAGAAAGTTAACTTATTTTGCCTCAAATATTATTAAGTCTGTTATCACTTATCACTTGTATTTTGATAATAAATTTAAATATTTAGGCTTTATTGTATTTGTTATTGATATTTACATTAAGATTCCTTCTAGTTGGATATTTGTCTGTATATACCACATTGTTAAAATGGTGAATCCGTAAATAAATAATAATAGAACTTATATGAATCTGTTTTTTTTTTTTTAATCCCCTTAAAGTATAAAAACAATTTTAAATTTGGCAAGAATTGGTTTTTCTCCTAATAGTACTACGCGTTAGCTTATGGTTAAAACACAAATGTGCATGTAGAATACAAAATTACAGGCAACAACTTTTTTACAAAATTTAATTTTAATTTTAATGCGACAGAGGCGTTCAGTGTCGTGGCAATCTAAACAACTCCATCGGGAGGTAACGTACACAAAATAACTAACCATAGTCTACAGTTCCTTTTCCCACCGTCAAGAAAAGAAGCTTACCATATAGAACCTAAACGTGTTCTCAATATTCTCAGAGTATTATCGTGCATTGTAAATACGTTATACCGTTGTAACTAATCCCTTTACAAGCTTGATACCACGCAGAACCAACAAGTGTTACTTTATCCCTGTTGAAGCTGTACAAGATGGAGTTCTTGGAACGGATAAGGCGAATCGTATGAAGCTTTGAACATCGCTCGCTTCTCAACTCTCGGCTCCTTTGATCTCCTTCATTCCCGTGTTTTATATTTTCTGAAACGCTATTGGATAACACTCGTGGAAGCGAGGATGCTTGGCGAAATAAGAGCTAGGAATCGATATCAGTTCTTTGTATCAACCATTCATTTATGTTAAGTAAACCATTTAATATGCCGAAATCAAATTTGTAAATACACTAGTTATTACTGTAAATTAAAATACCAGGTTTTTATACAATTTTCAACTTTTTAAAAAATAATAATCTTTATTTAACATCCATGGATGTATAAAAGTATAAAAATATAAAGTTGTTAATTAATTATATAATACTAGTTGTTGCCCGCAGGATTCGCCCCGCAAATAAATGATTTATTAATATGGCAGTCCGTGTTCTGCATTCTGTGGTTAGCGCGTGGAACTACTACGAATCAAGATTAGCTGTTTGTATTTTCATCAGCTCAAACAAAAACGAGTTTGCACGCAGCACGCTGACGTGAGGGAAGTGAATTTCCACATAAAAAACTTTTAAAACTCAGAATCAGTGTAAAAACATACATTTGTCCAATTTTTATTTAAATCTGAAAACATTAATTTTTTTGCTGTTCTGATACTCCTGGTTTCATTTACTTACAAAGCTGGGAATACAATTTTGCGCATTATAAGGTTAGGATAAGGTCCAGACAGGCTTGAAAGTAGGTGTGAGGTTGCTGGGGATAATAAAAGTACTTTAACAAAGGAATAACAGGCTTTTCTAGTGTAAAACCCCCATAAGACAACGTAGCCTACTGTGTTTAGCCGATACATATTTTCTTTAATAACTCGGTAAATATTTATGCTAGAATAACGAGAGAGGGCTTAAAACTTTCGCCTCTTTAATTCCCATATTGTTACATGCATTAATTTAACATCTGGGGCTTTTCTGACCCTTTTTGAGCCCAAAAACTCGAAATTTGAAAGATTAATCCCCAAAAAATGGGTTTAGAGTTTTGCGATTGTTTTGCCCAACGAACTTGTACAACAGATTATAGAAAGGAACGTCCCTACCAAATTTGAAGTAAATCGGACAAAAAATGCGACCGCTAGAGTGCATACACATATATATATATATATATGTGTATATATATGTATATATATATATATATATATATATATATATATATATATATATATATATACATATATATATAACATTTTGAACGACCCCCCAAACGTGTTCAGGGGGTCACGTTAGGAACTTCTATGGTGGTCCCGGACTTAAGTTTCACCGTGCGGGTCATGCTAATAGTTCACTTTCCAAAGGAAATTCACTAATGAATGACCATAATGAAAACATGGGAACTTTGTCGGGGGAGACCTTTAAGATGGTGCAGTCGCCTCTATTGACAAGTTATTCCGCCAGAGGTCAGGCCAGTCGCTGCTCAGAGATGGCGGAAACTTAAGGTTTGATCCCCAGGATGAAAACCGTTTGTTTTTCCTATTTTACGCCTAAAGAATCAGTGTACAAAATTTCAACTCTCTATAGGTAAATGGGAAATAGGAGAATTCGTGATGAGTGAGTGAGTGAGTGAGTGAGGGCTTTGCCTTTTATAGGTATAGATGCTTGTAGTTTATCAGAAAAATCTTCAATTTCATAAATTAATTTTGCTATTAATTTAAACGTTATTTATTTTTTGAAACATCCATAACAAGTTTATCTTTTCACTTAATTACTTAAACCCATAACCAAATAAAAGGAACAATCTTTAATGTTGTTTGTATACAGCACTTTATCCCGTCCCAATATGTTTTTCATTACTGACTCCTGAATAATCGAGTCTATGTCCCAATTCAGCCCAAACACGTCGTAACATCGAGTTCAGAAAACGATTCCCTGATAATAAATTGGTCGTACCAAGGACTAATTAAGGTCCTTGAAGGAGGATTTCTGTTGTATCTCGATCCGAATCTTCGTCGAATCAATAAGATAATTAAATTCAAGCTGATAACATATATTTTAGTCACTCTTTCATGTGGTGTCAATTAAACACCCCACCTCACCTCTCTCCTCCCTCTACCTCCAATGAATTAGGGAGGAGAGAAAGTTAAACTTGTCAAATTTGTATAAACACTCTGCTCATTTAAACACTTGTGGTATATCAAATCAAATCATTTATTAACACAAACACGTTACATAAAATGCTTACAGCAGTAAATGGTGTCTTGTCACTAGAAATTAGTACAAAATTAATTCAGATACATTTTAGGTGAAATATTCATATTTATAATACGTGTATACATTGTATTATTACATTCCAAGAGTTGCATTCCATGTCTGCTAACAATTCTGGGATGGAAAAATAAGCTGTGTTCAGTTTATTTGTAGACTTGTGGTACCTACATCATTTAAAACATAATAATGCGCACTCATTTTTTCAAATCGCAAAATATTATACTACTGTATCAATATTTCGTTCATACTTGTGAAGTTTATTTCTAAGGGATTTGTAAGGTTTTAGTTTTAACATGATAATTTACAAAAACCATTCTAATTAAACAAGATATTGGCTGAGGATCTAATATTAATGAAAATATAAGATTTAAATGCATGAAACTATAATAAAACTTTTAAACCGGAGCAGAAGATATTGTGTTTCCGTGAAGGTTTAATTTGTTGAAAACTCGATATAAATTTCACTTAATAAATATTTGGCCATTTGAAGGCGTGTATCGGATTCAAGGTAGTTTTTCTGTCACTTGAATATTTCCTCCCTTCTTCAGAAGCTCACAAAACCAAAACCCCCTTCCTCGTTCCCTGTTGTTAAAATGCCTAAAATCCAATCTCAACCTCCGGAATCTCCTTCAATGGATTCCTTACTTCTCCTGGATTCGGTAATCCTTTGGTAACGAAACTCCAAACGCATTACTCGCCGACAAAGTAGTCGATGATTTAACGGTGGCACTCCACATCCGGTTGGAGGTGTTGAGACCTATTCATCCGGACTTTGTCGGCGGATCCTCCGGAGTCCCGTGATCCGGTGGCGGTGGCGACGCGGCATCCGGTATCGCCGTGACCTAAAGGCGGCCGCCCTTTGGCCCTACAACCTTCAACACCCTTTGACACCGCACACCAACGGAGTGTCGAGGGGGTACTATTGGATTAGAAGAGAAGAGAGCTCTAAGAGACTCCATTCAAGTGCTGCGTCTTTTGTGGGGAGGAATTGTAATTTGACAAGTTGCCAGTTTTTGATGTAATAGGTGCTTTGTCTTTGCTTCATTGTGACTGAAATTTATTCAATATATTTAATATTGAATACTTGGGTAATTTTTTTTTTCAAGGGTGAGAACTGAGAACATATTATATCAATACAATTAATACTGGAATAGTTTAACGCAATGTGCACAGTACGTTATCATTAATAAACCTTCACGAGCATGAGAAGAACATTTGCTCGAGTTCGAACCATCGAACAACAGCTACTACTAGTACGATGAATTCTGATTCAAATATACTATAAAATGTCTTTGGCGTTCCCCAACTGATTAAATATTTTGCCTTGTGGTTATTATTTGAAAAAGTTAAAATATTCATTAGTTCTTCATTTCATATTGATCCGAAACACAAATTGAACTATTATCCTTCTTCTATATCTATAAATACGAAAACCGGATCAAAGGGGCGAAACTTCTACACCTAAAAACACGAAATTTTGCGTGTATGCTCTTCCCATACCAAAACTAACCACTTAGAAGGAACAGGGCTTCGCCCCAAGGGCCTTTCAAGTTCCTACGTTGATGCACCAGCTAGAGTATAATTAAATTTAATAGCTGTTTATTAATGAATATCCTATGGAAAGGGAGCCATTAGCATGAGCCGCATGGGAAAACCTGAGCCTGGGTCCAACATAGATGATCTTAACATGACCCTATGAACGTGTTTTGAGATTCGTTAAAAATGATATACAGGGTGAGTCAGATCACAGACAAAGGAATATAAATATATGGATTCCTTTATCTGTGGTCAGACTGATGTATCAGAGTTCTACCCCCACCAGGTATCCTGATAGCTATCTTATAGATAAGCATTCCAGTCTGGGAAGTCTTAAAGGAACCATGTTTGTCTCAGGAGTTGATAAAGTTTGCTGAGTTAATATAAAATGTGTGTCTAATTATATAATAAGCGATCCCATATAGCAGTCATCTTCAAGTTTATATCACAGCATGTATAATAGTAGAACGGTTTGGTCTAAAGTCATCAAACAAAACTCTTTCCTATTAAAATGCATATGGGTTTCCTACTAAAAATATTTTCATCAAAATCTATGTACAGAATGTTCCAAAACTGAAGGTCTCGGGTTTGAATCTCAAATGTTTTTATGTAAACATAGGGCGAACTATAATCATTTTAAAGGTTTCGTTAAAAGAAACATTTTGGCGAAAACAGAATTTCCATAATGTTTCAAAATGGCGGAAATTTGTGTGTAAAATATTTACATTTACGGAATAACCTTGTATGAAATGCTAAGAGCAAGCGGACTGTAAACATATGAAAAAATAAAACTGTTAGAAAGTACATGCGGTCTATTCCGTGAAAGCAGAAAGTAAAGTAAACAAAATATGTAAACAATTAAATTACAAATCAGTTATCAGCTGATGCATTATTTGCACTGGAAACATTATACATATGATAGCACTAAAGACAGGCGATAAGTAAATTATAATAAAGAATCCGTACCAAACAATCCTGTATTTTATAAACCACTACTCGTATCATTTTCCCATTCAAATTTATCACTCGTGGTAAATTCTGGTACGCTACATGACTGGTTATTTGAAAAAAATTTCCATAAAATATTCTTTTTCATGCTTATATGCCCAAAATTCAAAAATGTAAAATGGAAACTATGTCAAAAAGCATACCATTGAAAAGGTCTTATAAAACCTAGCAACTTTCTAATTTACGCCAACCTTTAATCTCTTTTCGTTTTTTTGCGATCAGTAAAAACATTGTTTTCCCATATGAAATCTATGTTAATTGTCATAATACTTGCATGTATTCTATGGCCACGATCATTTAATGTGTTATGTACAATTTGTAATGCAGAAATTCACTAGCGTACTGCTTGTGAACTACGTTTATGCATTAACATAGTGTAGCGTATTTTAATTTCTAAGACTCAGACTAAGTTATAAATTATTTTAAAATTTTCAAAAGAGGAAAAGGTAGTTTGAACAAATAAAATAAAACTTAATTAGGATGAAATTAATTAAGTATATTATTCTTTGGAGTCTACCTGTAATATATTTTGTAACCGTCACGTATGGATGGATTATTTAATGACATTTTAAAAATCACAATTCTTAAATAGTTTACTGCAAGCGTATTATATTTTATAAACAAAGCTGATCTAAGTGTTCAAGTACCAGGAAACTAAGTTATGAAATTGTTTTTTCCCCGTTTCTTTGTCATTTAACCAATAACATCTTTGTCGTATCTTTGAGGGGAGTAATCAGAGACTTGCGTCTATAATTTAATAACAATGTTGCGAGGAAGCCCTTGGCTCCCCTCTTGGCTTTTATACTTCATCTCCGTGATTGTCAAAAATGACAGATTACAAGGAGTTGGGTCAGATTCGTAAAACAGACATTGAATAATTTATAACGGTATGTCTCAATGAGCAGGCCTCTTCAGAGACTGGTCCTTTGTAAGTGGGGGGAAGAATATTTTGTGTAATTATAAAACATAATTATAATCCTTTACTCTAATTTCATGCCCACCCATCTCAAAAACGACACGATTATTTATTTTCAAATTTTTCTAAAATTAAATATACTTTATTCTTTGGGAACCCACAGACTGCTAGACTATAGTTTAAAGATTCGTTCAAAAGCACAAATAGGTAACTAAGCCACATTTTGGGGCCAGAAATTAACATTACAAACGTGTGTATTTGTAATTTGTAAATAATTTTATTGTAAACCTTTGGAGGATAAAACTTTTGATGTAACCATCAGTTCGTTCGATAATGCATTGAAAGTTGTACGCCATTATAAAACAGACTTGTGTTAAACTTTTTAAATATTTCGATATTTTAATATCCGAATAATTGTTCCTCCTTGGATACAGAAAAATTCTCGAATTTTTAAAAATCTATTAAGAAATCAAACAAACATTTTTGATAAAAATGTGTATTAATTTTTTTAGAATTAATTAACTAATTACGAATATTTTTTAATTAATTACGAATATCTTTGATATATCTTTGAATATCTTTGATTCGTAATTAATAACGAATATTTTAAGCTAAGATGTGATAGCAAAGTAAATGCACATTATTATCTAACTGCAATGGAAAAATGCCACTTTTCTGTGGCATTAAACTGCTTTTCAAGATAGTAAAATACTTCAGAAATAATTTCGTGGAACAATAATTTCTCTGACACTGACGTAGAAAGCAGCTGAATTTTCATCATCCCAAAGTCTGACAAATGTATCAAATTATGTGTGTCAGCCCAGCCTTGACAGAATTGCCACAGAATGCCTAAGAAACAACCCCCTCGAGAGTGTGTAATGCGGTGAACGTCTCTCATCCGAACTTCACTTACACTGGCTCATACGAATTTCTCGGAAAAGATCACCCTTAATTCTTACCAAGAACGGATTTTATTGAATAACACATCTTGCCAATGATTATATTTCAATCAACTCACTCGACCTTAGTTTAAAGAGAGATTGTGCTATTTAAGAAATCATTGCGGACATTTTCCACCACTGATTAGAGGAAAACAAGTTTCACGACGTTTCGATATCTGGAACCTGGTACCGTCTTCAGGTGATAGGAATACCTTAAACATATAAATATTAGTGGTACAATCCAGACTAGCATGTTCCTAAGTAATTTAAACAATTACAGGTCCCTTGGTTTTTGGAACATTCTGCATTTCCAAAAAAGTTTAAAATAGTGTTATGTTATTCTTTGGGGTTAATTTAGTAGGGAATAATTTATTTTCATCCTTCTAGGTCAATTAGTTCTTCTGTACTCCGTTGGAGACACCCTGTATATTCATCCACGTATGCATTGGGCAGCCTTATATAGGTAGACGCGTACTCAATAAAATGCATCGTAAAAATTATCAAGGTAAGAATCTCGAACGAGCATATGGCATCAAAACCCCTCTCACAGTTTATAGGCAATAACCTGATTGCGAATAAACCCACAACCATCATGGCAATTTTTGCATCGGCATTATCAATAGAATAAATCTTAAGTCAAATTGCCGGGTGTTGTAAGATGTTTGAAATTTAGTTGTCATTTTAGTAAGCAAGATTTATATAGAACTTTTCAATGAACAAAGCTATTAGGATCGCGTGGTCGGTGTCTGGCTTTTGATGTTTATTAGTGAATTTCCTTTGGAAAGTGAACTATTAGCATGACCCACACGGTGAAACTTAAGCCCGGGACCACCATAGAAGTTCCTAACGTGACCCCCTGAATACGTTTTGAGGGGTCGTTCAAAATTTTATATATATATATATATAGACATATATATATATATATATGTGTGTATGCACTCTAGCGGTCGCATTTTTTGTCCGATTTACTTCAAATTTGGTAGGGACGTTCCTTTCTATAATCTGTTGGACAGGACAAGTTCGTTGGGCAAAACAATCGGAAAACTCTAAACCCATTTTTTGGGGATTAATCTTTCAAATTTCGAATTTTTGGGCCCAGAAAGGGTCAGAAAAGCCCCAGATGTAAAATTAATGCATGTAAAAAGATGGGAATTAGAGAGGCGGAAGTTTTAAGCCCTCTCTCGTCATTCTAGCATAAATATTTACCGAGTTATTAAAGAAAATGTGTATCGACTAAACACAGTACGTTGTCTTATGGGGGTTTTACACTAGAAAAGCCTGTTATTCCTTTGTTAGAGTACTCTTATTACCCCCAGTAACCTCACACCTACTTTCAAGCCTGTCTGGACCTTCTCCTAACCTTATAATGCGCAAAATTGTATTCCCAGCTTTGCAAGTAAATGAAACCAGGAGTATCAGAACAGCCAAAAAATCAAAGTTTTCAGATTTCGATAAAAATTGGACAAATGTATGTTTTTACACTGATTTTGAGTTTTAGAAGTTTTTATGTGGAAATTCACTTCCCTCACGTCAGCGTACTGCGTGCAAACTCGTTTTAATTATCTAGGTTATTCATGAGAGGTTTTTAACCTGAGCACAGTGAAGTTGCTCATCCATTAATAAACTTGTAGCCAAAGTTCCATATAATCGAAACCTACATCCCAAGTTGTAGTATAACCGGTTAGCGTCTTGGACTTCAGTTCAAGGGGTCCGGGTTCAAATCCCAGGGCGTTCACAAATCTTTGAGGGGTTTGGACCGCTTACTCTAAAACCCTTTGTGTGCTCTATTAACAAAAATACTGTTGGCGTTTATATACAAAATACCCCCGACGCAACAAACCTGCATACTCAGCGAATTTCCAATCGAGATATAAATGTCTTAATACTACATAAAACCGTTGACCAAGTTTCATAAAAATATATTCACAAATAAGCGGTATATACAATTTTAATTATTCTCCATAAGAATAACATTGGAGCTGAGTACTCAGGTTTGCTGCAACGAGGAAAACAAAAAATGGGGTTTTATGCTAATATCAATATAACTCAACTAGGTGAACTCGTATACCAGTTTTTATTAATTTATGTTCATAATTAAGGGAGACATAGCACTTAATTATTCTCCATAAGAATAACATGGGGCTGAATACGCAGGTTTTCTGCTACGGAAGCCTTTTGCAAAAAATTGTTTTTTTAGCAAATATCAATAGACCACAACCAGATGAAGCCTTATACCAAAATTCGTCAGTATACGTTCATAAATAAGCGAGATATACAATTTTTCCTTTCCTCCATAAGAATAACATTAGACAACGTACTGTGTTTAGCACTTTCAATATCTCGGTAACCAATTGACGTAGAGGAATGATCAAAATACCAAATTGTGTGTTTTTTTTAAGCTGAATCCAATGATGAAAACCAATATTTGATTTTTTTTAATTATACGTAAAAATCCAAAAACCCCATTTTTGGGGTATAAAACGCCCCAAAATACCCCTTCGGATGGAGCGATATGGCTGGTTTTCGAAATTAGAGTCGTACATGTTGCTTTACACGTTTATACCAAATTTCATCAAAATCGGATCATTTTTACAAGAGTTATCGTGCTCACGGACACACACACACACACAAACACACACACACACACACACACACACACACACACACACACACACACACACACACACACACACACACACACACACACACACACACACATATATATATATATATATAGGGGATATTTCGTGTTTAATTATGCATATATATACAGTTTCGAACGAATGGTGTTTTTGTGGTCTGGGGACCTCAAAACGAAAAGTTATCATGGTCCCGGGCCTAGGTCTTACCATGCCGACTACGGTAATAGCTTCTTCCCTATAGGGGAAATTCGCTAAAAAAACTCATGAGATAAATTTAATACATGAAAACATATAATTTCGAACAAATAAAATGTAAATGGCAGTAGGTTGACACCTTAGGTCATTAGCCCTATTACTATTAACAACAATTTTTCATATTAATACGAGTATGTTACAATAAAGCAAAATAGGTATTGACTTTAAATACTTGGAAAATTAAATGTGTTTCAAAGCACTTTTTGAACTAACCTAATCTTCTTCTAAAATAGATTAGGTTCTTAAAATAGATTAGTTCTAAAATATATTTTTCATGTAGAAAAATACAAGTGGATTGGCTCAGTTAAAAAGGTTTTAAGCCAATAACGGTTCCTCCGAAACAGTAATTTGGAAAATTCTCACAGACATTCCACCTGAAGTCTGTGTTACATTGAGTGAATTCACAATTACGTTTACATACTTTTGTCATTTTTATCATTATTCATCAACATATATTTTGTTTACTGACGTTAATTTTGTCCTATTTTGGCAAGGTGGACTTGGGAGTATTTTTCGTAATTTCAGACCGCCCCCTCCCCCCACCCACAATGTGTTGCGTAACTCAATCGTAGTAGGCTTTAAAATACCCCCGTTGCAGCAAACCTGCATACTCAGCGAATTTCCAATGAATATATAACATAGCACATTAAACCACTTCACAAGATTCATAAGAAATGTATTCACAAACAAGCAATATTTAAAATATTAATTATTCTCCATAAGAATAACATTGGGGATGAGTACGCAGGTTTGCTGCAACAAGGCACACAAAATAATGGGTTTTTATGCAAATATCAATAGAACTCATGTTAGTGAAGTCACATACCAAGTTTCATCCATATACATTCATAAATAAGCGATATATAACATTTTAAGTATTTTCCATAAGAATAACATGGGGACCAAGTACCTAGGTTTGCTGCTACAGGAACCATAGGCGAAAAATTTTTTTGTGCAAACAACAATAAACCACAACCAGATTAAGCCATATACCAAATTTCGCCAGTTTATGTTCATAAATAAGCGAGATATACATTTTTTTCTTTTTCTCCATAAGAATAACATTAGACAACGTACTGTGTTTAGCACTTTCAATATCTCAGTAACTAATTGACGTAGAGCAATGATCAAAATACCTAATTGTTTGTTTTTTAAGCTGAATTCAATGGGATAAATTAAAATTTGATTTAAATTAATATTACATGTGAAAACCCCAAAAAACACATTTTTGGAGTACAAAACCCCCCAAAACCCCCCTTCGGATGGTGAGATTCATCTGGTTTTCGAACTCGTTCAAATAAATGGTACTTTAAATGGTATGTATATATATATATATATATATATATATATATATATATATATATATACAAATTTGAACGAATTGTGTTTTTGGCATCTGGGGACCTCAAAATGAAAAGTTATCATGGTCTCGGGCTTAAGTCTTACCACGAGACCTACGGTAATAGCTTCTTCCCTATAGGGGAAATTCGCTAACAGCTTAAACCTTTTAAACATCGTTTTATTAGCAATTTGGAATAAAGAGGTTAAACTTTAAATTGCTTCCTTTTAACAACATTTTGTAATAACTTTTTTCAAAGCAAAATGTATACAAACAAACAAGACTATTACTAATATTATAAACAACAAAATAAACTATCTCAATAGATACGGGAGTGCGCCAGCTCTTGGGGTTAATATGTGTGAGTTACGTAACGTTGATCCAAACCCTCCCTCCCCACATAACGCTACGCCTTATCCCTCCCCCGTTAGGTGCGTTACGTAATACAGTACGTGTATGGTCCCTAACTTTGTAGTTTGCTACGGATTTAATAAGCACCACAATTGCTGTTTTTGTTGACTTTTTTATTAGTTAAGAAAAAAACTGCTAATAAAACTACTAAAATATAGTCATCAAATTACTATGATTTTTTAAAATAAAAGTAGTACTTAAGTTATTTTGCTATCCTATTTTAAAAATCAAACCCCATTTCACGGGGTACAATCCCTTAAAATCCTAACCCTCAATTTTTCGGATGGTGCAATTTGTCTGGTTTTTTAACTCATGAAAATATATGTTGCTTTTTATTCATATAAACTTAATCAAGATCGGAGATTTTTTCCTACCTATATCGAGCTAACAGAGACACACACACGCACACGCACACGCACACGCACACGCGCGCGCGCGCGCACACACACACACACATATATATATATATATATATATATATATATATATATATACATATACTAATTTGAACAAATAGTTGTTTTGCATCTGGAGATCTCAAAATAATAAGTTAACGTGGTCCTGGATATAAGTCTTAACATTTCGACTTCGGTAAAGCTTCTTCACAAAATTAATCAAATAAATTGTACTACTCAAATTTTGAGAAACAGTGTCTGAGAGCGGTATATTTTTCTGCAAGCTTGATTTTAAATTCATACAAGAAAGGCCACCCGGATTTTCATCAAAACTAACTAAGTTTAAATAGATATATCGAATTGTGGCCGTCAGGTTGCGCTGCTTGACAGAATTGACGGAGGCAGTTTGGAGAAATCATGTCCCTGGAGACTCCTTTTACAGTGTATGTTATTTTTGGGAATAAATTATGGGAGGGGAGGTGAATGAAGAACACCTAAGGCGAATTTTGTTTCATCTCTTAATGTCTCACCTACAGTAAAATCAACCTAGTCTTGATTAAAGTACATTTATGTATTTATAGTACTTCCAAATAAAAAATATGTTGTATGTTTTATATATGTGCCGTAAATTTATATATAAAAACACTAAACCTTTAAAAATGTCGGTTTTGTCCGACATGTCGGGTAATGGCGGACACTTTACTTCCCATATAAATACCATACAAAAATAAAGTACTGACACAAAATTTAAAAATAAAATCACAAGTTTATTACATATTTCTGTAATATAATAGAGTACGAAAAGTAAGGTTTTTGTAATAGGTAGCATGTTCATAATAAACAAACAGTAAAATTTGTAGTGCAAACTAAATGTGTGGAATGGGAATACCGAACGGTGTTCGCCATTAACCGAAACTAAATGTTCGTGTTTTAAAATCCCTTGTTACCCGCTTCACCAAATCCAAACTATACTCTCATTCTGCTTGTTTTTGTTAATCTATGGACTTATTAAACACCTATGAACAATAATAAACATTCATAACTTTAAATAACACGCAATACTCTTTCATAAGAAATACTAAAATAAACTTTTGTCATCCACTACTTCAAATAATTTGTCAAGATGTCGATGTTGGTGCTGCTGTTTTGCATTGTAGCATAGATTAAGCATGCTTAATCTATGATTGTAGCTAGTGGTTGCCTGGTGGCTGCAGTGCCCCTCATAGCTATGAAAATACTTTCCTGACCAGCCACAGAAAACTGTTTGCCATTGCCCTCTGTTCGCCATTTTCCCGTTTTCCCTCACCTTTTAATGAGTATCATATAAACACAATATCAAGGACAATTATTTATACAACTAGGACAAATTTTAAGGCAAATACTAATGAATGAGTGAACAATGGGTGAGACACCTTGTGTAACCTTGTTACTGACAAAGACCGACTGATATTTTAGCCAGGATCATTGATTAATAGCCCAATGACCAATGGTAGCCGAATCCAGTTTCGAATCTTCAGAAAAGTTTCTCAGAATTTTCTCAGGATCGACCTGGCAAACTGCAGGTTATGAATTGTTTATTGAAATGTGAGTTTGAGATAGTTTAAGAATCAAACAAACTTGTACATTTCATGTTTATTGAGATAGCTGGAATATAAGAACTTAATAAAACTTATAGCTGGAATATAAGTCTTAATGCTGCTATAAGTTGCTGTGATTACATACCTTTATTACATATATTGTTATCCTATATTACAAACGCTTGATTCAAAAGGAAAAAAATTATATGAGAAAATATAATTTGATTTTAAATACAGTGAACTTATGTAGCCACCTTTCAAATCCTTTAAAACATTCTTCTTTGCCTGCCAGTGTGAGTTGTCAGAAACCTCATAAACTTGTCAACACAAACTTCGCATTTCCACTTGTGTTCAACTCGCATCCAGACAACGGGATCGTTCCAAGGGGACATTTCCGGGTGGTAAAACTTCGTACATTCCTTGTGCCAATATCTTCCACACTCTCTGCATTTGGCTAAGCCTTGAACAAGATCTTGCTTCCTGCATTTTTCACAACGACCAATCCTAGGGCAGAAGGACGCTCGATTCATTTTCACTGAAAACTGAGTAGTTTACGAAACGAGTTAAACTACCGATACTCAAGCAATCTTGTTTTCACACCACAGACCTAGGACCAATGAGTTAAGCAGTGAGTCACCAGTCACCATCGCAATAACCGCGTATTTATCTCCGAAGCCATTATTGTAAATCGCTATTTGCATAACAATCAGTAAAGTTTGATTACTGATAACATGTTTATATTGTCTTTGCAATTAATTAAATTCCAAAAGACCTAACAAGAGTTAGTAAACTGTAGTAAAATTTTCACATGCTATGGAAATCTATCATAACCTAATTCCAAGCTTACGTGTGTTCTATATTGTTATAAATTTAATTTGTACATCATATTACAACATTGTTTTATGAATAGAAACATTTAAGTTGAATTTCTGCGGTAATAAACAAAACAGTTTGCAATAAATGTCATAATTGAGATTTGAATTGCTCAGATAAAACACCATTTAAATTACAATTATTTTTAAAATCCACTCAAATAAATTGACGATGATTAGTTCAACTAGATTTCTTATCCTATATCCATGATTACAGATCAATAAAATATAATATAAAGTCTCCTGTTTGAAACCTAGCCAGTTTTGCGATCTAAGATTCTAATAGGCACATTCCAGCTTTTAAATTCGTTTCAAACACGGGGCTATTTTCAATTGTAAAATGGCAAAAATTGGAATTTTTAAATTAACAAAATAAATTATATAATACTAATGTTTTTGCTAGAAACGGAGCAAATTTATCCATTTTGTAACTTATTAAAAAGTTAATAGCTATAAAACACTATTTACAGGTATAATAAACCGCGCTAAGAATTGTTTTATAGGTTGAGAAGTAAAATTGGTTTTACGCATTTTTGGAATAACCGTTTCCGAAGTCGGAATAATAAGAATGCTTGTCAGATTTGGTGAAAGCACTTAACGATTCTTCCCGTGGGAAATTTGTATGTCTTAACAGTACAAGGCAGCATGACAATTCATATTATGTGTTCTGGAGAATTATTTTGTGTATTTCTAAATACTTATATTGAGCTACTTTTATTTCTATTCAATATCCTGATTGTTTTCAATTATGTCAGTTGTGACTGGAAAGCCAGCAATTTTGTTGTTTCACGCAGCAATATAGATGTACAGGGCGCCCAAAAATTTGTTTTGTTATTTTACCAGTATGTTTGTTATATTTTTAGGAGTAAAATGTGCCCTATAACTGTTCATCCCTCTTAACCTAAACAAGACTTAATTATAGAAAAATAATTAAGCTTTCCAACTTAATGTGATTTTCTGTTTTAAAATGAGTCATTTCGAACTTTAAATCAAAATAACTCAAAATCCGTAAATTTGAATAAACACACGAGAAGATGTTTTTTGTAGCCCGATCTACTCCCTTTTCCAATGTTAAACCTGTCAAACTATCGGACGAAGGGACGTAGGATAAAAGTCAAACATCGTCCATTATTTTTTTAATAGCTCATCAACCTCTAAAACAAATTTGAAATCAATGAAAGCTTCACCTTGAAGTTTTAACTTTCATGCGGCCCACAAGAACATAAACATTCATTACTTCAATAAAATAAAAAAATCACCTGTTTTTTTTTATAAAACTGTAGTTTATTAATGACATTGAAGCTTCTATTGATTTTAACTTTATTATAGGTGCTGGACAGTATTGCAGCAATGTATGGCAATGCTGCTTATAGCATTGCACGACGCTAGTTGCTGGATTACTTTTCCCTTTCTTCCAATAGTATTGCAGTATTGTGGCAGTGCTGCTTGGGCCTATAGCATTGCACGGCGATAGTTGCTGGATTACTTTTCCCTTTCTTACAATAGTATTGCAGTATTGTGGCAGTGCTGCTTATAGCATTGCATGGCGATAGTTGCTGGATTACTTTTCACTTTCTTCCAATAGTATTGCAGTATTGTGGCAATGCTGCTTATAGCATTGCACGGCGATAGTTGCTGGATTACTTTTCCCTTTCTTCCAATAGTATTGCAGTATTGTGGCAGTGCTGCTTATAGCATTGCACGGCGATAGTTGCTGGATTACTTTTCACTTTCTTCCAATAGTATTGCAGTATTGTGGCAGTGCTGCTTATAGCATTGCACGACGATAGTTGCTGAATTACTTTTCCCTTTCTTCCAATAGTATTGCAGTATTGTGGCAGTGCTGCTTATAGCATTGCACGGCGATAGTTGCTGGATTACTTTTCCCTTTCTTCCAATAGTATTGCAGTATTGTGGCAGTGCTGCTTATAGCATTGCACGGCGATAGTTGCTGGATTACTTTTCCCTTTCTTCCAATAGTATTGCAGTATTGTGGCAGTGCTGCTTATAGCATTGCACGGCGATAGTTGCTGGATTACTTTCTTCCAATAGTATTGCAGTATTGTGGCAGTGCTGCTTATAGCATTGCACGACGATAGTTGCTGGATTACTTTTCCCTTTCTTCCAATAGTTCTGTAAGTTATGCCATTACAAGTGAATAGAACGGGCTACAATAAAATAATTTTTTAGCTTTGTATAAACATTTACGAATAATGTAAATTACCGCCATTTTGAAACGAAATATAAAGTCTTAATTCGATCAAGAACTATACTAATTTCGGGTCCCAATTCGTTTCGCCGTTTTAAACATATAAATCTGTAGTATAAAAAGGCTGCTACACGAAAAACTGAGCGTTTTAGGAGCTATGGTTATGGGACATGTTTTATTCCAAATTATGTAGCAGACACGCTGGTAAAATATCAATGGAGTTTTTTGAGCACCCTGTATAATGTTAAAACTCAAATTATATACCACATTTTGGATAGATGGAAAAAATTATCAATAAAATATCTTAAGTTTGCTACGGTTAAAAAAGTGTTAACTATTTTAAACACTAAGCTTATTTTATATAGTGTATTCATATAAATGGGTTTTACATAAGAGTAAATTCTTATATTTTAAATCGATCAACAAAAGTATAAACGAGTTCGCACGCAGCACGCTGACGTGAGGGAAGTGAATTTCCACATAAAACTTTTAAAACTCAAAATCAGAGTAAAAACTTACATTTTGCCAATTTTTATTGAAATCTGAAAACATTGATTTTTTGGCTGTTCTGATACTCCTGGTTTCATTTACTTGCAAAGCTGGGAATACAATTTTGCGCATTATAAGGTTAGGAGAAGGTCCAGACAGGCTTAAAAGTAGGCGTGAGGTTGCTGGGGACGATAAAAGTACTCTAACAAAGGAATAACATGCTTTTATAGTGTAAAACTCCTATAAGACAACGTACTGTGTTTAGTCGATACACATTTTCTCTAATAACTGGGTAAATATTTATGCTAGAATGACGAGAGAGGGCTTAAAACTTTTGCCTCTCTAATTCCCATTCTTTTTACATCCATTGATTTTACATCTGGGGCTTCTCTGACCCTTTTTGGGCCCAAAAACTCAAAATTTGAAAGATTAATCCCCAAAAAAGAGGTTTAGAGTTGTCCGATTGTTTTGCCCAACGAACTTGTCCAACTGATTAAGAAAGGAACGTCCCTACCAAATTTGATGTAAATCGGACAAAAATGGGACCGCTAGAGTGCAAACACACACACACACACACACACACACACACACACACACACACACACACACACACACACACACACACACACACACACATATATATATATATATATATATATATATATATATGTCTATATATATATATGTCTATATATATATACACATATATATATATAAAATTTTGAACGACCCCCAAAACGTGTTCAGGGGGTCATGTTAGGAACTTCTATGGAGGTCCCGGTCTTAAGTTCCCCCGTGCGGGTCATGCTAATAGTTCACTTTCCAAAGGAAATTCACTAATGAATAGTAACGGTTAATGCACATGAATCCATTCAAACAGTGTTGCATTTTCACATCCAATAAAGTTCTCAACTTTCAATAATGAATTAAATTATTAAGATATATTTCTCCATACCGCCACTAGTGGTAAATCTATCCCACTAAGCCGTTTGTCTGAGAGCATCAAGGATATAACACGTCTCCGTATATAGAATATCTTTAGAGAGGTAACAGCTAATAAATTCCACCGCGAGAATATCAATGGAATAAATCGTAAACCAGATAAAGTTTATGGTTCAACACAAAAGCAATCGCGTTATGGGGAGATACATGATTGTAAATCCACGTCAGTTGCTATACTTTTCATACAGACCGTCTTGAGACGCCGTTGTGAAAATATTGGTGAAAATCACTCATATATGGATTCATGGAGAGCGAAAAACAATGGCTTGTACTACATTCAATGGAGAAACTGATTATCTTCTGTTACGACTGTCATACACCTGTTCTTTTTCAAAATAAACCTGACCTAATGAAATCACCGTCTGCCTTATAAACCTGACCTAATCAAATCACCGTCTGCCTTATAAACCTGACCTAATCAAATCACCGTCTGCCTTATAAACCTGACCTAATCAAATCACCGTCTGCCTTATAAACCTGACCTAATCAAATCACCGTCTGCCTTATAAACCTGACCTAATCAAATCACCGTCTGCCTTATAAACCTGACCTAATCAAATCACCGTCTGCCTTATAAACCTGACCTAATCAAATCACCGTCTCCTTACACAAACATTAAAACTTCCATTTCACTACTACTTCATATTCAATGGGTCGATATTTTCACAGCTGACGGTTTACATCAAATGAGTTTAAAGTACTTTGCAAATAAACTTAACATTTTTGGGTTATCTGCTAGACATTTTCAAAATTAAAAAATTATTTGTACAAAATAAAATCTCTAAATTTAAATTATGTCTTCGACATTCTCTTCAACCATAGATTAAGCATAATCTATGCTTCTGCTCAAAACTTTCGTCCCGTTGTAGACTATAGAAAAATTGTTCTATATTTTGTATTCAACCAGAATGTTTGAATACAAAACGAGTTTGCACGCAGCACGCTGACGTGATGGAAGTGAATTTCCACATAAAAACTTTTAAAACCCAAAATCAGTGTAAAAACATACATTTGTCCAATTTTTATTGAAATCTGAAAACATTGACTTTTTGGCTGTTCTGATACTCCTGGTTTCATTTACTTGCAAAGCTGGGAATACAATTTTGCGCATTATAAGGTTAGGAGAAGGTCCAGACAGGCTTGAAAGTAGGCGTGAGGTTGCTGGGGGTAATAAAAGTACTCTAACAAAGGAATAACAGGCTTTTCTAGTGTAAAACCTCCATAAGACAACGTACTGTGTTTAGCCGATACACATTTTCTTTAATAACATGGTAAATAATTATGCTAGAATGGCGAGAGAGGGCTTAAAACTTTTGCCTCTCTAATTCCCATCTTTTTACATGCATTAATTTTACATCTGGGGCTTTTCTGACCCTTTTGGGCCCAAAAACTCGAAATTTGAAAGATTAATCCCCAAAAAAATGGGTTTAGAGTTTTTCGATTGTTTTGCCCAACGAACTTGTCCAACAGATTATAGAAAGGAACGTCCCTACCAAATTTGAAGTAAATCGGACAAAAAATGCGACCGCTAGAGTGCATACATATATATATATATAAAATTTTGAACGACCCCCCAAAACGTGTTCAGGGGGTCACTTTAGAAACTTCTATGGTGGTCCCGGGCTTAAGTTTCACCGTGCGGGTCATGCTAATAGTTCACTTTCCAAAGGAAATTCACTAATAATCAGTTTCTTGTAATATTATATAGGACAAGTTGATCAGTTGTTTAGTTTAAATGGTATTTTAAAAATTAAATCAGATGAACGTGCAGAGATTTTGGGGTCAGCTAGTTTACTATATCTTAATACACGGTTGAAACGCTAAGTTCTCAGCGACTATTGAACCGATATTATAAAGTGTCAAATTAAAGGGGATAATGCGTATATTTGCCGAATTTCCTCAGAATTCATGAGCGTTCTTAGGGTTTCGCCCCATAGCCCTTCAACAGTTGCAATGTTAATCTTATGGAAGAACAATAATCATTGAAATTGAGCACTTGACAGCTGTCGAAGATCAAGATCAGCTGTTTTAAGTTAACTTCTGGAATGGCATCACAATTTAAACAGCTCAAATTCGAGCAGCTGGATTAACTAGTTATTAAATCATGTTAAGGTTGTTATACACAAAAGAAGTAAATTGCAAATGGTTTTATGTATTTAAAATCATCCAGAAACGATAAATTGTACTAAGAATGATGGGGTCATTTTATTGTACTATAAGCATAACGTACATAATAACGTACTCGTCCTAAGAAGTGCATATGCAATAACAAGGCAATTCACTCTCAACAAGTAAACGTTAATCAAGATAAAATGTATGTTTAAGATTGTAAAATACCGACATTTTATGGGAGATAACCTGACTGCTTAGTCATTCGACATTTCTCACAAAATTGTCGCATAACGAATGCACATCTCTGCAAACTGATTGGTTGAAAGTTATAGGCGTTTCATTGCGGCATTTATGTATTGCAGTGTAATATGAAGTTAAGTATAACGAATCCAGAATGTACTGATTGAGGAAAATTTAGTATCAGCATATTTAACGAGTTCGTAAGCCTACAAGTTATTAAATAACTTGGTGGTTGGATACATGTCGATTGTTCATAGTAGGCCTAATTCCAATTTTGTAACGTGTGGTACCACTACAAACTTACACGTCACAAACTTAAAGTGATATCCTTAAACCCATTTTTATTTCCAACGCGTTTTGTAATTGTTTGGTAATTGACTGATTTGATCAAATGAAACTATTATAAATATATCCCTATTTTAAATATAGCAAACCAATGTTTTATGTAACATAGTTTACAACTAACAATTCCCCGCTATTAAATTCATTATACTATACTGTATTTTTTCTATGCTCATATTAACAGTCAGTTATAAGTTGTAACAAATCAATAAGTGTAATTCATGGGGGTTGAATCTCGTTGAAGAATTTTCATTTATTAACTATATTTTTGTTGTATATCATCGAACCCTTTATTTTTTAAGAACAGGAACGTTTTTGCTTAAAATAAACTACGAAATAATACATTCAGTATCAAAAATTTAACCATCCGCTGCTTGTTAAGCTATGCAAGTTATTTAATTCAATCCCCCTCTCAAATGGTCAAAAATGGTTTGGGTAAATATTTAAGATCCATTAAATGCAATTAGTTTAAAATAAAAAGGGTATTGACAAAAAATCTTGAACAGGCTTAGGTCAACGAGGTATTTATTTACATCTCGTTGGCTTAGGTCAATAAATAAATTACATAACCCACACAAATAAATTGAAAATATTGCTACGTGTTTTTCTTTCCTCTCAGCTTTATTTTGAGTCCTAAGTGAAAGGCCGCCCGAATTTTGATCATAGCTGACACAATCTATAAATATATTGAGTTGTAGATGCTTGGCAGAATTTTCGAAGGCAGTTTGAGGAAGACACCGGAGAGACCTGCACGCTCGGTGATATTTGATTGGTTTCGTGGGGGAAAAAGATGTCTCTGTGCAATCTTTACTCAATGGTTTTATTCACTGTTTTCAATAAATAACTTGTAACTGCTACTTTAACAGTTCAAATTCACTGGTTATTTACTCAAACCTGTTACGTTTCTTTGGTTTTAATTTGCAACTCCATAAGTCCAATCTTACAATTTAAAACTTTCAAATAGTTGTTATTCAAAATATGAGTTTTCCTAGGGTTGAGGTTTTTATCAGTCGGTCTAAAAGCCCCTAATTAATTCCAAAGCTAAACATAATCCTACCGCTAGATTCTGAGATATATTTTGCAAACATCAGACATTGCTCGTATTGTATAGAATAGTATAGGATATGTCCCCATAAACCTCTATGATATTATGTGTACTGTATTTCGTTTGAAATCTAATTCTTCGTAATTACAACGGGCTTGGTTTTAGTGCTCAACTTTTGTTCCATTGTTACACCACTTTTTATGAAGGGAAATACTTGGGTTTTCATTAAGCATTCTCGTGAGAAAACAACCCATTTAAAGAAATATAGTAGGTTTATTTACATTAAACATTGTGTGATATTTGATGTGGGTTTGAGTTAAGTATTTCGTCGCGTTCCCATTGGGGAAGCTCGTATCTCAGGAATTGGTGGAGGCAGTTTAAAGGAAACATCCCTCAGAACTCCATAATGCATGTGTCTGTCTTATATTAAATTGTCTCCTCTCCGCAACCTACACTCTGTAATCTAAATTACTTTTCTTTGGATTATTTTTCCCCTTCCAACTTATGATGTTGGATTCAATCTGTAATGGCTTTGAAAAGATCCATTTTCACAATATGTTACTCATTTTATTTTAGAGTTGAATCAATACAACTCTAAAATTATATTACAACTCTTATATTTAAATTTAACGTTACTTGGAAAAAAACGCAAATTCTTCAAACAGGTAGTTCTCTAAAATATTTACAACATGTTAAATTACTCTATTTATTTCAATCGTCATCAAGAGTGATAGTATCATATGCAACTACGAAATCATCATATACTTCAGTATATTGAGCACTATTTTAAAATTGTGAAGAAACGAAGTAGTCTTGTTCTATCTTCTAAAATATATACTGTATAAGTACCGAAGCTGGCGAATACTACACAAGAAAACACACATTGTAGACGTATAAAACTTCCGTTAAAGGTCGACTATGAGATGAAGTCAGACGTTTACAGAAGGCAGAGGTCATATTCGACCGCATAATGCCACAAACGATCCCATGCTAAAGGACCACTGTATTGGAAATAATTGTTTTAAGTTTCACTAATTACCACTTAAATTCGAAGTTCGACAGGCTGTCTTTTCCAACTCAGTCCGATCGAGTCGGGTTTGCGGCATTGTAGTCTAGTTGTAAAGACCTTTAATTTGATTTGCAATTTAACATTTGCTGTTATTTAAGTTGTTTGATTCCTGTGGGCCTTCCCCCACTGGAGCTAGGGAGTCTGTTAATACCGTAAAATATAATAGTTTGGGACTTAAATGGATGATTTGAGTTTTCGCCTCTATAGGTCTTTCCGTTTAACAAGGATCAGGAGGAGGTTCTGATTTTCTTCAACACCCTGAAAAAAAGCTCCGGGGGATGTCAGTGATAAAAATCGTGAGTACTTGAGTACTTTTAAATTGTGTGGGTTTTTATCAACCCGAAATTTTATGAAAACGACACTCAGAACTCAAAAATGCATTGATTTTTTATTTTCTAAAATTGTGATCCGTCATTTTGAAAAATGTCCACTAGACGTAGCCCACATTAAAATTTCGGGTGGATCTGGTTCATAAATTGATCCTTGGGTTTTATGAAATAATTACGCCGAAGGAAAAATCCATAAGTTTTGGTTATGACGCGAGCCTCGGCCACTACGATTTTAACGTCAAATTGTAAAGCATCTGATGGTCCTACACTTGCGAGATTCTTGTTCGGAAAGCGGGACACCGACTAGTGTTTATTAAAAAAAGTAATAAATCTTATCAGCAATTTACACTGTAGGCCGGATCGCCGTAACGGGTGTTTTCATCGTTATTTATCCCCCCCATCACCACCACCTCCACCACCGCCCCCCTGATGACCGCGACCGCACCACGACCACGACCGCCCGGTCAGCGGCTCAGAGCGCGGCCGTCCCCGAAATTACCAGAGACGCTATCGCACCTGTATATAAACTGCGGAAACGTGATTTTGGCGGGCACCCTATTGTCTTTATAATTAAGCCGTCCCTTTACCGTTCGGGATGCTAGCCGCGATAGCATTAGTTATTTGTCCGCCGCAGATAAATCCCGCTTAATGAGTGGAGCGCCGATGGTAAATATTCATCACCCGCCGGCAGATGGCGCGATTGCGCGCGCTTTTTTCGTCGTTTTGCGCGCGCGCGAACAATGGGTTGCGTGCGGGTTAATTGTGGCGGACATGCGCTGCCAATAACGGCGATTTTTGTATTATAAACAGTGTAAGGAGGCAATTAAACGAGGCTAGATTATAATAAATCTGGTTGTGAGGAGGTCACGCGACACTAGCGCCCGCCACCTCGTGGCGGACGCCCATTGTACCGCGGTAATTGTATCCTGCTGTCAGTGTAATGGGGCGTTATGGGCCGCGACAGCCACGGACTGGGGCGGAGTGGGAGGTCACAATGAGAGTCTATGAGGTCTATGAGACTATGAGAGTCGCGGGAAACGGGAGTCATCCGGGACAGAAGTTGTAGGATATCGATGGCATGGTTTGAATGATATCAATTCCATTCATTTAATGGAAGCCTTAAAACAGTCAATGCTTAAAAATCAAACATATTACAAATAAAAATATAGATATATAAAAGTTGAGTCATAAATAAGTGACCAAAGAGGAAGAACAGTGGCTTATATTACATGATTTGCGTTTTTGGAGTCCGCAAATAATGTAATATAAGCAGACTTCATTGTAATTATAAAAAGAGTGTAATGTATTGTAATGTTATAATACCCCCGTCGCAGCAAACCTGCATACTCAGCAAATTTCCAATGAATATATTAAAAAACTTAACAGGATTCATAAGAAATGTATTCACAAACAAGCGATATTTAAAATATTAATTATTCTCCATAAGAATAACATTGGGAATGAGTACGCAGGTTTGCTGCAACAAGGCACACAAAATAATGGGTTTTTATGCAAATATCAATAGAACTCATCTTAGTGAAGTCACATACCAAGTTTCATCCATATACATTCATAAATAAGCGATATATAACATTTTAAGTATTTTCCATAAGAATAACATGGGGACCAAGTACCTAGGTTTGCTGCTACAGGAACCATAGGCGAAAAATTGTTATTTTGTGCAAACAACAATAAACCACAACCAGATCAAGCCATATACCAAATTTCGCCAGTTTATGTTCATAAATAAGCGAGATATACAATTTTTCTTTTTCTCCATAAGAATAACATTAGGCAACGTACTGTGTTTAGCACTTTCAATATCTCGGTAACTAATTGACGTAGAACAACGATCAAAATACCAAATTGTTTGTTTTTTTAAGCTGAATTCAATGGTGTAAATAAAAATTTGATTTAAATTAAAATTACATGTGAAAACCCCAAAAAACACATTTTTGGGGTACAAAACCCCCCAAAAACCCCCTTCGGATGGTGCGATTCATCTGGTTTTCGAACTCGTTCAAATAAATGGTACTTTACATATTTGTACCAAATTTCATTAAGATCGGACCTTTTTTACGAGAGTTATCGTGCTTACGGACACACACACATATATATATATATATATATATATATATATATATACACATATATAAAAATTTGAACGAATGGTGTTTTTGGCATCTGAGGACCTCAAAATGAAAAGTTATCATGGTCTCGGGCTTAACTCTTACCATGAGACCTACGGTAATAGCTTCTTCCCTATAGGGGAAATTCGCTAAAACCAGACTCAGGAAGCTTAAATGGATGGGCTCCAGTCACAAGACTTGGCATTTCTACATGCTTCCCCCATAAGGTCAACGGTAACTTTCAAAGACTGTCCCTCCTCAATGGAATACCTGATATTGCTGATTTACGGCTCATTGTAAAGAGCAAAAATTGCCTAGTGATATCAGTGGGCAAAATGGTAATGCCACACGTAATAATCGATCAATAGAATTACAAAATATTCAATATTTGGAATATTTTTACTAGTGAACTATGTGTGATATCAAAATTCTACTCACTGCAATCGCTAGGCGATTTTTTATTCTTCAAAATAAACCATAAAAATACATTATTTCGGGTAATCTGTTGAGGAGGGTCAGGTTTTAAAATTGGCCTCACGGGAGAAGCAGGTACGACTGGAACCCCCCTCAATATCCAGAGCTTAGTATATTTACCTAAAAGTAGTTGTTTTTTTTTAATAACCTCTTCAGAAATTACACTTATTGCCATGTGAATCGCAACATGACCTGCATTAATGGTGTGAAGTCATTGTCATATAATTTTAATTTTATCCTTGGTACAAAACATTTTGACTTATCATAACTTTTTAACAATGGTAGACTGTTTCCTCACAATATCCTGACAAATAACGGGTGACCAGAAGTTAACTAGTGATAATTGGACCAATAACAAGGATAGTGGTCTCAAACAGAGCCTCCCTAACAAGTTCCAATTACAAGGAACAATGTAAAGACAGTTATCTATATTTCCTGATCAGCCACACACATTAGCTTCGACTTTGTCCTCCCGAACAATTAATCTTTATTGGAGGTCGGCTTTTAAGAAAATAAAAAGAGGAAAATGTGTTGAAACATTTTTGTAAGTAGTACTTTGTTATACTTATAATTGCCTTAACTGTTACATTTTGGCAGCAAACTCTTCTATATGACTGTTAACAAAAATTTGAATCAACCAAAAATAATAAAATTTCTCAATAAATTGAATGATTTACTATTTTTAGCTAATGAAATTCTGTTTAGTTTTATTAACATATTAAAAAATAAAGTACTATGAGGAAAATAATTGTTTGAAAACAGTTATAAGTAACACTTCAAAACACAATGTCAATAAATTTAGGGATATAATCTGAGATACATTCTAGACTTTTTGTGGGATTCCCACCTATTTTTTAATTTTTCACTCATTATCAGTACTGTAGGGATATTATAATGCACACTTTCTTGGGGAGAATGTTGCGCTTAACACTTTTGCCAAAACCCCGATCCAGAGGCCCAGGCTAAAATTTTAAAATTTGTATTGACAACATTGGTGATACAAAACTGCTCTTTCCCTTCATACCTTCAAGCAAGCCACCCTAACCTTCTTTAGAACTACTGTACACGCTTATTGTTGATTTTTGTAAAGTTTCATTCCAGTGAAAAATTAAATTACTTCCAGAATGGTTTGAGAGGCCTGTTTTCCATTAATGTGATATCTAGATGAAATACAAAAAGTATTTATAATGGCATTTATGGTAAAATACAAAATTATTTCTCAAGAGTTCATCTTTGTTAAACAATTAAAAGCAGTCACATGGCAAATATATATGATATATTAGACTACCAAATGGTGTAACTATAATACCCCCGTAGCAGCAAACCTGCATACTCAGCAAATTTCTAATGGAGATATAAATGTCTTAATACTTCATAAAGCCACTTACCAAGTTTGATAAAAATATATTCACAAATAAGTGATAAACCTATACAATTTTAATTATTCTCCATAAGAATAACATTGGGGCTGAGTATGCAGGTTTGCTGTTTCAAGGAACACAAAAAATGGGTTTTTATGATAATATCAATATAACTCAACTAGGTACCACTTTTTATACCAGTTTTTATTCATTTATGTTTATAATTAAGGGGGACATAGCATTTAGTTATTATCCATAAGAATAACATGGGGCTGAGTATGCAGGTTTGCTGCTACGGGAGCCTTTGGCAAAAAATTATTATTTTGAACAAATATCAATAGAACACAACCAGATGAAGCCATATACTAAGTTTCGTCAGTATACGTTCATAAATAGGCGAGATATAAAATTTTTCTTTTCCTCCATAAGAATAACATTAGACAACGTACTGTGTTTAGCACTTTCAATATCTCGGGAACCAATTGACGTAGAGCAATGATCAAAATACCAAATTGTGTGTTTTTTTAAGCTGAATACAATGGTGAAAACTAAAATTTAACAATTTCAAAAATTCAAAAAACCCATTTTTGGGGTACAAAACCCCCCAAAATACCCCTTCGGATAGAGCGATCTGGCTGGTTTTCGAACTTAAAGTCATAAATGTTGCTTTACACGTTTATACCAAATTTCATCAAGTGCTCACGAACACACACACATATATATATATATATATATATATATATATATATATATATATACACAGTATCGAACGAATGGTGTTTTTGGGGTCTGGGGACCTCAAAACGAAAAGTTATCATGGTCCTGGGCCTAGGTCTTACCATGCCGACTACAGTAATAGCTTCTTCCCTATAGGGGAAATTCACTAATTCCCTATAGGGGAAATTCGCTAAAAGGGTCTTTCAGGCCCAGGATTTCAGAGTAAGTTTGTTAACATCTAGACACCACGGGGATAGTACAATTGGGAGACAATGGAAAACTGCCTTCCCTTCCTCACATGCGTCTTTTCTATGGTTTTATCACAGATTATTTGATTATTTATTCTTAGTTAATAAACCAGCCTTGGGTTTTCCAGTAGCATTTCATTTTATTTACAGAACATATTTACTGCTAAAATGTGTGTAAGTTTTTCTCTTTTAAATTATGTTCAACATGACATATGTTTCCATTTGAAAAATCTGAGATTAACACTAGTGTCCCTCACTTTTTGGAACACCCTGAATTTTTAAAAAGTACAGAGTATTTGTATGATATGTACTCCTTCTCACGGTCAATTTAGTAGGTAATAATTTTGTTTTATTTTTCTACGATAAGTAGTTTGTCTATATTATGTTTGAGATACCTTACATTAGTTACTCTGCATATTGCATCACCTCAATATAACATTATTTATTTTATTTTTAATTTTAGTCAAGTAAGTTTTAGCGAATTTCCCCTGTAGGGAAGAAACTATACCGTAGTTGGCATGGTAAGACCTAGGCCCGGTACCATGATAACTTTTCGTTTTGAGGTCCCCAGACCCCGAAAGCACCAATCGTTCGAAACTGTATATATATATATATATATATATATATATATATATATATCTCCATCTATATATATATATCCATCTATATATATCATATATATATATATATATATATATATATATATAGACACATATATATATATATATATATATATAGATGAGTCCATTGGTGCGATAACTCTCGTAAAAAAAGTCCGATTTTGATAAAATTTGGCACAAAGGTGTAAAGCAACATTTATGACTTAAGTTTAAAAACCAGACAGATCGACCCATCCAAAGTGGTGTTTTAAGGGGTTTTTGTACCCCAAAAATGGATTTTTTTAAGTTTATACATGTAATATTTTAAAAAGTCAAATTTTAGTTGTGACCATTAGATTCAGCTTTAAAAAACACACATTTTGGTGTTTTGATAATTTATCTAAGGCAATTGGTTACAGAGATATTGAAAGTGCTAAATACAGTACGTTGTCCAATGTTATTCTTATGGAGAATAAGAAAAAAATTATAACTCGCTCATTTATGATCCATAAAGACTAACGAAACTTGGTATACGGCTTCATCTGGTTGTGGTCTATTGTTATTTGTACCAAAAAAGCAATTTTGACCCATAATTCCCCTAGCAGCAAACCTACTTACTCAGCCCCCATGTTATTCTTATGGAGAATAAGTAAAGTGTAGTGTCTCCTTTAATTACTAACATAAATTAATAAAACTTGGTATGTGGCTTCAACTTGTTGAGTTATATTTATATTAGCATAAATACCCATTTTTTGTGTTCCTTGTTGCAGCAAACCTGCTTACTCATCCCCCATGTTATTCTCATGGAGAATAATTAAAATGGTATATATCGCTTATTTATGAATGTATATTGATGAAACTTGGTATGTGGCTTCACCTAGTTGAGTAATATTGATGTTTACATGTAAAACCAATATTTTTTGTTCCTTGTTGTAGCAAACCTGCGTAATCAGCCCCAGCCCCAATGTTATTCTTATGGAGAATAATTCAAAATTGTATATATTGCTTATTTGTGAATATATTTGTATGAAACTTGGTGTGTGGCTTTATTAAGACTTGGTATGTGGTATTAAGACATATATTATGGATTGGAAATTCACTGAGTAAGCAGATTTGCTGCGACGGGGTATTTTAATTAAAAGCTCTCCTTGTGTTTTTTAAATCTCCTCAAGTCACAGAATAATCACATAGCTAAAAGTCCTTGGTACAAAACATTTAGACCTATCATAACTTTACACAAATGTGTTGTTATAAGGTTAACAACCTGAAATGAATGTGCGGGGATCTAATGAATGAAAAGTTTGCATTCTTAAACTTGTAATTTTTATTTTACTGGTTTGATAGTAATCAAACCTGGATCTGTCAAACTACAGTCTTCAGTTCAAGGGGTCACAGGTTCAAATTTCAGGTTTTTTAAGGGTTTGGACCGCTTTTCCCTAAAAGTGTTTGTGTGTTCTATAACAAAAATGCCAATAGTGTGAAATACCAAAAAGTCACACTCTCTAACCACTACGCCAACCCGTGCCCAAGTGCATATTGAATATTCATAAACCAAGCAGTGAAGGGAACCGAGCATATAGTAGATACGCCCAACCAACTGGCCTGTCTGCCCATATAGGTGCAGGTTGAGGTTAGGGTAATGTGCGGAACATACATCTGGCCACAGGTGGTACGCCTGGTGGGGGGTTGACAAACTACACCCCCCACCCCCCTCACATCGCTCATCCCTCCCATTACTCTCAGATAATGACTGCATTTGGCTTGGCCTGAGCATGTCATTAATGACCTCCATCAATTATCGCCCGCCTCTTCCAACAATATCCGCTCACCTTACCTTTCTGATTTTGAATATTGATTGAGAATCGTATCAAGCTATTGTGGATTTCTACCATATTTTTATAGTGTACAAATTATTAACAATCCCGGTTACACCAGGAAGATAAAACATGTTTAAATAATGTTTCTACTTGGTCTGGACCAAGTAGAATCATCGCCTACACGATAGACAAGCACTGAAACTTTATAAAGGGGAATGGAGCAAAACCCTACTGGATTTTCAAATATTTTCTGAATTGTATGAATCATAAAGAACATTTTGATATGTTTCATTCTAGGTTTTTCTCATTATACTTTCCATCTTGGTATGGCTGATTACATGTGATAACTTTTATTACAAAGTTAGCATTTAAAATATGAGATTTGAATGTAAAAAATAAGGAAACAAAAAACTTATTGGGATACCACTGCCTACGAATAAATTGAATTGAAGGTAGTGGCATAAAATATTACTGCTCTTTCCTCATTGCGGAAGGCTAAACATAGTGTTAAAAAAATCTTTTAACATATGAATATTAAAATTCCAATAAATGCATTGGAAAGTGTGCTAGCTGTTACTTCTTTACTAGGTATATGATTATTCTTCCCGTAATGGGATTAATAAAGAATTAAATACTAAAAAATTTGTCTTATAATACACATTTTACAAACGACAACAAGATGGTCAAACTCATTTTGACCGAGTATTTCCAATGTTATTATATACGTTTAAAATGTAGATGCCAGTTGCAGCAAAAGAAAAACTCACTTCACCGGCAGTTTTACTAGGAATGAAGGTGAAGCTTAATATAAAAACCACACTAACACCCTGGTAACAATCTTATTTCTATTTCTCTAAGTAACCACAAGTAAATGAATGAAATGTTCACTATATTAGAAGTTAATGTGGCTTGAAAGTATTTCAAGTACTAAAACAAACGATTATTTTATGTCTATTTACACCTTTGGCTTTCCACGCTTTGAAAGCGAATAGTCTAAACCCTGGTCTTGTCACCATCTAAGTTCGACTTGTTTTTAGAAAACATAATTAATTAATAGCCTAATGACAAATGGTCCGGTATCGTGTTTTCAGATTTTGCTCACGTTCATTCTCACAAACTTCAGATTATGAAACGAGTACTTTAACCACTATAATACCAACAAGCAATAATTATTATTTTACTTGTCCACACGATTTAAACATTTTTGAACTACTTTATTTTCAAAAAACTTTAAGATATAGTACTCTATATGGTTATTTTGACCATCCATCTTTCCTTAATGTAAAACTACATTTCTTTAACATATTTTACAAAAATTAAATTAATAGCAGATAGAAAACGTCACAAATGTGTTGTTATAAGGTTAACAACCTGAAACAAATGTGTGGGGATCTAACGAATGAAAAGTTTGCATTCTTAAACTTGTAATTTTTATTTTACTGGAAAATGTGTGCGCAAAATTTTAAGACGATCATCATTTGAGTCCCACCCAAACACACTCAGTCAGTTAGTAACTCACCTTTTTCAAACACTATCACACCGAATAATCGTATTTCTTCGGTCTTCAAATTATTTTTAATATAAAAAAAGTCTACAGAGAAGAAACTAGAGTTTGATATAGTTAATCTTAATGGAGGAGCCTGTAGAAATACAATTGTATCACATTTGGTGCTCCCTGTTAACCAGTCATTACAGACTTCCATTTTTAAAAACCTATGAACTAAAATCATAAGACACTTTTCAATTTTAGCTTTAATATTTACCGAGTAACAAACAACATGTCCGTATTAGCATTTCAATACGTGAAGTACACTGATTGAGGCGCCAGAAGGACTATGAAATGCGACCACAAAAAGGCTGCTGGGGGCTCAAGATTTATCAGTATTAATCATATTCATACGTTCCCGGTCCGAACGTTAATTAAACAAGGACCATAGTAAAAACACGAGCAATTATAGCAGTCAATTAGGTATGCCACTGTGCAGCAGCCATTACTGGCAGATTTATAGGCTTTCAACAGCCCAAACTCATTTCCACCCATCGTTAGTCTTGCCAACTGCTTCTCTACCCACCTCCTCAACTATTATTTTTTATTTTACAATGACTAAGGATCCTCTGCTCCCGCTATATTCTGTTGGTATGAGTGGTTGCGAGTTCACATCTTTTAATTGTTAATGTGTTATGGGGTTTTAATGTTTACGTTTATGGTTTACGTTCCCGTGTAATTTTTTTACGTTTAAAATGTATCAAGAGAAGACCTTGGTGGTAAAAAGTGGTAATTTGATTAAACCCAAGGCAATTATAAATCTCAATTGACCCTATAACAAAGGATTAAAAAACTATGGTTCAGTGAACAATTTATTTGTGTCACTGTCACAAGTTAAACACAAAGATTTTTATAAGAAACCACTTTTGAGTTAGAGTAAAATAATTCACTGAATGGATTATCATTAATAATTATTACTTTCTCCACAAGAACAACAGGATAAACAGATTAATTAAAAAATATAGATTACTTTAAAGAGTAAATACTGAAGGTATCTGGTGAGCAGAATTTTGATATCGCAGATGATAACCATAACCGTTACAACCTTTTGATTACTGGGTTTCTTGTGATTGTATCAGGTTTTAATTCTTGCATTATTATAATGCTTTGTTTGTTTTGTTTTCTTGTTTTTTTAATGGGTTTAACAACCAATGAATAAGTTTTAAAGAAGGGGATCTAGTCTTGAAAGATGTTGAGTTTCTCCCTGTCTCCCATAAAACAAATGTTAAACAAATGAATTTCCCATCCCTCCTCAACGGATTGTCCAAAATGATTGGTTTATGTGTCATAAAGAACAAAAAAATCTTGTGATTTTAGTGACCAGGATTTTGATATAAAAAACAATCATTATAACAAATAGCAACAATATGTAATATGAGTAATTGCGATTTTGTATGGGATAAATAGCTGTGTTTTGAATAAAGTTTAGTAAATGATAACCTTTGTTTGTTCTTTATAGTGAGTCAAATATCAACGATTTATTATTTTCAAGAACAAAATACATCTGTGAGCGGAATTATGATATTAGAAGCAGTTATCCCATAAAAACTTTAAATATTGAATATTATGGAGTTTTATGGAGCGATTATTATGTTTAAAATCGATTTTCTGCTCACTAGAATCTCAAGGTATTTTTTTTTTTCCTTAAAATAATAAGTTAGTTATTAGTCAATGATTTCAGATAAGATTACAAGATCTATTGTATATTCCCAAGGGTTTCATACTTGGAGCATCACTTTGCAGGGATGACATATTTTCTTAGAGGTGTTTCTATAATTATAATTGAAGATTTTTTTGTATTATAAAATAGATATTTCACACCTTGTACTGCCTCACTAGAAGCTGCATGTATTAATATTCATAATTGTAACGTAACCCTAATAGCACTGTACAGAATACCTGACACAGATTGTAATGTATTTTTTAATCTCCTAGAGAATCTGTTATCGTTTGTTTTACTTAAAAAGCCTTAAAGTAGAATTATTCTTGGGCAGATTTTAATATTGACTTCTTGAAAAATGACAAAAATTTGGAAATGGTTGCGAGTATTATTTTTAAATATTTTAATTTGTATCATATTTTTAACTACCCAACTAAAGGGAAAAACTGTATTGATAAAAATATGTCTGAGCATAAAGTTTGGAAGGAACAGAATCTGATCACCTAATTTTACTTTTAAAAATTGTAATCAATTGTCCTGCACCTAATTCAGTTAATAGTTATTTGTGCAACTAGTGAGCAAAGTGATGAGCAATTGCCTCACTCGAGAGAAATCCTTACTCACGAGCCGTAGGCGAGTGAGGAATGGTTTCTCGAGTGAGGCGATTGCACTTTGCACTCGAGTTGCACATTATATTTTTCCTACAGTTACCATAAAACAAATAAATTGGAAAGAAACGTAACATATTTTTTCCGTTGGGCTTTTTACATTCTTCCTTTCACACCAGGAAGTAAACAAACCTACCTTTTTTTCATATTTATGTTTTGATTTCTCTGGAAGAAGATTTAGAGACACATTCCTCGCCACATTTTTTAATTCTTCTGGAGTACAAGATTCTTCTGGTGAACTATTATTACTAAAATCGTCATTAACGTCCATTTTGCGACAGCAAAACCACCTTCAATGTTTACAAATGGCAAATCAATGAAATGGTGGCTTCTGCCGTGACCGGAAGTGTTGTGACAAATACAACAGTACAACAGCTGACCAGCTGATTTACAGCCAGTGCTGCCAACGTATTTCGCGCGCATACGACCTTGTCTGCATGTTACGCGCTCACTATTTCGTGCCTTCACGTTGCAAATCTGGAGTGAGACAAAGTAATTAGAGTGAGACAATGTTAACATTGTCTCACTGATGAGCGAATTGGCCACTTTGCTTTCTCAAATCAGTGAGAGAACATGTACATTGTTAGGTAACTGTAGGAAAAGAAATGTTCTACAGAATAGGCCTACTAAAAAAAGAAAATCTTGATATGTTTGTGAGGAGCTTATATAATATTAATTGGGAGCCAATGTTTCAGGTTCTTAACATTAATATTGTCTTTAATTATTTTCTTGACTCTATTCTTGATTGTTACAATTACCAATGTCCTAGAGTGTCCAAGAAAATCAGATATAATTAAAGTCTAAAACTAAAAATTACCCATGGTTTGATTGAAACCCTTAGAACAATTAAGGATACTATTATGCTTCTTAAAGATTTATCTAAAATACCTGATTTCCAACAAAATTAAAACTTGAAATGTTGTCTCTCAACTTACAAGAATAGATATAGATCTAAAATTAAAAATGTGAAGATTAAATATGATGAGGATTTCATTAATAGCTCTCATAATAAATGTAAAGCAGCCTGGCAAGTGATTAAGTCAGAAAGCGGTTCATTTTTTAAATATGATAAATCTATTCCACCAATTACAGCAGAGGATTTAAATAATTATTACATTGATGTAGGAAAACAAGTTTTTAGATAAGTCTTACAGTAAGAATGGAAGTGGATTCGATTTTTAAAATTTCCTAAACAAGGTTAACCCTCCTGAAAATAGTTTTCAATGGAAATCAGTTACAGCAGTATATTCAATCCTATAAAATGTCTTAGTTCATCATAAATAATGAAAATTTAATGTTTATGGCTTTTAAGCAAAATTATAAAACTCATTGCCCCTTTCATAGTGGAACCATTAACATACCTTACAGAACATGGTATTACAGATTAACATGGTATTACAGAACTCCACTTTTCCAAATTGTTTAAAAATTTTGAAAATCATCCCCCTTTATAAAAAAGGAGACAAATCTTTGACTTATGATTACAGACCTATTTCAATGGTACCAGTCTTTTCTAAAATTGTTGAAACTTGTGTTAAAATCCACCTTTTTGATCTCCTACTATTTAACAATATTTTGAACAACCCATTTGGTTTTCGTCCTGGCCGTTCAACAACTTTGGCTGTAGAATCGGTAGTTTCTGATATTCTAGATAGTTTTGAGTCGGGTGGTTATTTGAGTATGGCTCTTGTGGATCTCAGCAAGGCCTTTGATTCTGTTTTACACAATATACTTTTGCAGAAAGTGGATTTTTATAGAATAAAAAACCATCAACTAATTCTTAATTAAACATAACTTTGTGGGAGACAACAAGTTGTAGCATCTGGTAAACAAATATCATCACTTAAAAAAGTCCTTGCAGGGGCTCCACATGGGTCTGTACTTGGACCAGTATTGTTTATTTTATATATTAACGATGTGCCAAATTCTATGCCATACAAAACGGTTCTCTATGCAGATGACACATCGTTTATTATGTATGCTGATGATTTTTACACTTCAAACCAAGGTATCAACAATATGATCTAGACTGGAAATCTATGGTTAAAGCTATCTATGGATCTATGGATCTATGGCTAGTATTCCCAACCACAAATCACTAAAAAATTGCTTATAATTCATTTTTTTTAAATCGGTTTATAAACAGCAATGGATTCCCTTAACAAAAATCACCTAGAAAATTAATAATAAGATTAATAACTATAAGATAAGATAAGACAATAAGATATAAGATTAAGACTATTTGAAAATTTAAGAAGGATCGTGAAATAAAACAAAGAATATTTTGTAAATAAATACCTTTTTATTTACATTCTGAAATTTAGTGACAAGTTGATAATTTGCTCTGACGCAGTGATAGTTCGCTCTTGTATGTATTTCATAGAGTTCTTATCAGCTGCATCCAAGTAGTACCTGAAATATAAAATATTATTAAGTATATCCCATATTATAGTACATGAGGGTCCCTTTAATCCAAACTCTGCTCTCATCATCATCATCATTGTTGCGGATTAGGAAACCCCAGCATAGCTGCTAGTCACATCTTCCACAAGCGGGAATATTGCGCAGATTACCGGAAAGATAGGATATAGCAAGAAAGGAAAGGGTGGGATGGGACGGCAGCCAAATCGACCCTTCAGAGGGCCAACTCCCATGCCCCTGTGACAGCTGGGATGAGGCTCTCAAACAGGGGACTCGCATTCTTCCCTCCAACTGGTCAACTCAACTGTCAGGGTATCCATGTACAACAGCCAGGGACCATCCATTCTCAGGTTGGCAGGTGGGGACCAAATCCGGAGATTCTGTCCCTAGCCGCTGTAAATGGAGGGACCAAAGGTAAAAGGGAAGTTTGTAATAATGTACAGCCATAAGATTTACCGTATGTAATGACAACCTCATTTTCTGTACCCAATGTCAGCCTCAAAAATGGTATAGACCAGTTTTAAGGTAGTCCTGGCACCAAACTCTGCTATTTTAAGATTCTCTTCATTCAAACACAATTTGTGTAAATAAAAAAAAAATTTCTCTAAGTAAATGGGTAAAGGGGACACAGCAAATGAGGTATATAGACAAATTATACTTTTAGTAACAACTTATTCAGGGATTCTATGGTTTTCCAGGAGGTTGATGTGAAAGAATTTTGTGTTGAGGGCTACCTTTGGCCCCCATTTTTAAAGCTAACTTTTATAACTTTTTTTGATTTGGCTTGCATTTTAACTTAACAGGCAAAAAACGTATTGCAAGTCTCATTTCAAACTATGTAATGCCAACGTCTGCTTCAGAACCCATTCAATCTTTTCAGCACATCCCTGTTCATATTACAACGTCCACTAATTACACTCCCACCTTCATAACTCATCCAAAGGCTCAAACCCCCCAAAATCTCCTAATAATTTGTTAGGACTGAATCTGCCGATAGGCACTTCAATGCAGATGTAAAAAATAGTACAAACTCTAAGGATCCTTCATCAAAATGTGCAGAGAATTGTATCCAAGCTATGCATGACTGAAATTTTGTTGGATTTGATATCTCCTGATATAATATCTGTCTGAACACTTCCTTCATGAAAATTAATTCAGTTTGTTTTCTTACCCGGGCTACATGTCAGCAGCTGGGTTTTGTAGATCATCCATGGACAAAGGTGGAGTTGGAATATTCGCCAGGGAAAGTTAAAATACTTAGTGTTTTAAAGGCTTCTTTGCAGCTCTCTGTTGGTTTGAGATCAGCAAGTGTTCTTATTGCCTCAGAATAAGAATTTTATTCAGATTTTACTTTGTTGTACCACCCCAAACTGTCAAACCGTATCTGATGTGAGACTCCACCAAGGCATAGTAGGCCACTTTTGCTGCATCAAGACCTCCAATCCACTTCATTCTTTGCACAACGAAAATTCCTGATCCTAGCTTTTTACTAAAAAGAGTTGACATGGTTGGTCCAGGAGAGATCAGAGTCTATGGAGACTCCCAGTAATTTGGTTTCTTACCATTAAAAAATTGCATAAACCACGACCGCAACACTATAAATGGCGCCAACAATAGAAAGACACAAAATTCTGTAATCGGTATCCCTGGCCGTTGGAGGGTTAATCAACTTTTACCAAATTACTAGGTGTCATGCATTGTGCATAGTGTTTAACTGCAAATCCATCTTTAAAGGAATTTATGCGACCTGACTCATATTGATTTGTAAGTGTGACTCTTTTGACTCACTTAGCATATATTACTAGGGGTGGGCGGTCGAGTACTTGTTTGAGTACTAAAGACTACTCGAAGTCCGAGTGGAGTAGTAAAAATACTCTAAACTATCGAGTTGAGTAGGTGACTACTCCCGCCCTTTACCCCGAATAGTTGAAAATTGTGTATACTCCTGCCGTTTACCCACGTTTACGCCGCTAACAAATGTTTAACAAAATAAGTGACTGAAATAAAGAAAAATAAGCTTAAAATCTATTTTTAGCTCACATGAAAGGAGACAACAGGTGGGTTATTTTTGGATACCTGTGAGTTAAGATAAGTAAGAGAGGGGGCTCAGGGAGTGTTTGGGTCGGAGGCAAAAAATCACTTTCTTGTTCAATGTTTGGGTTTTGATAAACTAACCCAAAATCGTTGTATGGATATATATTTGAAATACTTGTATTTTGTTTGTTATTGTTGTTGAAAACAGTATATATTTATTATATATTTATTATTTTTCATTTAAATCATTATTCATTGATGGTAAAATAAAGGTTATTTAAAATAAATAATAACATTAATAATTTAATAACATTTGATATTTATAATTAAAGTTTAATATGTAAAACGCATTGTTTTCCATAAAAAATAAAGTGAGTTTTTTTACTTTTTAAAGAACTACTCGACTCGACTCGACTTGATACTCGAGTAGTTTGGTTCAATCCTCGACTCGACTCGATTTAAAAACACTACTCACCCACCCCTATATATTACCTACTATACCATTATTTCAAGTGGCTGAAAAACATTACACATAATTTTACTACTGGAGCCTTTTAATTTACCATTACAAACCTAGGCAACTATTAGCATCCTCGCTAGTTGGAGCTTACCGATAGTTCACCATGAGCCCGCACGACTGTGAGAGCCCGCGAGGGGAAGTGTCTGCCAGCCAGTTGAGCCGCCACATCACGGCTCCGTTGCGCAAGTGGAAGTTAGCTGCGACACACACAACTCGCTACAGTTTGGTCACTAAAGGTTTGGTGTGGTTTGTCTTTTATAAACAATATACAAAACCTTTCAGCTGCAAGAGAGAGTGCAAGCAAGTGTGCTTACACCTCTCAACAACTCGCTGTGACACTGCTTTCAGACAAAACTTGCTTAATTTATTGCCAGTGTGAACACAGTAACCGAGCTATGGTAGCGTGGTAGATGTACTGAGTTAAACATCTCAGCTAAAACTGTAAGTAATAAAACTCTTAAATATGCTGATCTATTATAGTAAGAGCTGATTGCTCTAAGTAATATTAAGAGGGAGCTCTAGTCACAAATGATTTCACACATTTTCCTCTTTCTCCCATAATGTTAAGGTTTAATATGATTACTCCTAATAAATTATCCGCAGTCATTCATTTATGATTCACTTAAAGAACAAAATATCTAGCACTTCCAGACAGCAGAATTTTGATGGAAAAAATAATAGTCGATCGATAAAATTCCAAAACGTATTCAATATTTGTGATTTTTGTTATGAAATAACAACATTAATCAACAATTTGCTGTTGAATTGCTAGATACTTTTCTTCTTTTAAACACTAATTTGCTTCTCGGATAATCTGTTAAAGAGATATGGAACAACGTTAGAGTTAACGTTGGTTTATGAGGAAAACAAATGAACGTGAAATCTTTTAGTACCGACTCTTAAAAAAGAATGGGCGGGACAGTTATCAACAGTTTAGCTACTTAGTTCCGGTATTTCTATCTAGCCATAAGTCAACTAAAACTCACATATTTCCTAACATGTTCAATGCTGACAAACATGTTTAAACATGAAAATCACATATGTTTCAATGTTAAAACCACAAAACCCAACATGTTAAATAAAGTTTGGATCTTATACTATGACAGCCTTCAGTGGGAAGGCTACAATTGTTTGAATGAATCAATAACGGATTTTAAGCCAGCAGCACAGTTACACGCAATCTTGTAAAAAATCCAAAAAGTAATAACCACAATTAATTGTTCATTAAAAACATCACTCTTACTTTTTCACTCCCTGAGGTTTTTTTGTATGATCAGTTTTTTTTTTCATTTCATTAAAGATTTTGACAATATTTTTCAAAGTCAATTTATTCTCCATCAGGGCTTCACCCCACTCCTAAGCCCCAATTCAGCCCTCCAAGTTCCTAAGTTGTTCTTTTGAAAGAAATATTTTAAAATTTGTTTGGACGTGTGTGTTTTATCTTAATTAATTAAATTTAAATAAAAAAACAGCTGCTTTAAGAAATATTTCTACCCACTGACTGTGGCTGTGCTGTTTACATTTTTTAAATTTATACTGAATTGCATTTTATTTCTGCAGGATGTGAGATCCCTGTGATGAAAAGGAGATACTATAAAGTATATCACTGAATAATGTTAGACCTCAATGTATTTTTCAGAGTAGCAAAATCATTATAGAGATTTAAAAAAGAGCTTTTCCCTGAACCGTCCCCAAATACAATTTCACTAACATTCCAGGTTAGTAAACCCTCCAATTTAGTGTGGATTTCCTTCTCTTTAGTTTTGTCAGAACACACTATGTGCGGCAATGTCCATTAACCCTTTGAGGTCGATTAAATTAAATCACCCAGACACCCTGAGACGAAATTAATTTTGGCTATTTTGTATAGATTTTACTATTGTTACATTTAATTACCCAAATTAATTTTAAAATGCATTTATGTGGGTTTATTTTTAAGGCACTTTGATTACATACTGTATATTGATGAAATAAAAATAAAAATGTATACCTGTTTGGTACTTTGGTATTATACGGATGCCACCCTTATACAGCGCGCTGCGGCAGTTATGTTAGGATGGGTTATCATAAAAATGATTGTAGGACTTTCCTTGTTTCATTACAAATCGAATGATACCTGATGAGTCATACTTCCGGCCGCCAAACCCCCTCCAAATAGGCCAAGGTCAGGTCGTTGACCGGAGCGCGTGCATCACCTGTCATCGCCTGTATCTGGGTCAGTGTCATGAGTGATTTATTGCCGTCACTACGTTACATTTGTTTTCATAATGAGTAACGTTCTTTTGGTGTGGGATTTACCTCGAAATGAAGAGGAAACCGTACGTATTTTTATGATAACCCATCCTAACATAACTGCCGCAGCGCGCGGTATATTTTGCGGAGTAAATGTGGCGATCGGGTCTGGCTGCTAGCGGCGGCGACGCATTCAACACGATCCTAGCGGACATCGCTGCCTTTTGGGAGGCACAACACAAAGACCGCTCATCAGAATGATGTAAAATTTTTACAGTAAGTCAATAAAAGTACGTTTTTTCGAATTATGTAGTTATCCTTTGTATCCGGTAAAAATTAACCTCCAAAAATAGTGGCATCCGTATAATACCAAAGTACCACTGTTTTATTTTTTCTTCCATATATTTTTAGTACATATGTACTATATGTGACAGATTACGAGAGTAAAAACCCATTTATATTTATTTGTAAGTAAAATGAACACACAAAAAACATTCAAAAATATCGTCATCACTAATTTTATTAGTCATAATTATAACTAAACAAAAGAGTAAACATAACCAAAACACCACAGACAACAATCGGAGCTGGAACTATCAGACGCTTGCAGATGACACAAGACACCGCGAATTGTGAAGTATAGTTCATGGAGTAATAAAATGTATTTCAGAACAAAATAATCCATGGAGTAGATAAAATAAACGTTAAAAGTAATAAGGAATATATAAGAAGCAAATAGACATAAAATCATTACATTATATTTAGTTTTAGCGCACTTCATACGGGCTAAATGTCACGGCGAGTATAGGTCGCCATTCGAGCGTTCGGGAAAATGGTGCGCGGCAACCTATACTCGCCATTCGACCGCAAAGGGTTAAGTAAACGATTCAAATAATTCATGATTCTTAAAATTTGAAGGTCACCGGCTTGGTTATTTGATTTTACTTAGACTTTAGCATTTTCAGTAATACCCTTTCACCACTGAGAATTCTGCTACTACCAAAATAAAATGTTGAACATTACAGAGACACAGTGGGCCATTGCTCAAACCTGAGCAGAGTTGTTCAATCTTTTGTTTGATTGAAAGAGTTGGTCTTGGCATTTCAGTACTTTTTGTTCTCAGCTGATAGCATTTGTTGATACTGCTACTTTATAATACAACTTGATTAAAACTGATCTCCATGTTATCCTTATGGGCAAAAAATTAACACTGAGGGTACGGATGAGTTGATACCAAAATTTATCGATTCTCAATACCGATACGAGAAAAATTGATTCTCGATTCTCGATACCGATACCATCGATACCTACGATTTTTCAGTACCTATAGTTGTCAGAACTATTGTTAAAAACCGTTAAAAATGTATGTTACCATTTAAAATTCAATAGTAGTATTTTTTTGTTAATTATCAAACCAATTGTTTACATAATTTAATGTTAATTTCCCTAGTACGCTATAGTAATATAGAATAAAAAATACCCCCGTCGCAGCAAACCTGCATACTCAGCGAATTTCCAATGAATTATAACACATTAAGCCACTTAACAATATTCATAAGAAATGTATTCACAAACAAGCGATATTTAAAATATTAATTATTCTCCATAAGAATAACATTGGGGATGAGTACGCAGGTTTGCTGCAACAAGGCACACAAAATAATGGTTTTTTATGCAAATATCAATAGAACTCATCTTAGTGAAGTCACATACCAAGTTTCATCCATATACATTCATAAATAAGCGATATATAACATTTTAAGTATTTTCCATAAGAATAACATGGGGACCGAGTACCTAGGTTTGCTGCTACAGGAAACATTGGCGAAAAATTGTTTTTTTGTGCAAACAACAATAAACCACAACCAGATGAAGCCATATACCAAATTTCGTCAGTTTATGTTCATAAATAAGCGAGATATACAATTTTTCTTTTTCTCCATAAGAATAACATTAGACAACGTACTGTGTTTAGCACTTTCAATGTCTCAGTAACCAATTGACGTAGGGCAATGATCAAGATACCAAATTATTTGTTTTTTTATGCTGAATTCAATGGTGAAAATTAAAATTTGATTTAAATTAAAATTACATGTGAAATCCCCAAAAAACACATTTTTGGGGTACAAAACCCCCCAAAAACCCCCCTTCGGATGGTGCGATTCGTCTGGCTTTCGAACTCGTTCAAATAAATGGTACTTTACACGTTTGTACCAAATTTCATTAAGATCGGACCTTTTTTACGAGAGTTATCGTGCTTACGGACACATATATATATATATATAAATATATATATATAAATATATATATATAAATATATATATATAAATATATATATAGATATATACATATATACAAATTTGAACGAATGGTGTTTTTGGCATCTGGGGACCTCAAAATGAAAAGTTATCATGGTCTCGGGCTTAAGTCTTACCATGAGACCTACGGTAATAGCTTCTTCCCTATAGGGGAAATTCGCTAAAAATAAAACTATTTATTATAAATTCATAATGGGGAAAAACTTGGTTATCTTGCCGCCGACCCAAACACTCCCCGTGCCTTTTGGAGCGCGGGCAAGCGGCGAAGCATCGCTTCCCGTGCACTTCGTAGTGCGGGTAAACGGCGGGGGTATCGATGGTATCGGTATCGACATTGAATGAATGAATCTCGATACCGATACCAATGTCCAAGAATCGGTGGTATCGAGAATTGGTGGTATCGAGAATCGGTGGTATCAAGAATCGGTATCGAGAATCAACTCAACCCTAATTGAGGGAATCCTGAGCTCAGAATGGGGGTATTGAAAAATGAAAACCATTTTGCTCAACTACCAATCGAGACCATTTATTTAACACGTCTATCATCAAAATTGTTGTACAAGTAGCGGAGGAGTTCTGTTTATAAAGATCACCTCAGCGTATTGTAAAAATATATTGCCCAACAAAGTAACATTATTCCAATTTATGTTACAGACAGTAAAATAAAATAAGCTATCTGTAAAAGGTTAGCAGAGGAAAACCACAAACAATTGTAATTACCATTAACTTTAAGGTTGTCTTACCAACACTATCAAATGCATATCCTCTTCTCTTTTCCAAGTACAAGTACTGACTGCACGAGGCCATCAATGGTGTTTTGAGCGCATTGGCAAGGTTCTCGTTGTGGTGCCACGAGTTGTCTGATATCATAGACCGAAGCTTTGCCCACGCATCAGCCTCATCTTCTGGGTTGATAAGCTTGACGACTTCTCCCCATTCATTTGTTGGCCGAACACTTTCACCTACATACAGCATTAAATCAGTTTAACAGTGTGGCTAACCAAAAAGAACGTGGTAGTAACAGTGGTCCCACATTATTCGCAGATACCGGAATTTTCGTGTTGACTAAGAGTGTTTGGCAAAGTGTGGGTGTTTTATAGATAGAAAAATAATTTTTACCCCCAAGTTCGGAGGAGTTTGCCAGAGTTCACTCTAGGAGCTGTTTTTGGCTTGTCAAAGGAAGCAAATGTTCATCGAGTACAGTTTTCACGAATGTCATTTTGTAAATTTGTTTATATTGTACCAAATACATTTTACATGATTGTGTATATTATTTTTACACTGTTGCGAAGTAAATTACATTTTGAACTGAACTGAATTGAAATTTTCGGAAGGCTCCCAGACTGTTCACAAACATCAAGGCACATTCAAGGGTCTGGATCTGGTTCCACCAAATTGCTTGAAATTTTTGTGGGTAGTGTCGGAGTTTCCACAAAAATATTGTTCCAAAACGGTCCCAACAAAAGTGATAAATGTATAGTAAACATCTGAGCAAATTCTCGGACACAACATTCACCCATGTTTCTGAATAGTGTGTAATGTACCTTAAAACATTACATAGTTATTTTTTAATTGCATAGTTCTGATTACCTAAGTTCTACAGTGGTTGAAAAGTATTTAAATGTTTCATCAAATGACCTGACAATCATGATAAAGCAAAATCAGCTTATAATAACAAATATTCCTCATTCAGGGCGGAGAGTACCTAAAAAACGAGTTATGCCAGTTTCTTCAGACCAAATACTTGAATATTTTTGACATATTGTCATTTATGTCACACAATTCTCAACATAAAGATCATGAGCTAATTTGTTATGTTCATATAAGGGCACTGAGGTCATATCAGGGTAAGATTTCTATCCTAAAATGATAGCATCACACACTTAATAGCAAAACTAGACAAACCTTTTTCAGCCAGTTTGATTTTATCCAGCAGCCATTGGCGAAACGCCGGGATGGGTGACAAGGACGAGAACTGAGTGACTTGGGGATGCTCAGAGTGGAGCTCTTTGGCGGCTCGCTTGATCAGGTAGTTCCCGAGGTCAATGCCCTGCACCAGAAGAAAAACACGTTAGAAAACTCTGAGAGAATTTAGTTACCGCTAAGTATAAAGTAATTGTTGTATCCTTTTGTTTTTTCATTCTTTGAGTGGACATTTATAGTTCCAACTCAGCTTATGTGTATGCATTTCTTTGCTATACGGTTTATAAAGCAGTCCATGCTCGTATGCCCGACACATGAATATTACAACTCCCCATCATGGGTGGATTTGCACAAGGTGGGAAGGGGGTGCAGGTGGAATTTTGGATGTTCCAAAAATGTTTTTAAATGTTAGTTTTGAGTCTTGATATTTGGATGAGTTGATTTAATTTGGAAAAAAGTTTACTTCTCCATTAATTGATAAAAAAAACTTGATTTATAACTACAACGGACTGCGGCACATGCGACTTCCCCTCTGTTACGGATGATGAGATCATATAATGTAATGATTTTAGGTGGGGGTATTGTAGACATATTTTATGACTCATCAAATGTTTTTAGAAATAAATGTTTGATTTTACTAAGCGATCTTATATGATGTTGTTTGTTTTGTTTACTATTAGTAACTTTACAGCGGAGTTGTGTTGTTAAGGTGTTCAGCAATGACAGTACAAGTATTAACTAAATTATTGCATTGTTTCAGCTATTTTAACAGTGCACCATTATGATCCTTTTTGTAACTATTTATGATTTAACTTTATGTTCACAAGGAATATAAACAATACTGTTTGTATATTTTACATTTAAGTTTGTTTGTGTAAGTTAAGTTTGTCACCAATTTGTGATGTGTGAGGACTTGAATTTTCCCACGAAAGAACATTTAATTTACTGAACTGCCTCAATGTAATTGGGTTTATGCCTGTATTGAAGCATGTAATAAATAAGTTATGTGCAAAATGTTCCTACTGGGAAATGGAATTTCCAGGGAAAATATAAAATAATTAGTAGGTAAACAAATAAATAAAATTGGCTACCTGAAATCAACTTAAAACCTGCTGTTTTGATCATACAATTTTAAAAATGTCCTGAGATGAGGACCCCCAGACCTCTCGGCTTCTTGGCAACCCAAAGTTCACCTAAATCTGTGATGGCTCTGCATTGAAGAAAATTGGTAATGGCAAAAAATAATGTAAAATAGCAATAATGTAAGATAATGCAAAAATAGCACTAACAAGGCAGAGTCAGCAATCCAAAATTATAAACAACATTTTGTCAACATTTTCTGCATCTCGTGTTGGCAATATGTTTCAACACAAATTTCAATTCATAGTAGATGTTTTCAGATAAAAGACTATTTGGGAAGTTGGATGTTTCAATTTCAATTTATTTATCTCAAAAAGTTTCATACATTGAAGCCAAGCTTCTAAAACAGGCGAGTCGTCAAATTTAACCAATCACAATCTATACCTATAAAAGGCACAGGCACTCGCTAGAGTAGACCACATCAAAATGGTCCGATGGTTAATATGCCCATATGATTCCCCCCCACCCCCTCTCATCCAACACTGTTGCCATACGAATTTTCCAAACAATGATTCAGTCAGCTTGTTTTATGTTGTGTACGATAGGAATGGAATTTAAAACAGACGACAGATATACTTTACGATATGTCTTATTAGACCAGAGCGATGTGGCAACAATGATTAACTTCCATCGGACTACTTTGGTGCTACTTACTCTAACTGACCCACTCATTCACTCACTTATCACGTTCTCTTGCGTCCCATTTACCTAGATAGTTTAAATTTTGTACACTGATTCTTTAGGCATAAAATAGGAAACCTAAATGGTTTTCATCTTGAACTGACCTTAGGGCTTCCCCAGAAACCCCGACAAAGTTCCCATGTATCGAAAAACATTTTTGTTTGAGCTGATGAAAATACAAACAGCTGATCTTGATTCTTAGAGTTCCACGGGCCAAACACAGATTGCAACAAACACAACTGTCATAGTTTGTATAAATTATTTGCGGGGCGAAGCCTACGGGTAACAGCTAGTTAACAATATTTGTAAAACAGTTTGTATAGTAACTGTGTATGACTGAGAATAAAATATATGTATACATTTAACTAAAACAAACATATTTCCATTATTACCTCTCTGAAATACAGCCTAAAGAACTCAGAAATACAGGGTGTTTATAAAAGAAGTATACAACTTTGATAGTCAAATACAACTATGTTTTATTTACAGGGTAGACACAACTTAAATTTTCAGAAAGCACATATTCTCAAGTTTGTTTTTACATATATTACAAGTGTTTAATATAATATACACCTTGTTTCACATGGCAGAGATAATAATAATAATAAACTTCTTTATTTCTGCAGGACAATACATATATTGCAGAGCATGCGTCAGTGATATACAGAGTTGAGTACAAATAAAATGAAGAATGTACAGGTTAATGTCTCAAGTTGCAAAAAAAAAACAGAAATAAAGCAACAGCCAGATAAAAAGCAAACATATTCCCACAACAACAAATGTGTTGAAGCTGATGCTTCCCCGATGTGTAATCCATGAACTCGTCCACCGAGTAAAACACGTTCGACACTAAAAAGCGTCTCAATTTTGATTCACAATTTTCGAATCTGATGCCCTCCGGGATCCTATCCAGGATGGAAACACCCGCCTGAGAGGGCAGGCGTGCCATAGAAGCCAACCTGTGCTGTAATGGTCTGTACACATTTCTAGATTGTATTGTAACTATGTACATCTCTGCCCTGAATCGGGTTGTTTTTGAATTTGCAGAAAAGCGCAGTTTCTACATTGTACAGCTCAGCCAGAGTAGCAATCCTAGTCCGCGGAAGGCATCTCGGCACGACTCTCTAAATTTGAGTTTTGCTATGATTCGAATGGCTTTTTTCTGAAGAACAAAGAGTCGGTTGAAATTTGTCTGTGAGCAACCACCCCACAGAGGAATACCATATGACAGATGGCACTGAATTTGACCGTAGTAAGCCATAAGCAATAACTCAGTGGGACAGTGTTTTGACCCTGAGCTTAAAATATTGCTGAAGAGACCTTATTACAAACACTGTCAATATGATCAGTCCACGTCAGCTCATCGTCAAGGAGCATTCCGAGGAATTTAGTGTAGCCGACTTCTTCGATGACAGTATCATCTATCATTGCAGTCGGACTGCATGTATTCAGAGCAGTGCTGCCTCCAAATATCATACAGTTCGATTTTGACGGATTTACTTTGAGATTTTTGCTTTTCAAGTACTGAATGCAGGAATTAATTTCTTCAAAAGAAAGAATTTTGATTTGTTAAATTTTGTTTGAACTGAAACCAAGAGTCGTGTCGTCCGCCTGCTGTACAATTTGTCCTTTTAGAATGACAGAATTCAAATCGTTCACGTACACCAAGAATAATAGGGGGCCGAGAATTGATCCCTGAGGGATTCCATATCTCATTGTGGCTGTAGGTGAACTCACTCCATTGACTTGAACTAGTTGTGTCCTTCCAGAGAGGTATGACCTTAACCACCTATGGGGTAAGCCACGAACTCCACAGTTCCACTACCTGTCAAGGAGGATGTTGTGTTCCACACAATCAAAGGCCTTGGATAAGTCTAGAAAGATACTTAATGTCATATTGCGCTTATCCCAAGTCACTCACAATCATTTCCACTAAGTGGATGATTGCATCAACTTTCCCTTTCGAAAACCAAACTGGTTATTTGACAAAACTTGTAATTCATCAAACAAATTTAACATCCAGTGCATGAACAATTTTTCAAAAACTCTGCTGAGAACTGGCAAGATTGAAATAGGTCTATAGTTGCTTGGTTATTGAGAATCTCCCTTTTTGAAAATTGGAATCACTTTTGCAACCGTAAGAGAATTTGGAAAGATACCTGTTTTAAAAGAAAGATTGATTGACTGGGTGAGGGGACCCGCGATACCGGATTGACATTGTTTCTAAAGCCATGTAGACATACTGTTGACATTAGCGAATTTCTTTGCCCTCATATCAATCCTAAAATCAAGTTTTGACCAAACTCTCTGGAATGTGGGCTGATCAACACTCTCTACTGCAGCTATTATTTTTCCTCTTAGCTGTAAGAGATTTGGATGGGAGAGGGGTCCAAAAACTTCGACTTAAACGTAATCCCACAGATTCACACAGAATCACAAGAAGAAAAATCAGGGCTTTGTGGAGGCATTCGTAACATTGACTTCATTGCAAAAAAAATTCTCTAAAAGAATAGGGGCCATTTTATTATTAAACGCTTAATATTGCCACTTAACACATAGTTGACGACAATCATCTGTATGAAACAAAACTTGAGGTATTTTCTTATCCATAGATACCAACTACACCAAAATAAATTATGTAGTTATTAGTTTATTGATGTATAAAGTTGTTTACTTCTTTTATAAACACCCTGTACATTACATTGGGAATTAACCCTGATAAACAGTATTTTCCTACTGAAAATTGAAAATATCAGAGAACAATTTTGGAAATTAATAAGCCTAATTGTTTCAGATCCCTTTAAAAATGTTTCAGATTTTACTATAAAAAATATAAAAAATTACAATATATCCAGGTTTTAGTCTTATGTATAAAATATGTAGGTTTTTCAATATACAAAACCTGAAAAATATAAACCTGAAAGTTAATAAAATGTAGTAAATGATACCTGTAATCCTTTTTGGGTAGAACTAATTGAGTAGAAAATAAATGATTTAACATTATATTTTTCTTCCACGATACTGTTTAGATACGTTTTTTCATCACCTACAAAATAAGTAAAACTAATATAACCAGAACTTACATTTTTCACTAAATAAGAAAGAGTACCTTAAAACCCAACTATAGTCTGTTTATCGAAAGAAAGTGACTGGCGGAACGGCTGCGCGGCAACCGAACTTTCTGTTTTATAACCTTATGGAAACGTAAAACACATAGTTAGAAATTTCCAATAAACGTTATTTAAGTAGTCAGTAAACACGTTTATAGCACATTTTTCAAATATTTTGTATCTTATTCTTATTAGTTTATAGTACCTGGGGGGCCGAGCTTTTCTCGGGGAAGGCCAGTCAGTTTGTTTAGATGACTGGGAGTAATATTTCACCATTTCCCCAACTGATTACCATATTTTTATAGCTCATTTGCCTTTTTCCTGTATTTTTAAGATCACTCCAGTTGTTATTTATAAGTCAATGTCCCTTTGATTTATTTTAATACCCGTATATATGTAATCTTCACTCAAATATTTTAATCTCTGCTCTCAGGAAACCACATGTTAATAACCATAAACAACATGAGTCCCTTTGACAGTTCCCTGGTTGATTATGAACATCTGTTACAATTCTTTTGTTTTGATTTGAAACTCCATAAGCCCAATGTTAGTTTTTTTAACTTTCCATTTTAGTTTTTTTACATTATTTGATTTTTCCTGAGGATGAGGCCTGTCTAGAACTTATTTTTATCCCAGAAATTAGTTATTTTGAACATTTGAAGGAAATCGTTGGAGCCGTTTTTGAGATCCGTGTCGCAAGCAATCAAGTAAGCAAGCAAGCAAACCCTACTCATATTAGAGTATAGGATTGATAGTTATATTTGAAAAAAAAAACAAATTACAATTAGTGTTTTTCAAAATATAACTACTGATATAAAGTCATCGGAGTAAGATAAAAAATATTTTTAAAATGTGCTGTAAATGTGTCTAACTGATTATTTAATTAACGTTTATTGGAATTTTCTAACCATGTGTTTTACGTGTCCACGAGGTAATGAAATAGAATTTTCAGTCGCCGCGCTGCCGCGCCGCTAGTCACTTTCTTTCGATAATCGGACTATAGGTGGTAATAAGTTAAAACACATTACCTGCTTACACCAGCTAAGCTCTCATCCCCCCTCTATCAGTATCTAATATGGTACAACATTTGACCTTTTAATCGGTTTCAACAAATCAGAAAAATTACTTTACTAAAATCATTTTTTTAAAGGGGAAAAGGGTAGGACACAGGTAACTCACCTTATTAGGGGACTGATGAACGAGTACTGAAGAGTATTGATCACATTATGTTCATACAAAAAAGAGGTAATATTTTGGCTACACTTTGTAGCCTTTATCAATTTCAAAGAGAACGGCAAACTAGAATCAAACTCCTGATAATAACTGCCATATCCTATATTCTAATTCAAGCAATGTCTGTTTGTTTACTATCTCAGAATCCAGCGGAACAATTTTGTTAAAACTTTGGAATTAGGGGCTAAAAGTAGAGTAGTAAAACCCTCAACACCAGGAAAATTCAAAATTCATTAAAAATCTCATTTGAAAATTGAACATTTTAACTTTGAGCGGGAGGCCTTCAATTTGGCAACGTTTCAAACTGGTCCCATTTCATATAAGTAACTCAAATAATTCAAATTGGTAACGAAGACCGCCATTGTCTCAGAAGTACCGCCCCTTCCTCTCCCTTCTGAGAAATAGGCGTGGTATCCCAGGAATGTACGTTGTACATCCGTCGCTACCGCAACAACTGTCTACCACAACCAAGCCCAAAAAATTCCCTCGACCGATCCGAAATTACCTATACGCATTAAACAACTTTAATTATAGACAGGACTAAGTTTGTTCTCATTTTGTATCGTTTTATAACAATCTATTTTCTATATTAAAAGAATTTCTTGATTTTTGTTCGGACATTTTTGACTCCTAAACTATTATTTAATATACATATTTGGTATCAATCGAAAGCTCTTACCCTATAGATGTGCCTTTTGGGGTTTCCATAAACTCTCGACCACGGGGCTTTTGCCCTACAAGCTCTCAAAGTTCTAATGTTAAGCTTATGGAGTTATATTTTATTTAGTTAGGTTAGGTTAGGTTAGATTAATCCCACGCTAACATTTAAAATAGTTACATTACCCAGATTACCCATTGATGGGAAATATTTTGTTTAAATGTATTTGGGTTGGCACAGGTTTCCTGCCGCATATGGTAGTCCCGCCCTACAATGTATTTATTTATCTCAAAAACGATCAACCAATAGCATCACAGCTGCTGATGTAAGGGTGTGGTAGGCATAGCCGGGACCAGTTTGAAAAATCCTCATATTTTCAAGTTGGTAACATTACTAGTTTAAAACGTTACCAGATTGAGAGGATCCCCATTGAGCTTATGGAGTTTCAAAACAAAACTTAAGAATCATAACAGCTGTAAATAAATGGAACAGTGGACTCTCAAAGAAGCACCTACACAAGCTAAAGTATAAACAAGTGATTTCTTGAAAACAGTGACTAGAACCGTTGAATAAAGATTGCATGTAGAGTGGAGATCTTTTCACCCATGAAACTAGTCAAATATCACTGAGTCCAGGATCCCAGGTACTAACTATTTAATTGGGCAAATAATACCATAATGACAAGGAAAGATTAAAACAATGGAGGTGACAAACTAATTTACTTAAGGTAAGGAGTTCAATAAGTGTTTTTCAAAGCATTCTTACTTCTGAATTCTTATATCTTTATTATTATATCTACTCCGATTGTTATGCTGATACTTTTTTATGCAAACTTTCAAAATAGTTGAGGTGGAATCCAATTTTTGAATTATTAAAAATAACAGCCAATATAGTTGGATAGTACAAAAATTCAAAACTAAAAATGCTTGATTTTTGTTTAGCTGAACATTAAAATTATTAAACAATCATAGTTACCTGTTCTTGAGAATCTATGAATGATACTCTTCATAGAGTCAGATATCTCCTTGGTGAGGGCCACATGCAATACTACCAGCGGTTCTCCCGGCATACTGTGATGTGTGTAGACGAAACATCGTCTGTACGGCCCCACTCTGTGTCTGATATCCGTCCAGCTGCGTACAGGGTGGACAGCTTCATATTCTGATATCTACAACACATACACTGCCTCGTTTTGTGTCTTTCAATGTGAGTGGAATTTTTTCGTAACTTCACAATAGTTTCATGTTTTTATCCAACATTAACAAATCCCAGAAATTGTAAAGTTTGCTAATTTTTTAAACTTGAACTGCCTATCGCCATATGCCAATAGGCCGGTACAGCGATCTACAGACGTTTGAAGTGCCATACTAGCAATAGTCACATGGGCAAGCAAGTGGTGACCGCTCGAAAAAGATATCTTAGCTTTAGACCAGGACCGAACCTGCTGCACTTAACCAAGTGGCCAATAGGCCTACTCTACCACTGACCACGTCACTGAGCTAAGCTGTCACTCTAACATTATGCTACCCAACCAATCGCTTCCCAGACATACTGTGATCTCTGGTAATCTCCATTTTATATCTCAATACCCAATGTTCTTTATAGATTATGATAAAGCGGAGTAAATTTATAACAATGAGTGTTGTCACCAACAATTCACTGTTAGCATTTTAACAGCATAGTGTTTCACTCAACAGTTCATTTCAGAAGTCAGGGCTTCTTCAATATTAAAGCAGCCGAGAGCCTTCAAAGTTCAACAGCCCTCCATGGCTACGTGCGGCCCTCGTCCTATTATATTTGTTTTGTTGCAAGTAATCCTTTTCATATCACAGTTAATAATTTAACACTATTGTAAATAATCTACTATGTATAGCACTAGATACAGCCTAGCAATTAACATTTGTTTAACTAATAAAACAAGATGCAAAGAACACTACCTCAAACAAAGAAACCTCTAAAAACCAGGTAATGAATATTGAAACACATTTTAGTGGGGAAAGAGGAATCTATAAATGTGGGAAAAACATTTTAACATTATCTAATGGCTGATCTGTATGGAGTACAGTGCTATGACAGGAAAGTGTTTGCAATAATTTAGCCAATCTCGGATGGTTAAAATCCTTGTGTTACTTTTAATTTACTATTAATTTAAGATGTACTCAGAATAGAAATGTTCAAAACCCAACTGTTACACTCTTAAACATTAATACACATATTCTAATTGGTTTGCCGGCTCAAATGATTCAGCAACCCCCTTAAATATATCTTATGTTCAGCGAACAAAAAAAAATGCCTGAGAATGCCTTAAGAAAAAGAAGCCCAGACACTAGTTTTGGCGAATTTCCCCTATAGGGAAGAAGCTATTACCGTAGGTCTCATGGTAAGACTTAAGCCCGAGACCATGACAATTTTTTGTTTTGAGGTCCCCAGATGACAAAAACACTGTTAGTTCAAATTATATATATGTATATATCTCTCTCTCTCTCTATATATATATATATGTGTGTGTGTGTCCGTGAATGCGATAACTTGAGTAAAAAACGTCAGATTTCGATGAAATTTGGCTCAAATGTGTAAAATGACATTCATGACTTTAAGATCGAAAACCAGAAAAATCGGACCATGGAAAAGGGGATTTATAGGGGTTTTAAATTTTCCAAAAATCCGTTTTTTGCATTTTTCAGCCTAAAATTTTTTAAAAGCTTAATTTTGGTTTTGACCATGTTTTAGAGCTTAAATAAACAAATAATATAATATTTTGAATTATTAACCTAGGTTAAGTGTTTTCGGAGAACATCCAAAAAACCTACTCATAAAATCTTCCATGTTAATCTTATGGGAAAAAGGTTTTTGGCTTTTCCTAAGGTTATTTTAATGTAAACTTCACATTTGCTTTTACCAATCTGTTCAGTTCCACAAAACAATCATTTTGGTTTTTAAATTGTGATTCTACGCCCAACTGTTGCTGAGATATTCAAAGTGCTAAACACAGTACGTTGTCCAATGTTATCCTTATGGAGGATATATAAAATTTGATATCTCGATTATTCCCGTAGCAGCAATCCTGCGTACTCAGCCCCCATGTCATTCTTATGGAGAATAAGTAAAATTTAATGACTCCCTTAATTATGAACATAAATTAATAAAACTTGGTATGTAGCTTCACTTGGTTGAGTTGTATTGATAATTGCATAGAAACCCATTTTTTCCCTTGTTGCAGCAAACCTGCTTACTCAGCCCCCATGTTATTCTTATGGAGAATAACTAAAATGTTATATAGTGCTTATTTATGATTGAATATTGATGAAACTTGGTATGTGGCTTCGCCTAGTTAAAATACATTTATATTTGTATAAAAACCAATTGGTTGTGTTCCTTGTTTCACCAAACCTACGAACTCATTACCAATGTTATTTTCTGATGGAGAATAATTAAATCGCTTATATGTGAGTATATTTTTATGAAACTTGGTATGCGGCTTTATTTGGTATTAAGACAAATATTATGCATTGGAAACTCGCTGAGTATGCAGGTTTGCTGCGACGGGGGTATTTATATACTGTTAAAAGTGTTGGTTACCTTTTGCAGGAGAGAGCAGGGTGAAGACCACGTAACTCTTTCAAGATGTAGAAATCCAACTGAGAACCACAAGCTGAGAAGTCCTTTCAAACCATTGCTTAACTGCTGCAACGGAAGCTGGTGAGGTGATTTGGCATCGGTGGTTGACAGCAGGGCCTAAAACATACAGTTACTACTCAAGAGATGGCATTTCAAAGTAGTGTACTGACCACTCAGTGTCAGTAACGTCAGAACAATATTGAAGAAGGCCTATGGCCTCTGATAAACTAATCAACTGTTGCAAGTGTCACCCATGCAACGGAAGCTGGTGAGGTGATTTGGCATCGGTGGTTGACAGCAGGGCCTAAAACATACAGTTACTACTCAAGAGATGGCATTTCAAAGTAGTGTACTGACCACTCTGTGTCAGTAACGTCAGAACAATATTGAAGAAGGCCTATGGCCTCTGATAAACTAATCAACTGTTGCAAGTGTCACCCATGCAACTCAGGCAACATTGTTTCTAGTGTGACAAGTTATTGCCATGGTGAACTGATAACGATGGTTAAATGGCAATTGCTTACTATGGTTTTTTACCCCTTTCAAATTTCAAATATTAATCGTTATCTCAAATGTTTTGTTTAGTCCTCTGTTGTTACTCCCTTTACAAAATTTAGTTTCTCATCACAGTACTGAGATGTATATACAAATTTCATTAATATCCATCATTTGATGTGTGTATTGGGGAAAGTGAGGAGTTTGTTACATTAACAAACTCAAGGCCTATTCACATGACGCTTATGGTTTACTCCCACAACACTAGTTTGCTAACTGCTAGTAATAGCATCTTATGATTAGGTCTTTAAAGTAAAACGAGTTCGCACGCAGCACGCTGACGTGAGGGAAGTGAATTTCCACATAAAAACTTGTAAAACTAAAAATCAGTGTAAAAACATATATTTATTCCAATTTTTATTGAAATCTGAAAACAGTGGTTTTTTTTTGCTGTTCTGATGCTCCAGGTTTCATTTACCTGCAAAACTGGAAATACAATTTTTCGTATTATAATGTTAGGAGAAGACCAGACAGGCTTCAAAGGAGGCGTAACGTTACTGGGGATGATAAAAGTACACAAACGAGATCGCACGCAGCACGCTGATGTGAGGGAAGTGAATTTCCATATACAAAACTTTTAAAACTGAAACCCAGTGTAAAAACATACATTTATGCCAATTTTATTGAAATCTGAAAACATTGATTTTTTGGCTGTTCTGATGCTCCTGGTTTCATTTACCTGCAATGTAAGGAATACAATTTTGCGTATTATAAGGTTAGGAGAAGGTCCATACAGGCTTAAAAGTAGGCGCGACGTTGCTGGGGATGAAACAAATACATCAAATAATGAATAACATGCTTTTCTAAGGTAAAAACCCCATAAGACAACGTACTGTGTTTAAACGATATACATTTTCTTTAATAACTCGGTAAATATTTAAGCTAGAATGACGAAAGAGGGCTTAAAATTTCACTTCACTAATTCCCATCTTAATACATGCATTAATTATACGTCCGGGGCTTTTCTGACCCTTTTTAGGCCCAAAAACTCAAAATTTGAAAGAATAATCCCCAAAAAAGGGTTTAGAGTTTTCCGATTGTTTTGCCCAACGAACTTGTCCAACTGATTATAGAAAGGAACGTCCCTACCAAATTTGAAGTAAATCGGACAAAAAATGTGACCGCTAGAGTGCATACACATATATATATATATATATTGAACGACACCCCAAAACGTGTTCAAGAGGTCATGTTAGGAACTTTTGTGGTGGTCCCGGGCTTAAGTTTCACCGTGCGGGTCATGCTAAAAGTTCACTTTTCCATAGGAAATTCACTAAAAATGCACAGTGGTGATTGTTGGATCAGTTGCTAGGTTGCTACAAAATAATTTAAATCATAATTAATTTTTTGATCTTTCACTAAGGCACTATAATTTTGATAATTTTTACAATTCCATATATTCATAGCATACAAGTATATCAAATTTTACCGGCTAATATTACAGGTTTGGACAAATTCTAAGGTAATTATTTGTCGATAATATTTTATTAAAGTTAATAAACTATGAATTAACTTAAAATAAATAGCCTCGTTTCGCCACATTTTAAAACTATGTTTCTAAATCTTTTAGCCCTTTTAGTCTTAGTCTGCAGTCTGCAGTCGTGCAGTAGTCTACTCAATAACAATTAGTTTTAATTTTTATTTGCTGCTTTATTTATAATTTTTTTTAGTTGCCTTCTTGGGAGATGACTGAAATTCTGTTGTTATGACCACTCAATTGACATGTAAGCTGGCCGATGTCACACACCACCACACGCTTCAGGTAGCAGTTCCTTGTTGAATGTCGTCTACTTGCACCTCCCTGACTTCGCCATTAATCTCTGATCACCAATTGTCGGTAACTATTTTATTTCTAAATTATAACCAGATAAAATTACATCTAGAAAAATTACCTAATATACATACATCAATGTATGTTGGTGAGGAGCAGTCCTTCCAACTCAGAAATTAAATGAATTGAGGACCTATGGGGATTCAGGTTGACTTTCGACTCCCTGAGCCTGTTCAAGTTACCTGAGTCTGATGAGGTTAGACCCATTTGCTTTCAGTAGGACATTGAACCTCTTCTCCTAGTTTTCCTGGTGCTGTGTGGACTGTTTAGAACCTGTTTGGCTCTGGGACACACTCCTTCAGTTGGGAGATCCTCTCGGATAGTTTTCATTCAGAAACCTGATAAGGTAAGGTACATCGATTTTAAATCCTTTTGGTCCCATCTGACTGTCTTTCTTTCTGTTGAAGACAATGGAGAAACTTTTGCTGAGGTATGTAGGGGACACTGCTCTTAGGCCCAATCCTCTTCATAGGAACCAACATGTATGCATCCAAGGTCATGTGAGCCAGCTCTCCATCACCTGTTGAGCAGGATTGAAAAGGTTCAGCTGCACGAAGATGGTCATGATCACCTGCTGTCATTCAGGGTGACTTTTACCACACTAAAAACTGATGTAGTCGTCAATGCTGCTAAAGCCCATAGGTTTCATGAGTTGATGTACAAGTGGACTGAAGCTGTTCTGAGAAGTAGGTCAAACTATCACTTCATGACAAGGTGATCGAGGTAAAACCACTCGAGGTTGTCCCATGGGGGGGTGGTCTTGTCTTTCCTCTTGTGAACTTGGTGGCAGGAGTCTCAACGATAGTGGCACTTTCGCTCAAGAATATGCCCGATGACATGATGATTCTGGTGGTCGGATATTACAGCAGTACGATCACTGACCTTATGAATGGGGCTCTGAGGATATTTGATCATTGGTGCACATAGGTTGGTCTCTCAAATCAACCCTTTAAAGGTTGTAGCAGTTATTTTCACAAGGAAAAGAAACTTGACAGGGATTGGACCTCTGAGACTGCAGGGCAAATACATAGAACTGCTGAATCAGGTGAAGTATCTGGAGTGACCTTCGGCTAGACACTTCAGTGGAGATTCGCATTTACAGAAGGTCATTGACCGGGTAAGCGGTCTCTTTTGCATGTAGGAAAATGGTCAGGGCAAACTGGAGGTTGCAGCCTAGACTCATGCACTGGCTGTATGTCTCGGTGGGTAGACCCGCCATGACCTTCGGGTGTCGTGTGTTGGACGAAAATGGATTCAGGATCTGTGATGAGGAGCCTTGCGGAGGTCAAATGCCTTGAAATTGTGACTGTCTTCTCAACCTCACGCCAATCGACATCTTGATCAAAGGGTGCACATCATCTCCAATGCGAGAATCTCTGGATGGCCTCTTGGCTATGGTTATCCTATGGCCATATGGTTCAGAGTCCTATGCTTGACATGCCCTCTGACCATATGCCAATTGGACACTCCTTTGGCGAGTCGTTTGAAGAGTGCATTCCCTCAAGAAAGGATGCAGGAGGGAGCCCTCTTCCACCCTGCAACCTAGAATGGTATACTGACAGTTTCAATATAAGAGAGAAATATCCAATATATGTCACTGGAGCTGGGATAGTAGGTTGCATGCTGGGGTCGGCCTGTGCCTTCCAAAGGGCATATATCCAACAGTGTTCCAGGCTAAGATCACCGTGATCATTGAGTATGTTCGAGAGAATTTGAGATGGAAGTCAGGAGTACAAGCATATCCATATTTTTAGACAGCAGGGCTGCGCCGAAATTGCTGGAAATTCAGATCCAACATTGCGCGGGGTCACAGTTCCAGCGTGTAGAAAGTGTGGGCGGTCTGAGGAGCCTGCGGATCATCTGCTCTTTGGCAATGAGCTGGTTGAGATAAGAGCTGCTCTCTTGACTCCATGGTGAGGAGCAGTCCTTCCAACTCAGAAATTAAATGAATTGAGGACCCATGGGGGCTCAGCCCTTTTCATTCGGTCAGCTCCTTCAACTCCTTAAAAGTTCATCCTTATACTTGCCCAATGTAACAGGGTGAACTCATCTTCCACATACCTTACAGTTGGGAAGGACATCGTCAGTCCTCGCTTGAATGGAATTCATGATTTTACTTCAGAAGAGAGGGCACTTCAAGGACATAACATACAACCTGCTAAGTTGTATCCTTAAGAATATTCAACTGAAGAGGTGGGGCACATGATCAGTACAGGGTGGGAAAAGCAGCATTACGCAAGTTGCAACTGCTAATGAGCTGGCATTTAAGGACCAGGTCACATGTAGAAAACTAGTAAAAGTCATATCTACAGTTTCTGTAATTTGTAAGGTCCACAGGTAACTCATAAAGAATGTGTTAAACAGTGGTGTACGTACAGTGATGAAAAATGCACAACAAAATTATAAATCCAGACAGGGAAGTGTCACTATCCCAGTACATAAGCTGAAACTATGAAAGTTCTTCAGCACAGTAAAGGGGCCTTACAAATACTCTTGTATTTCTACTAGAAGAAGAACAGCAGACTTCACTTTAATTTATCTGCCCTAGATTATAAGAAACACTGTAATGAAGCCCCATACTTTCCACGGAGACCTCCTGGGCAAAAAATAAAATTCTTTGCAAACTTAAAATGTAAACAACACAGTGACAAACTGTAGTTATAAATATTCCTTAAGAGTGGAATAATTTTGGTTGTGAACCCCAAAGAAATTGCAATACAAGCGATTTTCTTTTTAAATGATAGCTAAGAGCGCCCTTAATTACCCCTCAAAACTCGCCAGTTATCGTACCTTGGCAACATGACTAAAAATTCAAAATGGCTGCCAAGATGACGGCAAAAATGTTTATTTTAGCTAATATTTTGAGAAGGATTAGTTTTATCAAAATACTTTATTTTAGTAAAAATATAGCTCTTGAATCGCTGAGTATTTTTTGTTGAAACATCTTGTCTTTCAGATATACGGTATGTCTTCAATTTGCTGAGCCGTATTTGGTTAAAATCTGCATTTTCCAATTACCACAATAAATATTTTGATAAACCTCAAACTAACGGTAGTAGAAATGAAAGTTTTGGCATCAATCAGAAAAGGTGTCCTCAATATCATACTAAAAATCGGCAACAATCAGAGTGGCGGAAAGCCGCCATATTGGATTTAGATAAGCTTTCCGTGCAATGGTAATACAATTACACCTAATTAACATAGAGCACTAATTCTTGCTCTGATCAATTTGTAATTAAATTTAATTTAAGAAAATAATAACTTATCTCATAATTAGTTCGTTTCTAATTGGTTTATTAGGCTAAAACTTGAAAAAATGTCAAATTATATAATAAACACTTGGGATTTGTTCTAGATTAAAGCGCACAGTATATTATCCTACAAACATGGTATGATGCTTAAAAGATTCTGCATTGAATAGAGTACAGAATTACGAACACATAAATTTTTATTACATGTGATAGGTGAGTTATACAGGCAATGATTAATGAAGTAAAGGTGACGTTTGAACGCGGGCTAGCAGCCAAGAAACGTTTGTAAGCAGCCCTCACATATGATGCTATCGGCTAGTTATTATTTTATGTGAAGTAATTAGCTGGTCTTCTTATTAGCTTAAAGTCGTGCCATAAAAAAGTCTTATAAAATAAAATAGTTATGGTCATTCAGGTTAATTCTAGAAAGGGTTCAAACCTTTAACAAAAGTCTAAACTTTAAACTAGCAGCTAAAAAATCACACGAACCACTGGAAGCGGAGACTTTGCCACCCAAAGGAAGCCGAACTTGTCCGATAACGAACGAACTATCCGAAACAGATGCTTTATTATGAGAAAACAGTGAAATGTAGTATTTTCAAATGTAAACAGAGGAAACCTACTTATATTCTAAAAAATTACGCTACATTTACGAAAAAATTATAGTAAAATAACCTAACCTAACTCCGCAGAGCGCTGTATGGTGGCTCCTTTCTTTGTAACATATTACAAAAATGGGTTTGTGTAAAATATAACAAAAATTGGTACCTTAAAAAGTAAACAGGAAAAGGTAGAATTGAACCTGGGACCGCATGATCGTGAAGCCAGTGCCATATCCATTAGACTACCATAGCGTATCGAACTAAGTAAAAGATACAATTTATCAAGCAGCAGACGGCGCTGTGATTTTAAAATTTGCCACAGGTAGCGCACGGTATGATTTTAAAGTTTTACACTTGGCAGCGCTCACATAGGATCGTAGGAAATGTCTCCGCTTCCAGTAGTTCGTGTCTTTTTAGCTGCTAGTTTTAAACTTTAAGAATTAAATATTTTATTTAAGTTGTCATGGTAATAATATTTGTACTACAGAGAATATAAAAAAATCAATGGAGACCAAAACATATGACGCAACCGAAGTCACTTAAAGTTAGGTGGTTTCCAACAATTACCGCGGCGAAAAGCAACCAAATAAAAACAACTATTTAAAAGTACTAAACAACATTTCAGAACCCGATGATTAGTTTATAGCTTACAACCCTATAAACCTGTAGTTACATGAAAGCTAATAAGAAGAATAGCTAATTACTTCACATCAAATAATAACCAACCAATAGCATCATAGGAGGGCTGCTCACGCATGCTGGCCGGCGCTGGCGTGGCGCCGCGGCCAGTGGCACGGCTGCTAGCCCGCGTTCAAACGTCACCTGTACTACACTAATCATTGCCCCTATATCTCACCTATCAGACGTAGTAAAAATGTATGTGTATGTAATTCTGTACACTATTCAATGCAGAATATTTTAAGCATCACAAAATGTGTGTAGGATAATCTACTGTGCACTTTAATCTAAACAAAATCCCAAGTGTTTAGTAAATAATTTGGTATTTTTAAATTGTTTTCAAGTTTTGGCTTAATAAACCCAATTATAAACGATATAATTATGAGATAAGTTATTATTTTCTTAAAGTAAATTTAATTACAAAACGATCGGAGCAAGAATTAGCGCTCTACGTTAATTAGGTGTAATCTACAAACCACGAAAGTTTAATCAAAATCGTTAGAACCGTTTTTGAGAAATTTGGATTTTTCATGTTTTTTGGCGGTTTTGGGGGGATAATTACCCTTAAAAATCAAAAATCCAAAAAAATGAAAAAAAACGCCTGGAGATATCGTGGATTAGTACCTACATACCAAATTTCATAAAAATCGGCCCATAGGTTAGGGCTCTAGCTCTGTAAACATCCACACAGACACACACACATACACACACACACACACACACACACACACACACACACACACACACACACACACACACACACACACACACACACACACACGGACACACACACACACACACACACACACACACACACACACACACACACACACACACACACACACACACACACACACACACACACACACACACACACACACACACACACACAGACAGACAGACATCACGTAAAAACCTCTTTTTTGGGTTCAGGGAGCACCAAAACGAATATTTCCACTAACAACTCAAATTCGAAAATTTTTACGAAAACAATACTTTCTCCATATACTATGTATAGGGGGAGAAAGTAAAAAGAAATCTCTTTTGTTGCAATTTTGTTGGGGTTAGGGGGCCTAGGCCATATTTTCTCATAAAATGATATGATAGCTGACAATTTAAATTAATTAAACAGATGTTATATTTAAGGGCCAGTGAGAAGCCCTAACGGCCTTGGAAAAATTCATTCCTTTCAAAACACCTATAGGAAAATCCCGGTAATTTGACATCCCTGTGTCATAAAAATAACAATTTAGCTGACTGAACAAATAATTACGGAGTAAGGAGTAAGTCTGAGGGCCTCAGAGGTACAGAACAAAGCTGCAGATTGGGCTGGCAATGAGCTTAAATGTAATACTTCTAAAATTCTCAAAGTAATTTCATGTGTAGTCTTTCAAAGACCACAAATATGAGTTGTAAATGCAACATCACAGTGGACAGTTGCTACTAGAAGAAACAAGGGGTCGACTTTGACATTGAAATCGGAACTGGATGATATGGTGCTGTATCATCGACTCCCATGTAACGATGTGGGGGACAGATGAAGATTCAGTTCTTAAAATCAGCAGGCTAATGACTGTCAATGTGGGGTCAGAACCACTGTGTAGGTCAGTTGGTGATAGACCTAAATTAAAATGTTGGGATATGGAGAAAATAAATTGTATTTACGTACCCTTAAAATCTCTGTTATAGACAATTGCTACTTTGCCATGCCTGAATGAAGAATACACATTCAGGAACCCCGTAAGGGCCAACTAAGCTCTTTAAAAAAATTTAGCTGTATGTAAGACGTGGATCCCTTCCAAACCACGCCTGAGCTGGTTCATGCCCTGCTCAGAGGCATCACACACAACCTCGGAAAGGTGATGTATGCCAAGGCACGAAAGACAAGCTGGCAGAACTTAGAACATTTCTATTTATGATTGATAGTACAGTGCAATTATGCATAGATTCAACTAATTTATTAGTCTGGGCGAACTTTGAAAATATTACTGGCAAATAATCTCTTAAAACGTTTGGTTAATGAACCGGATGTTTGGCTGATGTAGAAAATGGGACAGTCATTACATTTTATTTTGTACATGCTAGTGTTATAAACGTTATCAATTTAATCAATCACGGCTGCATTCTATGGAGAAACTGTTGAACTTTTACAGTAAAAACAAACACAAGTTTATATAATCACTTGACAAAATAAAATCATCGTCTGCCACAGAAAAACATTGAAACTTTCATGGCAAATGGGATAAAGTCCTGGGGGCTGGGGGGGATTTTGGACATTTTCTGAATTTTTACACATTTAGGAATTCTGACTAACAACTTTACATGCAATTTATGTTAAGGTTTGTTTATGGTAGACTAACACATTTCATTACATGCATTCCAAAATTAACATTTTAATTTTAGATATGTTCCTGCATTCAAATTATTCATAAAATACTAGCTTAAACTCTATTGAACTTTGGTTATTACCAAAATATCACAGCGCATGTCCACCAAAAACTTGACTCCATTTTCTAACCTGCCCAAATGGGTAAAAAGCCAGGAAAACTGTGGTGTCAGTGCATCTCGAAGCCTTTCTTCAGTCTTCAACACAAGGCCATCTTTGGCCTCAACTTCTGTCTGAAAAACATATTCCACAATAAATCAAGAGATTTAAACTGCGACAAGTCAAACTAAATATGATGTTCTACAAGTTGTGATATTGTGTATAATAAAAAGTAATTATTCAGCAAGATATTGCACTTCAGCACTTTTTTACAACTTTCAGCAAGCTATCATGTCATGCTGAGATGGGTCCCTGGACACCAGGGCAAAGAGGGGAATGAGAAAGAATGAAGGGTCTGGTCCTTCTGGTCTGAGGTCCAGAAATAATCTGTGGAATCCGTCGGGCAACAGCAAGAGACAGCCAAGAAATGGAGAAGGAAGAACACTTCAGTCAATGGCAGATCTACAAATCTACCCTTGGCAGAGGATGATCAAAGGTCCTAACCCAGATCTCTCCTTTCTCAATAAAAGAGAAGGCTGGATGTAGATGTAGCACTTTTAACTGGACATGACCACTTAAAAAAAAACAAAAAAAAACACTTATATACAGTTAGTCTTCTTCATGGAGATGCTGCCTGTCGATTATGTGGGCAGGAATAAATTGCTACACACATTATATTTTAGTGCGAGGCCCTTAGAGTGAGGAAATGAAAGCTCTGAACAAAATTCCTCAACATTCCTTGGACTCGTCAAGCTAATTCTTCAGCTCGTTAACAGGCTCACGTTAAGGCAGCCAAGACATTGGAGCAGCACAATAAGTCGTCAGGCTGATGTGCACAACTCTTAACACCCAATCATTGGGCATTAGGCCTTTCAATATCATACTCAATCAATCAATACTACAAGAAGGGTTATTCCTTTTCTTCAACATTCGGTAGGATTATTAAATGGCTAAGAAGTATTTCAATACAATATTGTAACCTAAAGCCAGTAAAATTACTTTCTAACTTACCTAAAATATACCAACCCCACCATATAGAAACTCAAATAAGACTTGTCGTTTTATTTCCGGCTTTGTCCGTAGGGATGTTGACATCTACATCTACTTCGTCGACATCTACACGTACAAACCCGGAAATATACAAGGTGTATCTTTGGAATGTGGAATCCTACACGATAAAATTTCAAATAACATTTATAAAAGACAGTGGAAAAACTGGGAATTTGATAACATATTTCAAATTATTTTTCTAAAGAGCATCAATGCCTAGCAACTGGATTTTAGAAAGTAACGAAGACACAAACATTTTTCTAACTAATTTATTGACTCATTGGATGGCAGGCAAAAAGCACTGGGTGTATTTATGGATATCACCAAAGCCTTTGACTCCCTCAATCATGAAATGCTCTTGTCAACTGGATTTTAGAAAGTAACGAAGACACAAACATTTTTCTAACTAATTTATTGACTCATTGGATGGCAGGCAAAAAGCACTGGGTGTATTTATGGATATCACCAAAGCCTTTGACTCCCTCAATCATGAAATGCTCTTGTCAATTTTATATGATCTTGGTATTCGTAAAAACATTCTTAATTGGTTAAAGTCATATTTATCTAATAGAAAACAATATGTAGAAATAGTTTACTACAACAAAAGCAAAATTAAAATTTCTCATCAATCCAAGATCAGATCAGTAAAATATGGAGTGCCACAGGGCTCTATTCTGGGCCCTCTGCTGTTTATTTGCTATGTAAGAGGTTTGCCTGCACTGACCACCGGCAGCCAATTGTGTCTTTACGCAGATGATGCCACTCTCAAACTTTCAGGTTCTTCGGTAAAGGAATTAGAATCATCATCTACAGCTAATTTGAACCTATTAAAGCAATATTTTAATGATAAGCAGCTATTACTCAATCCTGAGAAAACCAATTTTGTTGTATTCAAGACACGTCAGACACAAATTTCGATCCATCCGGTAATTGAAATTAGTGGAAAAACAATAATCAATGAAGTAGATAACGTAACATTTTTCGGATTAGAAATGGACAATAATCTCTCCTGGAATTTACATGCTGAAAAAGTTATTTCTAAAATATCATCTGGTATTTTTGCATTATCAAGATTAAAAAAATTCTTTGATACTGATTCTTTAAAAACAGTCTATTTTGCATATATTCATTCGATTATTTCTTTTGGAATATCACTCTATGGGGCTACTTCTGATAGCAACCTAAAAACCATTTTGAAACTGCAAAAAAAGGCCATACGAGTTATTTAAAATCTTAAACCAAAAACTTCAGTAAAAGAGCATTTTATATCTTTAAATATAATGACTGTCTATGGAATGTATGTTTTTGAAACTATTCAGTCATTGCAATTTAAATTTGATGAAATCAAATTAATTGGGGATAATCACAATTATAACACAAGAAATCGGGGGGAAATTGCTTTGAACTCCCACAGGCTAGAGTTGTATAAAAAAAACCAACATATATAGGATCTAAGTTTTTCAAAAAAATTCCAAAAGACATAAAAGACGTGGTTGGTCAATCTATGTTTAAAAAAAAATTGAAAAACTTTCTCATCAACAAGGCTTTGTACTCTCTCGAAGAGTTATAGTGTATATAAGCCTTGTTAACAATCACGCTGCATTAATTATTTTATTTTATACTTCTTAGAAAACTACCAAACTTAGTAATAAGACAAACTGATGTATTGACACCATTCTTGTATATTTGTATATATAACATGAATAAAGAAAGTTTGACTTTGACTTTGACTTTGACTTAAAACTCATAAATACAAAGTATCGGGGGACCGAGCCATGCTCGGTGTTTGATTCCGCAGAAGAGGCATTGAATTTGTTTTATTTCAAATACTCGTTCATTTTCAATATGAGCTTGTTCGCAACGCTCACTCGCCTATCGAAAAAAAGAGTTTGAGTTGCCATTCAAGTAGTTTTTTATTTCCATTATGAGAGTTGCCATTCAAGAAGGTTTTTACTTTCATAATGATAAACAGCTGTTTACAATATTTTAATTTATAGAAGCTAATTTAATGGTTTGTTTTTGTTATTCATAGTAACCGGTGTTATGATTTTAAACTCCATAAGCCCAATGTAAAAATTTCAATTTTCAAATGAGTTGTTTAGAAAAATACGAGTTTTCCTGAGATAGTGGTTTTCACCAATCAATTTTTTATACCCAAACTTTCAGCAAAATCTTTCCGCTGAGATAAATCCTTTATATCGAGATAAATTTAGCAAACAAACAAACAGACATTGCTCGGAATTAGAGTATAGGATATGTATTTTTTTTTTTTTTTTTTTTGACGAGGTCTTTTGATAGGCTAGCAAGCGTGTGTGACTTAATGGAGAAACGATGGATGAGAGCTAGGTGGATTTAAATAAGGTGTGCTATTGCGCATCGTAGCTTGACGTCATCTGGAGGCGGATGCGCGTCACCAATGTATTCTGACTATCCTATGCGAAGGAGTGGGGGACATGTAAGGGTGGGCGAGTACTCGAGATTTCGAGTACTGTCGAGTATTTTCTAATATCGAGTATTAGAGACTACTCGAAAATTCGAGTCGAGTAGTTATTACTCCCGCCGTTTACCCCAAATAGTTGTAAACGCAAAGCTACTCCCACTGTTTACCCACGTTTACGCCGCTAACCAATATTTAAGAAAATAAGTGACTGAAATAAAGAAAAATAAGTCTAACATTTAGATTCAGCTCACATGAAAGGAGACAACGTCAGGTGGGTTATTTATGGATACCTGAGAGTTAAAATAAGTAAAAGAGGGGCACATGGGATGTTTGGGTCAGGGTACAAAAATCACTTTCTTGATAAAATGTATCTGGTTTTGATCAACTAACCCAAAATTGTTGTATGGATATATATTTGTAATACTTGTCTTTTGTTTGTTATGACTGTTGAAAACAATATATATATATATATATATATATATATATATATATATATATATATATATATATATATATATATCATATCATTTATATCATTATTCATTCATGGTAAAATTAAAGTTAAAATAAAATAAATAATAAGATTAATAATTCAATAAAATGTTATGTTTATAAAGGTTAGTATGTAAAAAATTATTTTCAATAAAAAAAATTTAAATGAGTTTTTTTTACTTTTTAAAGAACTGAACGACTTGACTCGACTCGATACTCGAGTAGTTTGCTTCAATATTCGACTCGACTCGACTCGATTAAAAAAAAACACTACTCGCCCACCCCTAGGGACAAAAAACACCCTAAAGATAAGTGTTGGTTTCCTGGTTCCTTAAAATCTAAAACTAATGAACCTCGCTCTTATATTATTCAAGATCAAAGAGGTAACTGCAATCGTAGAAATAAGGTTCATATTTCACCTTTCAAAGTGTTACTAATGAATAATGAATAATGAATAATGAATATTTAATATCATCAACACTATGCAGGTTATAGACAAAGTCAAAATTAAAATACCATAAATAATAAACAATCTCTACAAATTGCATAATAAATAATACAAAACATATGACAAATATCATCCAGATCAGCAATACAAATTCCAATCAAACCAAGACAATAATAAAAACAATTCCTTCCTTAATGTAATGGGCTACTTCAAAATATAATATTACAATTATTAAAATTTAAAAACTCAGAAATTGAATAAAAAGGATTTAAAATCAGCCAGTTATAAAACTTGGTTTTAAATACATTAAAAGCTGAGTTGGGTAACTTATTGTAGAATTTCATGCCTAAAACTACATGACTATTTTGAGTTTTCGATAACCTTCAATAAGGTATATCAATTTTAAAGTGACTTCTTGTTGTATAAGAATGGATATTGTCTCTTAATCTAAAACTACCAATATTTTTAAAAATATATAGGGTAGTGTCAAAAATAAATAGATTGTATACAGTTAAAATATTAAGGTCCCTAAATAAAGGTCTACAGTGGGAATCCCTTGGTGAATTTGTTAATATTCTAACAATCTTTTTTTGAATTAGAAGAATATATTTAGTTTTACTTGACTGACCATAAAAAATTAAACCGTATCCTATAACTGACTGAAAAAATGCAAAGTATGAGGATATAACATATTTCTGTGGAACAAAATTTAACAATCTTTGCAATAAAAATACAACTCTAGATATCTTTTTGGTCACCATATCAACATGGGGAGCCCAGCTGAGCTAACATCATTCCTAAATACTTAACTGGTTCAGGATCTGTTAAGATATCATCAGGGATTTTTCTTAAAGAAAAAATAACTGTCTGAGTCTTTTCATTGTTAAGTAGGAAATTATTTGAACTAAACCAGTCAGAAGCATCTTTTAAGAAGGATTTTACTAGATATTTGAGCTCGTTGATGTTAGAATGAAATGTTAACAACGCAGTATCATCAGCATACATGTATGAAAGAGAGTTGATATTGGCGGGCAGGTCATTAATGTATATAATAAAAAGTAAATGGCCAAGTATTGATCTCTGAGGAACACCACATGTGATATCGGTCATCGGCGACCACTCACCCTTCACACAAACTGATTGTTTACGATCATAAAAATAACTTTTAAATAAATTTAGCTGGCTATCACGAATGCCATAATATTCTAGCTTTTTGAAAAGTAATTCAAAAGGTATGCAATCAACGCCTTGCTTAGGTCACAAAAGGTGCCCCAAGCAAAATCGTTACTTTCAAATCCTGTTAAAATTTGTGTCACAATAGAGTCAATTGCATCTATAGTAGAACAACCACTACGAAAACCAAACTGAAAATTACTAAAAAATTGATGACTTTCAAAGAAACTATAAACTTGATTAAAGATTATGTACTCAAATATTTTAGCAATTGGGGGATTAAAGATATTTGACGGTAATTATTTGGATCAGATCTACTACCATTTTTGAAAATAGGTATTACTTTTGATAATTTAAACTCATTAGGAAAATAACCCTCTTCTAGCAAAAGGTGAGCGGCCGCAAATAAAGACTAATTGTTTGCTTTACAAATGTATTAGAGAAATCATAAATATCAAGGCTAGGAGAATTTTTCATATTCTTTACAATTGAAAAAATTTCCTCCTCTGTCGTACACTTCCAACTAAAATTTACATTTACTATTTTGTGATTCTGAAAAAGCTGAGTTGAGTTAAATGATGACTGAACTATTTTGGATGATATATTTTTTATTGAATTTATGAAATATTGTTCAGCAAAAGAGGAGAGAGCGGGCATTCGACCTTGTCCGCTTCACTGGAACTGTTGGAATTTTTGATCAATTTCCATGCAGCACTACACTTATTTGAGGGCTGTTCAATTATTTCAGCATTGAATCCAAGTTTAGCCTCCTTCAAACCTTTTTTATATTCTGCTCTTAAAATAGACAATAGCTTTTTCGTTTTAGCTGAACCCGTATTTTTATACACATCATGACATGCTAACATTCTTTTTTTTAGTAAGTTCAGCTCAGGTGTGTACCAAGACTTATTTCTATTTTTAGAGTTTGAATTCAGACTTTCTTAACCTTAAAACTTTGATTAAAAACATGCGTCAAAGTTCTAAAAAACAAATTAAAACATTCATTAGCAGGCAGGTCATAGTTAAGTTTGGATTCATAATTAACTACTGACATCAAATCAAAAAATGCATACATGGAGTCTGGGTTAAAAATTCTTTTACTAGTAAAAAGGTTAAGCCCCACAGTACTGGTGTTTACCTCTTGTGTACCACACATAAAAAATAAAGCATCATGATCCGAAAAGGCACAATTAACCCTTTGCGATCGGAATGCATATTTGCCACTATTCCTCAGCGGTCGCGCGGCCAGCTCTACTGGCCGCCGCCATTAGCGCGCGGAAGTCAGATTTTTTTCCACAGCAGTTGTCCTTTGCGATCGGACGGCCAGCGGTGCTGGCCAACATGAAATCCAACGAACGCTCGGGCGTCCAGCAGGACTGGCCGACGACAATGATTTCATTTGTAATATTCCAACTGTGGTATAATGCCTGTAGAGTGCTGCAACCTAGTGAGGAATTGTTAAACTAAACGATCAGCAGGCTTGCAACATTATATCGTCAGAATTGTGGTGTAAACAACTAAAATAAACACCTGTTTTTCTGGCACAAGTGCTGTCATAATCATCATTGTTTTGGTTCAGTTTTATGTGATTTTAACTGTGTTTTGGTGATTTTCTCGAGAGATTTGTGTTTATTTGTATTTTTAATTAAGTTTCAAGTTTTAATGTAGATGATTATAAGAACACTTGTACGTTTACGTATAGGCCTACACTTATATTATAATTAGGCCTACAATAAAATTGTTTTATCCCGTATAAACATTTATTAGTAAGAATGTGGTTATGTTTTTTTCCCCCGTATATTTAACTAAGTAATAATGAACGATCGTTAAAGATAAGACGAATTGAGAGACGTTTTATTAAAATTTAAATCCCCTATGCTAACATTGAAGGTTTTCAGTGAAAATAATTCCGAGCTGCGGGGAGCGAGCCGCCATGATAAATGCCGAGGTGACGCGTAGTGGGACGTGGCCAGTACAGCTGGCCGCCCGACCGTCGGAACCAAGTTAGTACGGAAAGAATTCCGACTGGCTGCCGACTGCGTTGTGGCCACTCCTGCTGGCCTTCCGATCGCAAAGGGTTAACAACATTTATATAATAGTTTGATGGCTGTAAATTTGAAAATATATTGTCTAAACATGACTTAAATCTTGTAGGTTTAAAATTAGTAACATATAAGTTGTTTTGTCTCAAAAGATTAACAAGTTTTTTCATAGGTTCAGTATCTGGTCTTGAAATATCAAAGGTCTTGGAATACTTCAGGATAATAGGCCACAAGTCAGTCGTGGTGCTAAAACAAACAGTCCAGCTAAGGAGCCTAATGTAAGTCTTAGTCCAAGTAACCGTAAATCATGTAGTTCGAGTAGTCCAAACTCATCTCTTGAAGAGTCCAATGAAAATCAGGCTATAAGCAGAATTAAATTAATGTCACGAGGCAAGGTAGGGTAGTAAGGAATCCTAAAAGAATTACTTTCAGTAAAAACAATGATGATTAGGCCTAAGTCATTTTGTTGATGTAGCGTTTTTAGGTCTATTTGAAGATCAATGTTTTTAGTTGTATTTATTTTTAAGTTTATATTAGCCTATAGCCTATCTATACAAGTTGTAAGTTTTTCTTTAGTTTCAGAAGTGTTTTTTCTTTAAAAAAAGGAGATGTTATAGTTATGTATTTCTTATAATGCAATTTATTAAGTTTAACTTACTACTCGTTCAATGTTCTGAGTATTACTCTGTGGTTTAGATTAAACAGTTGTCGGTTTCACTCTTAAAATGTAGTAGCTTTATTCGTACTACCTCCGATCTAGTTAATTATAGTTATGCTTCATTTTAATATTATTAGCATAACTAGTACAGTTATCCCAGGTTCGGTTTGCCTTTGGCACACCATTTCGAGAACAAAATCAACATACGTGACGTGACATACGTGTCTTATAAATCTTGCCTTACCCAAGTACTTGGCTAATAAACAAACACCCACGCCAAATCTCACTGACCAAACCTAGTCTATTCTATTGCTTGTTCATTTTAGCGAATTTCCCCTATTGGGAAGAAGCTATTACCGTAGTCAGCATGGTAAGACCTAGGCCCAGGACCATGATAACTTTTCGTTTTGAGGTTCCCAGATGCCAAAAACACCATTCGTTCAAAACTGTATACATATATATGTATCCGTGGGTGCGAAACCTCTCGTAAAAATGGTCCGATTTTGATGAAATTTGGTAAAAACATGTAAAGCAACATTTATGTATTTGAGTTCGAAAACCAGCTAGATCGCTCTATCCAAAGGGGTATTTTGGGAGGGTTTTGTACCCCAAAAATGGGTTTTTTGGGGTTTTTACACATAATATTTTAGTAAATCAAATTTTAGTCTCCACCATTGGATTTTGCTTAAAAAACAAACAATTTGGTGTTTTCATCATTTCTTTACGTCAATTGGTTACAGATATTTTGAAAGTGCTAAACACAGTACGTTGTCCAATGTTATTCTTATGGAGAATAAGAACAATTTTACATCTCGCTTATTTATCAACTTATCCTGACAAAACTTGGTATACTGCTTTATATCATTGTGGTCTATTGATATTTGCACAAAAACCAATTTTTTGCCAATAGTTCCCGTAGCAGCAATCCTGCGTACTCAGCCCCCATGTTATTCTTATGGAGAATAAGAAAAATGTTATCGCCCTTAATTATGAACATAAATTATAAAAACATGGTATGTGGCTTTACCTAGTTGAGTTATATATTGATATTTGTAAAAAAAAACATTTTTTGTTCCTTGTTTCAGCAAACCTGCATACTGAGCCGCCATTTTATTCTTATAGAGAAAAATTAAAAATATGATAAATAGTTTATTTATGAAAGTATATTGATGAAACTTGGTATGTGGCTTTATGTGGCATTAAGATACATGTACATGCATTGGAAATTCGCTGAGTATGCAGGTTTGCTGCTACGGGGATATTTTTTAAGATTAAATGTTTTTTACCCGCATATACCCCCGTCGCAGCAAACCTGCATACTCAGCGAATTTCCAATGCATACACATTGTACAAGTTTCTCACTACCACATAAAGCCACTCAGCAAGTTTCATAAAAATGCACGAATAAATAAGTGATATACAGCATTTTATAGGCCTGGTAGGCATTTAAAATTACTTGCAAATTTAGATTTCCTTTTAGCGAATTTCCCCTATAGGGAAAAAGCTATTACCGTAGGTCTCATGGTAAGACTTAAGCCCGAGACCATGATACGTTATATAAAGTTTAAGTGGGGAGGGGATTTCTGCTTGGGTAGGGGGCAGAAACCAGTCCTAGGACTTTGGGGCTTCACCCCACTGGACTGCAAAGTTACCATGTTGTTCTAGTGGAGGAACTATATTAGGCCTATATGATTTTCACAGATATGAGTAATTAAAAATATTGTAGGATAAGCAGCTGTCTATTTATTTAAGTAGCGAGCTGTAATGTTAATATTATGAGAGAAGATTTTTCAATACAATTTTTGGGCCTAGTAATACACGCCGGAAACCGCTAGTATAATATTATGAAATTTCTGTCTATGCTAGCAGGTATGTATCTGTAATGGATTATTGCTCATTGAGATTTCTCAAACCAACTCTTGATTCAAACTACACTCATAAAAGTAAAAATGTACCACTAAATATTAATAGGCCTAGCTTAAGCTTGTCTTACCAGCTGTTTCGAAAGCTTGATGACAGTTCCGTGGTCAACAGCATATTTAGTTGCAAGTGTTTTGAAAAATTCTTCTTTTTCTTCTTTCTGGAGGTTATTGTAGTGAAAAGTTAAGGTTCTCAACTCATTCTAGAACAAAAACATAGCCTAAACTTTAAAGGTTTTTTTTACTAGGCTAATAATAAAGATAGTGATACAAACTTAGTCCTTACAAGAAAAATGATCTGTCTTAACTTCTCTATCACTATCTGTATCCAGACAATCAAATGCCAAAGAGGGAGGTTCCAACAAGTTCCAACAACCATTTCCCCATTTTTGATATCATTAACAGTCACTATATAATCAGCTGATATAATCATTCACTGACATGAAACATTTTTTACTAATGAAATGTAAACATAAATTTTAACGTTTTCATTTGTAATCAAGTTTAGTAGGCCAATTTCATTTTTTAAATACCGGTAATAATTAATTGTAGAGGTATTAACTAACATTCCATTGCAATATGACAGTGTTTTAATTGATTAAATAGAACATAAACTTACATGGAATATGTATATATTTGATATTAAAATTGATATTTTAGTCACAATAGCAAGTGTGTAATTCTGATGATAAAAGATTACTATTTCATGTAGGTCTAGCCTAACTAAATTAGTATTTAACCCTTTCAGTGCTAAGCTTCTGAAAAGAGTAGTTGAATCTGTGATGTATAGTTGATTTGTTAAACACCTTTAACACCAGAACAGTTAAATTGTAAACAACTGTACTTCCGGTAGACAGGCCCCCCAGAGGGGAGGCAAGGGGGACAATTTCCCAGGGGCCCGGACTGTTTGGGGCCCCGGGCCTGTCGGATGGGGGGCCCTGAGCAAATCTTTCGTCTAAAAAAAGTCACCAACTCGGATTCGGACGGGGCCCGGGCCCGTCGGGGGTCCCGAGCAAAACCTGTTGTCTAAAATAAGGAAAGGTCACCAACTTGGATCCGGACGCTTCGCAACAAGGGCCCGTGAAAGGAGAAAGGGGGCCCATACTTTAATTTGCCCAGGGGCCCGAAATTTCTCTGGGCAGGCCTGCCGATGGACACACAGTAAAGGATAGGTAAAAATAACACCTGATCAAATGTGCAACTCACAAAGAATCCACCCATCCTGTCAGCATAGACCTGAGCCGTCCACCGTTTGCTTAAGGTCCCTTTCAACTCTGCCACAGACCAGGCAGCTGTATATAGCAGTAGTAGCGGACCAGGCGGTATTCGGACCTAGGCGCTGGACGAGGTAGGCTAGTTCAGTTTGTGTCTACACCACATGTCAGACACAGACTACAATCTGAGATCGTAACGGTACAATCGCTTATGTAGCAGTAACAATGTTTCTTGGTGGCAGACTCAAAAGCTGATACATCAGTCCTTAGCGCTAAAAGGGTCAACATGCTATCATAACAATAAATAGGTGTGGCATAAAACTTACTTCAATTACAAGAGTAGTGGCTTTATCTTCTTTCAGTTTAAAAATACCATTCAAATTTGCTATTATGGTTGAAGAATTGATATCACTTTTACTTGAAATTTTTACACTTAATTTTCGGCTCAGCAGACATGGGGATTTTGGCCTACAAGTATTTGTGCTCGGTAAAAAAAATAAAGTTTGTTTGAGGAATCTGTTAATTTTATGATTTGAAGACCATGAGACAAATGTAAAGAACTGCAAACCATTATTTAACAAGTACAATTGACCCTTAACTCTAGAAGTTGTAGAAAGTAAATTTGATAACAGGTTCATTCTTTAACCACCCAAACAAACAGTTCTGAACTAAAGTAATACTAATACTATATCACAAGTGGTACATTTGTGAACAATTTTTGATGTAACGGTAAATAAGGAAATTCAATAACCTAGAATAAATTTTCAAATTGAAGAGGTGGACGTAGGGTGTTAGAAATGAAAATATGAGGTATCAGTTACACCGAAATGATTTCAATCTAGAAACTAACAATAAAAAACACAATTAAGAAAAAGGTCGAATTTAAAAATCGTTGAAAACTCAAAATCGAGCTTATCACGCCTATCACTGACTTCTCTTCCAATTCCCGATGAGTTTACAATAATTATAAACTTTACAATTATTAAATATAAGGTGTAAACAAATTAAATAACAAAAACAAACATTTCACTACCATTCAGCTGATTATAATCCGATCAGCTGACTAAAGACTAAAGGAGAGATGACAGTGGGAAAAAGCTTTTCCGTAAATTCATGCAACCTAATGCTAAGGTTGAGTATGGATCGTTGAGTATATCTATCTATCTCTATCAATACCACTGAGAAGAAAGAATTCTTTCTTCTCTGTACCAATGCACAAAATCTCACGAAATTGCATCACAACGGCTACCGGCACGTTGAAAACATCAGACGTCATCACCTAAGTGGGCGGCTTGGAGCTCCTTCCGGTTGCTGCATACCACCCTCCTGACCACGAGCTCGACTTACTTAAGCTGCGTTTACACCGGAGTTACCAACAAATGTTACTAACTATTTGTTAGCAACAGAAGTTAATAACAAAAGTTATTAATAAAAATGTTATGACATTTCTTTTTGAGACTTTCAAATGTTACCAACATGTTTCCACGTATATTTTTCCCGCCCAAGCCAGCCTCGCTTAGGTCGCATTGCTTGGAAAATGTCGAGTATATGAAGATATGGTTCTCGCTGCAGCTTCCTGTGTTATTTTGGCAAAACAGTAAAACAGAGGAGATAGGTATAGTATAGTGGCAGTGATATGCTATGAGGCCTAGACAAATGTGAAGTCCGTTAATCCTTTGTGTGGCAAGCTGCGATGTGACGCGGCAGTTTTAAAAACAATTTACGAAAGTCAAGCAGTGATTTCGGATATTTGATCGTAGTGTTAGGAGACAAGTTCGCTAAACAAGGCACTAATTATAGAAAATAAATTCTTGTGAAGGAACAACTTGCAGTGACTTTGGGTTTTTAGCGACCGGAGACTTGTACACATGCAAGTTTAAGTTGATTTCGAAAATAAACAAATTCTTTAATTGCGTGTACCAGCAATATGTGCTGCTGTGATTTGAACAATTTTATAACGATTGGTGTTTTTCGCATCTGGGAACCTCAAAACGAAAAGTTATCATGGTCCCGGGCTTAGGTCTTTCCATGCCGACTACGGTAATAGCTTATCTTCCCTATAGGTAAAATTCGCTAAAACAGTAAAAACCAAAAACGAGTTCGCACGCAGCACAGTGACGTGAGGGAAGTGAATTTCCACATAAAAAACTACAAAAACTCAAAATCAGTTTAAAACATACATTTATTCCAACTTTTATTAAAATCTGAAAACATTGATTTTTTGGCTGTTCTGATGCTCCTGGTTCTATTTACTTGCGATGCTGGGAATACAATTTTGCGCATTATAAGGTTAGGAGAAGGTCCAGTCAGGCTTTAAAGTAGGCATGAAGTGGTAGGGGATGATAAAAGTACACCAAAAAATGAATAACAGTCTCTTCTAATATAAAATCCCCATAAGACAACGTACTGTGTTTGATCGATACACATTTTCTTTAATAACTCGGTAAATATTTATGCTAGAATGACAAGAGAGGGCTTAAAACTTTCGCCTCTCCAATTCCCATCTTTTTACATGCATGTATTTTACATACGGGGCTTTTCTGACCCTTTTTGGGCCCAAAAACTCAAAATTTGAAAGATTAATCCCAAAAAAGGTGTTTAGAGTTTTCCGATTGTTTTGCCCAAAGAACTTGTCCAACTGATTACAAAAAGGAACGTCCCTACCAAATTTGAAGTAAATCGGACAAAAAATGCGACCGCTAGAGTGCAAACACACATATATATATATATATATATATATATATATATATATATATGTCTATATATAATATATATATATATATATATATATAAAATTTTGAACGACCCCCCAAAACGTGTTCAGGGGGTCACGTTAGGAACTTCTATGGTGGTCCCGGGCTTAAGTTTCACCGTGCGGGTCATGCTAATAGTTCACTTTCCAAAGGAAATTCACTAACAAAACACTGGAATACAGGTAAGCAGCCTCAATTAACGCAATGGAAGGGGTGAAAGTTGCTAACATTAATACGTTCGGTAACATTTGTTGCTAACAAATGTTATCAACATTTGAAAAGATCAAAGAATGTTACCAGATTTTAATGACTTTTACTGATTTTACTGGTGGATGGTAAAATTCGTGTTGCTAACACGGTATTTATGTTGATAATATGAAATGTTTCCAACAAATTCAGAGGTGTTTTCTAAAATTTTATTAACAAATGTTAGCAACACGTGTTGCTAACTCCGGTGTAAACGCGGCTTTACTTGGATACTTGGTAATTCATCCAGTTGAACAAATTGGCGTTGGATGTCGTCAAAATGCCTTGTAGGCCCTGGACATTGTAGAATTATATACCACCTTGGAATTATATTCCACCTTGGCGACGGTGGTTCACAAATTCTTTTGGGTTTAGAGATTCCCTGGCTGCACAATTAAAAAAGAACTCTTCCAAACTCTAAAATCTGTTTAAAATTAGACAAGTTTTCAAATTATTCTTGAACTTGTGAATTTGTTGTTGGTATTTAAATTACTGTCTAAGACGCCGACACAACTTGGGCGTATTAGCGAATATGAATTAATGATGAGTGTAGATTGAGTGAGATGCCTTGTGTAGCCTTGTTACTGACTAAGACCGACTGATTCTTTATCCAGGATTATTAAATTAATAGCCCAATTACCAATGACAGCTGGATCCAGTATCGAAGCTTCACAAAATTGCCCTAGGATTTTGCTCATGATCGATATCTGGCGAACTTCATACTATGAAGCGGACACGCTGTAACCACTGTGAGGTCAGACGTAAAAATCAACTGCGAAGCCAATGGAGAAGGGCCAGAAACCCTGAAGACAAACATCGGATTAACCACCAGTTAACATCGCAGATCTGTCCTGATCAAATCTCTTGTCGAAGATTACAGGCTTTTACCTGGAATAGATTCCTCATTATGGCTCTTGGACCGACGGGCAGTGTTTGGATGGTGGGCTGCGACGAGCGCCACGAGGAGAGAGTTATTATGATCACTTCTACGGGAGACATAATTGATGGATTCCCCGGAAGATATCCTTTCCCCTGCCGCGGGAAAGACCAAGTCTTGACGGAATTAGGTCGAAACCCTTATCATACAACACGAGACGAGACCTCTATAAGAGGTCTATAATATATAGCGGTATTGTCTCAATAATCACTACTATTATAAAAATGAGGTGGTGTCTGTCAGTCTGTCTATTGTTCCATCACGCCAAAATCACTGGACCAATTCTGCTGAAATTGTGTACAAATGAAGTCTATGTACCCAGGAGTGTCATAGACCCCATTGCCGTTTAGAAATGTCCTCAGGGCTCTGCCTTCCAAGTTCCCATGTTATTCATATGGAGGAGAATTTTAATTGGTTTATGTCACGTGTGTTTTCCTACTTCAATCCATTAAAATAAACAGCTGTTATAAGGAGAATGTCTAACTACAGACTGTCATTGTTTTTTTTACAATTTGTCTACTCTGAATTTTCACCCCGTTGCAAAGCACGTGCATGTAACAGCTACTGTAATATAAAGAAGTGAGGACTAGCTACTACTGGAGGATATTTGTTGTAAACAAAAACATCTGGCCAAAGACTACTCTACTATTAAAGACTATAACTTGTGAAGAGAATATTTAATTGGTTGTTACCATGGGAGCAGAGTTGACAAAGGGTTACAGTGGCGGTCAGCATGTAGGCTGCAGTTTTTTATCCCAACGAGACCTTTATTTATCTCGTTGATTTGAATCCCTGGAATAAAATTAAACAAAGTTGTAAAAAATTAATTTTGTTCGTTTGTTTTATGTACCTGTTCTTGCCTTGAAATATGATAAACTATGAACACCTTAACAAATACAAGTTTATTAATTAACAAATAATGAGTAATTATTATGTTCGATCTACTTTGATAAAACGTTTAATTTCTTACCAAGGAAGTTTATTGGTCATACCGGAAGCAACACTGATGATTCAAAAGTGATGAATAACAAGAGCTATATTCTCCGCCAAGTTTTTGTGAAGCAAAGAAAACTCGCTGAAATCGAACGAGTCAACATAGTGATTCAAACAGCTAGTCATGGTTTAAAAACACTTACACTTGTATTTATTTATTTGCCCATAGTTCATCATATTTCACGCCAAAAGTAGACATAAATAAAAATATAAATACCCCCGTCGCAGCAAACCTGCATACTCAGAAAATTCCTATGAATATGTAACATAACACATTAAAACACTTATCAGGATTCATAAGGAATATATTCACAAACAAGCGATATTTAAAATATTAATTATTCTCCATAAGAATAACATTGGGGATGAGTACGCAGGTTTACTGCAACAAAAGGAACACGAATCAATGGGTTTTTATGCAAAATATCAATAGAACCATAGACTAACTACTGTAGTTAGTCTATGATAGAACTCAGCTAAGTGAAGTCACATACCAAGTTTCATCCATATACATTCATAAATAAGCGATATGTAACATTTTAATTATTTATTTCCATAAGAGTAACATGGGGACCGAGTACCTAGGTTTGCTCCTACGGGAACAATAGGCGAAAAATTTTTTTGTGCAAACAACAATAAACCCCAACCAGATGAAGCTATATACCAAATTTCGTCGGTTTATGTTCATAAATAAGCGAGATAGACAATGTTTCTTTTTCTCCATAAGAATAACATTAGACAACGTACTGTGTTTAGCACTTTCAATATCTCAGTAACCAATTGACGTAGAGCAATGATCAAGATACCAAATTGTTTGTTTTTTTATGCTGAATTAAATGGTGAAAATTAAAATTTGATTTTAATAAAAATTACATGTGGAAACCCCAAAAAACCCATTTTTGGGGTACAAAACCCCCTTCGGATGGTGCGATTCGTCTGGTTTTCGAACTCGTTCAAATAAATGGTACTTTACACGTTTGTACCAAATTTCATTAAGATCGGACCTTTTTACGAGAGTTATTGTGCTTACGGACACACACACACACATATATATATATATATATATATATATATATAAATTTGAACGAATGGTATTTTTGGCATCTGAGGACCTCAAAATGAAAAGTTAACATGGTCTCGAGCTTAAGTCTTACCATGAGACCTACGGTAATAGCTTCTTCCCTATAGGGGAAATTCGCTAAACATAGATTCACATAGATTAACACAACCAGTCAGGACACTAGGACAGTTCAAAGAACGAGAAATTTGCCTCACCAGTGTACCAACCTGATAAAATCACCGTCGCTTTTTTCAAATAAAGTCCCTAATAGCCTTGATTATACATCCTACGGAATAATAATAGGCAGTGTTGTCTCCAGGATTATCAAAATAGAACTCCTCGTTTCTTGCCAATAACGAAGTGACTGCGTACACGTCCAATGTAAAGGCAAATTCACTTCGCTACCGCTTAGGTTAGGTTTGGTTAGGTTACGTTACGTTATGTTACGTTAGGTTAGGATAGGTTAGGTTACGTTAGATTAGGTTAGGAGGTTTTCTGGCTCTCAATTTGTTTTAAAAATCACAGGAAAAGTAACGTACGGTGCATAATTTGGAACGGACGTGAACAGTAGCGGCTCACGTCGGACGTGTACGTAGCCACTGCCTACCAATAATCCTCCTGCCTTGGCCCTACTCCAACAATCCACTGAATCAGCTGATTTAGACAAGTACCAAAGTCGAAAAAGTTCTGTGAACCACAAACCACATGAAAAATTATAATTTTTGTGGTTCCGTACTGGTTACTACCTGCTCAGTTTCGGTTCAGTTTATCATTGGTTTTTGGTTATCTTATCCCGGTTTTCAAGTTCAGTAAGTTACACACACAGTTATGGTTGGTTGAGGACTTGTTAACTGCCATGTGAAGGAAGTAAGTTAAGGTTAATAAGTAATAATAGTTCGAGATTAGAACATTTTTTCAGAACACTACAATGTAGGGAGCTGCAATCAACATTATCTTTCTTGAAATAAATATGGTGTAACACCACTTCCAGTGTGATTGGCAAGTTTTAGCTCTAAATTATTTTTTAACTTTTCAACTAACTAAAATTACGTAGTCCGCAAGGAAAAAAATATGACTAATTATTTAATCAATAATTAAGGAACTTAATTATTAATTAATATTGATTATTTATCTTATACTGTTTGCCAGTTATTCACATTACCATCTAATGTATGCCTAATCCATTATCAGATCCTAGGTGTAAAGGCCTTTTCACACTGAGATCTGGCCAGAGGAGTACTGGATAACACGTTCGCTGCGGCGAGCGCCATATGGCGCTCGGCAGAACAACGCCACGATCTGAGAGCGCCACATGGCGCTCTGTCTACATGCCAAGTTCAATTTGGTCTCGTGCTGGCAGCACTGTGGTGAGGACGGGTATTTTATGTCAGAGTTTTAGCTAGGAATGCGAGCTTTATTTTGGTGTAGGTTGGTAGTAAATTTCCCCGTAAAATTCCCGTTCATAAGGGACAAAAAACCAGTTTTTGCCCCATATTTCTGGGATATTCTCCTTGTAATTGACATTACAAGGGAAATGGCTAGTACCCAGGCAGTGCTGCTACCTGTGGGTGTTTCAGCGAACTACGTTCAGTCTCGTGGTAATGCAGCACATCACCGAACCGCTGTTTTGTGATTCGTCAGACCGAAATAATTGAATTTGTCTGTGCCAATCTGGTTCGCTGCCGTGCTCGGCGCACGCCCGCCATTGGTGGGCCGCAGCGAACGTGATAACAGATAAGCTTGATTACTAATGAAGATAAATTCAGGCAGGTAAATGGTTTTCTTAGGAGTTTTAAACCAAATAAATTTTGCTGCTGTAACTAAGCTACTAAATTAACACGTTCGCTGCGGGCTACTATAAATATAGTACCTCGCCACTAGCCCGCCAAGCGGCCTACTAGAATAATAGTAGCGCGCTCCCCTGCCAAACTGCTTCAGTGTGAGCTCAGCACTTGACGAGAACGGACTATACGCTATTCACAGTTTAGATATAACCATGTGACATTTGTGGTGTAGGTTGGCACTAAAATTTTCCTCAATTCCTGCTACTATGGGACTGGGAAAACTGCTTGTTTTCCTAATAAAATTTCTCAAAATGGCAGTACTGACTCTCTACATCGACCTATCATGTGCTGCTATCTGTTGGCGCTTCTTAGAACTACGTTCAGCTATATTGTAATGTAGTACAGCGCCTTCGAGCGCTACATCCATTGGTTAGCCAAGATTTAGAAATGTGACCCCGACCAGCGATTGGCGGGCCGCATTTTGCAAACGACCTGCCTCGGGGCAGCCGCAGTGAACGTGTTAAGCTCCATTTATAGGGGAATATTTATTTTATTTTTGGCCAAAGTTAATCAATGTTATCAAAGATAAAGTGCATACAAAATTATTGTTAGGAAATTAATGAACCAAACAAATTTAACATTGTATAAGAATACTTTTAATATTTTTTTTAGCTATACTTTAGAAAATGTTGCAAGTTTAGCCTAAGTTACTCTCTCTCATTCTTTATAATATCATATATAGGCCTACCTACTGTGCTTCGAATCAGAAAATTAACAAACAATTGAAACTTTCTTTAACCCTAGCAGTGGCCACCCAAAAACTGTAGAATGGCCAACCAATTTTGGCGATTTTGCAGTCCTTTTTTTGAAAATTCGTATAAATTTGAAAGGAGAACTAAACATAGCCAACCACATATTCATTTTGTTCAGAAAGAACAGGGAAATCTGATAATAGTCAAATAAAAAAGATCTAAGAGGTAATCTTTTCAGCAAAGTAAAAAAAATATACAAAAATTGAAATTTCTTTTTGAAATTTCAAAAGCAGCCTCGGTAAAACTTTTTCGTCCGATTTTTTATGGAAAATTCATTATATACATTTTGTAGACAATTCAATTCCCTACATAGAAATGTATAATATGTTGGGAAAAAATTTTATTTGTAGGTATTATTATGTAAGTATATACGGAAAACCGCAAAATGTGAAAATTGTACAGTGTTAGTTAGTACTGTAAAAAGGTAATGTAAATATGTATATGTTTGTAAAGATAATGAAAGAAGAAATGTAAAAAAGTCATAAAGTTGATGATGAAAAATTGTTATCACTTATGATTAGATGAATTTTGGAAATTTTAGGGTATTCGGAAAAAAAGATTCTACGGTATTTAGTATATAACTTTTTTTAGAAATTTATTCCTCCAAATACTATATATACATTTAGTAGGACATTCAATGCCCTACATAGAAATGTATAATATGTTGGGGAAAGAATTTTATTTGTAAGTATTATGTAAGTATATACGGAAAACCGCAAAATTTGAAAATTGTACAGTGTTAGTACTGTAAAAAGGTAATATAAATATGTATATGCTAATAATAATATGTAGGTATATGTTTGTAAATATAATGAAATAAGAAATGTAAAAAAGTCATAAAGTTGATGGTAAAAAATTGTTATCACTTATGATTAGACAAATTTTGGAAATTTTAGGGTATTCGGAAAAAAAATTCTACGGTATTTAGTAGGGTATATAACTTTTTTTAGAAATTTATTCCTCCAAATACTATATATACATTTAGTATATTATATCTATATATTATTCCTGCAGGTATTTAGAAACAATAAAACATATAAATATACATATACACAGGGTAGTGGCATATTATATAAGAGATAACATGTGATTGTAGGTCCGGTCACCATATAGGAAAAATTACAAAATTATTATTTTTTATATTAGGCCTACTCAATAATGAAATACATCCTACCTTACAATTGTAAAAGTAATAAAAATAAATATAATTACTCACCCCCTTCCCATTATTATGTTATCCTGTTGGTTTATATCGCACTCGTATATTCGTGACATTGTACGAAAAACACAACTTTTTACAAACAATATTTCACACACTTCAGTAATATTTATGCATAATAAAATGCATAAAGATTACTGTTATACACACACACACACTTCACTAACACTAACACTCCGAAATAATACAGGATTTAGCAATAATTCGCGGATAACACGCGAGCGCAAACTCACATAGGACGGCGAGAAAATCACGAGATGGCTGACTTCTACGCATCAGATGTCAGAAGAGTGACGCATTTCCTTCGTCTTCCAGAGCGCAGCCGGAAAAGACGATGCGCAAGGCTGCCAATGTCAAAAGCTAAATTTCTTCCTCTTCAAAATTAAATATTATATGACTAGTATTTATAACTTGCACTGGATGTAATTCGTATTTTCCACACTAGCGCATTGCGTCTGTTGGCCATTTGTTAGAAATTCAGAAAACAGCTGTGTTCATAAAATCGTAACTGTTGTGCAATCAATATTTCGTTCTAAAAATCAATACCACAGTGAAACTAAACTCTTTGGCTATGCAGGGGTACCACCCGCAACATCCTAAGACAAAAATTACCCGAGCAGGGTAATTCCAAAGTAGTCGTGTTTTTACATTTTCCGAGCGTCGACTGCAGGAATGGCGTAGCGGCAAAATTTCATTGTAATTATAATCGTCGTGACATTGTTATAAAACTTGTAAACGGTTCATTTATGTAATAAAATGAAAGTTCAGAATGTGATCTTCCGAATGGTAAATATTGTTCACTTCTGAGTTGACTATTAATGTTTTTTTTACCGTTAAAAAAATTTCGACCCGTACTATCGTATTGCGCTTGTGGCCATTTCAGGCATCACGTGAACCTAACGCATTGCGCACCATGGCCACGGCTAGGGTTAAAGCTGTTTAGTAAAGCAAAAATGCATTATAAACTTAGTGATCCGAGTTCACCATACCGGTTAACACGTTGGCTGCGGGCTACTATAAATATAGTACCTCACAACTGGCCCGCCATGCGGCCTACTATAATAATAGTAGTGCGCTCCCCTGCCAAACATTGCTTCAGTGTGAGCTCAGCACTTGACGAGAACGGACTATATGCTGTTCGCAGTTTAGATATAACCATGTGAAATTTGTGGTGAAGGTTGGCACTGAAATTTCCCTCAATTCCCGCAACTACGGGTTTGGGAAAACTGCTTTTTTTGCTAGTAAAATCCCTGGAAATGGCAGTACTGACTCTTCATCGACCTATCATGTGCTGCTATCTGTTGGCGCTTCTTAGAACTACGTTCAGCTATATTGTAATGTAGTACAGCGCCTTCGAGCGCTACAGCCATTGGTTAGCCAAGATTTAGAAATGTGACCCCGACCAGCGATCGGCGGACCGCATTTTGCAAACGACCTGCTTCGGGGCAGCCGCAGCGAACGTGTTAAGTTTCTTCCTGGGCCAAATCCTTGTCATTGGAATCCCTACAGCTCTCCAAATTTCCATCCCATAACTCCGGACGGGCACATACCTCATCAGTAAAGTGATCCTTATTTATAATAACCAAACTAAGTTAACTAACCACGATAGAAATGTATATATCGCAACCCTTCAGCAGCAACATAACAGCACAGAGCACATAGGCTAGGGTAGGAGGACAAGAGACCAAATGCGCATGCGCTAGGCCATCGACGCCGCATACGCCCCCGAGCGATCCTCTAGGATTAGTTGGTTTAGTTCGCAGACTGCACGTTACGTTTTTACGGAGGTGTGAATTACTCCATTTTAAACAATGGTGAGTTAAAAGTCTTTAGCCTTCCCTCATCATTCTAGTACCGTACAAGTATTTACTGAGTTATTAAAGAAAATGTTAATTGTCCAAACACAGTACGTTGTCTTGTGGGGATTTTGGTACTTTGGTATTATACGGATGCCACTATTTTTGGAGGTTAAATTTTTATCGGATACAAAGGATAACTACATAAATCGAAAAAACGTACTTTTATTGACTTACTGTACAAATTTTACATCATTCTGATGAGCGGTCTTTGTGTTGTGCCTCTCAAAAGGCAGCGATGTCCGCTAGGATCGTGTTGAATTCGTCGCCGCCGCTAGCAGCCACACCCGATCGCCACATGTACTCCGCCAAACATACAGCGCGCTGCGGCAGTTATGTTAGGATGGGTTATCATAAAAATACGTACGGTTTCCTCTTCATTTCGAGTTAAATCCCACACCAAAAAAACGTGACTCATTATGAAACAAATGTAACGTAGTGCACGGCAATAAATCACTCATGACACTGACCCAGATAGTCCCAGATACAGGCGGTGACAGGTGATGCGCGCGCTCCAGTCAACGACCTGACCTTGGCCTATTTGGAGGGGGTTTGGCGGCCGGAAGTATGACTCATCAGGTATCATTCGATTCGTAATGAAACAAGAAAAGTCCTACAATCATTTTTATGATAACCCATCCTAACATAACTGCCGCAGCGCGCTGTATAAGGGTGGCATCCGTATAATACCAAAGTATTGGGATTTTACACTGGGTAGGCTGTTTTTCATATCTTGATATGGTTTTATCACCCCCAATACCCCTATACCAACTTGTCATCTTGACAAGCTAAACCTCCTCCTAACCTTATAATGTACAAAATTGCCATCCTAATAGTGAATTTAAATATAACTAGGAGCATCAGAACAGCCAAAAAATACATTTTTTTATTTTCAAAAAAATTTCACATGTCGAATGTGGTGTTGTTTTAAACCCTTTATTAGATTTTCTTAAAGGTTATATAATGCGGAAATCCACTTCGCTCACATCAGCATGCTGAGTGCAAATTTGTTTTTTTTTTAATTTTTCCAATATTGTAGGCCTACTGATTTCAGAAATGTAATTTTTCCTGCAAAAGAAGTAAAAGAAAACTGGGAAATAATATTTATTTCTGGAGCTATGGTGATTTGTGAATAGGTCTACTTATATTTTGTAATGGAATTTTCAAACTCGTTTTCCAACTCAACAATTAAAAAGCAAGCTATTGTCAACAAAGTATGAAATCCAGTCAATCTTCTAGGGGATCTGGTGGGATTCCAGTGTAATTGGGTGATACAATTTTATTGATTTGATCTTGATAAAATTTTCTTAAGGAAGGAAATTGTTCATAGAAACTAAATAAAAAACCACAGTCAAGCCTTTACAAAACAAACCTAAATATAACAAATTCCTTGATTTTGTAATAAATTTCTTAAAGTGCCCTTGAACTATATCTATAACACACAATGAAAATTATTTTTACACTACAAATAAATCATGTTTAAAACCTCAGTAGGCTATAACAAATTTATAATAACTCCAGCAAAAATAAATTTATCTCTATATTACAAACCATTTTTAATGTATAAGCTTTACATAGCGAATTGTTCCATTAGGCTATTCAACTATATACTATTTACAAACGAGCTGTCCACGTCTCAACCCCGGTGTAACGAACGTAAACAAACATAAATTACAGAAATCAAGCATGTCTCAACATGATTCCTCTGTGTATGTCAGTTGCCGTGAGAAACGTGTGTAGGTACACGAAATAACAAGTTAGGCCCTAGGTATGTGGTACTAGTGGCGTACAAAACTAAATCGGAGGGCGTTAAGGATGATTTAAACAACTTTTTTATTAGCATATTACATGTCGCTATTACTTACGGGATGTAATATAAGACGTCTTACAACACTTAGCGTAGTACCATCTTTTATATATGTTTACCGTATGTATGTGAATCAGTATAAGTGTAAATATATCTAAGTGTTGTAAGACGTCTTATATTACATCCCGTAGGATGATTTAAAACCTAGATAGGCCTACTCCATTCTATGTACAGTAAACCATATTGTTTTAACAAGTTTTAGTTAACTTTGTTTATTGATAAGAGGTCATAAATAAGTTTGTAAATCTCTAAAGGAAAAATCTTACCTCAATTTTACAAACTCATTGTAACATATTTCTTGATATGACAAATGTTTTATTCAGTCCCTTCATATTTGTTATGTCAAGGTTTGTCTGTAGTAAATTAATAAATTGCAATTTCCCGCCTTACAGTGCTATAATAAGTAAGCTATTATCACTAAATTGTAAAATCCCAGTCAATCTGGGGTGCCTGGGGAAATTCCAGGGTAATTAGGTACTGTAAGAAATTGTTGTTGATTTTAATTTCTAAAAAAAGGAATTTTTCATGAACATAGAATTAAAAAAATTAATAAATTGTAATTTACCACCATATAGCGCTTTGCTAAGTTAGATTAAGTTAGTTTATCATAAATAAATACAAATTATCCGTAGTGTATCCGATTATTAATTTATATTTTATTTATTTATGATAAACTAATGTAACCTAACTCAGCAGATCACTGTATAGTGGTATGTTGCAATTTATTAATATAGTCCTAGACTTTTTATATTTTGTTGTACAACAAAATTTTTATTTTTTTCTGAAAATCTACTTTGCCCGGAATTTTCCAGCAGGCAAACTGATTTGACTCTTGCGGGAAAATATTAGGTAAAGTCACTTTCAGTGGCACTTTCTTATAGAACCACTTTTAGATGTTATATGACATGACTAACATACTAATAGGTATCTTATATCGCTGTAATCTGACTGAACCGGCGATTAACATAGTGTAAGTATTTAGTGGAATTTTGTGAAACAAAATAATTGTTTAAACTGTAAACATGTTAGTGTATGTATTGCTAGATATTACACAGGACCTAGGCTGATTTTGAAGTATATCCTGATTTTTTTAAGTCACGGGATGGAGAAAGAATTTTAGAAAAATTTGAAAGTAAATCTTTTGTAAATTCTAAATTGCAGATTTGTTTAGATTGATTTATTAAAATATGTATTCACTTTGGGTAAAACTGAGGTTTCTGTAATGTTTGCAACAAATTCTCTAGGCCTACTCCTCTAGGATCAAAGTGGATCTCGGAAACCCATGGAAGGAAAGTTTTTCTAATGTTTGAAAATAGGGGTCAGCTCTCTGAAATTGATTAGAAAAATTGTTAATTCCAAGTAAACTCTTAAATTTGCTTGTAAACTTATTTTATAATTGAAACTGTTAATATTTTGAGTCTCTAATCATTATTCAGTTGATTGCTGAGTTTAATTGTTTAATTTTAGCTACAGTAAAGCCGCGTTTGACAAAAATAACATAACTGGTTTTATATCCCTTTTTCTCAGATAATAAGTTGTTAATATTTGAAATTTTACCATGCAATAAAATATGAACACTTAATTGTATATTTTCAATGGTAATGTAATATTTTTTATAACAGTGCATTCCAAAATCTAAAACTATACATCACAAAATTGATGCTAGCTTTTAACTTTTTGCACTCGAAAGGCTACTCCCAGTGGCCAGTGCCTAATCTGTAACAGCTTGCATTTATTCCCGCCTACATAGTTCTCGTAGGTCGTATGGCCACTCTTGGTGGCTGCGCCATATTCTTTGTCAGCCTGGCAGCCATTTCGGCCCTCTGCCCATACTAGCTTGTATTTATTTTTATGATCATAGCCTCAAATGTGATATTGGATGGTTATAACAACTCTTTAATTACTTTATTTTTGTTTTATATTTAATTTATGTTTATTGCTAAACCAAACATGTCTAATTATTTTTCAGTTACTTTTAGTACAAATATGCATGCAATGTTGAGTCAATATCACTCTCATGTTCTGAAACGCTTTCAAAATCAGCTAAGCTGTTTTTAAGCGCATCTCAGATTTCATCAGAACATAAATTGTCATTCAGTTTAAATTATTAACCCTAATAATTACAGTTAACATTTATAAAAACAAAGGCTATTGTGAAAAAATAGCACAACTAAAGAGGTTTTTTGTTAGGCTTTGACAGAAGCAAAAAAAACGTAAACACAGTTCAGAATTGTATGCTGGGACATTACATAAGCTTATTTAGTTTGACATCAGATTACAATAGCATACAAGGTAAAATATATTGTAAATCAAATGTTACTGTGGCCACTCACAGTAGCCATGCGAGCGTTCGTGGAATTTCATACTGGCCACCAGGGCCGTAGACAGCTTTGACGGGCCCCGGACAAATGACTTGGCCGGGCCCCACCTCCCTTTGCCGTCTCTTGCTACCAGTAGGCTACATTGACTGAACAGCATTTTACAGTTAGCCAGCCCTCTTTAAAACGTCAAATATGCAAAAAATGATCCCATGTGAAAGTAGGATCTGTATTTATACTAATCTACATGTACAACTCACAAAGTACAAAGTGCAAACAAATATGTAGGTGAAAGAAAGGGTCCGAAATAAATTTAAAAATATTGTAAAAACTAAATAAGGAGCTAACTGTTAAGCTTAAAATCATATTTGACTGCTTCTCGTGACGTCCTGATATAAAGTTATGAATAATTTTAAAAATATAATACAATACTAAGGTTACTCAGCATAACAGAAAAACTATATTTAAAGAGTATCGTCAATTTCTAGGAAGGGGAGGGGTGATGAGAGTGAGAAGGACCTTCCATTATCAGTCATAAAACCAGGTAGCCTAGTTTGGCACCAAAGTTTCGGGTGTGGAGCCTGCTTCCTCAGTCCTTGAAGATGCAGATTGTGATTGTAGAATACAATGTTACGGGATCAGAACAAGTTGTTTCAGTTTCATTTAGCTGACGTTTGACCGACGGTAAAAGGGATCGGACCCGGGCACTGATGTCACAGTTTTATCTTCATTCAAAGAAAGAAAATATTGATTCGGTGATGATAAGCGTCCTGTTGTACTTTTAATATCATTAGAATTTTTGAATCTTTTCAGAGATGTTTGGCCTCTGGAAGCCTCCATCTCACGTGCTTGTTTTGATTTTATCTTTTGGCTCCTTGATTTATAAGCACTGGCAGCATTCATGCCGGTGTTAAGTTTTAAACTAAAAATCACCAAAGAAATTTAAAAAAACCTTCCTTCCCCCAAAAAACTGTTAACTAATAGAAACAGTTCATATCACGCAATGAATCAGAATGGTGACTAGCCTATATTACAAGTTCTCCGAACCGCAAATAACAAACAAACTTAAGTCGAGATACAACAGGTGAACACTTTCAGTGCCCTAGTAAGAGCAAGGGAGATTAAGAGACGCGCACGCCCAATCAAAGCTTGGCACTTTTAGCAGTGCGTCAGAGTTGTCATGCACGGCGTGTGACTTGTGCGTTGAGGATTTCCGGTGAATTTAAGTAGTGTCCGGGTAAAATTCCGGGGATTTTTGGGAGTTTTACTTTCTAGTTAGCCTTTCTCGCCACCCTCTATACAGCAGGAGCAGTACGACTACGGCACGTCACGTCGCGTAACACAGACTGGGTTGCTTAATCTGTGGTTGTACAATCAAATCAAATCAAAACATCTTTATTTTACAAAATACATGCACAGTTGTACAATAATAAATAGCGTCAAGACTTAGCCTATCTATTTCAAATACAAACATAAATATTATAACTACTTTTCAGAGTCGAAAATTCAAAACCAGAATTCAAAAATACATTAAGTTGGTCCCATTAAAAGATAATCACTTAAAGTATTCCTCAATCGAATATAATGACTTCTCTATTAAAAATCTTTTTAATTTAGTTTTAAACAATTTATTATTATTTTCATTCTTTAAGCTTGAAGGCAATTTTCTTAAAAATAAATATCCTGCATAAGTTGGTTTTTTCTTATAAAATTCTAATTTGTGTTGATGGCGTGAGGTTACAATATCTCTTTTGAACCTAGTGTTGTAGTTATGAATTTCCAAAGGCTCTTTTCTTATATTTTCTTTTCTCGCAAGACATATTGTTTCATATATGTATGCTCCATAAACTGTTAAAATATTCAGGTCTTTAAAATACAATTTTACAGAGTCATCAAACTTTAGGTGTAATATAATTCTTATTGCTCTTTGGAAGTGGCTCCATATAATGCTATACCATAACATATATGTGAATGAATATGGGCAAAATATATTTTTTTGAGTGCATCTAAATTACACAAATATGACATCCGTTTCAATACATACAATCCTGAACTGAGTTTTTTTAACAAATTTTCAACATGAAAATTCCAAAATGTTCATCTACATGAAGCCCCAAAAACTTTGCCTGGGAAATTTTCCCTATTGGCTCTGAATCCATTTCTAAATTAGGTTGAGGATAATTTTTTCTATTTTTAGCAGAGAATGTCATAAAATTTGTTTTTGATGTATTTAGAAAAAGGTTATTTTGTTGAAGAAATTTTTTTATATTTTCTAGTTCTATGAATGCTGATATTTCCAAGTCATCCACTGTTTTCCCAGACACTTTTAAATTTGAATCATCAGCATACAGGCATAATTTACATTTTTTAGGGTGTACAATAAAATGGTGCATATCTTTTATATAACATAGAAATAAAATTGGGCCTAATATTGAACCTTGAGGTACACCCCACTTAATGTTACGTTTTAATGAATTTATTGTACTAAACAAATTATTATTATTTGATTTTATTTCAACAAATTGACTTCGCCCATATAAATAGGAGTCAAACCATTTTAGACTACTCCCTTTAATACCAAGTGCTTTCAGTTTTTTTAACAAAGTTAAATGGCATACACTATCAAAAGCCTTTGAGATATCCATATAAATTCCTGATACATTTTCGTTCTTATCAATGGATTCTATAATAGATTCAAGGAAATCAACTGCTGCTGTTATTACAGACCTACCTTTTCTAAACCTGTGCTGCGAATTATGAAATAAGTTATGTTCCTCTAAAAACTCTACTAATCTAGTGTGCATTGCCTTCTCATATATTTTTGATATACATGGTAGAAGTGAAACAGGTCGGTAATTGGAGATTTCTGTAACCTCACCCTTTTTATGCAATGGGATTACTTTTGAAATTTTCAGTTGGTTTGGAAATAAGCCAGAAACAAAAGAGGAATTTACTAAATGTGCAAGAGGTTTCAACAAGGTGTCACCTACATGCCTTAATACCTTAACTGGAATTTTGTCATACCCACTTGACATTTTGTTTTTGAGTGAATTAAAAATGCTTTGAATTTCTTTTTCCTCTACAGGAGTACATTTAAACGTTTTAATATTAAAAAAATCATTTTCTGAAGCACAATTAAAATCTAGTTCATTATTCAATGACTGTGTTTTGCACATTGTATCTATGACATCGGTGAAATAATCATTAAATAGATTGGCGATATGATTTGGATCAGTTATCATTTTACCACTTAATTCTAAATTAATATCATCAGTTGGTGCCTTGCTTTTGTTTGATACCTCACCATTAATTATGTTCCAAGTGGTTTTATTTACATTACTAGAATTACTAATTTGTGTGTCGAAGAAGTGCTTTTTAGTTTCAATAATCCTTTTATTTAAAACCTTCTTACTCTCTCTTATCTTTGAAAAAAGACTTTTATTCCGAGTTTTTCTTGCAGTATGGCTCATCTGAATAATTTTTTGTTTTTCAGCTTTAATTTCCGCATTCATCCAAGATTTTTGATTATTGATAATTTTTACCTCCTTTTTTTTCAAAACATAAATTAAAGTAATGCATTAAAGAATTATTAAAAATTTCATATTTTTTATCCACAGGAGCCATAAATACATCATTCCAGTTTTCTTTCTCTAAAAACCAATAAAATAAGCTTAAGTTTTCTTCTGAAAACTTTCTAGTCTTTTTAAAAATTGCTTTATTATTTTGGGAGTTATTCATAAAATTGCAAATTTCCAAAGCTTGCCCATCATGATCTGACAGCTCTGTTATTAATCCCGACACGCTCAAGACATGGGTTGGAATATTTGTTAAAATATTATCAATAGCTGTTTCGGAATCAGCTGTGACCCGTGTTGGGAAATCTACTAAATATTTCAATCCATGAGATCTCAACAAATTTTTCAACTCCTTACTACTTGTTTTATTGTCTAAAACATTTATGTTTAAGTCTCCTGCTACAATTATTTTTTTATTTCTTGATAATACAAAATCACAAACAATGCCCAACCTATACAGAAATTCATTGACATTACCACTTGGTGATCTATAAATTCCGACCAAAAGCAATTCTTCTTTGTCACAGATGTACTTGGAACAACAAAATTCTAATAATTTATCCTCCTTTAGTTGTTCTAGTTGATAATAATTTACCTGTCTCCACTTTAACCCCAATTTAGATAAAATAAGAACCCCCCACTTTTTACTTTTTGTCTAGAATAGCTTGGATTTATAACATAACCCTTTAAAATGAACCTACTAAGCTCATCTGAAGACATGTTGTGTTCTGTTAACACAAGGATATCAGGTTTAATCTCGTCTAATACAATTTCTAGATTTTCTATTCTTGTCGATAAATTCTGTATATTTTGATGAAAAAGTTTTATTTTTTTATTGTTTTTAAACTGTATTTTAAATAGCTTATCCTTCGCACAACTTTTACCTCTAAAATCTAAGTCCCTGAAGGAAGCATTGTCACAGTGGAGTTTAAAGCAGAGGCAGGCATATTTTCATTATTATCACAAAAATTACTACTTAACACGTTCGCTGCGCACGAAAAATTTTGAATTTTTTGTGGATGCTAAAAAGTTGTTATTGTTGATTTACTTTCCTATGACGAATAGAATACCAACATGTGGTTTAAAAGCATTCCAGAACTTTAGTTTAGCCGCTAATGACGTCATAAAGTTCCGGTCGATTTCAGGACCATAGCACCCGTTGCTTGTACATACACAGTTACAATCACATGAAATGACAGTCACAATGTTATTATTTGGTAAAAACGTACCTACTATAAATATTCTTATCACTATAACTTATATACAATATTTACATACCTTCCCAAGCATATGTAACACCACAGGAACACTACTCGAAATAAGCAGAACAATGCGCCAAAAAACGCACAAAATACGCAGCCGATACGAAAAGTAACGCCGCCCGACAACACAACATGACCCGCACTACACACAGACAGTAAATCACCTGCCTCGAACAAGTGATGGGCTCACACTAACTGGTTTAGTTACAATAAAGAGCGCAAAACCGTTTCCGGCCGTGCGGCGCGCGTAGCCAAGGTCATTGGAGACAAGACGCAAATTCTGGAAACTGACGCCGCCCGGCAACACTACGGGACCCCTCCTACACGCTCACAACATATCATGTGAATTGACCAGGTGCTCAGCTCAGACTGACTGGTTTAGTTTAAAAAGAGGCATGTCCCCATATACGCACACGAGCGTGCAAAAATATGCAAGGATGTCCTTCTATGGGAACATGCGCAGCGAACGTGTTAAGCGATTTACATTATGTACATATGTTCTCTGCTGTTGACGGCAAACATAAATTTTGCCAGAAATGGGAGTCCTTGGCAATACATAACACTCACTCTCACTGGTTGAGTGTGTTTGGCAGTCAGTCTGTCGTGGGTTACTCTGCTTTTGAACAACACTAACACCAGCACTGAGATGTTGAGTTGTTTGTGATGGTGGTGGAGATAGGTCTATTGAAGGAGGAGGTGTAAGTGTAGTTTCTTGTGACATCCCGAAGTTAGAGTCTGAGTCAGTGGTTGAAAATTGACATTTACTTGAAGTTAAGTCGGATGTTTCACAATTTACTTCTAATTGGGTTAATGTCTCAGCACCAAAAACTGATGTATCCTGTAAGTGTCTGCATGCTATTATCTGGCGTAACAGTTTTACAAAGTTGTGGTGAGTCATCCCATTCCATAATAATCATCTAGATTTTTGATAATAACTGATGATTTCAATATCTGCTCCTGTTACCTCTTGAAAATGGGTTAGATTTTTAATAAAGTGTACAATCAGAAATCAAAGTAAAGAGCACGGAACGTCAAATAAAATCATCGAATGTGTGTAAATTGCATTATAAAATTAGGCAAATTAAGTATCCGTATATTAATTTGTGTATTTATATTTTTAAATATTTTGTGTTCAGGCATATTTGAGTGTGACCTAGTCCAGGGCCCAGCGCCAGCGCGGGCCCGGACAAATTGTCCGAGAAAACTGGTCTGTCTACGGCCCTGCTGGCCACTGAGAGTGGTCATACGAGCTGTGAGGAATAATGCAGCAGAAGCAAACTCCACCTGATAGGGAAATGGCGGCAGCCACTGACAGAGGCCAGAGGAACATTCTAAAGTTAAATAATTGTAATATTTGTCTATAATATATCTTCACAACAATTGCAATCTTTCCAATTCTTGATTTTCTTTTTCTTAAAAAAAGGCCATAAGCTTGACCAAGGCTGACTGCGAGGCCAGTGCTCTACCTCTGATCTACCGCATCAATAACATATTTCTTCTTGTATGACATTGCATAAAGTATACTGAACCTAACATATAGAAACCCCTTTCCCATGAGGAGGGCGGAACAGATTTAGGTCTTATTCTATGTTATGACAACTGGACTAAGTCGTGGCAAAAAAACTTAGTCGTGCAGTTCACAGTGAACTGATTTTAAGACTCTTAAGATTTTTTGTAGGCACCACTCACTTTAATTCAACTGGAGCACGCTGGTCTTGTCAGGTTACTCAAAAACTAAAACGAGTTCACTTTAAAGAGTAGGTATATATAAAACACAAACACGAATACACAAATAACCGCACAGTTCTCCCAGTCCGATGTTTCACTGCACCAACAGCGTTAACATGCATTACATAAGCATTTCGATCACCTAACTACAACTGACAATTCTGGCGGTGGTGGGTGACTAGAAGCTCTGTTATCCTGTCTACAAGTTTCCAAGTCATCCTACTTTTTTTACAAATTTGTCCTACTTTCCCTACTTATCAACCATTTGATTTAGTACATAACATAAAAATTGCAACACTCATTACCAATAGAAATTTATCCCTCTTTTGTCATGGGTCGCTATTTTTGTAATATAATGCGCTGTATATTTATAAGATCAGATGTGTTAATTTAATTTTGTTATGACATTGTGTTTGGTACGTTGCTTATCTCAGTGACATATCCAGTGTCTTTACACTTTTAAGGATGGACTACACTTAGCCCTATTTCTAGTTATGCAATATTTAAAATCCTATACAGTACAAATATTAGAAGTTATTTAAGACTTGAATCAAGCACTTTACTATCAATTAGGTGAGTTTTATTCATCAATATTCAGGTGAGTTTTATCCAGGGAATTTGAACAAAAGAATTCCCTGTTCTGTATTTCTTTTTCTTTTCTTTTTGACAATGCCTGTTAATTTCCCCCAATGAAGAAAACTGAGGGGAATATTTATCATCCTTCCTGCCATAACCCAGGTTGTAGAAGCATTTTTTTCAGGATCGAGAAAATATTTTAAAGATCATTTTGACCTTAAATGTACTTTCTGAGTTCCTTCTATCAGTTGCCTGCCTCTTAACCGACCACCTTGGGACTAGGACCCAGGACGGATAATGATTTGACCCATTAAACTGTTTTCACTAAAACATTACTGTAAATTTGTATATGAGTGTAATAATAACTACTGTGTTATATGTAATGAGATTTAAAATTGAAATACCCCGTCACAGCAAACCTGCGTACCCAGCAAATTTCCAATATATGCAATGAGATTTAAAATTGAAATACCCCCGTCGCAGTAAACCTGCGTACTCAGCGAATTTCCAATTGCATATATATGTGTCTCACTACTACATACAGCTACTTACCAAGTTTCACAAAAATACATTAAAAAATAAGTGATGTAGAATTTTATTTATTCTCTATAAGAATAATATTAGGGCTGAGTACGCAGGTTTGCTGAAACGAGGAAGGTAAAAATGTTTAATTTTGGAATCATCAATATAACTCAACTAGGTGAAGCTACATACCAAGTTGTATTCATTAAGGTTCATAACTAAGAGAGATATAAAACTTTACTTATTCTCCATATGAAAAACAAGGGGGCCGAGTATGCAGGTTTGCTGCTACGGGGAAAATCAACAAAAAACCTCTTTTGTGCAAATATCAATATACCACAACTAGTTAAAGCCACATACCAAGTTTTATCAATATATATTCATAAATAATCAAGATATCAAATTTTATTCATTCTCCATAAGGATAACAATGGAGAATGTATTGTGTTTAGCACTTTGAATATCTCTGCAATGATTGGACGTAGAACAACAATTAAAACACCAAAATGATTGTTTTGTAAAACTAAACTGATTGGTAAAAGTAAATGTGAAGTTGTTAGTAAAATTATCTGGGGAAAATCCAAAAACCTTTTTCCCATAAAATTAACACAGGAAATTTTATTTCACGATTTTTTACTTTTCTCTACAACTACTTAACCTAGGTTAATGATTCAAAATACCAAATTATTTTCTTTTTTATGCTCTATAAAATGGCTATAACCAAAATTGAGTGTTTTAAAAATTGTAGGGGGAAAAATTCAAAAAACTGATTTTTGGATAATTTAAAACCCCCTTGAAGCCCCTTCCCATAGTCCGATCGGACTGGTTTTCAAACTTAAGTCATAAATGTTACTCTACACATTTGTGCCAAATTTCATCAAAATCGGACGTTTCTTTTATAAGTGATCGCGGTAACGGACATAATATGTATGTCCGTTAAAAAATTCACTATATATATATATATATTAGGGGTGTGCGAGTAGTGATTTTTTTATTCGATTCGAGTCGAGTAGTGCCAATTATTTTCGCGTTTTGAGTATTTTTGAGCGAGTATTTACCATCGGTTGGTAGTTTAAAATAGGGTAATGGGATTTGGACACCACTCTAGATTTGATCATCTAAACAGGGTTTCTAACTATTACATGAGTAGCAATACCAAGTTTTGGCCAGTACAATCAAACTGAATTATGTATTGACAAACAAAACACGGTTTGAAATTCGTTTCCGCCCGATAAAACGCGATCCGGTTGTCATTTGGCCAGACATTGCTTATAATCACCTGGTCCAGACATTGCTTATAATCAATATTAGATGACGAAATCGTTGGTTACGGGCGATATTAAGTGGCCCGGTCGCCACTTTTGCCGATATTATGTATACCGTCACATTTACGGCCAAAATTAGGCGGTCCGATCGTCATTTTCGGCCGATTTTCCGTGATGCGATCGCCTTGTGAGGCCGTTAATACGCGTTTTGGCCGGTCGCAATCGTTAGCGATCGTCTTTTTCGGCCGATTTTACATGGTGCGATCGCCTTTTGCGGCCGTTACTACGCGTTTTTGGCGGTCGCAATCGTTAGCGATCGTCATTTTCGGCCGATTATACGTGGTGCGATCGCCTTTTGCGGCCGTTACTACCCGTTTTGGCCAGTCGCAATTGTTAGCGATCGGCGGGAAATACTCGCTCGAACTTTCGAGTATTTTTCAAAACTTCGAGTCGAGTTCGAGTATTATAATACTCGGCCGAAAACTCGAAGTTTCGAGTACTCGCACACCCCTAATACGTATATAAATTTGAACAAGTAGTGTTTTTGGCATCTGGGGCTCAAAACAAAAAGTTAACGTGGTCTCGGACTTAAGAGTCACTATGCCACTACGGCAATAGCTTCTTCCGTATAGGGTAAATTCGCTAAAAGATTTTTTTTATATAAAAACTTCCTTATAATATATTATGTAAAATTAACAGAAATTGCTTACACTGCAAGGTCTTTAACAACTGAATTGATATGTGGAATGCGAAAAGGGACCTCTTGTCGGCAATTTCCGATTTTGAGTTATTGATATTTTTATTATCACGTTAAAATTCCTAACAGTTTGGTGCAAATTTCATGTCTCTACGATTTTTTTTGTTTGAGTTATGGACGTTTGAACTTTCTCGAAGGGTGAAGGGCATTTTCAGGAAAACACCCTCAAAAAGTTTAAATAAACTCAGAATCTATATTTTTCATATTTAAGCGATGCTTTTGGTATCAATGCAAAGCTTATAATGTCCTCTTTAGGAAGAACACTAGTAGTTTCCTTAACTAACGCTAGAATTTAGGCTTATACTGTGTTTATTGCAACATGTAGTACACAAGGGTATTTTCTGAAAAGGGACCTCTTGTCGGCCCCGTGTTATATCTCCATAACGACAAGAGATACCTTTTCAAGGCTGAACATTTACTGCTGCCACATTGTTGTTTAAGAGTTTTATCCAATAATTAGTTTAATATAGTCAAAATGAAGTATAATTAACATCCTAATTAGAAAATAATATCGATAGTCCACTGTTTAAAGGACTGTATAGGAAAGTCAACGGTTTTTAACCAAAACCTCGGTTATAGAAAAGGTACCTCTTGTCGGGGCCGTATTAAAATAATCAGACGATGTTCTGCTTTTACTAGAACTTCGTCCTAGTTCTCTAAGTGTCCGCTAGAATTCAGGAGAGACTACTTTTTGAACCAATGTTTCTTTACGAAGTGTGTTGTGGAAAAGGGACCTCTTGTCGGCCATGTTATTTTCCCATAAGCGACAAGAGGTACCTTTTCTCAGGGCATGCAGTGACTAACAAAATGATTTATATCGACTTGTTTAAGCTTTGATTCGACTTTTTAACCGATACACGCCTTTTCTACTCAAAATATCAAATAATAATCGATAAAAAACCGAAAATCGATGATTTGGACCGAAATTGCTGTATTTAGCTGTACTGAAAATTTTACTTTGCTGACAAGAGGTCCCTTTTCGCTTTCCACCTCACATATATTGAAATGAGTTTATTAGGATTGCCTTACAATATTATCTGGAAAAAAGCTTAAAAATCCATAAAAATATGGAGTTGACTTAATTTTAAGATAAAATATCTTAAGCAAAGGCCTAATTTTGTTTGGTCAAAACTATATGTTTTATTTCTCACTTTTAACGAAAAATGCACCCTAGTTTACTTTAACCAATTACAGATATTTTTATTACAAATGGACATAAATAAATAAGGTCTTTAATAAGCGATTTTCAAACAATAATGTTTGTTTTACAAAATAGCTAACATGTTTATAATAATAGACTAGTCTACAGTTCTGCAACAATGAGGTTGTCTCGAACTTTTCTTTTTAAAGTTTTAATACTGAACAATTTTATTTTCTTTGGAAGAGCATTGTATTGCTTTGGCCCAAAGTATCCAAATGCCCTTCTTCCTACTTCTAGCTTGATGCATGGCACTTCCAGTAAATAATCCTGCCGAATGTGTTTTTCTCGTACGTCTACTCTGTTCATTTCATTGTCACACTAGTGGAAAATATTACATGTACACACTAGTAAATTGATTGATCACTCAAATGAATACTCTCATCTAGATTCAAGACCCTACAGGTCATTTTTGGATAACCTCAGTTAGAACTTAACTGGCTTCTTGGTTGGGGATTTTACAATAAATAAATACACGTGTAGTAAGTTATTTTTACCATAGTAAAATAAGCACTGTCGGTTATGAAGTTTTTTTTCCTATTAAAAGCTTTTAATAGACTGGTTGTCTTAATTATCCTGTATTAAAAACAAAAAATTGTGATACCTTTTTTTCAGTAGGCTTAGATTGTCATACTTTTTAGTAAATCCTACTACTTTTCAATGGAAATGTCCTGCTTTTCAACAGAAATATCCTACTCTTCAAAGAAAATGTCCTACTTTTCGTACTTCTTAGTCCTCAAAAACCACTTGGACCCCTGTGTCTATCTGTTAACATAACGAAATCCTTCTTTATTGTCCTATCTGAATAAATAAATTACTTTGTTGTATATTCCAATGCATTGTTAATCATTGTCATGGAGTAAATATTATTATAATAAGATGCTTTATCTCCTTACCGAATGACTTTACGTAAATGGAACTAATTTTAATTGACAGTCTAGACAGTGGTCCTTTCAGCTGAAAAAAGTACCCACTCTGATTTTTTTCAATCTATAAGTATCATGTGTTTAGACGTCTTCTTTTATGTGTTCCTACACGTGGATAAGATGCTATTGATAAATAATTATGATCCCACAAGTAGATCACTATATAGGTCATATTACAACCACAAAAAATAATAGTCTTAAATACAAAACCTCACCAAAAACTAATGTCTTTCAAGAATACATCATTTTTGTACTACAGTAGGGTGTCTCGAGAAGTGCGTGGTTAGAGAAAGTTGAGCTGTCCAAGAGGTTAGACATTGCTAAGTCAGTGACTGCTGCGGGGCTAATTAACTATTCTGTTTGATGCCGGTTACTGTCTGATTGACGATTATTCAGTTTCGATTGTTTTGGCTTTCCCAGGTTTTGTTTGAAGGAGTCTTCGTTGAACAAGGTTTTACTGTAGTAAAATTGTTTTAATTTTGATTACTTATTCATTTACTTTTATTGTTTGTTTTTGTTGTGTTTCAGATAGAACATGGTGGATCCCAATAAATTTGCTGACAACTTCTTTTCTTTGCTTGACAATTTTCAAGCCAAAAAGCCTGTAAATCGAAGTGGAGATGGCAATCGAGAAAACAAAAAAAGTGGAGATAGCAGTAAAAAACCAGATGATTTGGAAACAAATAATAAAGATAGCGAAGTTAATGGAGGAGTTAGGAGGAGAGAAAGAGAAGAGGAAGGAGGTTCCAGGGATAGGGGGAGGAGAGATCGAGTTAACAGAATTAACAGAGAGGTAAATTTAAATAGTGGTCATAATAAGAGGGCTGATAGAGGAGATTTTGACCACCCATTGCCATGGAGAAGGAAACAATCCGAAGAAAGAAGAAATTCTGACAGAGAGAATTTTGTTAAATCCAACCAAAGCTCAGGAAACCAAAGAGAAAATTTATCAGACCAATTTTTGTCTGTATTAGACAATTTTGATAACAAACTGTCTCTAAATAAAGGTGGGGTTCCAAAAAAGGAAAATCTAAGTAACTTTATTAAAACAGATCATGAAAGCGCACCAAATATTAGTGCATCTGGCACTAATAGCAATAGAAGTAGTACAAGTAAACAAATTAATGTAAGAAACGAAGGAAGAAGAGAGTTTGGAGGTTCCAGAAAGGATTATGATGAACCAGTTAGGGGAGAAAGTTCGAAGAGAAGTGATGGTGGAAACTTAAACAGAACTCAAAACATTCAAGATGGAGGACACATAAGAAGAGATCAAGACTCAAGAAGAAATGTCAAAGTTATGGGGTATAAATTTTTGGAAAGTTTGTTGGATAACGAAATAAGTTCTGTTGTAACAACTCTGGCAAGTCCTAGATCAGGTTTTCAGGAATTAGTAAGTAGTCGACCTATAAGACCTGATTTGTTGATGTTAATACTTAAAGTGTTAGACAAAATAAATGAATCTGAAATACACCAATTAAAAGTACAGATACTTTCAAATACATTTAAGCCTGAATTCATCGATGAGATAAAAAAGTTTGTTTCACTAGTTTGCGTGGAAGACAATCACAAGAGACTGCTAAAAATGAATACTTTTTTTGCTAATGTCCTTAATGTCTTAGACACAGTTGTAAATTCGCTCCCTTCAACCATGAATGAAAAGTTGAAAAGTACCCTCAATGCGTTGAACTTGTCAATGAAAAGTTTAAGGGACGAACACCAAATTAAAGTAAGTGATCAGCTCTTTGATCAGTTAAAAGAACTAACTGAACAGGTAAATTCTTACATTGAGCATAACAATAAGATTGACAAAGAACAAAGTCATGTTAATAAAAAAGATATTCCACCTCCCAATAGCTACCGAGAAATACCATTAGTTCCAACGAATGAAGATTTCATGACCGACAGAGGCTATCTAAGACAAAACATTGTTAGAGGCTCATATAGCAATGTGGACCATTATCTAGATGTTCAATTCAGGTTACTTAGAGAAGACTTTGTCGCTCCTTTGAGGGAAGGTATTTATGAGTATATAGAAAGTATATCCACTCCACACTCGAAGCGCAGATATTCAAATGTACGAATATACCCTAAAGTAAGATTTGAAAACCCATTTAAATCAAGAGATGTTTTTGGATTTCACATTCAATTTGACTGCGAGAAAAGACTACCTCGCCACATCAACTGGGAGTACAATAAAAGATTCATGCCTGGGTCTTTACTTCTTTTTAGCGATGACAGCTTTCAGACATTCTACCTGGCTACTGTTGTTGAGCGTAAGATTGAGAAACTAAAGGAAGGATTACTCTTTATAACGTTCGTCCCAGGAACGGATGTTCCAGAATACCTCTTTGATCCTGGAGTGTTTTTTGTAATGGCAGAGTCAGAAGTCTATTACGAAGCGTATAAACATGTGTTGTCTGCTCTGCAACGAATGAATGAGAAGAATTTCCCAATGAAACAATATATTGTGGATGTAGATACAGCATGTTTTCCTCCTGCATATTTGATGGATAACTCGGTATATAAGATATCAAGCTTCGATGTAAATCTGCTTGATGATAAGAGTTGGCCATGTCCTGAGGAGCTAAAACTGAACCCTTCCCAGCATCAAGCTCTGAAATCAGCTTTGACAAATGATTTTGTTGTGATACAAGGCCCACCAGGAACTGGGAAAACCTTTTTAGCTCTTAAGATTTCTGAAATTCTTTTGAAAAATGAAGTTTCCAGTAACACTCCCATTGTAGTTATCTGTTATACCAATCACGCCTTGGATCAGTTCCTTGAAGGAATTTTAAAGTACACCAAAAACTTAATAAGAATTGGGATGCAGAGTCAAAATGAGGCTTTGCAAAACTACAACCTAGAGGAGGTAAGAAAAAAAATGAAAGATTCAAGAAATATGAATTTCTCCGCTCTCTTCAGGGAGACAATGTCCGAGAAACATGAAGCTCAGTCAAAATTGCAAATGGTCAAAGAGAAAATCGAAGAACTCTGCACTCCTAAAGGGATTTTGAACCTAAGTGTATTGAGATCAGTTATCACCCCTCAACAGTATAATGAACTCGCAATGAATCCAGATCAAGTTGTTAGTTGGCTATTTTTCTATGATGATCCTGAATTTCATATGATGAAAAGTTTTGAAGAAGCAGCTGGAACTCCAAGGGAAATACCAGTTGCAGAAAGCCAGGCAGAGGTAGTGCCTGAAAATTCAACTGATGTTCCAGAGGAGGAGTTTGAAGAGCTTGATGAAGAAGAAAGTGCCAGGCGCTTGGCAGACATGACAGAGGACGATTTTTTCGAAGAAGATTTCTTTCAAGAAGGTGATTATGCCAGAAGTTTGTCATACAGTCTACAGTTTGAAGAAATAGATTTAAAAATTGAAGAGATTCAGCACGAAATGAAACACAGAACACACATAAATGAACACTCAAAATTTTATTTTGACAAACAGTGCATTGAACAAATCAAAGAATTAAAGTGGCAAAGACACTTCTTGCAAGAACAATTGTTAAGGTTCGGAGCTTTTAGATTCAATCCTGAAAGATTTGATATGTTTCGAAATGCAACAAGTGTTTGGGAAATAAGTGCACATGACCGATGGGAGTACTATGACACCTGGGTTTATTTGTACATTTGTCAACTGAAACAGATAGTTCAACATCTCACCAAAATGTAAGTATTAACAATGATTTGACCAATTATGATTTTTCTAACTTTAGTAGGCCTAATTATTTTACCGAATTAAAACACTTGACATTGTAAACTGTGAAAAAAAACAAGTTTAATGGAGGAAGTTCATTAAATCAGAATTTTTATTTAAAAAACTTATTTTGTTTGTATGTTTTATATTTTTACCAATAGAATTATAAACTGATGAAAGTAGCAAGTTATCTTTGGTGATGTTGAAGTGTGCATCTAACACAAATTCAAAGTTCTTTATTCATGTGAATGTACAAGATACATTTCTGAATAGTGTCTCAGTACAAGAAATTAAGAATTAATAAAAATACAAAGTTTAACTTAAAGGTATGGTACAGAAAAAGTATGGATACAAGTAGACAGAGAGGAAACATGTGAAAAATTAAATAGATGACGTATCTTAATTAGTAGGTAAATGTAAAAACATTATTTTCCCTGTTTTCTTTGTCTTTAAATGGAAAATACTCTTCAATAGAGTACAAACATTTTTCTACTACGAAGGATTTTAGTTAATTTTTAAATTTTGTTGGGTTTATTATGTTATTCATTATTTGTTTAGGGACAGCATGAATTTCTTTCTCATGAAAGTTGTCTTTTTTCATAAAAGCAAAGCCTATGATGCTCTTTAACAATATTTCTTTTGTTTCTTGTTTTGTACGGATGTGGTTCAGGTTGTGTTGGTGAATTTGTTTGACTATTTAGTGTCAGTAAGACGGAATCCAAAATATACTGGCTCTAAACTGCAAGGTAAATGGTATTGTGGCCTTAAACACAATATGCAAGATAACTAAAACCAAATAAAAGAAAAATTAAGATTATGTTTTGAGACTAGAATCAGGGAAGTAAAAATTAAGAAATGCCACTAAATATTTAAACACTTCACACATTCATGCTTTATTTCTCTAATGATAATTTTTATTTTATGCTTCAAAAATGAGTGTGGTGATATTCGAAAAGAGATGCAAATAGTATTGTTCTAGACGAACATCTATAATGTTGTATAACAACTTGTTGTACAGATCCTAATTGAAAATCTTGAATGTTCCATTTATATTTACACATACGTTTTAGCGAATTTTCCCTATAGGGAAGAAGCTATTACCGTAGTCAGCATGGTAAGACCTAGGCCCGGGACCATGATAACTTTTTGTTTTGAGGTCCCCAGATGCCAAAAACACCTTTCGTTCTAAACTGTATATATATATATATATATATATATATATATATATATATATATATATGTATATATGTATATATATATGTGTCCGTGGGTGCGATAACTCTTGTAAAAATTACCCGATTTTGATGAAATTTGGTACAAACATGTAAAGCAACATTTATGACTTTAAGTTAGAAAACCAGCCAGATCACTCTATCCCAAGGGGTATTTTGGGTGGGTTTTGTACCCCTAAAATGGGTTTTTTGAGTTTTTTACATATAATATTTTAGTAAATCCAATTTTAGATTTTACCATTAAATTCAGCTTTAAAAAACAATGTGGTGTTTTGATCATTGCTCTACGTCAATTGGTTAACAAGGTATTGAAAGTGCTAAACGCAGTACGTTGTCCAATGTTATCCTTATGGAGAATAAGAAAAATTGTATATCTTGCTTATTTATCAACTTAATCTGACAAAACTTGGTATATTGCTTCATGTGGTCTATTGATATTTGTACGAAAAATTATTTTTTTGCCGATAGTTCCCGTAGCAGCAAACCTGCGTTATCAGGCCCCATGTTATTTTTATGAAGAATAAGTCAAATGTTATCTCCCTGAATTATGAACATAAATTATAAATTTGGTATGTGGCTTCACCTAGTTGAGTTATAAAAAGATTTGCATAAAAACCCATTTTGTGTGTACCTTGTTTCAGCGAACCTGTATCCTCAGACGCCATGTTATTCTTATAGAGAATAATTAAAATTACATAAATCATTTATTTATGTATGTATATTGATGAAACTTGGTATGTGGCTTTAAGTGGTATTAAGATACATGTATGTACATTGGATATTCGCTGAGTACGCAGGTTTGCTGCTGCAGGGGTATTTATTTGTTTAAACCTGTTTTTCAAGTGACACTTTGTGGAGGAATAACCTGCTCATGTTAGAAATAGGATAATATGCTGATTTTCATAGTTCTTTATAAACTACTGAAAATAAACATCAATAAGACTTTAAAGTTGTATGTAGTTGTTTGGCAGTAACTCATTGTTTGATGTCAGAAAACTGTGCCTGAAACGTCCTAGTTTTAATCGCAATATATATATATATATATATATTTAAATTTATTATAGTATAAAATCTTAAATTACTTTTCTAATTTAGTTTAGTTCCAACACGTATGTATCCATTTAGATTGAAATATGATGGAAATAGATTTTTGTTACTTCTAAGGGATTAGCAGCCACTTTTTGCTATCGTTTTTGTCCGACCACATACACAACAGGCCTGTGGAACATATCGAGCAAAGGAAGGGGCAAGGCATATTGTTACAGTATGAGGTGTATTACTAAAAACGTTAACTTGCCAGGAACGGGATTAAAACTAATATCAAGGCCGCTGTCATGAATTTGACCACTACGGCAATAACTCACATAACAACCTAGGCACATTTAGATTGTCCCCTTAAAAGAACATTGTGTGCAATTAAAGCATGTCTCTTTCTGAATAAGTAACGTTATCTCAGATACCAAGACGTGCTAATGAAACTGCACGAGTTGAGACAACTGGAGGACTTGCGGTTTGTGCAGACAGCTTCCGTAGTGGGTCTGACCACCAGCGGTGCGGCCAAACGCAGAGTGCTACTGGAGAACTTGGGCACCAAAATTGGTCAGTACTTATATTTTAAATAAAAACATACATGGACATGGTAGCTTAGAGGCAGAGCCAGAGCACCGACCTCACAAGTCAGACGTGGTCAAGGATAGGTTCGAACCCGGCTGACTGCAATGGTAGTTTTTCAGGAGCGTCCACCTCTGGCATGTCAATGTAACTAATGCCATTGCGGTACCTCACTGTCTTTATATGCCTATTGACCTATGTCGGCGGACACAGGGCCAGATTGAGGAGCTGCGGGCCCCTAGGCTCAATCCGTGGTAAGGGCCCTTGATGCCGTCCAGATCCAAGTTGGTGACCAGACTTTTGCATGTGGTTCTGTGTGGTGTGGGCCCCTAGGCGCGCACCTATGTAGCCTATGCTTAAATCCGGCCCTGGACGGACAGTTAGTTTAAAAACAAATTATATATGTGTTTTTATCATACTGCATGAAAAGCGGCTGTTTTTGGGTCTGTAAATAGTCCGTAAAATCAAGTTTTTCTGATACCTTAAAATAGGGCACCGAAAAATCATTGTGGATTTTTTCAGTGCGCTAACCTCGAAGATTGTTATTGTTCATTGTAACATTTGTGTATTTCAAAGGTAACAAACACGTTTTATATACATTTCGTTTGTAAAGAAATGTAAATATTATAAAATTACCCTATCTGAACTTCCACAACTATACAAATCGCCTAATTTTAGGTCCAGATTTTTAACTATCAAAGGCTTATGTGGGTAGTATAATAAAAAACGTTGATCATCACACGGAGCAAAAGTGTGTTTTTGTAGCTTGATCGTATAACACGATTGCACACCAAAAACAACCACTTTTGCTCCTTGTGATGAAAACTACTATTTAACTACCAGGTAGTTTAGTAAAATCAGGACCAAGTTGTATAAGAATATGTTAGATCACAGCACAATTTATAACAAGTTAATACTAACTTAAACCTTTATTAAAAACAGAAACAAAACTAAGTTAATGTTTGTTCCGCCAAATTGATCCAGAAATGCTTACTGTCTCTCACTTGATTTCGACCACTGAAGGTTCATCTTTAGCCCCAATAATGTGATCACTCATCTGAGGTCGTCATCATTTAAACAATTCTTTTCATGAAACGCAGTACACATCAACACTAATTTCAAAACGTGTGTGCCCAGCATGGGCAAGATGCAAGTTTAGACTTTTCAATTAGTGTTTTTGACCATATTAAATGTTTTTTGAATATTTAAATGTTATTAAATGTTGACCACATGTGTTTTTTTCTGTATTGTTTGTGTTTCATATAAACAAAATTTTTAAATCATGACAACCTCAGATGAGTGATTACATTCTTGTGGCTGAAGATGACAATAGGGATTACCATGTCTTGATCACTTTGACAGAAAAAAGGTAATTTAACCTTTCTTTGTAGTTTTAATTTATAGTGATCCTGAGCCTTAACAAAAAAATGAAGTCATAACTTTATTCAGTAATAACTTTAATCAAACATAACTTTATTAAAACTTAAATTGGTGGTTCCTCCTAAGAACTAGAAATGTGCTTAGCAATAAAAAAAGTGTTCAAACAATAATTATGAAATCCAGTTATGGATAAAATAGATTTCGGACATAGTTTCAAGATCGTTGAAATAGTAATATGTGATACAGCTTTATTACCATTTGTTTTCATGTATGTTTTTGCATAATTTATGTGGGGAAGATACCAGGCAGGGTATATTTAAAAATGCTTTTCATTCATAACAAAAAAATTCGCTGCAAAGGCTTCTTTCTACTAGCTAATCCAGCTGCTCTAATTTGTTCAGTTTAAATGTGATGTCATTCCAGAAGTTAGCTTAAAACAGATGATCTTGCTTCTGTACCTTGATTTGCTTCAACAGATGTCAAAATTCTCAATTTCAATGATTACTGTTCGTCCATAAGATTAACATTGCAACTTTCGAAGGGCTCTGGGGTGTAGCTTTAAGAACGAACGTGGATTCTAGTATACACTGAGAACGTAGCGTTTCAACCGTGTATTAACTATAGGATTCCTTTCTGATAGAATTTCCCCTGATATAATTCCTTTACCCTGATAGATTTCCTTTCTGATAGAATTAAATTATAGTTTTGGGTACGAAAATAATGAAAATAATGATATAAATGTGTATTTTCCTTCTTTTTTAGTAATTGTGGAAGAGGCAGCAGAAGTATTGGAAGCTCACATTGTCACCTCACTGGCACAGAGTGTCCAACATGTCATACTGATCGGTGAGATAGTTTCAACATTATTTCAACAAGTAATAACATAATAGTTACCCTAGTTTGATTGTCAGGAATTGTAGAAAGAAGGAAATGCTACCAATGAAGGGAAATTAGGAATCTTACATATTTAGCTTTTAAAGAAATGTAGCACTTTTAGTAAAAATGTGATTGTTGTTAATGTGGGATAAGCAACATCAGTCCAAGTAATTGTATCAATTTTTAACTTTTCCAAGATTTGTAACTAATAATATGTGGATCACTGTTCCTTCAACCGAAAGAGTTATTACAGGATCAGAGTAATGCTGTAAAAACAGATTTATTTTCCAACAAAATCACTTTAGAATTTTATGTGAAATGTTTCTTCAATCTAGAGAGTAAACCCATCTCATGTATACTTAACTATCTAATCTCAAAGACAAAGTTAACATACTTGTAAATGTTATTACAGTATTGTTGTTGTTTAAAACAAAGATTAAAGGCGTTAAAGGTTTTATCAGACACTCAAAACACACTAACATTTAAAATGATCAATTCAAAATTGTACAATGTGAGAACTGTCGCAGACTTAAAACACTAGTGATACAGATATTTCCAAATACAATTTTAACAAACCCTTATATATTTCATGAAAGCTACTTTTTGAAAACATTTTGATGCAGTTCTTATCTTTATAAGACACAAATGTCTTGGTCATTCCACCTATATTATAGAAAAACAACGGCCAGTTTTTTTCTACTGAAGGATGGCATTTCTTGCCAATTGTTTTTTGACACAATGCTTGGAGTACTGACTCTTCAGAGATTTAGAAAATCCTACATGGTTGAACTATTAAAATAATTTATTATTTTCTGATTACACACATTGGTTACACACATATATTTATACGGCGCTTGTCTCCAGATGACATTCAAACTGATTTATACCAGTTTTGAGGTTGACTTCAGATACAGCAAATGAAGATGTTATAAATGTAGTTAAGCCCTTTGGCTATCCATTATGACAAGCTTCCCTTTCACCTTGGTCCCTCCAGGTTTGTTGACAGCAGAGGACGGGAACGTCTTACCTAAGATGTGTCCCCCAGCTGATAAACTTGTATACTTTATCAGTCAGCCTAGAAGGGCAAATAAACCGCCTGTTTGAGAGCTGATGAACAGCTGTCACAGGAGTCTTGGGTGTCCCTCTACACTGTCCCGACCTTTTCCATCCTTGCTAGTTATGTGAAAGGTATGCCTAGGGGCTCTGCCGAGGTTTTCTAATCCAACAATCTTAACATCTAACAGCGCTTTTTTATTTGATGATGCTCTGAGTAGATAGAACACCTCTTTTGTTTCTGAATTAATGTTATCTACTAAAGTTCAAGTAACTACTAAGGTTTCTAAAATGTACATTTTTGTATTGAATCAAATAAAGGGTGTAAAATAAGGAGTATATATTTTAAGGGTACTAGACCTCGCTCACAGTGCTTTATTTGTCTTTCAGATAGCATCGAGAGTAATTTTAATAACATTTTTAATTTAAACAATTATACTTGGTTTCATTTATGATAAAAAAACCCAACCCAGCAAATCTTTATTTTTTACAAATAGTTCAAACGGAGCCCTTGAGAGTAGTTGAAGTGCAGTGTAGTGAGTAGTGAGTAGTGTAGTGCTGTTAATATTATAACTAACTGCTCAACTTGGAGCATGGTTTTGAGCAGTAGGTCTCCTAGGTTCTCTTATCTTAAATTTCCTAGCAGCTCTTTTACCCTTGACGTGCTCTCCATAGCCTCACAGTGGACTACAAATCTAAATTAAATTGATTTTTCAGGTGACCATAAACAGTTGAAGCCTAACCCGGCTGTTTTCAAGCTTGCCAAGAAGTACAACATGGACTGTTCGCTGTTTGAGCGTATGATCAACAACGGCCTGGGATGCTCCGTGTTGAACGAACAACACCGGATGCGGCCCGAGATCGCCTCGCTCGTCAGTCCCACCATCTACCCCAACCTGGCCAACCATCCATCTACTCTCGACCGACTCAAGATCAGAGGAATCGACAGATTTGTCTTCTTCCTCACGCATGATCAACCAGAAGATCAGGTAATGCAACCTTATAAGTTCTAACAGTACTTATGCACTATCTATTGATCTCCAATTTTTGTTATGAAAGTTTTTCTTGATGTAGAGAATCAGCTTATACAGCATGCTGCGGCAATTAGGTTAAGTTATTTTATGATTTATTCATCAAAAGTGCACACCTAACCTAACCGCCCCAACTTAAGTCTTAATGGCCTTTTCAAATCGGGGATCACTATAGTGCAGAAGGACTGTTTTAGTGTATATTGATTGTTTTAGTACATTTTGAAACTCATGTATAGTTAAAATTAAACTTCGATAAAAAAAAGTGTAAGTTAGTAAAATTAAAGTTCTATAAAAAAAGTATAAGTTAGTAAAATATACATTTTAAAGAGAATTTGTTTCAGAGTTTCACTTTGAAGAAGATATAGCTTAGAAAAATTTGATATCTCTAAAACCAGCTGTATCTTAAATAGACCTAATTTCAGTGGTCTTAAATTGTTCATTACTGGTTTGGAAGATTAGTGCATTAAATATATTATTGTAATAAGTTTTAATATTTTGGCCACCGAAGGTCGCATCCATGGGTCACCCAGATGTTTCCAACAAACTGAGTTCTGAATATGAAACCATAATCAAATTTTACTCTAGGGCCTATATTTACTAGAACTAATCATTTATATGAATTTGTATTTAAGTTTTTAAATTTTGCTAGACTTAAAAGTAATTTGACTCGCTAATAATTTGTAAAAATCACTAAATTTTTAATATTTGCAACAAATTTGTTGCTGAACCAAATTTTTTAAATTTAAGAATTGTTAAAATTGGTTATCATAGCAGTAGTTAGCAGTTACAATTTTAATTGGTTAAAATATTGAATATAAATTAAAAACGTAAAACGATTATATAACTCAATTATACAGTTTAACTTAACAGGAATTGGAACACTCCTGGACCTTTTTGACTAGAAGTTTGCTTATAATAATTTAAAATCTTAATGGTAAGATTTTAAAATGTTCCTTTCAAAAACTTTCAACGAAATAAGAGAAAAAAAGGCCACTCATGTGGTTAAAGTGTTAACTTTAGTTTTGGCAGGAAATATATTGGAATGGAAAATAGATTCTTTGAACATATTGAATGCAACAAATAAAAAATATGATTTATTTACATAGAACATTAGAGAGACTCTCTAAATTAAGATGCTATTAGTGTTGATGTTTGCATTTCTCAGATGCTTTTATTTTACTTATTTTCCTTCCAAATTTTGTTTTGAGTAATTGGGATTCAAATTGCTGGGTTTGAACTGCATACTTCAATACAGTAAAATATATCTACACTGCAATACAACACTGCAGAAAATGAGTATTAAAATGTAAATTTCCTGAAGTGACAAAAGTCGCTTCTTAAACAAAAACTGTGTGTGCATAAATTTGCAACAAAATCTACAATCAGTCAGGGCAGACTCAACTTGGTAAACCGCTGATAAGGCTAATTGTTTCATTTGTCAACAAATACTCAACATGACTCAACACCAGAGAGCACCATGAGTCACACCCAGAGTATTATCAGATTTCATAGTTCCTATCCAAATCAGCTTTATTCTGTTCACAGTCTTAAAATGTACATTGAATTTTAAAAAAATATTATAACTGTATAATAATGTTTAATTTAATTAATTAATAATTTAAGGCCACACATTTGTTTACTTATATGTTAAAACGTGTCCAGAGAATCAAGATGTTGGTTCTTGGTGTTAATAAAGTCACTTTTTCAAACACAAATATTGTAGGCTATGACATTTTCTTTTACAGTGTGTTAATCATAAACACTTATTACAGTGTAAGGCAGATTTTTCATTGTTCCCATAAGAATTGAAACGTTAGTGCTATAGATTACAGTAACTGACCTAACTCAGCAGATCGCATGGTGGCATAAGAAAAAGCACCAAACAGAGATCTTCGGAGTTAAGTTAGCTCAGGTTACCATAATTTTTCCATTAAGTAACGTTCTAAAGATTTTGAATAGGTAGTAAGAAAGTTAAATCAATCATATAATTTCTTTATTCTAAAGTATATTATAAAAAGTGTGTTTTTCGGTTGTATAATAGAAAAGACCCAAAAAGAGTAAAAGGAATTAGGTACATAATACTTATTTTGTTAAAGAAGTTTATTCTCCTAAGATTTAAAAGTTCAACTCTCCCTAGCCAGTCAAGTGTTCTGAGCTTAAGCCAGTCAAGCCTTTAAGTGCCCTTCAATTGTGGTACTGATCTTTATAATTTTTGGCTTGTCTATTAAGTGTTTTAGGCTATTTTTTGCTGTAAAACCTACGTTGCAATGTTGAAATAAAGTTATTATTGCTACATATTTAATAACGTACAATTTTTATAAAACTTTGTTATTTTTGCAGAATGAGTGTAAACAGTTTGAATATTTTACCTTTAATACTAATGTTTATTATGTTCTAATTCCTTGTTCTGCTTAATTGCACAGCTGCCGGACTCCTCAAGTAAGCAGAACAAGCATGAGGCAGATCTACTGATGGAGTTGTGCAAATATTTGCTGCTGAACGAATACAAGCCTGAGGAAATCACCATACTGGCCACATACACTGGTCAGGTCTGGTATATGAAAAGGGTGGGTAACAAGACGTGTATTTATTATATATATTGTTGTGTTACAATAGATTATATTGCAACACAAATAAATATTTATATATATATAATGACGAATATTGGAATTGTTATCTCCATAAGGGTTAACCGTGTGCGTGGGGTCGTGTTATTTTACTCTCAGTTACTGAAACGTGAAGTTGAATATTAACAGTTAAAAAACAGATTAAAAATAATATAAATGACTATGTTTCTCTAAAACTAACTTTTCATTTTATGTTTCTCTAAAACTAACTTTTCATTTCATTGTTATTAACTATTATTTTCATTGTTACCCAACAAAACATTGGTAAGGGAAGTGATAGGCGGAGATAGTGATACTGCTTACTCTACAAGTTATCTGTGCTGATTAATGGCTGGTAGATAAGAGAGCACCATCCTACCCAATATCTTATAACTTATCAGCACTTCAAAACCGTGATGCACAGCCTCGCTGTACTCTCCTAGCTCCCAATATCAGGAAATATTTTAGAAAACACTATGGACTACATAATACGAACCTCTCTTAACTGATCCTCATGGGGTAATGGTGACACTGAGCCAGGAAACAGGGTAACAGAAAAGATCAGTTCAGAATCAGAATGTTATTTCTCCGTTTAAAAAATACATGTTGTGTATTTGACCAGTAAAAAAAAACAGCTTAATTAGCCTAATTACACGGTCTACAGTATTGTATTGATATTGTGCCTCAACTTGGTTAAAAAGCCTCTATCACTGTAAGAAAAATAATGTAGACTAGAAAATGTATTGTTACACAGATATTCTTCTTTGACCTTTCGTAAAATTATCCAGGTCTATTGAAAACAATACATTGTTCACACTTCTGTAAAGTAAAAGAAAAAGTTGGAAAAATTCCAAATGACAGCTATGGGGAAGGTGAAGTCGAATAAATATATTTTCTAGTCTATAAAAGTGCATACTTTGAGTAGAGTCCCATAAATTAAAAGTACTAGGGGTCTGCGGTGCACCGAAAAATCGGTACCGTTTCAGTACAAAAAGAATTACCTAATTCGATTCGGTACCACTAACGGCGCCGGTACTAAGTCGGTACGGTACAGCCTAAAACTACAAAAAATCAGTATTCACTGTTTATTAACCACATTTTTCCTTCAGTTTTATTCATATAACATATTTTTCGTCTACAGTAGAACCTCGCTACGACGACCCTCGATAAGACAAAAACCTCGATAATGAGTCTGATTTTTAATCCCCGTGAATCTCCCATAACTCTCAATGTTATAAATACCTCTATAACACGACTCATTTTCAAATAAATACCTCGATAGCACGTCTTTTTGTAATTTCATATTACTAATAAATAAACCTCTATAGCGCGTCTTTTCAAATAACTGAACCTCTATAGCACGACACCCACCTTAATAACACGCTTCTTTGGGTAAATGAACCTTTATTATACGACTCTAACCTCAATATCGCGCCGTTTTGCGTTACGGAACCTTTATAGCACGACTACACCTTTCTCACGCATAGTTAGTTCTCACGGTTAGAACGGATGTTTTGAAGTAAACAACAACGTCTTGGGCTCAGGTCTCAACAGGAAAACCCCTTCCCATTCCGGCCTTTCCTTGTCTATCACGGGTCAGTCGTATCATCGCATGCTCTCCATTATAAAAAACGTAACGTTTAAGTAGAACACTGTCTATACAGTGAATACAAGTTTATGAGAAAAACCTGATTTTGTATTGTATTTTTAGTTGAAACAATATGTAGATTTTCATTTTTTAACATTACAGTATTTTATTGCGTATTTCATAATAGGTTAAGGTTTACTGTATTTCGAGCTTATTAACTCTATACAGTACTTTAGTGAACTGAGTCTGTTGATTTTTTCTTACTGTCGCAATAATAAAGAAGTTTGTTTTACTTGTACGTTTGTTCTTTTATTTATGACTGATTTATACAGTACTTTTCTACTTAAAACACAACTTATTAGAAATTTTTCATAAAAAATGTCTGTGACCTCGATAACACGTCTTGTTGTGAAACCCACCTTGATAGCACGACCCTCAATTACAAGTGCACCTCGATAAGAAGACTATTTTAGAGATCCCCTTGAGAGTCGTGTTATCGAGGTTCTACTGTATTGACATTCTATTGACACGTCTTTGCTCACGACAGCAACTTTCAACTTTGACCGGCTTTCTCGAGTTTATAGGTTCACGATCGGATCACGAATGATGACGAGATGCCTTTACGGCATTGATAAAGCCGCCTCCACAGACTGGCTGAATGTTTCGTTGAGTTACGTACGACTCTACGAGTTATGTAATAATGTACATAAACATAAACATCGAGAGTAACAGAGGTTAATAACAACAAACTACTACGCATTTGCAATGTCACGCTCGTCTTTGCTCGCCTAGACTTGGCCAGTGAGTGGACGCGGTATAAACATAATCAAAAACCTACAACCGAATTTGTGTGACATTTAATAATTTTTAAATCAAACTGAGGGATAAACACATAAATATCTGTTTGTTTTTTATATCAACGAACTTATAACACCATTTTGTGTTGTACATTGCCGATTATATAACGGCCCCTTAACCTCAAATGAGTACTTGATACTACTTAAAATCGCCAAACATTTGGCAAACACATTCAGATCTACGATCGTGTGTTACAGAGAGTAATAACATGCAGAAGGTTGACACTTATTTTGATATACAAACGTAATATCATGAACATCAATTCAAAAATACAAATCGGGCTTGTCATAACATTTTCCTAATAGGCTTTATGACACTTCCTAACGTTTTATGGATAGAAATTAAACCAACCGAAAGAAACTGTTTGAATTCAACATTACAAATGCCGTGAATGGTTTAGAAAAGGGTTTTTAAATAGTAGTTTCATCGCTAAAACGTTGATTAATAAAAAAAATAAGTTTTACAGACACTACTGTTGTAACAAATAAAAAAGGTTAGTCTATATTGGTTCATAATTTTATGGCGTATATCATAATTTTGGAAACTGCGTATTTCTTTCTCTCTGATATTCACTTTCTAGGTATACTCCTTGTGTGACGATGACGGTTGGATGTAATCATCACTTCCACTGATCGCGCGTCGTCTTTGTTGATAAAATGTTTTGAACAAGCCTTGTTAGCAAGTTTTGTGATAGCCTTTATAGTTGGACTATTTTAAACAAATAATGAGTGATTGTGATGGATTCTTGATTCTTGATGAACCGCCATCGCCATCGACTTCTGTTACGAGTAGGCTACAACTTTTACGTCTGCTGAGTATGTGTCATCTGATTGCAATACAAATTCTTATTCTGTTGCGTTACTTGGTTATAGTATTTAAAATTTGTTGGAGGCTATAATTTACAATTCATACAACCTGTATTTAATTTGAAAATACACATACATACCTTCCTTTCTTTTATTATTATTTTATCGTCTTACTTGTGAATAAAAGTATATAAAGAAATAGATTTGTCTTATTTGTGTTTTATGTGACTGTTATTTGTATTATCTTGTATGAGATAAATTTAGATTATCTATATATATGAAATGTATGTATTTGAGATAGCTTTACAATTTAAATTAACTAGTAAATTACCTAACATAACTAGTGAATATGGCGAAAATTGAATAAATGCTATCCATGGGTAATTATTACAAATACAAATAACAAAATCTTATCTTATAGATGAAATATGCCTGCATAACTAAATCAATATAATTATTTAACATAAAGGGAATTATTACTATTGGGGTTATATTTAGGGGTGTGCGAGTACTCGAAACTTCGAGTTTTCGACCGAGTATTTTAATACTCGAACTCGACTCAAAGTTTTGAAAACTACTCCAAAGATCGAGCGAGTATTTCCCGCCGATTTCCGGACGATCGCTAACGATTGCGACCGGCCAAAACGCGGAGTAACGCCCGCAAAAGACAATTACATCACGTAAAATCAGCCGAAAATGACGACCGCGAACGATTGCGACCGGCCAAAACGCATAGTAACGGCTGCAAAAGGCGATCGCATCACGTAAAATCGGCCGAAAATGGCGACCGCGAACGAATGCGACCAGCCAAAATGCGTAGTAACGGCCGCAAAAGGCGAACGCATCGCGTAAAATCGGCCGAAAATGACGATCGGACCGCGTAATTTCGGCCGTAACTAACGATTTTGTAATTTAATATTGACAATAAGCAATGTCTGGACCAGGTGAAATTGGCCAAAAGACAACCAGGGCCTGTTTCATCGGCCGGAAACGAATGTCAAACTGCGTTTTGTTTATCAATATGTAATCCAGTTTGATTGTACTGGCCAAAACTTTGTATTGCTACTCATTTATTAGTTAGAAACCATGTTTAGATTATCAAATCTAGGGTGGTATTCAAATCCCATTACACTATTTTAAACTACCAACTGATGGCAAATACTCGCTCGAAAATACTCAAAACTCGAAAATAATTGGCACTACTCGACTCGATTAAAAAAATCACTACTCGCACACCCCTAGTTATATTATATATTGGGCTTTCTTTCTTTATTTACGTGATTTAACACATAACAGGGTGGCCACCCAACCGTGAAAACCGTGAAACCGTGAATTAGCTGTGAATTTGGCACACCGTGAAAAAACAGTGAAAAAGCCGTGAATTTCACTGTAAAACCGTGAAAATTCTATCATGATTAGTGACTCGAATGTCGGTATTGTTACCGGGAAAGTTAATTTGAGATATAAAAATATGTTTCGGTGTACAGAAAAAACAGTATCGGTGAGAGATTTGTTGACAGGAAAAACAAAGAAAGAGAGAAGCAAGTCAATAATATAAAAACAATTCTTAAAGATATTTTTTTACAAACTCTCCGATGAAATTCCAGGTAAGAGATTTATTTACAGCTCTATTCGCGAATTGATAACCAAAGGAGCTGACTGAGGGGAAACGGAGAGAGAGAGAGAGAGAGCAGAGAGAGCGGCTAGTCCGTAAGTGAGCAAATACCTTCCAAATTCCTGGAAGTCAACACAACTATCTTTTCCTTGTACAAATATTCTTTTAGTGACCATAAATTAATTACGTGTAACGCCTTTGACCCTTGTTTATTAAAACAGTGTCTCAACATATATATCGTTGGTTATTTTAATTTCTCTGTATTCTGTCATGCCATGCATTCTGACAATATTTAATCTGAGAATAAGTAAAATATCTCTCAGTGAAGAGTGGGCCTTTGGCCTAAACCAAGACAGGGAAAAATAAATAATTGTCAAGTTCTCCTCTCTCTCTCTCTCTCTCTCTCTCTCTCTCTCTCTCTCTCTCTCTCTCTCTCTCTCTCTCTCTCTCTCTCTCTCTCTCTCTCTCTCTCTCTCTCTCTCTCTCTCTCTCTCTCTCTCTCTCTCTCTCTCTCTCTCTCTCTCTCTCTCTCTCTCTCTCTCTCTCTCTCTCTCTCTCTCTCTCTCTCTCTCTCTCTCTCTCTCTCTCCCCCCCCCCTATCCTATATTTCTTTCCCATATCTTCTATCCCCGCCCATTTGGCACGCGCACTGACTGCGCACAACAGGTTGCCATGGATACCGATCATAGGCTGTATACCCCACTGTGTCGTCACACACCTCATCACTACTGCCACTGCGTTGTTAAAACATAATGGTGGATGTTCCCCAACTACCTTGAGGCCGTCGATTAATATTTATTTGTTGTATAACTACATGCTTCATTCTACAAATATCTAAAGTCCAGATGAAAAATTAATTGTTGTAAATCAAGAAAACCTTTCGTGGAGGTTGACACGGTATAATTAATACAAAGTAAAATCAGATAACTTAAATAAAACTATGTATGATGTGAAACTAAAAGAAATTATAAATTAGAAAATTAGACCAATAAATATTGAAGATTAAAATCAAAATAATTCTAAAATTACTTAATTACATTACTAAATTCAAAATTGAAGTCCATAACAAATATTACAGTACATTTATTTAAACATATAAGTACCATGGAAAACTGAAAAATAAATAAATAAAGTAATAAAAGTAAGACAGTTTTATATAATGTTAATTTGCCTATCTATATCATATTTGAAATAATTAGCTATTAACCTTATCAAAAAATAAATTTAGGTTATTGTTAATAATAAATTTTAGTTGAATTTTCCAAAACCACACAAGATAATCTAACATATAACAGATATATTTATGTACAAATTTCACAGCACAGTAAAAAATAACAAATTTATGCTACCATTTGAAATTTATCAAGTTAGTGGCTATTTTTGAAATAGTTTTCAACCATTTTTTAAACCTTTTTCAATATAATTTTAAAATTTAACTAGTATACTTCAATAACAATAATAATAATACATAAATAAAAGCAGTTTAATTTGAAATCATAATGGAGAACGAAAGCGATTTAAAAGATAGTATTCCTTTTCTCACTCTAGGAATGATGTTGACAAACAACTGATTTACAGCCACTCACCCTAGGAATATTGTTGACAAACAACTGATTTACAGATAATTACCTCCCTCCCCCCTTACCCCTCATGCTTTCCTAGTCTAAACCTTTCTTGTCTTCAAGGACATTTTTTGCGACCCTACCCCACTCCCCTTGCACACCTTTCTTATCTCCATTCTTGTTCAGCTATAAATAACACCTGTCAACGTCTCTTTTCCTGAGTTTTGGGGCTTGTTTTCCTTAAAGGAAGTGACTAGTTATAAATAAAACCACTTATTTTGTTAAACATTGTTTAGCTTATCTCTGTTTATTGTTTGAAGCAGTAAACTGTACCGTACCGAATCTGTACCGGGGTTATGTTCTGTACCGAACCGATGACGGTAATTAGTTGTGTACCGTACCGGTACCGTTTTTTCGGTGCACCGCAGACCCCTAAAAACTGAACCGTGATTTTGCCAAAAATAACCAGGAAAAACCGGGAAAAAACCGTGAATTTGTATATAATTGTAGAGTGGCCACCCTGCATAATTATTGTTATTAGGCCTATATAAATATTTGTGAACTATTACAAATTATAATCAAAAGCTTGCCTAAATACATTTTTATGACTGCTAGTATGTTTTCTTTTAAAATATGTTTTCTGTATTTGTTCTGTTTGGTTCCGGAATACACTTAGGCTATGATAAATTACGGCTATTTTATTACCGCGTACCGTACCGATTTTGTACCGAGAACCGAGGTACAAAAATATTTACCGTACCGACCTTAAATTTCTGGTACCGCAGACCCCTAACAAGTACTAATTAGAATTTGATCCCCTCTTTCCTGTTACACAAATTTTACCATCTAATCGCCTAAATCATCACTAACGTGTTTAACTGACTCACCTTTGTCAGAACGTATGCACATGCAAACCAATGCATTAAATACTCAACGTAACCAATGCAAAGCACGAAAAATTAAAAGTTCTCCTATCTCCTTTTAAAAGACACTACCCACTATTCATAAACAAATTTGTAAACTGTGCAGTCACATTTATTTTTGAGAAATATCGCTAAATATGAGAATGGAAACAACATAATTCCTGGAAATGGACAGTTAAACCAAACTGGCAGTTAACCCTTTGAGTGCTAAGCTTCTGAAAGGAGTAATTGAATCCGTGATGTTTTGTTGATTTTTTTAATATATTGAACGCCTGAACAGTTAAAATTAATAAAAACGTGCTTCCGCTGGACACACACAGTAAAGGATAGGTAAAAAGTAGCAAAACACCTGATCAGATGTGCAACTCACAAAGAATCCACCCATCCCGTCAGCTTGGACCCGAGCCGTCCACCGTTTGCTTAAGGTCCGCCCTCCCCTTCAACTCTGCCACAGACAGGTGAACTCTCCATGAGTTGCACATAAAAACCACCGACTGTGACGGGATTCGAACCCTCGATCCAAGTGTTACCCCCGGCCGGGAAGGTAACGCCTTAGACCGCACAGCCACTGGTCAGGCTAGCAGCTGCAGTGGATCAGTTGGTATTATAGAGACTAGGCGCTGGACGAGGTAGTTCAATTCGTGTCTACCAGGTTTCACCACATGTCAGACTCAGACTGCAGACTGAGCGCCTAACGGTACAATCGCTTATGAAGCAGTAACAGTGTTTATTGATAACAGATTCAAAAGACGATATATCGGACCATAGCACTGAAAGGGTTAAAGCTAGTTGTGCTTTTTACCAGGATGGGGCGGTTAGTACGAATCTAGGTCAAGAGGGAGTCTACTGTGTGCATTTTTATTAAAAGATTGATTATTTGATTTTTAAATTTGTAATTTGTGTTTGCTGTCCATTGCTGCGTAATTATAAAAATAGGATCACTTGACGATAAGGTAATTTAAACCAGTAGACATATACTGTGTAATTAAGTTATGATCTGACACACTGTTAGTACAAAAAATTATAATATTTTCCTGATAAATAGTAGTTTATAATTTTAATAACAATACCGTATGTCAGTTATCAATAGGATTCCCACGCGTCCTGGAGAACCTGGAATTTTAATAGTGTCCTGGAAAACCTGGAATTGTCCTTGAATTTTGCTTTCTGTCCTGGAATTTTTCTATTTTCATGTGTAGTTTTCAGTTTTTTCTATTTTTTTTAGTTTTTGGCGTGGAATGTTTCCAGATTGAATTTGTTTGTATTGGTTCTACTCATATCACAAAGGAATAAGTATTTTCTTAATTATAGGTTAAATGAATGCAGTTCATATGTTAAAAAGGGAGGATTTTTGGGTGACAGAATTAAATAAGCTTGTGTGTCAAATCATTTCTTGTTTTGTATCAGAGGCTGAAGTCTCAAACATTTTTTTGCCAGACAAGCTTAGTATAATTCTGTAGTATAATAGTGGTGGTATAGATTTTTTAATGTTTGAATTAGCTATTGCTGGAACAGTAGTTCTTTTAATCATCGCAAATTCTTTAATAAGTGCCCCATTAAAAAATAGCGTAAGTTGTATACCTTGTACTTAAAGAGTCTGCAGTAAAACCTTTTGGTCCCATATTGGTAATATTACATCAACATATTAACATAACAATTAATGATTTCAATTTTCAATCATTTTTCCCGCCATTTTTCCAAAATGGCGTAGAAAATGTAGTTTTTAAATGTTTTTATTCTGGGTGTTTCTTTCCTAAACTTAACTGTTTAGCCTCCAGAGCAACACATAAGGTGAGCTACTCGTTGCTAAAAACAATAAGAATCACTTGATTGATTAGCTCTGAAAGGTGAACGGTTAACTTAAGTTTAATGAAAAAATACAAAGAATAAAAACAATTTAAAACTAAATTTTCTACCTGGTTAAACAATATAATTATGGACATTTCATAAGAAAAACTAAAATTGTCCACCATATTGGTAAAATGGCGGAAAAAATCAAAATTTCAAAATCACAAAATTATACAGAACCAAAAATCCAGGGAAGTTGTTTTTTTAGCGAATTTCCCCTATAGGGAAGACCTATAGGGAAGCTATTACCGTAGTCGGCATGGTAAGACGTCGGCATGGTAAGACCTAGGCCCGGGACCATGATAACTTTTCGTTTTGAGGTCCCCAGACCCCAAAAACACCATTCGTTCGAAACTGTATATATATACAAGTGTTATATATATGTGTGTGTCCGTGAGCATATATATATCTATATATATATGTGTCCGTGGGTGCGATAACTCTCGTAAAAAACATCCGATTTTGATGAAATTTGGTACAAACGTGTAAAGCAGCATTTATGACTTTTAAGTTCGAAAACCAGACAGATCGGCCTATCCGAAGGGGTATTTTGGGGGGCTTTTGTACCCCAAAAATAGGTTTATTGAGTTTTTTATATATAATTTTTGAAAAAGTAAAATTTTATTTTTTTCCATTGGAATCAACTTAAAAATACGCAAAATTTGGTTTCAATCATTGTTCTATGTCAATTGGTTACTGAGATATTGAAAGTGCTAAACACAGTACGTTGTCCAATGCTATTCTTATGGAGGATAAGAAAAATTGTATATCTCGCTTATTTATCAACTTATCCTGACAAAACTTGGTATATTGCTTCATTTCATTGTGGTCTATTGATATTTGCACAAAAACCCATTTTTTTCCTATAGTCCCCGTAGCAGCAAACCTGCATACTCAGCCCCATGTTATTCTTATGGAGAATAAGTAACGTGTTATCTCCTTTAATTAAGAACATAAATTAATAGAACTTGGTATGTGGCTTTACCTAGTTGAGTTATTTTGATATTTGTTTAAAAACCCAATTTTAGTGTTCCTTACTTCAGCAAACCTGCATACTCAGCCGCCATGTTATTCTTATGGAGAATAATTAAAATGTCATATATCATTTATTTATGAATGTATAGTGATGAAACTTAGTATGTGGCTTTATGTGGTATTAAGATAAATTCATATGCATTGGGAATTCGCTGAGTATGCAGGTTTGCTGCTACGGGGGTATTTAACTTTTTTTAGTAGCTCTTTTACTTTTCAAGAAAAACAGCTGGCACACTTATATCAATCAACCCTGTATATAATAAACTCATAAGCACAATAAAACTATTCCAGGTTAAGTAGATCTCATAGCCTCTCCTGGTTGGGGATAATTTATAATACAGGGTTATTCAAAAAGAATGGTGCAAAACTAAACGGTTGGTACGACTGTTTCCGTGATTTCAAACAGCTGATTGTTACAACAATGGAAAGGGCGGGTTTATAAGTTTGTTTTGACAAGGTTATGTTTTGTCTCAGTTGCTTAGTTGAGTACACAAAGCCTGTCAACAAATGGCTACTACAAAACAAGAAAAAGCATTTTGTGTTTTAGAGTTTGCTCGTACTAATGCTATTGTTAGTGTTCAGCGGAACTTTCAAACCAAATTCAGGAAGGAGGCTCCTCATCGGAACTGCATAGCTCGTTGGGTGAGGCAATTCAAGACAACTGGATGTTTGTGTGCCGGGAAGAGTTCGGGCCGTCCTCAGACTTCGCCAGACGCTGTGGAAAGAATCGAAGCTATGTTTGCGTGGAGTCCAAAAATCTCGACAGTCAAAGCTGGTAGGGAACTTCACATACAGCAGTCCACGGTATGGCGTGTTTTACACAAGCGTTTGAGACGAAAACCGTACAAACTGCAGCTGTTACAAGCATTGAAGCCTACTGACAAGCCAAAACGCACAGATTTTTGCCATGATATGATTAGACAATTTGAAAATTAATGGCTTTGCTGAGAGACTAGTGTTTAGTGATGAGGCTACCTTTCATCTCAGTGGACAAGTGAATCGCCATAATGTAAGAATATGGAGGTTAGAAAAGCCAAGAGAGTTTATCGAGTACGAAAGAGATTCGCCTAAACTGAATGTTCTTTGCGCTCTTAGCAACCGCAAAGTGTATGGACCTTTCTTTTTCATTGAAGGCACTGTAACTGGAATCGTTTACTTAGATACCTTGTCAGAATGCCTCATTCCTCAGCTTACTGAAGATGTTCCAGACGTAGTTTTTCAGCGAGATGGTGCTCCTCCACATTTCAAGTCTGAAGTGTGTGAGTTTTTGAATGATAGGTTGCCAGACCGTTGGGCGCTCTGGAAATGAAGACAGTCCTTTGATGCGCTGGCCGCCAAGATCGCCTGACTTAACGCCATATGATTTTTTTCTTGTGAGGGTTTATCAAAGACAAAGTGTACTACCCTCCTATGCCCCAAACCCTGCAAGAATTAAGACATAGAATAACCGAAGCCGTGCAGTCCATAACCCAGGAAATGCTACAGAATGTCTGGGCTGAGTTGGAATTTCGCCTGGATATTTGAGGACTTTCTAATGGAGCTCACATTGAGCATTTGTAATGCATATAATTTAATGTAAATTAAAACTTTTTAATATAAGAAACAGTTTTATTCTGTTTTCATGATTTTGCAACTCAGAGTATGCAAATGAATTAACCGTACTTTTGCACCATTCTTTTTGAATAACCCTGTATATCTGATTTATGTATACAAATAAACTCGAAGCAGAATTAAAATAAACCTTTGATTATGTAACCAAGGATTCCTCAGTTGGGTAACAATTTGTTTACAAAATGTAGTTGATAATTAATAACTGATAAAAATCAAATTATTCTCTAATAAAGGGTTTCTTATACCCCTTTAAAACCCAACTACTGATTCAATCACATTTCTGCATGTTTTTCCTTGCAGGTGGTACCACTTGTAGCTAACCCTTGTCATACCTTTTGGACAACATTGAAACTTAACCTTTCTAGCAGCTAACTGTAAACACCATAGCCATTGATCTGATCGGTTTATCTCAGTTCTAAGACAACTACCGCTATCTTCAAGTTTGAAAAAGGCTATGCAGCATAACTAGAATGTTAATTGCTTGTGTTATATCCACTCTTTATTCATTTTATAATGAGAGCTGTGGTCTGCATTTTCCCCTTTATTGGAAGGACTAAACCTAGTGTTTCTTTTTTTTTCTAAAATTCTCCCCTTGGGTAGAAGATGGTAACATCAAATATAAAATAGCATTATTTATGCTAGTTTTTGTAATTCTGCAACGCAGTAACCTGATTATACAGGGTGTCTCTGAACTCTCTACCAACCTTTTCAGGTATTATTCCTGGACCATAGACAAGCCAAAATATCATATTCAAAATTTCGAAAACTCAAAAGTTACTCGTATAGCCGCCATTGTTTTTTTCACATAGGAAATTTTAATTCGAGAACGGCTAGTTATAATTAAATGAAATTTGGTATTTAGCTTTATTCACTAAAGACCTAATTACAGAAAATAAATTTTTTTTTACAATCATTAATTTCAAAATGGCGGCTGCCTAAAAATTTCAAACGTAAATATCTTAAAAACCGCTCATAGTAAAAAAATTACATTAACTACGTTTTATTTAGAGTATTTAATTGCAAATCTAATGACACCAAATTTACGGAAACCGGTTCATAAATAACGGAGAAAATCCATTTTTAAGATATTGCATTCTTGTCAATATCAACTGTTATCATGTGACATCGCTGCTAGTGAGCCACGTCGATCAGCCGTTTCAAGTATAATTCCACCAAACAGCTGATTAAAACATTAACCAGCTGTTATTAAGTTCATTTGCACCAATCACCTGATTGATACCCTTACGATTCCCAGGGTTCACTAATGCTTCAAATAAAACATAAAATATCAAAAATGCGTTAAAATTACAAAAAAAATGGATTTATTTACATGAGATATGACTACAATTCTACAGTATTTACAAACAATGTTCAATATGCCCACCGCCAAGTCGATTGCACATCGTGAACATAGATGTCATGGATTGCCGGACAGCTTCAAATTCATTTTTCTCTTGGATGACCGCAGCCGCCTCTACAATTCTGCCGATCAGGTCCAGTTCATTTTCCACAGGAGTTGAATAAACAAGTCCCTTCATTCTCCCCCAAACGTAGAAATCTAGGGGAGTAAGATCAGGTGATCGCGGAGGCCACGACACCGGTCCCCCGCGACCTCTCCACTGCTGATTGTAATTTTGGTTGAGGAAATCTCTTACAATTTGCCCAAAGTGTGCAGGACCATCATGTTTGACCATCGTGTTGCAGGCACTTGTTCTGTAAGTCTGCCAAGGGGACGTTCTCCAGAAGTTCTCGGAGTATGTCCCTCAGGAACACAAGATAGGTGGGGGAATTTAACCTATTTGGGAGAATGTAGGGGCCAATTAAATTATCCCCAAAAACTCCAGCCCAAACATTAACTGAGAAACGGTGTTGCTTGCTGGAAATAACAGTTTCGTGGGGATTTTCAGGAGCCCAAACATGGCTGTTCCTGGTATTGAAAATACCATCCTGGTTAAAACTGGATTCGTCTGTAAAAAGAACGGATTTCAAGAAATCTGGATCGTCCGCCAGTTTGTGCAGGAACCACCTGGAACAATCTACCCGACCTGGATAGTCTTGAGGTTCAAGGGCATGAACCTTTTGGAGATGATATGGGTACAAATTCTCTCCATTGAGTACCCTCCACACGGTGTCTTTGCCTGCGACCCCCATCTCATTACCCACAGCTCGAGTACTTGTTCGAGGGTATTCTTCAAATTTACGAAGGACTTCCTCCTCAAATTCAACTGTACGCACCGACTTCGCAGCACCAGTATCTGCCATACTCACATGAAACGTACCAGTTGCGTGGAGACGATTGTGGACAGCAGTGAACGTTTTGGCAGCAGGACATTGTCTATTGGGGAAATAGTCGCTGTACAACCTTCTCGCTTCATTTGCATTTCCAAATGCAGCTCCATAATAAAAATGCATATCGCAATACTCTGCAACACTATAATTAGCCATTTATCAATAAATATGAATACTGAATACGTTAACACAGATTACTATTAAAAAGCAGCACACTGATTAACAATAAGCAACATACTGGAAAAAGACACATTGTAACAGGAAACTGTAATAATTTTAACAATACATTGATCAATCAGCTGTTTAGTGGAATTATACTTGAAACAGCTGATCGACGTGGCTCACTAGCAGCGATGTCACATGATAACAGTTGATTTTGACAAGAATTCAATATCTTAAAAATGGATTTTCTCCGTTATTTATGAACCGATTCCCGTAAATTTGGTGTCATTAGATTTGCAATTAAATTCTCTAAATAAAACGTAATTAATGTAATTTTTTTACTATGAGTGGTTTTTAAGATATTTACGTTTGAAATTTTTAGGCAGCCGCCATTTTTAAATTAATGATTGTAAAAAAAAATTTGTTTTCTGTAATTAGGTCTTTAGGGAATAAAACTAAATACCAAATTTCATTTAATTATAACTAGCCGTTCTCGAATTAAAATTTCCTATGTGAAAAAACAAAATGGCGGCTATATGAGTAACTTTTGAGTTTTCGAAATTTTGAATATGATATTTTGGCTTGTCTATGGTCCAGGAATAATACCTGAAAAGGTTGGTAGAGAGTTCAGGGACACCCTGTATCACTTCACTTTTCACCCAGAATATATGATCCTGAACTTTCAACAACAATAAAAACAACACACACACTGAACTGCAACAACATCAATAACAATTAGGGGTCTGCGGTACCAGAAATTTAAGGTCGGTACGGTAAATATTTTTGTACCTCGGTTCTCGGTACAAAATCAGTATGGTACGCAGTAATAAAATAGCCGTAATTTATCATAGCCTAAGTGTATTCGGAAACCAAACAGAACAAATACAGAAAAAATATTATTAAAGAAAACTTTTGGTGCACCGCAGACCCCTAATAACAATAGTATTTTAGTTTATATTGTAACCAGCTGTCCCGATAGGCTTGCTGTCCTAATGTCATTGAATTTGTTTTATGATGTCAAATACTCGTTCATATTCAAGATGAGTTCGTTCGCTTCGCTCACTCGCCTATTTTTATATAGTGCTAACTTCAGCATTGAAAAAATAGTTTGAATCGGCAACGAAAAAATAGTTTGAATTGCCATTCAGTTAGATTTGTTATTTCCATAATGAACATACGTTTATGCCTTTCAAGTATGTTTAGATATAATTCTTGTTAACAGCTGTTTGGTGTAACTAACTGAAATTTGATCAAATCAATGGGAACTTTGAAGGGCAGTGGGACAGAGTCCTTAGGTTGGATTTTCAAATTTTCGTTTATAAAAACCTTGTCCTAACATTAACGAACACAACAAAAAATTATTTAATTTTGTGCACTCGTCCTCAAGTTATGGCGTGACCAAGAGGAATAGGGATTCATTTTTATGTATTAAGATTTCCACACGAGCTCTACGAGCTTCTGGAATGTAGAACTTGTAACATATATGCCAGAAAAAAAAGGATTTGTCCATTGTCTAAAACTGAAATCTTAATATACAATATAATTTCTTATAAATTCTGTCAACTACCTATTTTTGGGTTTTCTAATCATTGTTAGCATTACACACTGATTGAAGAAAGTCTGGACTTTGGTACAAAATACTGCGTAGAAATACCTGGCAAATTGTTAATTTAAATAAATAAATTGAGCATCCTTGTTTTTGTTCCGGACTACAGTAAATTATTGTTACAATATTTTTGACAAATCGATATAATGCATGGCATTGTACCGATAGTTTTAAAAAATTTCCTGACTGTTTAATTTATACATTTGGTTTTTTGCTGATTGAATCAAGCAATGTTCATATATCAGGTTAATAACTCATAATAATGGTTTCAAATATAAACAATCAAAAACATAATAGACTGAAATCAATTTTGTTGTCTGAACAAACCAACAACTTATAAACCACATCTTTGGCGTTATAGAAAAGAAGGGAGATGGGTCTGTCTTGTCCCGAGATGAGAGCCGTCCGGATCACGCCGGTGGACAACTTCCAAGGGGAGGAGAACCGCATCATCCTGCTGTCGCTGGTCCGCAGCAACAAGGACAACAAGATCGGATTCCTGAGCACAGAGAACCGAGTGTGTGTGGCGCTGTCTCGGGCCAAGGAAGGCCTCTACATCGTCGGCAACATGGACAACCTGACCAACAGCAGCTCCATCTGGCCTAGGATCAAGCTGCAGTTGGAAAATATCAATGCTTTTGGTTAGTTTTATCCAGGGTTTAGACATTTCAATAAATAACCATGCCTTAAATGGGCTAATGCTTTCGGTTAGTACTAGTGGCTTGAAAGGGCCATCGCCCCTTGCTCGAGTATGTTGCATCATCTGATTTTTGTACTCTTTACACCATAAAGGAAAATAAAACAATATAATTAGGAATACATGTCAGTTTGTAAACAAAGCAGACATATTTAAATCCCCATGCTTTTTTATGGATGGTGTTTCACGTTATGTTTGGTTTTCCAGTAACATTTTGGAAATACTATTATCCACTCAACATAGTCCCGGGCCTGACAGTGGCGGTTAATACGGGATTTTATCCTACTAATTCCACAGTTTCAATGATTTACTATTCTGATTGTTCCGTTTTCATTAAGGTCGGAAGCTGATTCTGCGCTGTGAGAGACATCCTGACAAGCTGACGCATGTTTCCCACGCGAAGGACTTCAAAGGCGTACCGGGGGGTGGGTGCTATCTGATGTGCGCAACTGAACTCAACTGTGGTCACGTTTGTCCGAGAATTTGCCACTTCATTGATCGGGACCACGGCTTTTACAAGTGTTTGAAGAAATGTGAAAGGTTAGAGCATAACTGTTATCAAATATAATAATCTACTTGTTAATTCCCGAAGGAATGTTTTGTGTGGTCAGCTACGTTTTTATTGCGACATTGGTTTTAATAATCGAGGTGTCAAATTAAAGGGATTATCCTCTAGATGTTTTGAAAACTACTTATCTTTCCCTCAGACATCGGAGCTCCACCTCACTGGCCCTCCAAGTTCCTATTCATTGGATTTCTATCACATGTGATTTATTTTAATTCATTAATTTTAAATGAACAGCTGTTTTAAAGAAACATTTCTAACTACAGACTGTCACTGTGCTGTTCACCTTTTAATTTTATACTGAATTAAACTTTATGTCTGCTAGCTGAGAGAGGCCGATGAGAACGGGATACCGGCTAGCAATCGATATTACTTTAGGGGAAAAAACATATTTACAAAAACCTTTACAGCTCCCGAAGTGGAAATTGGCAACATAACTTGAAACTAAATATTTCAGCCGTGATCTTATCTAAACACAAACTTAACTAAAATTAAATCGTATAAAATTAGGTAAATAAGTTGTGTGCAAGTTCTCAACAATTCTAGTATTTCAGTTGACTTGACTCAAAGTTTTGAAAATTACTCGAAAGTTTAAGTGAGTATTTCCCTCCAATCTTCTGACGATCGCAACCTCCCTAGTCGCATAATAACGGCCGTAAAAGCACCACGTAAAATCATACTGAAAAAGATTACTGATATTGTGTCAAATTTGGTAATAAGATTGAAAGAATTTTAGTTTTTTTTTTTAGTTAATATCCTATGTGAGCTTTCAGTAAATAAGATTGTATGTAAATTAATTAATGTCTTTTAAGGTTCCCTTTAGGGGTATGCGAATAGTGATTTTTGGCTCGAGCCGAGCCTTTTTCTAAGTTCTCGAGCTTCAAGCTTTCTCGAGCCGAGCTTTTTGGGTGGGGATTATTTCTAGGGGTGTGCAATATACCAGTAGTAATGTTCTGACTCAAGCCAAAAGCCGGGCTGAATTTTTCAAAGTTCTTGAGCTTTGAGCATTTTTGATTAGGCCTATATGTATTCTTTATTTAAATTATGTTTAAAAGAACAAACATTTTATCCATTATGGTAATGTAAAATGATTTATAACTTTAAATTTTTGTCATCCTTCATTCTCTTCTTCTATATTCATTAGGCCTACGTTCAATAAATAAAGGCCTACAGTGAGAAAATAAGTAGTAAAAAGGAAAATTTATTGAGACCACTTGTTTGCAGTAACTAACAATTTTAACTAGTCTGGTAAGCCCACATGGTTAACTTCTGCAGTTATTACCATATTTATTAACAACCATAATAAACAGACTATATGTCAATATGTACTCTCAATGTACCTTGTAACTTTTAGTAGCCTTATGTAACCTTTAGTGATAAGCCACCTTGGGATCAATGTATTTAATTGTAAAAATGGTGTATCTGTTGGAATAAATAAATAAAATGTAACCAAACACTTAGGCCCTAACCAGTCTTAATATCTTATTGTACTCACAGAAATAAGTTATCCAATAATCATAGGCCTAGCTTATATCGTATCTAACCTAATAGACCTAACCTATCATATCTGCTTCTGAAACCTCTGTTGGAGAAGGTGGAAGAGGGTCGTAAATGTATTTGTCTTCCATCACTGCTTTAACAATTTAATAGCATACAATTACAAAACTATATGCTTTCTACTGACATTTATTCATAAGTTCAAACAATCCTGCGGAGCCGGAGTTAACCCTTTGAGTGCCACAGTGTCGCTCACAGTGATGCGATGTGTTTACAAACAAAGTACTGGCTTTCAAAGTATTTTGTTTTGATCCAGAAGCTTCCAGCTATCAGATCTATAGCAATTTTGTTGCCTTTGGTCTGTTATCAGACCCTAATTTAGTGATCTCTGTCGCAGGTGTCGTCTGTATTTGTTGTTGTTTAATGTTATATCGGCAAACAACGTAAATATCAGTTATATTATTGTTATTGAAGTTATATTTTAGTTTTTTTTACTTTCTATTTACGTATGAAATAAAAATAAGTAGCAGAATAGATATAAACAACTTGAGTAACCTTCGGGAATTAGTTTACAATGATCTTGGAAACAGTGTCATTGTCGTAGATAGTTTATTGTGCATTTCATTTACCTTGGTGGGCCTAATACTAGTAATAATAAACATGTTTACTGACAACAAACTAAAAAATAATATTTTGTTATATTACAAAATTGTACTTCAACGTTGCTTTGTAACCACATAGCCTAGGTTTAGGGCCTTTTTTGAATCTTAACTTTTTTTTCAAACATTAACTGATATTGATGACTTATACATCAGTTTTGATCAGCATTTTCTGCTTTTTCTGCCTATTGGGTTGAAAATACCAAATGAAATTTTTTAGCATAATTTATTTAAGTCAAAGTTGAAAAAAAACACATTTTTAATTTATTTTATATAACAAATTTTAAGTCCCAATTTATTTTCTGATTATAGTTACTTTATCCTATTTCATAGATAATTTATTCATAAACAAAATAAATAAAAAATTATATGGATACCTCTAAAACTGTATTTTACATGATATTTTATGTAAACTACTACATTTTCCATTGGAATTAGCCTGGCAATTCATGCATAAGAAATGGCCATGATGCCGCGGCACTCAAAGGGTTAACAAAATGTTTTTAAACGCACAGCTGTTAGCTGTAGCGTAACAAAACACTGCACCATTTTGATCGCGTCTTGATTAGGCGTACATAGAATAAGAATATAATCAATCTTTTAATTAATATGACCACCGGTATTATAAACATGCGTGACGTAATTATTCAGAATTTTTATAAAACCTTTGATTTTGTGAACCTCACAAGTGATTTTGGAGTGTAAATTATTGCAACAGAGATGTGACACTAATTGTTAACTTTAAAAACTACATTATGATTACAGTTTTATTTCTATTCGCTTTATCTCAAAGTACTTTAGATTGTACCATAAACTGATGATTTTTTATTAATCCAATTTTTGGAGAGTACTATTTTGGCTGCACATTAAAATGCCGTCATGATTATTTGGCGCTCATCACTTAACAACCTTGTTCCATACCATCCACTATCCATCCTTGTGCCATGTTACCATCTTCATTATAACCATCTTCACTCAACATCTTAAGGCAGTTCGCAAAGTGAGTACGCCAACAGTGTTGCCAGATGTAATTTCAGACTCTAGGGAAAATAATAATGGTGTAATGTTCAAAGTTGTAAGTTGCAGAAACGACTGTACGCTCCAACAGTTAGAAAAAGTGTTTTTATGGATTTTAGTTTTTTGCTGGGGTGCTTTTCGTGGAGCAGTACGATTTTTGTATTAGTGAACCGTGAAATATTGCACAACACAACTGGGTAACAGCAACACCGCACTGAAAACAGAATAGTGTGATAATATCACCAATTATATCACCATTATATCACCATTTGATGTGATTGAGCGTAGAGAAAGTAGATCCATTTCGTTTGTTGATCAGGTCGGCAGTTAAATATATTACAATACTTTAATATTTGGTAATTTTTTTAAACGAAGGACCGAAAGTCTTAACATTGCTGAATTATATTTGTTATGGAGCTGGAAAGTTTTTGCTTTAAATTTACTTTTGTAGATGGCTCATTTCACTAGTCGGCGTTTAAAATATTCGCCTCGAACTTCAAACTTTTTTGCAAATCTCGAGCCGAATACTGCAATATTCGGCTCTAAAAAGCTCGAAGTTCGAATACTCGCATACACCTAGTTCCCTTGTTGTATGCCACAAATTCCTAATCCCCATTTTATCTATTTTTAATTTTAAATAAGTATGGATGGAACCCGAAATGATAAGAAATTTGTAGGAAAAATAGTCTTGTGGGATTACTTTACTTTGGGACTATTTTAAACAGGATTGTTGCCTGAAACGATGATGATGCTTGGTTCGGTCTTGTCATGGCCGATTGCGGTGCGATCGTCATTTATAGCCGAGATTGCGCAGGGTGTTTGTCATTTATAGCCGATACTAAGCAGATATATTTTCAATTGCTGACAATATCACTTGGTCTGGTCGTCTTTCACGGTGGATTGTCATTGATTTATAATTTATGCCTATTGCGGTGTGATTGTAATTTTACAGCTGATATTACTCGATGCGATCGTCAATTAGACCAATATCACATGGTTGAGTCATCTAATCAAATCAAATCAAAAAATTGTTTATTTGTGAGTACAAAACCTGTACATATATTGTGTACGTATATTCTTATTATAATCAGCTTATAGTCTAAAACTCTTATACAGAGAAAAATATATGATTAAAATCAATTTGAATTACAATAATTGCACATTCACAGACCAGCAGAGAAAAATTTAGTTAAGGAGTAATGTGGATTATCTATTTATTTGAAAAGTTTTCAATCGGGTCTTAAATTTTACTTGATTGGTTTCATTTTAATTTATAGTGGTAATAGTTTAACAAATTTGGCTCCCTTGTTTATAGGCTCACTGTTGAATAGAGATAGTTTGTGTTTCTGAATTTCAATATAATTTTTATTCCTTGTATTGTAAGAATGAATTTCAGAGAGCAATGTAATTTTCTGTGGATTGTTTTTTAAGTACGAGGGTCATCCAGAAAATAAAGAACGTTTGCTTACTGCACCTAGCGCAGCTCCCCCATCACCGCCATTGCATGTGTGGCAGTCCACTAACCTCCCCATCAAAGTATGAGCCGAGTCTCGTTGCTATGCGGTCACCTGTCTTATTTCTACAGCTATTCAAAATGGAGGCTGCAATCGAAAATCCCGCCAAATATGAAATACGCAGTATTATTCGGTTTCTGAATTTAAAAATGTTAGGGAATATATAATTTTGTTAGAAAAACACCAAAGACAGTTTATCGTGAAAGTGCAAACAAGTCTTCAAGTCGAATATTCAGGGGATACAATGATGCAACTGGTTTAATGAAAGAAAATCCATCGTGAATGATGAGGATCGGCGTGGCAGGTCATTGCTCGTTAAAGATGATTTGAAAGAAAGACTTGAGGACAATTTTAGGAAAACAGCTGCTAAAATCTTAGCACATTACATCAATTTAAGATCTTTTTTTTTTTTTGCTCTTTCACCATAAAATTTCTTTGGTGTTTTCAAAAAATGTCTAGGTCTGGGCATTTTTTTACTCAGAAACAGAATAACACTGCGTATCTCATATTTGGCGGGATTTTTGTTTACCGTCGCTAATTTAAATCGCTGTAGAAATAAAACCTGTGACCGCACAGCAATGAGACTTGGCTCATACTTTGGTGGGGAGGTGAGTGGACTGCCACACATGCAATGGCGGTGATGGGGGAGCTGCGCTAGGTGTAGTAAGAAAACGTTCTTTACTTTTTGGATGGCCCTCGTATATTACACAATCAAATATATACTGGTCATAAACGGTGAATATTGCCAAACTCCTAAAATAATCTCTAACATGATCATCATATTTAAGCTTCAATATAACTCTAATTGCTCTTTTTTGTAGTAATAAAATTCTATTTAAATTATTATTACTTGTGCTTCCATAAACACTTAAACCATAGACAATGTGAGAGTGTATGTTAGCATGATGTATCATTTTCAACACTGGTAAGCTACATAAACTCACCATTCTCTTCAAAACGTAAATCCCGACATTAATTTTGTTTACTACTTCTTGTACATGGTTGTTCCATGTTAAGTTATTATTGACTGCTAAACTTAATTGGTGCTATAAATTTGGTCCAATCGTTCATTTTCAACACAAATATTCGGTTCAATTCGATTTATATTTTTTTTGGTTTCAAAACATATGAAATTAGTTTTACTGATATTTAAAAACAAAGAATTGGCTGTTCTATTGTGTAACCAGCTCGTCTTTAATGGCGAAGTTGGGGCGCGATTATCATTAGTTTCCGATTTAGTAAAGTGCGTTCGTTATTTATGGCCGGGATTAAGAGGTGCGATCATTCGGCCGATGTTACGTGATCTGGCCGATGGAACCGTTGAGAATTATCGATCCGACACATCCGGATTGAGTCTCAGCACATAACCATCCCATAAGCCCCTTAATGTATCCTTGATCAGACTATTAACCATTGTTACTTTTTCCACTTTAAACTTCTATTATGTTTTTGTGTGGAGGTCGAACATTAAAAAAGTATAGTTTTTTGTTACTAGAGGATTGGACTGACCCTTGTATAATCATTCTTAAGCCAGCCTTGCCATGATTAGGACCAGATAAATCAAATCAAAAAATTATTTTTTTGTGAGTACAAAACCTGTACATTAATTGTCACAATATTCTTATTATAGTTTGCTTATAGTCTAAAACTATAATACAAAGAAAAATATATGATTAAAATCAATTTGAATTACAATAATTGCACATTCACAGACCAGCGAAGAAAAATTCAGTTAAGGAGTAATGTGGATTATCTATTAGAAAAGTTTTCAATCGGTTCTTAAATTTTACTTGTTTGGTTTAATTTTTAATTTCTAGTGGTATTTTTTACTAAATTAGGCTTCCATGTTTTTAGGCTTACTGTTGAATAGAGATAGTTTGTGTTTCTGAATTTCAATATAATTTTTATTCCTTGTATTGTAAGAATGAATTTCAGAGAGCAATGTAATTTTCTGTGGATTGTTTTTAAGTATATGACACAACCAAATAGAGATGTGCGAGTTCAGGTTTTTTAAGTCAAGTCTAGTAAATGGCAAAAGATTGGAATCTCGAGTTCGAGTCGAGTATACAAATAAAAAAACACATAGGTCGAGTTGAATTGGATCAAAACAGTGTATAGGGCTCCATTTATAAATGTTGTTACTAACAATTTCATTAAAAAATAATCTCAGTTTTTTATTTTATTTCCTCTTTTTTATTTATTCTATGTTTTGTATATTATGTTAAGGCCTAAGCTACATCTTTCTACGAATGGAGAAAATAAAATTACATTTATTAGGCCTATAAGTTAAAATAAACTTTATTTTAATATTTAAAACGCCTATTACATGGTAAAACATTAGCCTACTTACTTACCACACAAAATGTATTTACTAACATATCTTAGCATTAATTTTAACACTAATAGTCCTAATAAGAACAATCAGTTAGTAACAACATAAAGATATGTTTGAAAGTGCCTGGCAAATCACTTGATAAAATTGAAGCCATGTCTTAGAGTTTTAAAATATTACAAATTGTTTAAAAAATCATTAATGAAACTTAAACAAGGCCAAAACAAATCACTTGTCTTTAAAAACAGCTCAATGCCAAAGGACAGTTGAGCCTAAAATTATTGGATTGACTCAATTTTAATTATTATGGAGCAAAAAACAAGCTCAAACTTCTTATGCTTACCTATTAGATTTCATTACAGATATTTTTTTTATATTTTACTTTTATTTTTCACTTTTTTTTGTGTTAGGTTAACCTAAAAGTGGACTATACAGACAGTGTTCACACAACTCAATCTGAAGGTCCTGGTAAATCTTCCATTTTTGTATAAAAAGTAACACAGATTTATAAGCGACAACTTACTTATTTATTAATAAAACTCCAAAATCCACATCACAACTCTTAACCCTTTGCGATCGGAGGGCCAGCAGGAGTGGCCACAACGCAGTCGGCAGCCAGTCGGAATTCTTTCCGTACTAACTTGGTTCCGACGGTCGGACGGCCAGCTGTACTGGCCACGTCCCACTACGCGTCACCTCGGCATTTATCATGGCGGCTCGCTCCCCGCAGCTCGGAATTATTTTCACTGAAAACCTTCAATGTTAGCATAGGGGATTTAAATTTTAATAAAACGTCTCTCAATTCGTCTTATCTTTAACGATCGTTCATTATTACTTAGTTAAATATATGGGGGGAAAAAAACATAACCCCATTCTTACTAATAAATGTTTATACGGGATAAAACAATTTTATTGTAGGCCTAATTATAATATAAGTGTAGGCCTATACGTAAACGTACAAGTGTTCTTATAATCATGTACATTAAAACTTAAAACTTAATTAAAAATACAAATAAACACAAATCTCTCGAGAAAATCACCAAAACACAGTTAAAATCACATAAAACTGAACCAAAATGATGATGATTATGACAGCACTTGTGCCAGAACAAAAGGTGTTTATTTTAGTTGTTTACACCAAAATTCTTACGATATAATGTTGCAAGCCTGCTGATCGTTTAGTTTAACAATTCGACACTAGGTTGCAGCACTCTACAGGCATTATACCACAGTTGGAATATTTCAAACGAAAACATTGTTGTCGGCCAGTCCTGCTGGACGCCCGAGCGTTCGTTGGATTTCATGTTGGCCAGCACCGCTGGCCGTCCGATCGCAAAGGACAACTGCTGTGGAAAAAAATCCGACTTCCGCGCGCTAATGGCGGCGGCCAGTAGAGCTGGCCGCGCGACCGCTGAGGAATAGCGGCAAATATGCATTCCGATCGCAAAGGGTTAATACCTCAAATGCGTTCACACTCAATTTGAATTTACAGACGACGCGCGGCCGCCGATGACCCTTGGTGGCGCGGGTAAATGGCGGGAGTAAACTCGCTCGAAACCTTTGAGTTTCAGTAAAACCTCGAGTTCCAGTGCCGAACTCAGCTTGAACTCGAAATTTCGAGTACTCGCACATCGCTACAATCAAATATATACTGGTCATATATATATACTGGACTTAAACAGTGAATATTGTCAAACACCTCATATTTAAGCTTCAACATAACTCTAATTGCTCTTTTTTGTAGTAATAAAATTCCGTTTAAATTATTATTACGTGTGCTTCCATAAACACTTAAACCATTTGCGATGTGAGAGTGTATGTTAGCATGATATATCATTTTCAACACTGGTAAGCTTCATAAATTCACCATTCTCTTCAAAACGTAAATCCCGACATTCATTTTGTTTACTACATCTTGTACATGGTTGTTCCATGTTAAGTTATTATCGACTGCTAAACCTAAGAATTTAGTGCTAGAAATTTGGTCCAATCGTCCATTTTCAATATAAACATTCGGTTCGATTCGATTTATATTTTGTTTGGTTTCAAAACATATGAAATAAGTTTTACCGATATTTAAAAACAAAGAATTAGCTTTAAAAAAGTATTGTATGTTTGTGAGCTGAGTTTGACTTGCTTTTTCTAGATCATTTACATTGTTAGTAGATAAAATTAATTTTGAATCATCGGCATAGAGGATAAGTTGGCTTTTAATATTGTCGATATTTTCAAGAGTTTCTGGAAGGCCTTGTAGATACTAAAATGCGTTCTGAAACGTGGATTAAATTACAGTGTAACTGGGTGAAAATTTTCAGGTAGAAATCACAATTTTTTTAAAGGGTAAGAGTTTTATTTTGTCTATCTGTCAGTGGCATTTTGTGACCTATTAAAAAAAGAATGTTCTACACCCTTGTCTTGTTACTGTTCTTAGAGTACGGTACCTCAGTTACAAGTTGTCACTTGTTGTCGCTAGGTCCAGTCATTACATTTTAAGATTTTGTTCAGATTGATATTTGTATAAATCTTACAAACCACAGTTTTATTTATTTATTTTTTTATCTCAACTGCTTGTCACCGTAGGCCAACAGGCCTGCGGCGATCTAAAGACTGTAACGGTCAATAGCCACATGGGCAAGCCAGTGGTGACCGCTCATGAACAAAATTCATGGACCGCTCATGACTGCAGCCGGCTGGAATCGAACCTAGGCTTGACTACGGCTGACTTGCTAGGCCAGCGCCGCTACTGTGACCGGTTTATTGGTTTGATTTGTTTATTTCACTCCTCACGTCATCAGCATGGCTTATCACTTATCACCAACTCATTCCAGACCGCCGTGCGATGTGGAGGGCCACAAGTGCCCCTTACTCTGCTGGCAGACATGTGAGCCGTGTGTTATCCGTGTGAAGAAACAGCTGCCCTGTGGTCACTCTGCCACCCTCAAGTGAGTAAGCAACAGATTACCTTAAAATAAGTATCTTCTTGAAAATTATACCATTATGGTGCACGCGTTTTAATAGTTCACTCATTTAATCTCTGCTTTGTCTTTTTTTTATATTAAAGTAAAGCATCAGGTCTGTAAGAGATATTACAATCTTCAATAATGTCAATATCTTATGGAGAAATATGTTTCTTAAAGGTTTCTAGAATCAAATTATATGTTCTTTACACAAGCATTGTGTGCTCTTCATGCAAAACAAACAACGGGATATGAGGATAGTGAAATAAATAAACATTTAACCTAAACTCGGTGTCAAAAGGGAATGAAAACCAACCATAGTGAATGTGATATTGGCATACACTGCTGCAGAGACACTATGCAAGAGAGTTGGATAAAAAAAAGTCACAAGTAATCAATCAAAGGCAAATCAAATGAATTTAAATATTATGAGCCATTACAAAATGAATTAATCACCTAGGCTTAAAACCTTTTTTAGCCAAATAATAACAAAGGTAGCCTAGGGCAGTACCGTAGTCTAAGTAATCTTTTACTTAAACTTTGTTCCGGGTGGTAAATTCATTAATGTAACTTATAGTTGTGATGCACACGTTCGAGGAGTAACGTATTGAAATATCGCGATAGAGATGATACGATACATATGATGCGTCACTGTCACTAGCAGACTAAGTCCGAACTGCAGTCGATTAGTATTTATTTTTTAAATCTGGCGTTCTTTTTAATTTGTGTTGAGGTTAACTCATCACATATGTTCTTTTTTAAGTCTTAACCGTTTGTTAACTTAGGAATCAATAATTTTGAATACGATATTCCAAAGGCGAAACGTTTTTAAAAACACGGGTATTGCGATTCAGTACCTCGATATGATAGGTAATACTTATGATATCGAATACATGATAATCAGTAAACTGCCTTGAGCGTGGAAGTGTTACTACGCACTGATTGTTATACCAAAGCGAGATGACGTTTAAGTATTGGGCTTATTTATCGCGATACGCGTATCTCTTTTATTGTATCATACTTTTACTTTCACTGATATATATCATTGACTGGGTTAGGAGTCTAAGCGATGTTTGTACAAAATAATAATGCTTATTTCCAATACGAGCACTTACTAACAGTGAAAAACCGAAACCGACTCTTGACCATCGGTAAAACCGACAATTGACTTTAAGAACCGACATATCCCTACTAAGACGTGTCTAGCTCAAGCTCAATCGTTTGAATATGAACACATAGCTAATGTGCATCTGTGCACTAGACAGTATACTCATTAAAAAATATATATATATTAAACTGTTTTAAATGCCATGACATTTTAGTTTCTGACCGAAACCAGCTAGGATTTTCACAAACTTTAATTTTTATTTATTTATGTTGTAAGTTTTGAACCATCTTCCATCAATATTACTAATTTATGAACTTTGTCGTAACTTCCATGATATTTAAGTTTCTGTGTATTATTTTAAAAGATGTCTACACCAAAACATCGTTTAAGATTTTGTTTCAGCCAATCACATTTAGATTATTACATTCACGATTCTTTATTTTAGAAAAGAAATTTACATTTTTTCAAGTACAGTGGAACCTCAATAACTTGAACTTCAGTAATTATAATTCCTTGATAGATCAAAGTTGTGTCATTCCCCTTGAACTTGCCTAACAGAGACTAAGTTATTTAACCTCTATAAGTCAAAGGGTTGGCAGGGAACACCTCAATAACTAGAAGTTTTTCTAGTTATTGAGGTGTTCCCTGCCTTCTTAGCCTATTGACGCACCTCTATAACTTGAAACTGTAAGTTACCGTACATCTATTTTTTAAGTCAAAGTATTGACTGGAAAACTCTATAAGTCGAAGTTGTACTTTATTGGTTCGGATTCCAAACCTCCAGTTATTGTATTTCAGTAAACTTAATGTTCACTTTCAACTGGAAATTCTAACCCTTCCCCTCCCCTAAATCTACATTTGTTCGTTGTCATTAGTTGTTTCGGATTTTAAGGTTCTAGTGTGTGGATGAAACGTGTAAACTTAGTCTTTTTTTTAGCGAATTTCCCCTATAGGGAAGAAGCTATTACCGTAGGTGGCATGGTAAGACTTAAGCCCGAGACCATGATAACTTTTCATTTTGAGGTCCCCAGATGCCAAAAACACTATTCGTTCAAATTTATATATATGTGTGTCCGTACCGCGATAACTTTTGAAAGAAACACAAAATTTGGCACAAATGTGGAGAGTAGCATTTATAACTTTTAAGTTCGAAAACCAGATCGATCACACTATGGGAAGGGGATTTTATGGGGGTTTACAATTTTCCAAAAATCGGTTTTTTGCAAATTTTACCCCAAAATGTTAAAAACACTCAATTTTGGTTATAGCCATTTTATAGAGCTTAAAAAAACAAATAATTTAGTATTTTAAATCATTAACCTAGGATAAGTGGTTGCGGAGAAAATCCAAAAACACGTGTCTCATGTTAATCTTATGGGAAAAGGTTTTTAGATTTTTCTCAGATAGTTTTACTAAAAAATTCACATTTCTGTTTATTAATGTGTTTAGCTCAACAAAACAAACATTTTGGTGTTTTAATCGTTGTTCTACGTCCAACCGTTGCAGAGATATTCAAAGTGCTAAACACAGTACGTTGTCCAATGTTATCCTTATGGAGAATAAATAAAATTCTATATCTCGATTATTTTTGAATGTATATTGATGAAACTTGGTATGTGGCTTCAACTAGTTGTGGTATATTGATATTAGCACAAAGAACAAGTTTTTTGTTGATAGTCCCCGTAGCAGCAAACCTGTATACTCGGCCCCATGTTATTCATATGGAGAATAAGTAAAGTTGTATATCTCCCTTAATTATGAACCTAAACTAATAAAACTTGGTATATAGCTTCACCTGGTTCAGTTATATTGATAATTGCAAAAACATATTACTTCCTCCTTGCAGCAAACCTGCGTCCTCAATCCTAATGTTTCTTATGGAGAATAAATAAAATGCTATATATCACTTATTTATGGATGTATTTTTGTGAAACTTGGTAAGTAGCTCTATGTAGTAGTGAGTCACATATATATGCATTGGAAATTCGCTGAGTACGCAGGTTTGCTGCGACGGGGTATTTTTTTTACTGTCGTTTTAGAGTAAATGTTTGTAATTATGGCAAAACGATTGTGCAAAACACTAAACTTTGAGGATAAGGTTTAAGTTTTGGGATGTCAACACAGGAAAAAACAAGTTTTAATGCAAAACAGTTTGTTATTTATAACTTAACAAATAAGGTTACATACCTTGTCGTCATCAATCCACTAGTTTATAAGATTACTAGTTTCGGGACTAGTTTTGTCCCATTATCAAATTTTGCTGTATCACAGAATAAAATACTGCCATCGTCTTGAGTTTTAAAACATTTCAACACTAAACACAAACTTGTATACTGACACACAGAAACATTAAACATTTAAAAATTTACAATAAGTTTACACTTTATTTCCCATGTGTGGCCGGCCAAGGACAAGAGCAGACTCCAAAATTAGTCCCGAAACTAGTAATCTTATAAACTAGTGGATTGATGACGACAAGGTATGTAACTTTATTTTTTAAGTCATACAATCAATCCAGGAGGCAAATAGCATGAATAAATATGTTATTTATAATCCGATACATATTTAAAGTGTCATAATGCCTTCACTCCAATATTGCTCATTGATTGCAATCTGATATTATGTTTTTGATACTTTCAGATTTATAGTTTAATTTTCTGCCAAAGTGAAATTAATGAATAGTTGGTCAGAACTGACCTCACTTCAAAGGAGTGAAGGAGTGGGGGTGTGTTTGTGACAACTGATAAGAATAGAGCAAGAAATCGTCAATATTAGTCAGCAAGAAGTAGAATGGGAAAATTATCACCGCCGATCTGTTAGTCACTGTTTTTTCCTCCTTTTACTCTACCACGAGTTCACTGAATTAAATGTTTACCACGAGTTAAATGTTTTCATACATTTTCAAGGTTATTTATAAGGGTAGACATTATAAGGTGTTAAAATCCTATTTAGTTATAATATTTTCGGTATAATACTTATGGTACACTGCTTACATAACATGTAATTATTTAAGGATTCTACGCTTCCTGACTTATTGATTGTGTTACCGTAATCCTTAATAAGTCTGAGTCTGTGGAAGATCCCTCGATCCCCACAAATATCAAATCCCTCGATATTTCAGATTTTGAACCTTTCCTTGTTCCCTCAAAAAATGCAAATTTAGAACTCTACTGGCAAGGTAGGATAAAACTTATGAATCAATTGCGTTTGAAGGTGCCACGAGGAGCCAGCTGCCCACAAGTGCCTGGAGCAAGTGCCCGCCGTCCATCCCGCCTGTAACCACGAGATATTTAAGTTCTGTTACTTGGACGTCAATGACTGCCACTGCACCAACGAATGTACGGTCAGACTGCCTTGCGGACACTCTTGTGAAAGAAAATGCCATGTCAACAATGATCCCGACCATCTTCAGGTGATTTTATGATAAATGATATCTTGAGGAGCATGATACGTTTTGTTATAATTACAAAGGGTAAAATAAACTATGCCTCACATCACTAGAAAATATATTTACAGTTATACTGTACAAGACAGTATCAACCAGTTACACCGGTCATTATTAGGCCCGGTTAGAGAATTCTCTGAACATTTTCCGATTGGGCCTGATAATGACTGGTGGAAGTGGTTGGAATCGATCGCCTTGTATCATCCTTTATGTATATTTACCGTCTTGTGTATGTAAGTAGAGTATAAGGGTAAAAATAATTTGTAGTTTGTTTTATCCTGTGTAATTTTACAATAATGAATTAGTTTAGGGACAAGATTATGGTCTAAGCATCTGTCAGTACCATAGATTTACATCAGTTCGTACCTCCACCTAATGACATTTAATTTAGCTAAAACTGTTATCAATTTCATATTTTTTGGTACATACAAATTTTAAAAACTTAACATATATTTTAAAACTTTATGAAAATTTGGAACTGACTGTCTGGGGCTATTATATCAACCCGCTTTACATTATTTTTGTATAAGAATTCATGATTGGATATAAAGGATGTGTCAGTTATTTTATTTTTTATTTTTTCAGTTCGGTTGCAATTCGGTTTGAATAGGAATCTGTTTGTTGTTGTCAGTTCTAAGTACTTTTTTATAAAAATTAAGGCTATTTTACAAATCAGTTTTTGTTTAGTCTGTTTTGATGAACAACACTTATATAAATTCTCCAATATTGATGAACTGTTGTCTGGTTGCAGTTAGAGTGCTACAATATTACATGGCTTAGTTGTCTATAGCAGTTGATTCATGGCCCAAGTCGCCTTTCATGGCTGATTGTGGCGTGATCTTCATTTTGGATTGGTTTAGCGCGATCATCATTTTTGGCTAGTATTACGCAGGGCAATCATCAGATTAAACCTGTTGATGTGTTGTGATCGTCATTTAATTAATCAATCAATATATCCTTTATTCAACCATATGTACATGACATACAAGAATAGTGTCAAACAAACGAGTCTTAATGGAGAAAATGGTGCTTTACGTTTAATGAAGAAGGATCTATTGTGCATAACGAGGATCGGAGTGCCTACCAGTGACTATAAATTTGATTCATCAGCCTACCTTGCATCTAGCTTATGGATAATGTTTGTTGCAGTACATGTGTTTCAAAGAGTGTGTCAAAGAGTACCAGGGCTGCCCCAGGAAACTGCACCCTTGCCCCAAACGGTGCTATGAGGAGTGTGCAGACTGCAAAGTGCCGATGCTGACAAAACTGCCTTGCGAGCACCACTACAAGATCCCTTGTAGCGACGACCCTGCGACTTTCAAATGCACCAGAACGTGTGAAAGAATCATGGCTTGTGGTCATAAGTGTAAGCAGCCCTGCTGGGTGGAATGTGATCCATCCAGGTGTTCTGAATTGGTAAGTTATGTAATTTGTATTAACTTATCCCCTTTTTAACGAGGTTTTGGTTGTTTTTCAGCAAGAATTATGTGATAGGTATAGCAGAATTAAGAAAGTACTGGTAACTGTACAAGATTCTTTTTGGACGTAATGCAGACTTATGTTGAAAACATGTAAACGGAGTACAATTTTGTGTTGATGTTCAAATTACGATTGAGTGTGCAATGCAATACTAAGACTAGTGATGTGTCAAAACCAAAACTCAAATCTCAAAACCACCAAAACTTTGGAAAAGTTTCGGTTTCGAGATTCGATCGGCGAGTTTCAAGAATCAAAACTCAAAACTGCCGAGATTTTTTGTGTCATTGTTGTTTTTTAACAGAAATCATGCCCGAGTGTTGATTAATAATGTGAAGGTCAAAAGCCTACTGTCATCGGTCGTCTACCTTCACCTTTTGTGGATTATTGATTTTTATTTGTGAAAGAACAACTCTAACCAAAGTTTATAATTAAGCTACAAATAATTGGTTCACTAGTAGTTCTGAAACTAATATTTTTCTAGGATACTTCGAGAATGGCAGTAAGTTAACTGGTTTATTTGGAGTAACTGGATTTATTTTTCATAACCATACCCAGGCAAGTAAATAGGGTTTCGCGATTTGAGTTTCGAGATTCGATTTTGTAAGTTTTGGTTTCGGTTTCGAGATTCGAAATTTCTGGTTTTGACCATCGGAAGTTATAAAAACAATTAATTATTTACTTTAATGAAATATGAGAAGTGATTATAAAAACTGTCGTTTCATCCCGCACGAGCGAGTGGACATGGGAATTGTAAAATATTATTGTAATTGAAGTCTTTAAATTAAGATTTTTTTAAATTGAATTGAACTCTATGGGGATTTCTTGATAGCCAGTGAGTAAGGAGAGGGTGAGGAGGAAGTTACCTCCACTGATCATACACATGGCCAACTTGGAAACTCTCAATTAAACGTAATGGTACATAACAATTATTAACTGTGATAAAATATTAGGGGTCTGCGATACCAAAAATTTCAGATCGGTACAGTTTGGTACGGTAAAAGATTTTGTACCTCGGATCTCGGTACAAATTCGGTATGGTGCAATGTACTGTCATATATACTAATTTAGTTATTAAATTGTATGTATCATAAACAAATTATTGAGTAATAATTAAGGTCATATACAATTTTTATTATTAATTTGATTAAAAGAATAACTATACTATGGATAAAATATTTTTTTAAACCTGCATCTTTGGAGCTTTACATTTTAACATTGTTATTATTATAAATACAAATTCTTGAAATATTCATGATAAATAATTTCAAAAAATTACTTGAAAACCAATCAATTGCATAAGTTGCTTAAATGATTAATTATATTGATTTCAATATAAATAAAAACTAATGATTTAAATCATACAAAAAACAAAAAACAAAGTTTTATAAATACTATTCTTGTTTGGGAGATTATTGTATCATTAATACAAAGTAAAATCAGATAACTTAAATACAACTATATATGATGTGAAACTAAAAGAAATTATAAATTAGAAAATCATACCTTTAAATTCTGAAGATTAACATCAAAATAACTTAATTAGGCTACTAAATTCAAAATTGAAGTCCTTAACAAATATTACAGTACCTACATTTTTATTTAAACACAAGTACCATGTAAATAAAGAAAGAAATTGATAAAAGTAGTACAGTAATATAATGTTAATTTGGCTATATCACATTTAAAATAATTATCTGATAACCTCATCAAAAAATAAATTTAGGTTGTTGTTAATAATAATTTTTAGTTGAAATTGACTAAACCTCACAAGATAACCTAACATATAAAAATAAAAATATCTGTATGTAAAAAATTTCATAGCACAATAAAACAATAACAAATTTGTAAATACACTCTAATATATTTTTATGTCTCTATTACTCTTTCCTTCTTACATGAACTCATAAAAAATAAATAAATAAATCTCTGTCTTTCTATTATTTTGCTCCCGCAACTGTCTGCTCAATACGGGTACCTAACTGCTGATTGACTACAATATGTTACAAACTCGTATCATCATTACCTCTGAATGAATCAAACACAATGTACAAAGATAGACCGAACTTGATTGCGTTAAAATACAAAATGATAATCTTTAAATGTGAAAAAGGGATTTACAATAAATGTTTACAAAGAGGGGGAGATGTTTTATTACTTAGAGTTATTTGATTATTTCTAATAATATTCTCTAGGCTCAGGGTCACAAGATTCTTTCTCAGGCAAGGGGTGATCGTGCTGACGCCGAATATATTCTTACGATTGGAATCATCAATTATACTCATATGCTACTAATATACTGTAAGATAATTTTGTTAAAGTCTCTGAAAAGTGGTAAAATATTAAAGGTTTGCTCAGTAACAGTTGGAAGGTAAGTAATGTTCACTTCCAAAGTCCTCCAACAATGCTGCTTGACAACGTGATTTTTAGGCTACTATTAATTGATTTTAAAATTGTTCAAATGAATTTAAATCTTGAAAATAGTCCTTGAATACGTAATTTAGAAGATTGAAAAGGTTCTCTTTATAATTTATTGATTGTTCAAACTCTGGTAGATTAGGCTAATTAACATTTTTATATGATGATTTACACAATATGATAGGCCTATCTAAACTGTTTCTGGTGGTGAAATATGATGTAATTTTCCTACCTCAACATATAACTTGTAACACAGAAAATATATTTTAAATGAAAAAGGGAAATTAGCATGGAAATTATCAGGGTAAATAAAATGAGATGTTGCAAATTTATGCTACCATTTGAAATTTATCAAGTTAGTGGTTATTTTTTAATTAGTTTTTACAGTAATCATTTTTTAAAAGATAATATTCCTTTTCTCACTCAAGGAATGGTGTTGGACAAATAAGTGATTGATTTATAGCTAATTACCGGATCCCTCCCCCTCACGCTTTCTTAGATAAATCTTTCTTGTCTTCAAGGACATATTTTTTGCCAACCCTACCCAGCCCCTCCCTGCTCCCCTTGCCCACCTTTCTTATCTCTATTCTCGTTCAGCTATAAATAACACCTTTCAACTCTCTTTTCATATGAGTTTTGGGGCTTGTTTTCCTTAAAGGAAATGACTAGTTATAAGATTCGGTCTTATGTCAATCACTTATTTTGTTAAACATTGTTTAGCTTATCTCTGTTTATTGTTTGACGCAGTAAACTGTACCGTACCGGTACCGGTTTTTCGGTGTACCACACCCTATAAAATATTGAAAAAAAACACGTGGTCTTTGTCTAATGGGGAAAGAAAGCAAGGATTGAGATGGGGGTAACTTCCCCTAAGTGGCCAACACGCCACTTCACTATAATAGTTAGTGTCGAGACTAATCAGTAAAAACAGGTCTGTATTTGTTTGACCTATATAAATTAAAATGTACGACTAAATATGGTATTTTCATTGACATTAAGGAAGCTGCTCAACAATTGCATTCTGCATTTTGACATAGTGATTGAATACAATGGGACTATCGAACATGGAGTTCCCAGTGTTTGTCAAGAAGCATTAACCCCATGCAGATTATCGGTTCCTGCATCAGTAGTTGAGGACTGATTGGTTTTAATGGTTTCTATAGTGACCGTGATGACTTGATTGGTTCGTTTCTATAGTGACGAACCAGTAGTAGGAAATGATCTCTAACTGATTGGTTATCACCGATTATGGTTGTCAAGCTCGAATAACCTTAGCTCTAGATCAATTCAATTTTGTTATGCTTTTATAGGGTTCAAGTCACAAAACCTTTGTCATTTCTACTTGCTTCCCCCTCAGGACCAACTGTTAACGTTCAAAGCCTGTCCCTCCTCAGAGGATTATCCAGTATCATTGATTTATGTCTTATTTTAAAGAGCAAAAAATACTTATCAACTGCGGTGAGCAAAGTGTTGATATCACAAATAATAATCATTTCATAAAATAACAAAATATTCAATATTTTAAGATTTTTTCTGTGGGTAAACTATTTGGTATATTGACATTCTGCCTACTGAAATCACTAGGTATTTGCTCTTTAGATTGAACTATAAATTAAGTAGGGGTGTGTGAGTACTCGAAACTTCGAGTCTTCAACTGAGCATTTCGGTACTCGAAGTTTTGAAAAATACTTGAAAGTTTGAGCGAGCATTTCCTCCTGTCGATTCCCAGACGCAAAAGGCGATCGCATGTCGTATTATCGGCCTTGAAATGACGATCACTAACGATTGCGACCAACCAAAACGCGTAGTAACGGCCTCAAAAGGTGATTGCATCACGCAAAATTGGCCGAAAATGACAATCGCTAACAAATGCGACCGGCCAAAATGCTTATTAACGGCCATAAAAGGCGATCGCATGTCGTAAAATCAGCCGTAAATGACGACAAAAAACATAATATCGGCCGTAACTAATGATGTCGTCATCTAATACTGATCATAAGCGATGTCTGGACCAGGTGATATTGGCCAAATGACAACCGGACCGTCTGTTATCGGCTGGAAATGAAGGAAATGAATGTCAAACCGTGTTTTGTTTGTCAATACGTAATCCAGTTTGATTGTATTGCTGTTCATGTATTAGTTAGAACCCATGTTTAGATATTAAACCTAGAGTGGTATCCAAATCCCATTACACTATTTTAAACTACCAACTGATAGCAAATACTCGTTCGAAAATACTCAAAACTCGAAGATAATTGGCACTACTCGACTCGACTCAAAAAAATCACTACTCGCACACCCCTAAAATTAACAATTTTGATATTCCGTTGAGGAGCGACAAACTTTAAAATAGGGGTGTGCGAGTACTCGAAACTTTGAGTTTCGCCCAAGTATTTCAGTACTCGACTGGAAGTTTTGAAAAATACTCAAAAGTTCGAGCGAGTACTTCTTGCTGGTTTCCGGATGATTGCGACCGGCCAAATCCCGTAGTAACGAGCGCAAAAGGCGATCACATCACATAATTTCGGCCAAAAATGACGACTGGACCGCGTAATTTTGGCCGTAAATGACGACAGAAAACATATTATCGCCCAAAAATTATGACTGAAAATTAGGTAATAAATGCCAAAGATGGTGACGGTCTACATTATATCGGCAAAAGTGGCGACCGGGCCACTTAATATCGGCAGTAACTAACGATTTCGTCATCTAATATTAATTATAAGCGATGTCCGGACCAGATGGTATTGGCCAAATGACAACCGGACCGTGTTTTATCAGCCAGAAACGAATGTCATACCGTATTTTGTTTGTCAATACGTCATCCAGTTTGATTGTACTGGCCAAAAATTGGTACTGCTACTCATGTATCAGTTAGAAACCATGTTTAGATTATCAAATCTAGAGTGGTATCCAAATCCCATTACAATATTTGAAACTACAAACTGATGGCAAATACTCAAAACTCGAAAGTAGTTGTCACTACTCGACTCAATTAAAAAAATCACTACTCGCACACCCCGTACTTTAAAAATTGTGACGTTTAACGTCACGACTAGGCTTTTTGTCTCAAAACGGGACGAGCGATCTCCATAATCTCAGTTTGGTGCTTGCCTCTCATGTCCGAATCGGCCGTTTCGTCACGCGAACAGCTGTGTCGCTTGCGCCGAGAAGCTTCTGGATTTTCTTTCCCCTTCTTACCCCGACCTCAGCACCGTAGAGACGTTAACCGGTTTCCTCATCAGGATTTCTACCATGCTAAGTATTATTTTTAAGTTGTAGGATTCCTTTCAGATGGAAGGCTAAACTCCTTCTTAAGGGGGGCAAACCTTATTGGTTTGCGCCCCAACGCCAGGAAATGTAGGACTAATAATTTATTACCAGGGACTCCTGTCCTGGCAATTATTTTCATGTTCAATTCCACCACGTTGCCTTAAGCATCAATTACCGTGAAAATGCATTAGAATCATCAATAGTAGACTTAGTAACATTCTCAGTTTTAGGTAAATCGTTTTAATAGTTCACCAGGTTTTTAGTCTAGTCTAAACTCAGTTAATGTGTGGAAGGTTTAGTTTATTCTCATGTTAGTTCTAAAAATCAAAGCTGGCTTGGCAAGGCTCCTTCTGGTTCTGGGTAAAAGATCTCCGCCCTCTGGTAGCCCATCAACGTTTCCAATCAATCATTCAATTAGTTTGTAATACAGGTTTGGGATTAGTCTGCAGCAGCTTCTCCTAGTAACCTACCAACAAGTACCTAAATCAATCAACCGATCATAGTAGCAGAGCTAGCACGCTTAAATAGTCATTCACCTGTTTAGTTAACTTCAGTAATACCCAGCAATAACCCCCCAATTAATAATACCAGTTTAGTTCACCCCACCAACAATTACTAGCGAAAATGTTTTACCCTCCCCCCCCCGCTGCAAAATTATCATTGGTGTTATGGAAGAAGCAGGTAAAAATGCAAATTGCTGCATGGCTGGAGCCCCCTCTTAATGTGTTGAAATAGTTTTCTCCCTTGATTACGCTCCTGATTGAGATATTTACTGCACTCTGTTGTAAATGCTTATTTAATTTTAATTTATTACATGTAGTACAGTTTAACAGAAGGTAATTTACAGTAGTGTTCAGTTATACATAATTTTATCCCTGCAGAACTCACTTTAAATTGAAAAGGAAAGGACTCACTCAAGGTATTTTTGACCGGGATTAATAAATCAGCTTTATTTTGCTAAAAATTGATTTATTTTTGCACCAAACGATATAAAAACATGGAATAATATATTTTGATGGATATATATATATATTTAAAAATAATAATATAATATATTTTAAAATTCTAATAATGAGAAATACTAAAGAACAATTTTACTATAAAAATGTTATCAAGTTCACTATTCTCTTTTCGTTCTACACTTTGCAGTAGTCTTATCAATCCGATTACGTTCAATAGAGTCAATTTTTTACACATAATTAGTAGAATTTTCTCTTTGCAGTTGCAGCTAATTTCATCAAGAGACATAAACTAACAGAGAATTATTTTTTGGAAATAAAAATTATTGTTATTTATTACATCGTTTTTTATAATATTTGTAAGCACTGAACACAGTTCAAAAATATTTAAAACACTACATCTGTTTTATTAAAATCTACGATTTGACTTCCGTGGTCACTCACTCACGGTCGAACAAACCGGCAACACACTAACTCCGTCACTCCTCCACGGTCGAACTGACCAGTCCTTTATGCAAACGCACAGAGCACTGAATCTAGGAAAAGGGCGAGTGCAGGAAGTGATTCAGGCTGTTCCTAGAAAGAGGCGCGTGAGGTACGGTGGTGATGAATACTGCCGAACACCCGGTAAATACAAGTTTTACTATAAATAGTACCAACCCGGTCGTTTCGACCGGCATGTGAGTCCTCCCAGTTTAAAAGGTAAAAAACCTTTATCTAAACAAATTATTAAATTGATTAGTTATAGAATATGGCAAATACTCACAATTTGAGCGATCACACAAGTTTTCCACACTGCCTGCTGCCTGAATAAATTTGTGCCGCAGCTACTGTGCAATCGCAACTTGATATGTGACGTATTAAAACACACTCACAACTTGATATGTGACGTATTAAAACACACTCACAACTTGATATGTGACGTATTAAAACACACTCACAACTTGATATGTGACTATTAAAACACACTCACAACTTGATATGTGACGTATTAAAACACACTCACAACTTGATATGTGACGTATTAAAACACACTCACAACTTGATATGTGACGTATTAAAACACACTCACAACTTGATATGTGACGTATTAAAACACACTCACAACTTGATATGTGACGTATTAAAACACACTCACAACTTGATATGTGACGTATTAAAACACACTCACAACTTGATATGTGACGTATTAAAACACACTCACAACTTGATATGTGACGTATTAAAACACACTCACATCTTAATATGTGACGTATTAAAACACACTCACAACTTGATATGTGAAAATTACAACACATTAATAAAAAAAGCACTGTTTAATTAATTTCACCACATAATGCCTTTATAAGTAGGTTTTCTTCAATTATTAATTAGTAATGATTTTTAACACTCATAATTTTGCTTTACAGGTGGATAAAGAGGCAAAATGTGGGCACATAATGAAGAAAATGAAGTGTAGCGAGCCTGCAGATAAACGCACATGTAAGGCGCAATGCTCCCGTAAACTCGCTTGTGGCCACCAGTGCAGTGACAAGTGTTGCAACGATTGTACCAAGGTGCTTTGCCAAGAGTTGGTCGACAGTCGTGTCGCCCCTGCATGTGGGCACCCAGTTATCAAGATACCTTGCCATCTCAACAAGCCAGGTATGCTTCACTGCTTTGTCGCCCCTGCATGTGGCCACCCTGTTATCAAGATACCTTGCCATCCCAACAAGGCAGGTATGCTTCATTAATTTGTCTCCCCTGCATGTGGCCACCCTGTTATCAAGATACCTTGCCATCTCAACAAGCCAGGTATGCTTCACTGCTTTGTCGCCCCTGCATGTGGCCACCCTGTTATCAAGATACCTTGCCATCTCAACAAGCCAGGTATGCTTCACTGCTTTGTCGCCCCTGCATGTGGCCACCCTGTTATCAAGATACCTTGCCAGCTCAACAAGCCAGGTATGCTTCACTGCTTTGTCGCCCCTGCATGTGGCCACCCTGTTATCAAGATACCTTGCCATCTCAACAAGCCAGGTATGCTTCACTGCTTTGTCGCCCCTGCATGTGGCCACCCTGTTATCAAGATACCTTGCCATCTCAACAAGCCAGGTATGCTTCACTGCTTTGTCGCCCCTGCATGTGGCCACCCTGTTATCAAGATACCTTGCCATCTCAACAAGCCAGGTATGCTTCACTGCTTTGTCGCCCCTGCATGTGGCCACCCTGTTATCAAGATACCTTGCCATCCCAACAAGGCAGGTATGCTTCATTGATTTGTCTCCCCTGCATGTGGCCACCCTGTTATCAAGATACCTTGCCATCTCAACAAGCCAGGTATGCTTCACTGCTTTGTCGCCCCTGCATGTGGCCACCCTGTTATCAAGATACCTTGCCATCTCAACAAGCCAGGTATGCTTCACTGCTTTGTCGCCCCTGCATGTGGCCACCCTGTTATCAAGATACCTTGCCATCCCAACAAGGCAGGTATGCTTCATTGATTTGTCTCCCCTGCATGTGGCCACCCTGTAATCAAGATACCTTGCCATCCCAACAAGGCAGGTATGCTTTATTGCTTTGTCTCCCTTGTAGGTGGGCGCCCAGTAATCAAGATACCTTGCCATCCCAACAAGCCAGGAATGCTTCATTTCTTTGTCTCCCATGTAGGTGGGCGCCCAGTAATCAAGATACCTTGCCATCCCAACAAGGCAGGTATGCTTCATTGATTTGTCTCCCTTTTAGGTGGGCACCCAGTAATCAAGATACCTTGCCATCCCAACAAGCCAGGTATGCTTTATTGCTTTGTCTCCCTTGTAGGTGGGCGCCCAGTAATCAAGATACCTTGCCATCCCAACAAGCCAGGTATGCTTCATTTCTTTGTCTCCCATGTAGGTGGGCGCCCAGTAATCAAGATACCTTGCCATCCCAACAAGGCAGGTATGCTTCATTGATTTGTCTCCCTTTTAGTTGGGCACCCAGTAATCAAGATACCTTGCCATCCCAACAAGCCAGGTATGCTTCATTGCTTTGTCTCCCTTGTAGGTGGGCACCCAGTAATCAAGATACCTTGCCATCCCAACAAGTCAGGTATGCTTCATTGCTTTGTCTCCCTTGTAGGTGGGCGCCCAGTAATCAAGATACCTTGCCATCCCAACAAGGCAGGTATGCTTCAATGCTTTGTCTCCCTTGTAGGTGGGCGCCCAGTAATCAAGATACCTTGCCATCCCAACAAGCCAGGTCATCCCAACAAGCCAGGTATGCTTCATTGTTTTGTCTCCCTTGTAGGTGGGCGCCCAGTAATCAAGATACCTTGCCATCCCAACAAGGGAGGTATGCTTCATTGCTTTGCTTCCCTTGTAGGTGGGCGCCCAGTAATCAAGATACCTTGCCATCCCAACAAGTCAGGTATGCTTCATTGCTTTGTCTCCCTTGTAGGTGGGCGCCCAGTAATCAAGATACCTTGCCATCCCAACAAGTCAAGTATGCTTCATTGCTTTGTCTCCCTTGTAGGTGGGTGCCCAGTAATCAAGATACCTTGCCATCCCAACAAGGCAGGTATGCTTCAATGCTTTGTCTCCCTTGTAGGTGGGCGCCCAGTAATCAAGATACCTTGCCATCCCAACAAGCCAGGTCATCCCAACAAGCCAGGTATGCTTCATTGTTTTGTCTCCCTTGTAGGTGGGCGCCCAGTAATAAGGATACCTTGCCATCCCAACAAGGGAGGTATGCTTCATTGCTTTGCCTCCCTTGTAGGTGGGCGCCCAGTAATCAAGATACCTTGCCATCCCAACGAGCCAGGTATGCTTCATTGCTTTGTCTCCCTTGTAGGTGGGCCACCAGTAATCAAGATGCCATCCCAACGAGTCAGGTATGCTTCATTGCTTTGTCTCCCTTGTAGGTGGGCACCCAGTAATCAAGATACCTTACCATCCCAATGAGCCAGGTATGCGTCATTGCTTTGTCTCCCTTGTAGGTGGGCCACCAGTAATCAAGATGCCATCCCAACGAGCCAGGTATGCTTCATTGCTTTGTCTCCCTTGTAGGTGGGCGCCCAGTAATCAAGATACCTTGCCATCCCAACGAGCCAGGTATGCTTCATTGCTTTGCCTCCCTTGTAGGTGGGTGCCCAGTAATAAAGATACCTTGCCATCCCAACAAGGGAGGTATGCTTCATTGCTTTGTCTCCCTTGTAGGTGGGCGCCCAGTAATAAAGATACCTTGCCATCCCACCAAGCAGGTATGCTTCATTGCTTTGCCTCCCTTGTAGGTGGGCGCCCAGTAATCAAGATACCTTGCCATCCCAACGAGCCAGGTATGCTTCATTGCTTTGCCTCCCTGTAGGTGGGTGCCCACACACTATGAAGCAAAAATTCCAATATCCCATCCAATGTGATTGTCATCTGATTTGTTTTTCATTTTGTAGTGAACTTATTATTGACAAAGTATATTCAAAGAACTGAATGTCCAGTTATATAAATTGTTCTGTGATCCCGAATTAATTCAGTCACTAAGATTAGCTGCCAGTTAAGGTACCATTATGGACAGCAAATGAATGTTGTCACGATGGAAGGCAGCGTAGTATTCAGCTCCATCAGGTGAGATTGGGCTTAACTGCGGGATGGACAGCGGTGCACTGAAAGCCACGATGGTTAAGGGTAGCATTAGCCCTCATTTCATTGGCTAAGGTGCAATTTCTGCCCAACTGGTCACAGCTTGGTTGAACCTACCCCTACCCAACCTACCTTATCCATCCTCATCGTTCTGCTTCTCTATAATAATAATCAATCCTAGCAAGGGTGTGCTACAGCCCTCTGGGTAGGTATAAGGAAAGCTTCCACCCCTTCCTATTTAGAAAACTACAATCTCATAGATAGTGTTCAGCATGGTTTTCGTTCTAATAAATCGGTGACTACTGCTGCTGTAGGCTTTGTTGAATCTATTATTGAATCGGTTGATAAGGGAGAAGTTTGTATAGGAATTTTCATGGATTTGTCAAAAGCATTTGACACCGTCCATCATCCTACACTCTTACATAAACTAAAGACTCTTGGTGTACATAGAACTGCCTTGAAGTGGTTCGAGTCATACCTGTCGGGAAGATATCAGTTTGTTGAATTAAGTCATATGGAATTTAATAAAGTTTCAAAAGAAAAATCAAATTTAAAATTAATAACACATGGAGTCCCCCAGGAATCTGTTTTAGGGCCACTCCTCTTTGTCTGCTATGTAAAAGATATTGCACAAACTCTTCAAAAAATACCACAAGACAACTTGGTGTTGTATTGAGATGATTCAAATCTGAAAGTGTCAGCACAAACTGTTGACGATGTTGAAATTTTATCTTTCCTAGAATTGGCAAATATAACAGACTTTTTTAACAATCATAAATTGAAATTAAATTTATCAAAAACAAATTTTGTTTCCTTTAAGACTGCTCAGTGCAGTAGAATGATTGAACCAACAATTGCAATCGATTCTAGGGTAATAGAAATCGAAAAGTTTACTAGATTTTTGGGTTTGGGAATAGATGAGAATTTGAATTGGAATTATCATGTGCAAAAAGTTCTTTCTAAAATTAACTCAGGAATTTATGCTTTACGCAGGATGTCATTTTTATGCACTGATATAAGTGTGTTAAAAATGATATACCATGCCCATATTCATTCCCATATTTCATTTGGCTTGGCTTTATATGGGTCAACAAAAAAAGTAAACTTAAATGACATTTTGAAGAAACAAAAGAAAGCTGTCAGAATAATTTTAAATTTGAAACCTGATCACTCTGCAAAAGAACATTTCAAAACTTTAAAAATATTAACTGTATACGGACAATATATTTATGATACGGTATTAATAGCAATTCAAAATCCTTTAAAACAGAAATATGATCAGTCTCATCAATATACTACTCGAAATAAAAATACCATCATACCCACTCACCATAGATTAACATTTTATGAAAAAAAACCTTCATATATTGGATCAAAATTCTTATGTAAACTTCCCGTTTTGTTAAAAACTGAAAATAATATCAATAAATTTAAGAAAATGTTAAAAAATTATCTACTTGAAAAACAACTATACTCATTTGAGGAGTTTTATAACTCGTAATCAATAGCCTTTAGTTTTTAGTTTGGAATTTGACACTATTCTCATGTATTATGTATACATATTGTGAATAAAGATGATTTGATTTGATTTGATTCCCGGTAGCCAGCACCAAATGATACAGGCAGAAGTGCCCTCAAAGAATCCCCTGTGGGTGTAGGATAATCCAGGCATCCTAATCCTCTTACAACGACAAGAGTTGGCTGTGTCTATAGCAGTATGAAATCAGTTGCTTCAGTTTAATAAACTACAACTGAATACTATTAAAAGCCATGATATGTTTTCAGAATTGAAAGGAGGTAGTGATGAGCTCGTACAGTTGTGTGAACAACCTTGCGGAAAGCAGTTGGGTTGTGGACACGAGTGCAAGGGAACGTGCGGCAAGTGTCTTCAGGGAAGGCTGCACGTCCCTTGTGTGGAAAAGTGCAACAGAACTCTAGTCTGCGGACACGAGTAAGTCTAAAGATTTCACTGAATCAGTAGATAAGGTATTTGGCACTATTGCTTATTTAAAAGTAGGGATTTACGGGTACTCGAAACAAGTTTCGGCCGAGTATTTTAATACTCAAACTCGACTCGAGGTTTAGAAAAATACTCGAAAGTTCAAGCGAGTATTTCTCGCCAATTTCCGAATGATTGCGACCGGCCAAAACGCGAAGTAACGCCTGCAAAAAGCGATCGCATCACGTGAAATTGGCGGAAAATGACGATCGCTAACGATTACGACCGGCCAAAACGCGTAGTAACGGCCGCAAAAAGCGATCGCATCATGTGAAATCGGCCGAAAATGACGACGGAAAACATAATATCGGCAAAAGTGGCGACCGGGCCACTTAATATCGGCCGTAACTAGCGATTTCGTCATCTAATATTGATTATAGGAGATTTATGGACCAGATGATATTGGCCAAAGGACAACCAGACTGTGTTTTATCGGCCGGAAACGAATGTCATACCGCGTTTTAATAATAATGATAATAATATCTTTATTGTCGTTTTACACATATTACATTATAATGGACAACGTCAAAATATACACTAATAAACTGTTCTTAAACAAAACCTAAATTAAATGGGAACTTAAATATTGATTAGAGGTGTGCGGATATCCGAAAAGTCGGTTCGGTTTTGGATCGGATCGGATATCCGAATCCGATCCGGAGGTTTTTTCGATATTCGATAAGGTCCAGTATAAATCCGACTTATTCGGATAGACTATATATCTGGGGATAAAGTCGGAAACCAAAGAATAATTACGTTTGAACCATTACTAAACGCTTTGACGCTGACGACGTCGTTCAAGATAACGTGACGCAATGCCTGTCGCTTTGTTTTTCGGTTTCGGTAATTGGTACGTACCAATGCATCGATACGTTATTTGTGTATATTCGCGATGTATCGTATCACGATACACGGCCGAATCATACATCATTGTAGCAAAGAAAGAATGACTACGGTCTATAAAGAGAAATGCGCGATAGCGAACGTTTTTGATGTAAACAATCGCAAATTTAAACAACATTGCAACTCGATGATTCATGGGATAGACGCAATGAGACAACAGCCGTGGATTACTGGCGAAGTGGCGAATAAGTCGATAATTTACAGTCGATATTCAATATCCGATTGTATCAACATCTCACGATTCAAGGAGCAAGCTCTCATAGAGTAAGTTGTTACTCCAAAGTTCCATCATGCAAACAGAAATGTTAGTGTATGAAATTTAAAATTGCTGCTACTGATATTTTTTCCCAATCAATATCTTTAAAACACTGAGTAAAATATTTCTGACTTGCGGAAAACGAGTTACATAGCTTTCTCTACGGGGAAGTTTCCGGTATGATCAACGAGCTTAATCCATCTAGCGCTTTCATACTCCGTGAAAATACTTTAATTTTTTACCCCCGGACGAGACCTCTAGATATGTTAAGCTCGTTGTGTATTACGACGACGCGAAGTAGTGGCGGCGGATTCACGAAACCATCGCTTAGTTATCTAATATTTATCTACACAAGTTTCATCGTTCGGTTATTATTTGATTTTGTCAAATTAATTTCTTTAAAATGGAGTTGAAAAAGAACAGCATTATATGGACATTCTTTTGAAAGAACGAAGCTGATAGTGAAATTAAAAAAAATTAATAATTAGTTGGGAATTTTTTATGAACCTCCAGAGGTATATTAAAGTCAAAAAAGTTTTAAGTTGAGAAACAATTTTAAGAATTTGTTTTATAATATGAATGTTTGAAACTTTTTTTGATATCAAGCAATTTTTTATTTAGAATTTTAAGTGTTATGATAGTTGCTGGATGTAATTAAAGATTGACTTAACACTTCAAAATGTTTTTACACTTATTGCACTCATATACAAAATGGTAAATACGTAAACATAAAAGACAGTTCAATGCAGTTGTTTTTATCACCAGTCATCATGAGGCCCAATGAGAGAGTGGATTGTATTCTATCATTGGGCCCCCCCTGATGAAAGGTGTTAGGCCTACTTATCAAAAGGAATTGCTTTGTACTGTATGTTAGTTGTATTCGATAAATGGAAACTATATTTTAAAGTGTTATAAGACGTTTTTAAATTGCAGTCCGTTTAAAAAAACTCTAATTGCTTTGGACTATGTTTTAGGTGTAAGAACCGATGTAGTATTCTGTGTCCACCTTGTCTTACAAAGAAATGTTTGGTTCGATGTTCACACAAAAAATGCTTCAATCCAAAGTCCAAGAACCACCTTTGCTTTATTCTTTGTCAGTGTGATGTGAGTATTTTCATATTTCTTTTATAATCACCACTTGAGTTTTTAAAATTATTTTTAGGTACAGGTTAAATTAATAAAGCATTTAAAAAAAGGTTTACATTTGAGTTAAGTAGGCTGTCCACAGAAATATTAACCACATTGTGGCTTGGAAATAAAAAGATACTGATTTGAGTTGATTTGATATTTAATAGATAAGGTCCTGTAGTGTTTTGAATAACTGTTAAAGTGAAACAAATTAAAAGTTTGTATTCTATTGTAATATTTCTACTTCAGTTTTATATTTTTTATATGCAATTCTGTAAGACTAAAATTCGACATTGAAATTGTGAGCGAACGGGAGATCGTAGAAAGCTGGGAGGGGTCTCATTTAAAAGGTCTGGGCATGAAGTTTTGGGGAGAATTATTAATTTTTCTTGATTATGCTCTGAAAATTTGTTACGGAATAAAAATATTCCATATAAGTAGCGTGGGAATCTAGGTATAAATCAGTTTATAACTTTTAGTGTCAAAAATAGCTGAGGTTATATAAATTGTAAGAATCATAACCAAACCTGAATGTATTAAATCGTTGAGTGAAGATTAAGTACACATTACCCTCTGTGGATTACAGAAACGTTGCCTGTGGGCCTGTGAACACTACCGGTGCAGGAGGCATTGCGGGGAGGAGTGTGACCGGCCTCCCTGCCCCGAGCCTTGTCCAAAACAGCTGGGCTGCGGCCACAACTGCATGGGCTACTGCGGGGAGACATGTCCTCCTGTTTGCACGGTCTGTGACGAGGGCAACGCTTTCCCTGGAGACAAGTAAGTCACTATGGAGGGGTATCGTTACTGGAGGAGGCATGCCGATACCACTGGTCTGATGAAGCCGTAGTGCTTCCTGAGACAATTGGTTTGTGGCCGTGGTGCTTACTAATTTATATTGCAAGTTGAATTCTCAATTGTTCGCTACAAATTGTATCATATTTGTCAGAAGTGTTTTTAACACGTTGGCTGTGGTAAAAATCTTATGGTATTGACCTAAAACCTGAAATTAAATATTCATGAAAAATCTTACCTTTAGATGTAGTTTGTTGTTTTTCATCGTAATATTCTTGTTGGCAGCGGTGATTGGCCCAAAAAAAAAATTGTTTAAGCCCCGCGGATCCGCGTGGTTATTCCCACGGGCACGGTTCAGCACACAAAAAGTCTAAAAATTGGCTAAGATACGCACTTAGAGTAATGATTATGAATATTTTGAGAAACAACTTGAATGAATTAAACTAAAATATTTAAAAAAAAGTAAAACTAGTATTTACAACCCTCCCCCCCACCCAGTACGGTTCTGATTTAGTTCATGTTCTTATGGTATTCATTGAAGCACTTTCCCGCACACAGGCCAGGCTTGTCCGGACATGCTGTACACGTAAAGGTCGTCATTTTCCTTTTTTTCAGCTTTATAGCACTGTCTGCATAACAGTACGATGTACAAACACGTAACACTTCACACACACTCACCGACAATAAGTGTCAAGGTCAACGAGACAAAAACGCGGGAACCTGGAACGAACAACGTTTTGAGGTTATGTCGGACCAGTACAAACTGCAGCTAGCGCGATAACCTCACCGTACAAGAGCTGAGCTCACACTGACTAATAGAAGTTGGCATGGCAACAGCCCGCGGTTCCGCGGGGCACGCCACACTCTAGCGCCCGCTACCCCGCGGTTCCGCGGGGGCCGCACGCAACGTGTTAATAAAGGTAATAGCATTGACTAGAGATTCTGAAGTAGACTTCTCATTGCCATTGTAAAAGCTGACCCTACTTTTGTGTGAGTCAGGATTCAAAGAGGATGTAGTTACTCTAATCACTAACAGAGTAAACTTCTGTCAACTATTACTTATCCAATTATCCTCTTAGGAGGGTATAGTACAACAATTGGTGTGCAAGGAAGGAAACATAAGGTGACTAGCAATTGCTTTCTGGGGTGCAATTTTTTTACAAGTTAACATAAATCTATACTTATTTAATAAGCGAGCAGGTTTTTTGTGACAATCACTCCTCCTAAACTACTGAACCGATTTTCATTGTTTTGGTGTCATTGGAAAGAGCCTAACGTGAAGTTGTGCAGGCCCTTAAGTGGAGTTTTTTCCCATAAGCTTAACATTGGGAAATAACAATACATTTTTAAGCAATCAGCTGGATAGAGTAAACAGTTAATCAGCAGGCCATGTTGGCTTTGGAGCGGTACCACAATATTTATACGGGAATGTCAGTATAATATTACGTTGTGATCGCGAGCGAAGCCGCGACAGGCTACTAGTAACCAAAAAAAAATAGTTGACAGCAGCACACACTGTTGGTGACTTAATCAAACTACTTCCACTTCAGATTCTGGCTAACACTAACAGAGGGACAGCTGGGCCATCATAGGCTACTATACACAGTCCCGCAGTTTACTCGTGTGTTGAGATGTCCGCGTGAGCGACCCTAGCGCTCCAAGCGGCTCGCAAGCTGAAGCGCTATTTTATCCTATTGCCTTCAATGGCAACAAACTGTTCTTCTGGTTTTAATTCAATAAAAATGTTTGTTAAATAATATTGTCGTATTAATGTAACATTGTTTGCCGTCCTATTATGAGATTATGAAAGTTTTAAAGTATTTCATAAGTCGGTAATACAAAAGAGACTAAATTTAGACGCAGGGAATAGTTTTAATGCATTACGACATTTTGTCATTCATTTGTTAAAAATCATTATACAATGTGCTTGTTATCATCCTAAATATTTAAATGTAGGATTTTTTGTATTTTTAACGAATTTCCCCTATAGGGATTAGCAAATTTCCACTATAGAAATTAGCGAATTTCCCGTATAGGGAAGAGGCTATTACTGTAGTCAGCATGGTAAGACCGGGACCATGATAACTTTTCGTTTTGAGGTCCCCAGACCCCAAAAACACCACTCGTTCGAATATATATATATTTATGTGTGTGTGTGCACGATTACTATCGTAAAAAATGTCCGATTTTGATCAAATTTGGTACAAAAGTGTAAAGCACCATTTATGGCTTTTAGTTCGGAAACCAGACAGATTGACCCATCCGAAGTGGTATTTTGGGGGGGGGTTAGTACCCCAAAAATGGGGTTTTTAAAGTTATTACATGTAATGTTTTAAAAAGTCAAATTTTAGTTACCATCGGATTCAGCTTTAAAAAACACACAATTTGGTGTTTTGATCATTTCTCTACGTCAATTAGTTACAGAGATATTAAAAGTGCTAAATACAGTACGTTGTCCAATGTTATTCTTATGGAAAATAAGAACAATTTTATATCTCGCCTATTTATAGACGTATACTAACGAAACTTGGTATACGTCTTCATCTGGTTGTGGTATATTGTTATTTTTAAAAAAATCTTACAGATTATTCCCGTAGCAGCAAACCTGCGTACTCAGCTCTCGTGTTATTCTTATGGAGAAAAAGTAAAATCTAATGTACAGTGGAGTCTCACAAACTCGACACAATGTGGACTAAGACCCTGTTGAGTTTGTGGAATGTCGAGTTATCCAGAATTACATTGGGAGGGGAGGAAAACACATTATTTAGCTGTAAATTGTATACTATATTAGATTTTACTTAAACACACTATAGTATAAATGTATAATGATACTGTATTACAAACTTAAGAAAAATATAAAAATTAGATAAATACTTAAAAATTGAGAATTAATAACTAATTGTCCTCGTTTCCAAAATATATAGTCTTGTAATACATGTACTGTATAGTAAATGAGGTGTCGAGTTTCCCAGAGTGTCGAGTTTGTGAGATTCTACTGTATCCCTTAATTATGCACAACAATTAATAAAACTTGGTATGTGACTTCATCTAGTTGAATTATATTGATATTTGCATAAACACCAATTTTTTTAATTCATTGTTTCAGCAAACCTACGTACTCATTCCCAATGTTATTCTTATGGAGCATAATTAACATTGTATATATTACTTATTTGTGAATATATTTTGATGAAACTTGGTATGCGGCTTTATGTAGTACTCAGACATATATTATGCATTGGAAATTCGCTGAGTATGCATGTTTGCTGCGTCGGGGGTATATTTTATTTAAACACAAAGGTTCATTTGTAAATTTTAAGGTGTAACAAAATTTGAATTTCAAAACACAAAGCTTAACAAGACAATTCATATCCTGACAACAGGAAAGAAAATTGAAAATGTGACGTTTACAAATTAATTAGTAATGAAGATGTGACGTCGTCGTAGTTCTTGAAGTATATTATGTACAATTTGTTATACTTTCGTCATTAATACTGTAATTTTGTTCTACCGAAGACGATTTGCATAGTAAACCTAAACGACAACAAATTAAACGTTTACTAATTAAACTTTGCATTCAAAGAAAAAATATATCTTACAATTAAACATATCTTACAATTAAACATATCTTACAATTAAACATCTAAGGTCAACCTGTAAATTGTACAATGATTTATAACAAAAAATAATGATTGTTGACAGATTGTCGTAAGATGCATTAAACTATTCCCTGCGTCTAAATTTAGTCTATTTATTATTATTAACTTATGAAATACTTTGATAATCTCATAAGAGGATGAAAAATAATGTTACATTAACATCAATATTATTTAACAAACATTTTTATTAAATTAAACAAGAACAACTGTTTGTTGCCATATAAGCCAATAGAGTGAAACTCACATTGCTCGCCGCGCCCACGCGGATGCTGCTAGGGGCGCTCGCATCGCTCGCCGCGGCCAGGCGGACGCCGCTAGGGGCGCTCGCATCGCTCGGCGCGGCCAGGCGGATGCCGGTAGGGGCGCTCGCATCGCTCGGCGCGGCCAGGCGGACAACTGTCGCAACTGAGCTGCGCCACTGTGTATAGTAGACTGTGTGGGCCATATAGATAGGACGTCTCCTTCAGTATATATAATCAATGGTAATGGTAACTTAAAATAATTGTAGAAAACTCTTGACATGAGCTCACTGTATTTAGGTTCCTGGCTGATAACAGTTATTTATGTATTAAGAGCATGAAGTGTAACTTTATCACATGAGAAAAAACTGTTACCACGTGACGCGTAGCGGAGCACAGTTAATTTCCAAAAACGATAAAGACACTATAGTGATCTTGCACACAATACACAATTTTTCCTGCAGCTGCAGTTTTGATACCACACAACACAAAAACTCACTTTCATTCATTTTGGCTGAATTCACGAGATTGAGGTTATAAACAGCAAGACAGTTAGCTTGGTCCAAAGCAACAATTGATCAGCTGTTTCAGTGGTGTAAATAGAACTTTTTCAAGGAGGGGGATATCTCATTAGGGAATACAAAACAAAAAACCGAGTTGATGAATAGAGCTGATACCGGTATAAAAAATTGAAGACATCATTGACGTGTCCCTTACATTCATAATTATTGATAGGCCTACACATCCAAAACAAACCATTGATACAAAGTAATCAGTATTTGTAACCAGGACTAAAAATTACTTGTATCAGTTGTAATCAGTCCTGGAAAGTAATTGTTAAGATAGGTTTGCCAAGTCACTGGATTTCCCCGGAGTTTTTAAGGTTAAACTATAGCTCCGGGGAATTTCCGTGAAAATTAAAAATCTCCCCTTTTGTAATTTTTTTTCAAAAATGCGTTGAATAACGCAAATTTTGGGTTTAAATCCTATCTGTGAACGAAAATGTATTTACGTTTGCAACTTCATTGTCATGCAACGATTGCCAAATAAGTTAAACTGTTTCCCTGTTCACTCTAACCTCTATTATTTGTTACTCTTTGGCTTTATTTCTTTGGGAAATATAGTTGACTTTTACATATATTTGTCGTTATAGAACGCTGAAAATCAGGATGAAGATTTATGGCTCTCTGCAGTTTATTAAATTACAGATCTAATATGGCAACTGTAAGAAGTTAAGCACATTACTAAGACCGTCAAGGTCAAGGTCAGGTGCCCTAGTTGACAAAAAGTGGTCGCTATATAAATATAGGGGGGGGTAGACTATTCCGTGGGGTGCTAGTGCAGTTCATCTGCTACTATTTATTGTACGCGAACAGCAGTAATCTTAATATATTAATAAGATATTTTTTGGAGATATTGCACATATATTTTTTTTATTCTCAGTAATAGCATTTCTTTTTAATCAAAATGCGTAAGCTTGATTTCAGGAGGAGAAAAATTTTAATTTTTCCAAATTACAAGTGGGGGTTATATCCCCTGATCCCCCCCCCCCCCCTGTATCTACACCACTGAGCTGTTCATGTTACCGTCAGCGAGCGGGAAAAAACTTCTTTGCTCGCTAAACAGAAACAGCTGATTTACGATGTTTTTTTCCATCATAAAGAAGCATTTTAGGCGCAGTTTGATAGAATAATAGTAAGGTCTTGACATGCATAGTAATTAATTTGATTTCTTTATGACAAATATTTCAAATTCATTCATTTTTCTCCTCCTGAGCTGTTGTTCAGACATACACTAAGTTACATATGGTATCCAGCCAAAAAATTGCTTATTCAATCAATCCTGACAGTATGCATAGTTTGGGATTTTCTCATCTTCAGGTCAAAAAAGATAACTCTCCGTCACTGAAGTGGCAAACATTTTAAACTAAATAACAACACACAATTTAAACATACATACAAAACTCACAAAAATCATTTAATTTTAAATGTGCATGTGCACCTATCTTCTGACCTCTGCCACTGGTTGCTTACTTTCAGTTTCTCATCTCATGGGGGTAGGTTGAATAACCAGTTTGCTTCGTCATTCCGAGTCTTATCACCAGCCAGCACACGTTCACATATAATATTCTAGTGGCTAAACAGATTTTGAGAAAACTTTTGTCAAGAAAGTTAAACACCTAACACTTCCCCAGTTTAACAATAGGTTTCCAACCATATAGTTAATCAGTGGTTTTCAACACTTTATTAAGTATGTAGGCCTAAAATCAAATTATAACAGCGGATGTTTTCAACACTTTGTGCACACCACAGTTATGTAACAAAATGTGTAAATCAGTTAATCAGTGGTTTTCAACCACTTTATTAAGTATGTAGGCCTAAAATCAAATTATAACAGTGGATGTTTTCAACACTTTGTGCACACCACAGTTATGTAACAAAATGTGTAAATCAGTTAATCAGTGGTTTTCAACCACTTTATTAAGTATGTAGGCCTAAAATCAAATTATAACAGTGGATGTTTTCAACACTTTGTGCACACCACAGTTATGTAACAAAATGTGTAAATCAGTGGTTTTCAACCACTTTATTAAGTATGTAGGCCTAAAATCAAATTATAACAGCGGATGTTTTCAACACTTTGTGCACACCACAGTTATGTAACAAAATGTGTAAATCAGTTAATCAGTGGTTTTCAACCACTTTATTAAGTATGTAGGCCTAAAATCAAATTATAACAGCGGATGTTTTCAACACTTTGTGCACACCACAGTTATGTAACAAAATGTGTAAATCAGTGGTAAAAAGGCGTATGAAAACGAAGGTGACAACTTCGAGCAGTTTCTGTAACAGGTAAATCAATTACACTATTATAATTAGGAAGATACATGCTATATCTAAATAGCATTTTCGTTTAACTGACTTTTTCTGCACCCTGTATTTTGAAAAGCTTCTTTGGTAATGTAGTAGAGGATGAAAAACTTCCTTTGGTGAACATGTTGTAGAGTAGGAAAATAAACTAACAGTGACTAACAGATCGGTATTTTGGTGAATTTCCTGCTGCAAAGTCACTGGAGGTTTGGTGAATGAACAACTTTGACTTATAGATGTACGACGACAGTACAGATTAGATTTATAGAAGTTCTCCAGCTAAAACTTCGAGTTATCTAGGTATTTCCTGCTAACCCTTCAACTAATAGAGGTAAAATAACATAGCATTAGGTAGGCAAGTTCAAGGGGAATGAGAAAAACTCTAGTTGTCAAGGAATTCGAGATATTGAGGTTTGAGTTATCGAGGTTCCACCGTAACTAATCTAAAGGAGATAACTTGGGAGTGTTTGTAAGATTTCCATTAATAATTAATCTACGCGTAATTTCTACTTTTGTTTTAGGTATGTGGTGCTGGAAGACTGCAACCACGTTGTAGACAGCCAAGTAATGGACACTTTGGTCGCGAATGCCACAAGGCACAACACCTTCCGACTGATGATTTGTCCTGGCGAGGGCTGCTCGGAACCTGTTGCTAATACACCGCGGTACAGACACGTCTATTTAGGCTTTCGTAGACAGGTAGTGAAGATTGAAAATATCCTGAAGAATGATGAAATCCATCGATTGCTGAAGTTGCATGCCCGCCATTCAGGACTTTTGGGAAATGATCCTACTGTTAGCCGTAAGTTTTGTGTTTGTCAGATATCTCAAATTTGTTTTATTGGTGGAAATATTAATTTTGATGCTCTCTGAATCTTGAAATGTGGTTTTTGAGGTGATGCCTGGCTATCTGTCAGGTTATTTGTCTGGATGGACTATCTGGGCACATCCAAACATAGAAACCACACCACTATATTGATGTATTTTGGTATGGATGGACAATTCCACTGTTTCTTCAGATATTTTTATTAATTTTTGGGAGTTCTTCAAAATGTGCCTAAAATTAGATTGATCCAAATGTTTCGCAATTAGTTGGCTCTAATTATTTTCATTATAACTTGGTGTTTTGTAGTGCTCATGGTCTCTAACAAAATAACACCACCATTCGAATTTTTGGGGTAAAAAATTAAAGGGCTTAAAACTTTCCATAATTCAGTGTTTTTAACTTTCTCCCTCATATATTGAACATAGAGAAAGTATTTTTTTCGTCCAAACTTATGAATTTAAATAATTGGTGGACATATTTACCTCCCTGAATCCAAAAAAAAGAAATTTGAGGTGATGTCTGTGTTGTATTTGATGTTTATAGACCTAGAGACCACACTAATGGACCAATTTGGTATGTAGGTAGTATTCCAGGTTTTTTTAAGGGTCACTAACCAATAACATTTAAATTAAGGCCGATGAAGCCATGAGGCAAACCTGATCGCAACTGGCGATAAGATGGCAAAAGCACTCCCATTTAGATGAAAGATGGGAAAAATGCTCTGTGTGTTCAGTTGAATTTAAATGTTCACAAAAAAATTAGGTTTTCTATTGCCAATTAATTTGTATTTCTGATTAAATTCTTGAATTGTCTATACCAATTACTACCATATTTATATTCAAATTATTTGTTTGGCTATGATATCTTGGCATTTGGATTGGTCTTATAAAAATTATCAGAAAATCCATATAAATCCCAATACTAAGAAGTATACATAATACAATACTTAGAATATACATAACTTCTGAGTTCATTGAGTCATTAAATATTTCATTTTAACCCGCACTAATTTTTTTCAGCAACTTTGAACACAGTGATGAAAACGTGCAGCAAGCCATTCAGAGTTTTCCCAGGTGTCAGTATGGATCATAAGGAGATGGGTCGATTGATTGTCGGCTGTCTCTTGCAACCGCTGGCTGTCAGATGTGAAGAGATACAAAGGAACAAGTACTTGTCCAAAGTGAGCATTGTTTCTTTTAAAACCTCATAACAGTGTTCAAATTAGTCAGTAACAATATCTTGTGCACTTGGCGAAACTATTGAGCGAGCAATAATGAGAAAGATATTTATATTTTAGAGAAGTTGTAGAATCTTATTTTTAATGGAATTTCCATTAATTTTACCAAATAGTTAAACACAGTTAATGTGAAAAATGTTTTTCAGGAATTACTTTATGTTGTTTAAGCATTTTAATTTGTTTCGCTGAAAATGGGAGTGTGTTTGGGAAACAATTGACTTCGTGTATTAAATATCTCTTCTATCATTATGAAAATTGTTTTTCAATCTTAGTTATATGGTGTGACCAGAGTCAGTACCACTTCTAATAGCTAACAAAGGCATGCGTTTACCATTTTACTCTTGCTATGCAATCATGATAGTAAAACGTTGAACTCTGCCTTTCTGATTCCTTGAAGAGGTGGCTCAATGTAACAGGCGTTTGTGTCTGTATCTGTAACGAATGCCCGGACTATTGGGGCTATAACATATCCGGCCTATTGTGGTGAACGGCCTGGCCGGATAGCAAAGAATGCCGAATAAGCCTATGGTGGAGTTCTGCGTAAGTGATCACCTAAATCTTTCTGCAAAACTATCACAATATGCATTTACATTTATATACTAATAATAGAATCATTTTGCAAAAATACCATATCTCCACTGTCACAATGATCTTTTGACGTTTTTCATTCACTTCTCATCACCTTCTATAGTCCTGTAGTGTAACTCAAAGGGCACTAGTAATATGATGGAACACAGCGCAAATATTATGGTCCGCCATTGTGATTGCAGCACTGTTAACTGCACAAATAAAGAGACTAGCATAGGAGACTAGTGTGCATGCACTGCCAGACAACAGCATGCCTCCTTGGTTCAGTCTGCTCACAGTTGTCAGTAGATGCAGGTTATACCTGCTATCCTGGAGCAACACCAAGCGCCCGAATAGTGATAAACCACAACAAATATAGAGACTAAGAGAGAGTAGTAGCATAGGAGACTAGTGTGCATGCACTGCCAAACAACAGCATGCCTCCTTGGCTCAGTCTGCTCACAGTTGTCAGTAGATGCAGGTTATACCTGCTATCCTGGAGCAACACCAAGCGCCCGAATAGTGATAAACCACAACAAATATAGAGACTAAGAGAGAGTAGTAGCATAGGAGACTAGTGTGCATGCACTGCCAAACAACAGCATGCCTCCTTGGCTCAGTCTGCTCACAGTTGTCAGTAGATGCAGGTTATACCTGCTATCCTGGAGCAACACCAAGCGCCCGAATAGTGATAAACCACAACAAATATAGAGACTAAGAGAGAGTAGTAACATAGGAGACTAGTGTGCATGCACTGCCAAACAACAGCATGCCTCCTTGGCTCAGTCTGCTAACAGTTGTCAGTAGATGCAGGTTATACCTGCTATCCTGGAGCAACACCAAGCGCCCGAATAGTGATAAACCATAACAAATATAGAGACTAAGAGAGAGTAGTAACATAGGAGACTAGTGTGCATGCACTGCCAAACAACAGCATGCCTCCTTGGCTCAGTCTGCTCACAGTTGTCAGTAGATGCAGGTTATACCTGCTATCCTGGAGCAACACCAAGCGCCCGAATAGTGATAAACCACAACAAATATAGAGACTAAGAGAGAGTAGTAACATAGGAGACTAGTGTGCATGCACTGCCAAACAACAGCATGCCTCCTTGGCTCAGTCTGCTCACAGTTGTCAGTAGATGCAGGTTATACCTGCTATCCTGGAGCAACACCAAGCGCCCGAATAGTGATAAACCACAACAAATATAGAGACTAAGAGAGAGTAGTAACATAGGAGACTAGTGTGCATGCACTGCCAAACAACAGCATGCCTCCTTGGCTCAGTCTGCTCACAGTTGTCAGTAGATGCAGGTTATACCTGCTATCCTGGAGCAACACCAAGCGCCCGAATAGTGATAAACCACATGGCAATCTTATACTGCAGTTCAAATACATGATTATTAAAAGCGTAAAGTTTTGGTTTTTTTCAATTTAATTATTTTCGAGCCAGATAACCCAAAGGCAAGATATATCTGAGCCTGATATGTGCGAGTGAACTGTACTGATTTGCTATGAAGCAATGTCTTTATTACAGCTAACAAATGGTAATTATTAATGCATTAGAAATGTTACATTTCTTAAGATTTTAGGAAGGGACTAAAATTAAATTAAACTAAAGTAATGTATTATGATTTTGCAGCCGGAAGAACAAAGATTGAAGTTTCGCCTTGAGTACCTTGCCGATTCTTTGATTCGGAGGATGGACCAGATCAGCTATGACGCAATCCTACAGATAGAACTGGTTATTGTCAACATCTTACGGTTGACATCAAAGGAGGAATGGAGAGCTCCTTCTGAATTATGGTATGTCTTGGTAATCTACAAGACACTGCAATGTTTTTAGCGAATTTCCCCTATAGGGAAGAAGCTATTACCGTAGGTCTCATGGTAAGACTTAAGCCCGAGACCATGATAACTTTTCATTTTGAGGTCCCCAGATGCCAAAAACACCATTCGTTCAAATTTGTATATATGTATATATATATATATATTTATATATATATATGTGTGTGTGTGTGTGTGTGTGTGTGTGTCCGTAAGCACGATAACTCTCGTAAAAAAGGTCTGATCTTAATGAAATTAGGTACAAACGTGTAAAGTACCATTTATTTATTAATTTTTCACCTATGGTTCCCGTAGCAGCAAACCTAGGTACTCGGTCCCCATGTTACTCTTATGGAAAATAATTAAAGTGTTATATATCGCTTATTTATGAATGTATATGGATGAAACTTGGTATGTGACTTCACTTAGCTGAGTTCTATTGATATTTTGCATAAAACCCCATTATTTTGTGTTCCTTGTTGCAGCAAACTTGCGTACTCATCCCCCAATTTTATTCTTATGGAGAATAATTAATATTTTAAATATCGCTTGTTTGTGAATATATTTCTTATGAATCCTGTTAAGTGACTTAGTGTGTTATGTTATAATTCATTGGAAATTCGCTGAGTATGCAGGTTTGCTGCGACGGGGGTATTAAATTAATCTTAAGATTGACCACAACAATCCCTAATTATGGTAATGGAAACTCTAGAGTGAGTGCATACTGGCCAGTGACAGAGCAGCTTTGTCCGATCTTAACCATAGCAAACAACGAGCCACTGCTCAGTGGTTTGCTTAGTATAAACGTAAATATGTTTGTTAATTATTAACAAGAGATTATGTTTGAGGTATTGCGTATGAATGGCTTTATTGTAGCAGTCATGTTAAAACCAACAGATTTGTTGTTGTTCTGACAACTATGATATTATACAATTTTCAACATGTGATGTTCCTTATGTTTGTGATACGTACATACCACGCTCTACAACTAAACCACATGCTAAAAAAATAAATAATTCATTTTCTCTGGTCAATTTTTTTTATCATTACCATCTTAGACGGTTTGACTAAGTGTAACTATGGTCAGTCTACTTAAAAGGACTGTAAAGTATATTATTTTAACTCTTTGATCACCAAGGATATAATAGGATTTTGAATTTGTCTCTAAAACATGGTTAATTACTGTACAACTTCTTGAATAGCATTAAGTGTGTGCGTTTGTACTTACAGGATGTAATAAAGACGTCTATTGGGAAGTTCCGTTAACCAGAACATTATACCCTACTTAGGATATAATTAGGCACGCCACTTTGATTCTGACATCATCTCCTTGATTCTGACTGATGATAACTGGTGTAACTGGTTGAAATCGATAGTCTTGTATCACCTTATACGTTTACTGTCTGATATGTGAATCCAGGATAAGTGTAAATATATTTTTAGTGTTGTAAGTCGTCTTTTATTACATCCCATTAACTACTGTACAAACAATAGTACCATTGCGAGCTCTAACTGCGCCTGGAATGTGGTGTAACCTTGGAAACACAAATAATGTGCAATATCAGTTTAAAAACTATCTAGCTTTATTTCTGTCAGAATTTATACTAAATACTGAAATGTTACTGGTACTATATGTTAACAATGATTTTTACGTTTTGGTTCCTTTTTTAGCGAATTTCCCCTATAGGGAAGAAGCTATTACCGTAGGTGGCATGGTAAGACTTAACCCTCTAAGTGTCAATCGACTGATTTCAGTCGACTTTTTTTGACGCTCGAGTGTTAATCGACTGATTTCAGTCGACTTTGCAGACATCCAGTTTAGCGCATATATTTCGTTGACGATCGGTCGTTTCGAACCATCCATTTTACCAAAGTGATCGGCAACGTCTGGGCTTCATGGCAACTAATAATGTTCGCCCTTTTGCGAACTAATACTTTTGCAGCCGTTTTTAATCAGCTGGTTAGTTATGTGTTCAATAGGAATGCTGTAATGTGAGGTTATGTTGTTGTGTATTATATATATTATATATATATATATATTTTTTTTGTTTTCTTTTTCCTTATTAAATTTTGAACAAAATGTATATCTTGGATTTTTGATTATGGCTGTCTAAATATATTCTACGGGTCTCGTAACATAAAAAATAAGTTGTTTTTTTGGGTTGTCTAGATTTGAACCCAAGCCGGACTGTTATACCATACATTTAGGCCAACAAATTTTATATTAAAAGATAGCCCATTTTCTGCTCTATAAGAAAATGTATACTTGTTTACCAATATATCAAAATTTATTTTTTTTTAGCATTTTATATAAAATTCTGCAAAAGTTAAAAAAATGGTGTAACATTTCAGGTTTTTTGATGCGACACCTAGAGGGTTAAGCCCAAGACCATGATAACTTTTTGTTTTGAGGTCCCCAGATGCCAAAAACACTATTCGTTCAAATTGATATGTGTGTGTGTGTGTGTGTGTGTGTGTGTGTGTGTCCGTTAACACGATAACTTGATTAAAAATCGTCTGATTTTGATTAAATTTGGCTAAAATGTGTAAAGTGACATTCATGATTTAAAGTTTGAAAACCAGGAATATCTAACCATAGGAAGAGGGGGGGTTTATGGGGGTTTTAAATTTTCCAAAAATAGGTTTTTTGCATTTTTCACCCTAACATTTTTAAAACACTTAATTTTGGTTTCAACCATTTTATAGAGCTTAAAAAAACAAATAATATAGTATTTTGAATAATTAACCTAGGTTAAGTGGTTGCGGAGAAATTCCATAAAACGTGCTCATAAAATCTCCCATGTTAATCTTATGGGAAAAAGGTTTTTTGCTTTTCCTCAGTTAATTTTATTGTAAACTTCACATTTGCTCTTACTAATCAGTTCAGCTCTACAAAACAATCATTTTGGTGTTTAAATTGTGATTCTGTCCAACCGTTGCAGAGATATTCAAAGTGCTAAACAGAGTACGTTGTCCAATGTTATCCTTATGGAGAATAATCAAAATTTGATAACTGGAATATTTATGAATTATGTTTATGAAACTTGGCATGTGGCTTTACCTAGTACTGGTATGTTGATATTTGCTCAAAAAAATAATTTGTTGTCGATTTTCCAAGCAGCAGCGAACCTGCATACTCAGCCCCCATGTTATTCTTATGGAGAATATAAGTAAAATTTAATGTCTCCCTTAATTATGAACACGAATTATCTTTGACTTGTTAAGTTATATTGATAATTGCATAAAACACATTTTTGTGTTCCTTATTGCTGCAAACCTGTGTGCTCTATGTTATTCTTAAGGAGAATAAATAAAATGCTATACATATCACTTATTTAGTCGTGTATTTTTATGAAACTTGGTGACTAGCTTTGTGTGGTAGAGAGAAACATATACATGCATTGGAAATTCGCTGAGTACGCAGGTTTGCTGCTACAGGGGTATTTTTGTTCTGCTTTGTTGTTAGTTTGATAACCATCATTGAGTATAGGTAGAGAGGTGTATGAAACTCACGGTGTTCATCTTGTTTAGGTTTACAGTGAAACCATACACCTGGAATGAGGATGAACATTACAGCTACCTGGAGACAGTATCCAGACTGTCCATCTCTTTGAGAACTAGAGACTCTGCGAAACAGTGGTTCCTGTGCGACAAACAACACTTGTACGTCAGTGAAAACGGAGAGACCTGCGTCACTTGTCGGGACGAGGAGGAGGAAAACCAGCGGAGAAAAGAGGAGGAGGCTAGACGCAAAGAAAACCAAGAACAGAGAGCGGAAGGACGAGGAAATAGGAATCGTTGGCCAAATAGTGGTGACAGGCAAGGTCCAGTGGTTACTGACTATCGGAGGGGTGGAAGAGGAGGGGGAAGAGGAAGGGGGAAAGGCAAAAGAAACAGGAGAGGGGGCCAGGGGGGGAACAGGGGAAGGGGTGGTGGAATGTGAACGGAGATGTTATAGTTTATGACCGCAGCAGCTCTACATAAGCTATTGTGCCAAAGTTGCCAGCTTGATTTGAAAGTTTGTATTTGTTATCGGTAGTTTAGTCTTGATTTAGTTATGAAGGGGGCCATTTGATTTGCCTCCTCATTAAACAGTATATGTAAAGTCAAGCTTATGTATGTAGATATAAAGTAATGCATGTTTATAAACATATTTCGTGGCTTTTACAGGATTCCCGTAAACAATTCCATCGATACTGCACAATTGTTTCTGTTTAAAAATAGTCGATAAAACAAATGCTATGTTTTTTATATAGTTTTCAATAGTATTTATTTTCACCGTATTGTACAGTAAATGAATAGGATTACTTGTTTGTATGGAGTAAAACAGAAGGTGTGGGCATGTCAAATAAAGTATTTAATAGTACTGTACTAGATGGATAATAAAATAAGGGTGTTTGGAAGTATTTATGCTACATGACATTAAGAGTTCCTAATGGATTTTACCAACTAGCTAGAGAAATGCCATGGAGTGCCTTACATGATGCCTTTATCAGTACCGTGCTATTTGTGTACCCATAATTGAATGATATAAATTAAATTATAACGACAGTCTTTTCTTATTGTATTTAATTTTTTATTAATATTAAAATGTTAATTTGATAGAGATTGTTGTACATCAAACCCTTTCCAAGACTGCCCTTACAACAATTTTCCTTCATTTTTATTTTATTCACCAACCTATCAACCTTATTGGTTATCCTCTGCAGACCATTAGTGTTATCAATCAAACACTTATAGTCCAGTCAAACTACAACAAAAAACTGTCAACCTCGTCAAATTGCTTCAGAAGCGTTTTTGATAGAATTTATATCCAAAAATGTTGTATTTTAAACATATCCAAAATCCAACCATGGGAAAACCCCTAAATCTTGGATTGAAAATGGCGGCTCTTTCCTGTACAATATGTATAAAAAGTCGATAAATAAGTAGTTTTATATTTATTACTGACAGACACTTGGTAAACCTTAATCCAATTTGAATAACTATATTTTACAACAAGTTTTAGCCATTTTATTATTTCTTTAGTGACGTCCCCAAAGGAAGTCGTGAAAGTTTTAGTGTAAGTATAGGCCAACATTTAACTCATTTTAAACGTCTCAGTTAGGTGAACTCATTGCCACAAACCCGACCTTAAACGAATCCAACCAAAAATGGAAACCCGTTAAAGTTTTAATTAAAATTTGTTAAGAGAATTTGTAACAAATCGAATTACAAAATTTATGAAATTAATCAATATTAAACCGTACCAACTATCAGGTAAGTGTTTGGAGGTCGAAAAAACTTATCTACATGCTACAGAATGGCATGTATTACCCCCATGGGAGTGTTAGATCAGTGGGTGTGTGTGATGACGTCTCATCAGTTATTAGTGAATTTCTTATGGAAAGTGAACTATTAGCATGACCCGCACGGTGAAACTTAAGCTCGGGACCACCATAGAAGTTCCTAATGTAACCCCCTGAACACGTTTTGGGGGTTCGTTCAAAATTTTATATATGTATATATATAGGGTCCAAAAAGGGTCAAAAAAGCCCCTGATGTAAAATTAACGAATGAAAAACGGTGGGAATTAATGTGGCGAAACTTTTAAGCCCTCTCTCGTCATTCTAGCATATTTATTTACCAAGTTATTAAAGAAAATGTGTATTGACCAAACACAGTACGTTGTCTTATGGGGGTTTTACTTCATAAAAGCCTGTTATTCATTTGTTGGTGTACTTTTATCATCCCCAACAATCTCACGCCTACTTTAAAGCCTGACTGGACCTTCTCCTAACCTTATAATGCACAAAATTGTATTCCCAGCATTGCAGGTAAATAGAACCAGGAGTATCAAAACAGCCAAAAAATCAATATTTTCAGATTTGAATAAAAATTTGAATAATTGTATGTTTTAACTTATTTTGAGTTTTTATAGTTTTTTATTTGGAAATTCACTTCCCCCACGTCAGCGTGCTGCATGCGAACTCGTTTAAGACATTTAATATGGTGATTCAAATGAGTAGCTTTAAGGTCCTTGTGCGTTCAAACCTTTACATTCAAATTTGTTTTATTGCCATTACAACTTTTTACAGTTGGTAGCAACTAAATTAATTAATTATAAAATACTATTTGTAGGATAAATTGTTACAATTACTAAATTAAATTTTAAATAATTAAAAGGCAATAAATGTAATAATAATCTAGTTTAACTTCTATTGTTATTGGTAAATTTTTAATTAATATGAACGGAACTATTTATTTCACTGTAATTTTGACAAATGTCGATAAATTCATCAACACTGTAAAAAGCATTTGATGTTAAAAATTGCCTTAATTTCTTTTTGAAAGGTTGTAAATTTTAGATTCGGAGGGTGAATTTTGAAATATATTTAGTCTTTGTGTTGGCCTAAAATATTGATAGGATCAGAAATAAAATATAGGCCTTGATGAAAATGTTTAATTGAATACAATACATTAAATTGTAATTACTTTATTATAATTATGTCGTATCTTTTTTTAATTTACATTTAAACGTACAAAAATCGTGGTTTCTAAAATGTAAATAGAAGGAAGAGTAAGTAAATCCATTCTCTTGAATCCACATTGAAGATGTCTCTGCAAGATTGAGTCCTTTTAGCGAATTTCCCCTATAGGGAAGAAGCTATTACCGTAGTCGGCATGGTAAGACCTAGGCCCGGGACCATGATAACTTTTCGTTTTGAGGTCCCCAGACCCCAAAAACACCATTAGTTCGAAACTTTATATATATATACATATATATGTGTGTCCGTGAGCACGATAACTCTCGTAAAAATGATCCGATTTTGATGAAATTTGGTATAAACGTGTAAAGCAACATTTATGACTTTAAGTTCGAAAACCAGCCAGATCGCTCCATCCAAAGGGGTATTTTGGGGGGGGTTTTGTACCCCAAAAATGGGTTTTTCGAATTTTTTACATATAATTTTGGAAATTGTCAAATATTAGTTTTTTCCATTGGATTCAGCTTAAAAAAAACACACAATTTGGTATTTTGATCATTTCTCTACGTCAATTGGTTACCGAGATATTGAAAGTGCTAAACACAGTACGTTGTCTAATGTTATTCTTATGGAGGAAAAGAAAAATTTGATATCTCGTTTATTTATGAACTGACGAAACTTGGTATACGGCTTCATCTGGTTGTGGACCATTGATATTTGCTCAAAAAAACAATTTTTTTCCAAAGGCTCCCGTAGCAGCAAACCTGCGTACTCAGCCCCATGTTATTCATATGGAGAATAAGTAACGTATCTCCCTTAATTATGAAAATAAATTAATGAAATTTGGTATGTGGCTTTACCTACATGAATTATATTTATATAAAACCCCATTTTTTGTGTTCCCTGCTTCAGCAAACCTGCATACTCAGCCGCCATGTTATTCTTATGGAGAATAATTAAAATGTCATAAATCGTTTGCTTATGAATGTATATTGATGAAACTTGGTATGTGGATTTATGTGGTATTAAGATGCATATATATGCATTGGAAATTCGCTGAGTACACAGGTTTGCTGCTAAGGGGGTATTTAATTTAAATATTATCCGCAAAGCCTTCTTTTGTAAAATAAATAACCTTTTAAATTCTGTTTCCGTACATTGTCCCCAAACTATGATGTCATATGACGAGTGAGAAAATACTAGACTATAGTACTCTGTTACTAATATTTTCTCATTACAGAACTTTGCTAGGTCTTTGAAAACATAAATGCTGTATGACACTTTGGAACAAACATAGTCGATGTGATAGTTCCATGTCAACCCTCTATCAAGGTGAATTCCGAGGAACTTAATACAGTCGACCTCATTACTTGGAGTATCTCCTATAATCACATTCGGACCACAGTCAAATTTTGAACCTGCATTGAAAATTAATATTAGTTTTTTCTAGGTCTACTTTAAAATTAATATTAGAAAATAATTAAATTAAATTAAGCAAGTAAATAATATAAACTCACTGTTTTAACTACAACCTAGCGATTACTTTTTGGATGAAGACGGTTTCCACAACAGTAGCCACTATCATTAAAGTAATTTCAATTATGGGTAATTTGATGTCTCATTATTAGTTGGCTGTTTGCCAACGTTTTTAGAAAATTGCATTTGTATTTCTATATTGCCAAATCTAGACAAATCTCGTCCTTCTTTTGCAAAAGTCCAATTTCTGTCTGGTTTTTGCAGAAGGGCGGTGTGACTGTAATCCTGCTTAGGAAATACCAATTTAATATGGTTAAAAAACGTTGGAAAATAACCAGCTAATAATCAAATAAAATATACAAAATATTATTCTTTTTAGTTACCATATTGATGAAGCATATAGTGTATAATTAATGTTAACAGAATGATCAAAATCGAGTCAAAGGTTTTGTTTTACTAAAATAAACTAGCACATACAAAATTAAAAAAATATAGATACGTAAATTTTAAATGTTAAAATCAGATTTATTAGGTATTTTAATTTAAAACTTTGATGGGCTGCCATTTTTTGATTGATTGTCCGTGTAAGGTCATGTGGAAATGAGTTCACCTAACGAAGACGTTTAAAATGAGCTATATGTTGACCTATGCTTATAATTAAACTTTCACAACTTCCTATGAGGGACGGCCCTGACAAAATAAATTGGTTAAAACCTGTAGTAAAATATAGTTGTTCAAATTGGATTAAGGTCGACCAAGTTTTTAGTATCTGTCAGTGATATTTATATGCAACTAAGGAGCAACTTATTTATTGACTTTTTATACATAATTTATAGGAAAGAGCTGTCATTTTTAATCCAAGAGTTAAAAGGTCGGATTTTGGATATGTTAAAATAAACAATTTTTTGATAATTTCTTTATTAGCATGATACGTGTTGTTACAACTAAGCAGGATGAATAAAATACGTTTTACAACACTATAAAGTATACTTTATAGTGTTGTAAGACGTATTTTATTTATCCTGCTTAATTTTTTGATATAAATTCCATCATAAATGCTTCTGAAGCAATTTGTCTGAGGTCAAGTCATATTTTGACTGAACTATTAAGAAAACAGAAATTTTGGCTGCTGCTACCTCTTTAACAAAATTAGAATACAATGTTTACAAAAACTCAGTAAATAAATGCACAAATATAAAATTGTAAATATGATAAATTAACTGATTATCTCAAACATCTGAATAGAATTATTGGTAAGTATAAAATAGGCAATTTGAGGTAAAGTACATTGAATTTAAAATCATCATTACAGTAGAACTGGGCTAATTTGACCTCGGATGTAAATCAGTAGACCGGTGACAGTTTTTATCACAGTATACTATATTTTATGATTTACTGTAATATCAAATCTGTAAAACTGTTAATCCATTTCAACATTTTCAGTTAAATTGCTGTTTTATCACATTTTCATGTAAATGTGTTTCTCTGGGAATCCGATCATTTTTGTTTTCCGACCATGCTCTTGGTCCAATTGATTACAGATTAGCGGTGTTCTACTATATATAGATCTAGAAAGAAAAGAAGAAAAAATCGTTAAACAATAGAATTTTTGTTATATAATTATTAAATATCATCTCAAATTTAAACCAAATAGGTTATTTGTATTGTTTTCCAAATTGTTATTTATTTTACTTTTCTTTCTACATCTATATAATAACTAGCGGTCTACCCGTCCTTTTTATGGGTTGTATTTCTTTGTAATAGATTGATAGACAAAATTTTTTTTAATATCACGATATGTGTTGCTACAACTAAATTGGATGAATAAAATACGTCTTACAAAACTACAAAGTATATAGTTTGCACTTATAGTGTACCGAAGACGGTAAAAAATACACAAAAGATGGTACAATGCGATCGATTTCTACCAGTTACACTATGGTCATCATCAGGTCCAATCAGATAATCTAGATCTAGATTCTCTGACTCTTGAATATATTTTTATCTGGAGTAGGCACAGTGGAACCTTGATAACTTAAACCTCAGGGGGATGGAAGAAATTTGAGTTATGGTATGTTATCGAAAACAGATATCAAATATTTTGAAATATCAAGGTTCGACTTATCAAGGTGATCTTCCGCAGACATCGACTTGTTAAGGGACATGGTAACACAGTTAATGAGCCATGGAAGAGTCAAATCTTGAGCCTACATCATATTGTGTACGCAGTGTATCACAATTAATCATTGTACAAATTATAATAACAAATTAAAAATAATTTTACAAATTGAAAATGTCTAAAATGAGCCTGGAAATATTTTGAACAACTTACCGAACTAGAGGATGAAAACCTTCTTCAGTGAACATATAGAGTAGGGAAGTAAACAACAACTCACAGTTTGGCAATTTGGCAATATTTTCCCCGCATGACCTCTTCCTGTCTATTATTAGCCGTTTCTTCGGGTTGCAACATGAAAGATGGTAGAAACGCTCAAATACAGTAACTGGGGTCTTGAATCCGAACCAATGAAGTACAGTTTCGACTTATAGAGGTGCCCTAGACAACACGAGTTATATTTTTCATTAGACGCAATTCTTATATATATAAATAAAATTAGTAACCCTGACTTACAGAGGTACATATTCGAGTTTTAGAAGATTCCCATAGTTAAAACTTTGAGTTATAGAGGTGCGGTGGTAGGCTAAGTAGACTACACAACTTCGAGTTACCGATATCGGGATGATCCCCACCAATCCCTCGACTGTAGAGGTAGAATAACAGATAGCATTAGTTAGGCAAGTTCAAGGGGAAATACAAAACTTTGACTTATTAAGGAATTCGATTTATTGAGGTTCGAGTTTGAAGTTCCACTGTAAATTTAACTATCAGCTATCTTCATATTATCTTTATGTCCCTTTGAATCATGTGGAAGCCTATTAGTACTTCTTGAAATTCAACATTTTTGAATTTGAGTTAGCGGTGGAAATATTCGTTTTGGTACTCCCTGAACAAAAAAATTTCGTGATGTCTGCGTATATACAGGAATGTCAGTTTTCCACCGAGTAGCCGCTCGCCAAAGACGAAAAAATCCCGTTTTATCACTCTCTTCATTCATACAAATTCTTCTTTTTCCCTAAACCTCTCCATTCCCCGCAAAATTATCGCCATTTCTCTGTTTATGCATTTAGGCCCTATATATATAAAATAAATATACAAATATATAGAGTTGTATGTTGTATCTTATCTAAGCAACCTTAAAGTTCTTAAAAATATCCGTTGAAAAGGAGCTAGAAGCTATACTGGAATTCTTATTAGGCCTATGGAGAATTGAACATCTTGTGTTCTGATATTTACAGGAGTCCAGCGGTGAGTAACCAGACTTTCTTAGAGCTTTTTGATCAGTATTTGGAGAATATTTTGTATATCTCCAAGAATATGGTAGTCGGCGGGGATTTTAACGTTCACTTTGATGACAATTAAACTTTTACAATTAATTTTAAGAATACAATATACATACGGTATATGGACTTTATGCAATTAAACGAGCCTACTAGGATTAGTCACATTTCTGAGAGCTTTATTGATAGTTTCATAACCTCTGCAACATCAATAATCATCGAGCCTTTTAATTATTGCTGATCACACAGCACAGGAAATCACATTGTAAATCTGGCTAGACAGCAGCAGCCAGTTTTCCCACCATTTCGTAGAAGACAACTCAGAATGTAAAAAATTACTGAACAGTGAAAACTAGGCTCAGATATTGGAGGTGTGGACCAATTTTCTGAGCACTAATGGCACCAACAGTATTACATCTGAATTTATTTATGCTGACCCTCAAACACAACTTTGAAATATCATGCCCTTTTTTACAGGTGGCCAAAGCCAGCAGGTTAGGAAAGTTAAGGTTTGCATTAATGACGAAGTACTTGCCCCAAAGGAACAGAGGTCTTGTTACTATACTACAGATGGCGTAGGCTCAGACATCCCGACGACTGGGAGGCCTACAACAATGCTAATTAAGGCCGTCCCACACTTCTCGCGATCAGGCCTGGACATTCTCCGGAACGTTCACTGAACATTCCGTCCCGTGTTTTCCCGTATGTATTCAAAGGTTCGTGCAGCTCCCACACTTCTCGGGAATACTCCGAACATTCGGAGTTCGGCCGAATGTTCAGGCGTGTTCGCGAGAAGTTTGGGACCACCTTAAGAAACTATATAGGAAAGCCATTGTGGACTGTAAATCCAACCAGATTTTCAACCGATAAACTCTACACCGATAATAGGTCTGCTGAATCCTGGAAGATATACATGAGGTTAGGGGGGCTCGCACCAGAAGGGATAATATCACCCTGTTTTATCGGAGGGTTCAGGGTTTGGGTCTCTGAACTCTGAAACAGAGCAGGGGGCCGATTTTATGGTTTTTTTAATGTGGCTTCTGAATTGATAGAGAATGTTTGTTCCAAACAGTTTTCAGGGTTTCAGCTAAAACAGTTTCCAAGTTTTCCAGCTTCTGTTTCATTGGAAATTTCTATCCATGTGTTTTACGTTCCCACGAGGATGTGAAATAGAATGTTCGGTCGCCACACGGCCGCTGCGCCAGTCACTTTCTTTCGATAATCAGACTATGTCATTGATTTGTTTATAATTTTTCTACTCTGAATGTTCTCCCCGTTGCAAAACACGGGCATAGCACTATAGCAGCTACAGTATTTCTAAATAATTGTTACAATTTATATGAAAATAAACTAGTGAAGTGCAAATGACTCAACTCACTCTCACTTATCGCACACTTCAAAAGTACAAAGGATAAGATAAAGCAACTTTAAAAACTTAAATATTTACTGACGTGGGATAAGCATGAATCAGTCCATTAGTATCTTAGATATCAGTTTGATAGATACCGTGCTATACATCAAGGATTGTTGAACAAACGGTCTGTGTTGGACGTGGACGGCCCATGTTGTCAAGTCTAGCTCTGTGATAAGAAACACGTTGTTATCAACTATTCTGTGATACGCATGATGTCATTGATTATACATCTCATGGGTTTATATAATCAGTGATAAGGTTTAAACAAGTAAGCATGCCTATTTTCTATAATACTCTTTGTTAGCATGTGATTCAGTTGCCAAAAAAGGTTATTTTGTCTAAAGAAAAAAATAAAAGACAATACCGGGAAACCCCGCCTTTTTACAGAGTTCTATGTTCTCTTCACTGTGCTAATTTGTTCATTTGTTATTGTTGTTGCGGTTAATCTGTTAGTTTTATCGTCTGACGCCTGATGAAAAAACAAAACAATACCTATATGGAAATGCCTTGGTAAGTAAAGAAAGTATATTTCTGACTGAATAAATTAACACAACTATTTTAATGGTCTTAGTTTGAAAAAATTCACAATGAATTGATCATTCAATCTAATGAAAGGCTTGAGATATATGGCTTGCTATAATTTAAAGCCAAGTGAAGCCCAACAAATAGGCATACTTCTAATTTCTAATACCAGTAATCTGTCTTAGGCTGTAATCCAGACTTCTCAGGTCTTACTACATTCACTGTGATATAAGTTATAACTGTTATCATAACTTAACTGTTGCCTGGTTCTCTGAGTAACTTAGGCTAACATTTTATTGCTAAACAAAGTTTATACATTCTGAGTTCAAAGCAAATTTTCTGATGGTTCTTACTTGTGTCTAATCATTTTTCGGGTTCATGAACTCAAGCCCGCAGTAAGTTACTACGACCATCCACCGCGATGCAACACCACAAATCCATGTGAAAACAAAGGTTGACCCCTCTCCAATTCTTTAAAGCAACAATTTCCTTGAAAAGAAACTAAACTGGCCCAAAACAAATCGTTGATAAGAGCAGGGTCAACAATGGGGTGGCAATAGCGAGGGCTGAACACCACACCTTCGAGGAGAGGGAACTGGAAACAAACCATATTTCAGACATTGAATCGTACTTTCTTAGACAAAATCGTGATGACGTTTCATTCATCCATCTACACTGGATGAATCACTCATTGGTACTTTGGTATTATACGGATGCCACTATTTTTGGAGGTTAAATTTTTACCGGATACAAAGGATAACTACATAATTTGAAAAAACGTACTTTTATTGACTTACTGTACAAATTTTATATCATTCTGATGAGCGGTCTTTGTGTTGTGCCTCCCAAAAGGCAGCGATGTCCGCTAGGATCGTGTTGAATGCGTCGCTGCCACTAGCAGCCACACCCGATCGCCACCCTTATACAGCGCGCTGCGGCAGTTATGTTAGGATGGGTTATCATAAAAATACGTACGGTTACGGTTTCCTCTTCATTTCGAGGTAAATCCCACACCAAAAGAACGTCGCTCATTATGAAAACAAATGTAACGTAGTGCACGGCAATAAATCACTCATGACACTAACCCAGATACAGGCGGTGACAGGTGATGCGCGCGCTCCGGTCAACGACCTGACCTTGGCCTATTTGGAGGGGGTTTTGCGGCCGGAAGTATGACTCATCAGGTATCATTCGATTCGTAACAAAACAAGGAAAGTCCTACAATCATTTTTATGATAACCCATCCTAACATAACTGCCGCAGCGCGCTGTATAAGGGTGGCATCCGCATAATACCAAAGTACCCACTCATTTTTGTTTGAAAACATTCCATTATCGAGTTCTTAAACTCAACGCGATATACTGGCAATGCCAAAATCGAGTTCATGATCACTCGACCCTTACTGGATGTGTTAATCCTGCAGTAATATTTATATTTTTCATTGATGCTGCAGTACTTGTTTCCTGTTTGCATAGGCTACAACTTACTTTCAGAATAAAAAAAAAAAACAAAGAACGAAACCTACTTATTCCGATGAACCTTACTTATAGCTTATTCATTTTGATCTGCATCAAAGGAGAATTGAATGGACATAAATGAATTCCTGTGTCTCCTCCACTAAGTTACCCTACAGTTGAATTTACTTACAAGAAGAAAAAATACCTTACATACCATAGGCTAAATGCCATTTTTATGTTCAGCACCATCAGCCGATTTTAGAAAACACAAAGACTAAATCAAATTGTAATATAGCCAAAATTTGCCAAATTAGACAGGCGGGTAAAACAATCCATACTGTTTACTGCCTAAAGATTACAAAAATGTAAGGTATACCTAATTTAATGTTTTAGGGTGAAATATAATTTTATTATTTAGGCCTAAGTTACATGATTTTTTTTATGTGTTTATATTTGCTGATAGCATTTTTTTAACGTTTTGATAATGAACAGACCCTGGTATTGTACCTAACTAGCCTATATCTAAGATTGATCTTTTGTTAGAAAGCATCAATAATTAACTTGACAAAAGCAAGCTAGGTCCAGTTTTGAACTTTACAAAATTCTCAGAAGTTTGTACGAAAAAATGGCAAAAACCCTTATTGTGCTGCCTATATTTATAACGTAATGGAAAATGGCTGAAAAAATCGTAAACACTAAAAGACTAATTTATTTCATCATTTGATTACTAATTCCCTATATAGAATCATGTATACGAAGCAATGAGTACGGAGTAATGGAGTTTCGATGTATCGCACAGTAGTGATAGCGATAATCACGCATTAAGCATTGCAATTGAACAATAGCACTCTACATATAGGTAGGCTCTCGCAATCACAATGGTTAGCACTTGGAGGGCTAAAATTCTTAGGGCACTGCCCCCATTTGGCATTAGGATTTCTATTTTTTAAACTTAGGCCTAAGTTTATGTCCATGAAGTTTTATGGACACCTTACAATAAGCTTCCACTAACCATTGAACTCTTAGTCTAGTATTGGTTTTTATATCAGATAAACATATTATTATATAAACTAGGCCAGACCTAAACATATTATTATATAAACTAGGCCAGGCCTATCAGTTTTTACTTTCTTCCCCTACACATAGTATATGGAGAAAGTATTGTTTTCGTCAACATTTTCGAATTTGAGTTGTTAGTGGAAATATTCGTTTTGGTGCTCCCTGAACCCAAAAAAGTGGTTTTTAGCGAATTTCCCCTATAGGGAAGAAGCTATTACCGTAGTCGGAATATTAAGACCTAGGCCCGGGACCATGATAACTTTTCGTTTTGAGGTCCCCACACCCCAAAAACACCATTCGTTCGATACTGTATGTATATATATTGATATATATGTGTCCGTGAGCACGATAACTCTCGTAAAAATGACCCGATTTTGATGAAATTTGGTATAAATGTGTAAAGCAACATTTATGACTTTAAGTTCGAAAACCAGCCAGATCGCTCTATCCGAAGGGGTATTTTGGGGGGGTTTTGTACCCCAAAAATGGGTTGTTTGAATTTTTTACATATAATTTTTGAAATTGTCAAATTTTAGATTTCACCATTGGATTCAGCTTAAAAAAACACACAATTTGGTATTTTGATCATTCCTCTACGTCAATTGGTTCCCGAGATATTGAAAGTGCTAAACACAGTACGTTGTCTAATGTTATTCTTATGGAGGAAAAGAAAAATGCCTATTTATGAACGTATACTGACAAAACTTGGTATAGGGCTTCATCTGGTTGTGTTCTATTGATACTTGCTCAAAATAATAATTTTTTGCCAAAAGCTCCCGTAACAGCAAACCTACATACTCAGCCCCATGTTATTCTTATGGATAATAACTAAATACTATGTCTCCCTTAATTATAAACATATATGAATAAAAACTGGCATATGACTTCACCTAGTTGAGTTATATTTACATTAGCATAAAAAAAACTTTTTTTGTGTTCCTTGATGCAGCAAACCTGCATACTCAGCCCCAGTGTTACTCTTATGGAGAATAATTAAAATTGTACATATCGCTTATTTGTGAATATATTTTTATGAAACTTGGTAAGTGGCTTTATGAAGTATTAAGAGTCTTCATCACCCTCGCGAAAAAAGCTAAAAACATGCTTTCGTAGTACTCTGTTTCTGACACCATTTTTCAACCGATTTTCTCATAAACACTCTAAAACTTATAACGAAGAGTGTGTCCCTTTTTATATAACCTCATAATATTGAAAAATATATAATTTAGCATCGAGAAAATCTATCAAAATTAGCCAAAATTACTTGATTTTCATAATTATTTAAAAATACTTCCATGAATAATTTTGAAATTTTCAGGTTATAGAAAGAAGCAATAAGATTCTAAATGTACGCAGAAATTTATCCCATCAACAATTGTTTGTAGGTTGCGACGGAAACAGGGTACTACGAGAGCGTGTTTTAGGCAAAAACGGGGCCGGCGAACAAAGCCGTCTATGGCGCTACTAGCCTTTCCACAAACATTGTCATTTTCACTCACACAAGCACACAAAGATAGATTTAAACATCCTACACGCGTTCAAAATCTCTAAGATTCATTGTCCGTGTTCCAAAGTTGGGTATGAGGATTACAAATTTGAATCAGTGCTATTGTTGCGATTCATATTACGTAATAAATGTATTATTTTATTAACTTTTCAATAATATCTTTATTTTATTCATTTTAATTATTTACAAACCAGTAATTAATTAAAAACGTTGTTTTATTTCAAATATCTCACCTATAAAATAATGTGCAAAGAGATTTTGCTTTAGTTCCAAACCAAACATGTAGGCTAGAAGGCTACCATAGAAAAAATGTCTATAACAGGCTAGTTCTTATGTTTTAAAGAATATATAAGTCTGACAGGATTGGGTAAACGTTCCGTCTGGATCTTCCTGCTCATTAAATCGCTCTGCTACATTTCATAGACAGTGATTGTCGTGATATAAGTATACTTCCTAATACCTCACCGACAAATCTATCGAGGGCTGCTTTTACACAATGCCACGGGGCGCGCTACAGTAGTTTCCCGCTCCCGCCTTTTTCCTTCTGTGCCGTGGATAACGTGCGGTCTGAACTGTACTCAGTTCGCAGATCTTCAGTTTTATTTTATTTCCTGTAGTTTTTGTCGATGTGAAGCATGGGAAGGAGACGGTCAAAAAAGGGTGGGTTATTTTTAAACGCCAAGCGTAAAAAAATAATTATAAATGTTGGTACTGTGAAATGGCGCCAACAACAACGTACGAGGTGAGTGCATTTTAGTTTTTTACTCAATACATTTATAAATTCAGCAGAACGAGTAATTTTAGAAATAAAAGTGTAATCAGACGTTTTCACCCCAAACTGTTGAGATCATCCCTTAAATACTTAATTACTGTCTGATTACAATACTTTTCATCCTGATGTTTAGGTTAGGGGCCATGCATAAATTACGTTACGCTATAAACAGCCCGTTTCGACCCCCTAACCCTCCTTTGAGACGCTCTGACATCTTTTTCGAGAACACCTAAAGTGCAAGAATCTCAAATATTTTTGTAATGGTCACAAAGAAGGTAACAGGTGAGTTAGTAAATGAAAATTCATAAATTAGTTTACAATCGGCCTACATGGTTGGTGTTTACGCTTTTTGGTTGGTGTTGATTTTTACAATAATACGCTTTTTACACTCTAAACTGAAACATATGGTTTAACTGACCACATATTAAAATAAGGGTTTCATCAACTATATAGAGTTATATGTAAAAGGATTATAACAACCACAACGAGGTTGTAATAATTTAGTAAATAAAAAACTAATACGACATGCAATTTATAACAAATTGAATATGGTAAAAAATACATATAAATTGAATGTAATAAAGGAACACATAACAAATACCATAAATTTGCTAACATTTAAAGTGTTACAACAAAACTTATTCATATATAAAATAATCATGCGTAGCGCTAGCGGCGGGGCTCGTGTTGTTGTTGTTTTGTGAGGTTCCAGTGGGCGGGAAAGTCCCTGGCCCACTGAGGCTGCTTTAGGGCGCTTGGGCCCTCTTCAGCCGGGGGCTCGTGACGACGCCGGCGCTCGGAGCAGCGTATGGAGGTACCATACAGTACACTACCGAACCCCGATTCAGACCCCGAACAAGACAGCGGACCGATCTTTCTTTGATCTTTCGTCAAAAAACCGCCTCGAGAGCGCTCGTTGCTCGGTTAAATGTCTGGTCCGATGTCATGTTCGGGAAAAAGTCCAGTAGTGTGTGGCCGTCTATAAGGTTCAATTTAGTTAGTGTTTTGAAACAACACATGAAATGGCAGTACAATATCTTTTTGGAACTTCATATTGATTATAGAAAAGAATCATCAAAATCGGTTAAGTAATATCTTCAGGAAGTGAGTGAACAAAAATCAGGATTTTTTAAAATATGTATATATATATATATATATATATATCTTGGTTTTAGCATACTTTCTTAAACCGAGTACCCTTTTTGGGTAAAATAAATAAATAAATGAGTTAAATGAGGTTTACGGCGCGAGGAATATTTTATTTTAAAATGGGTTTCGGAATTATATCACTGGATAAATTCTTTAGCTTTTGGTACTAAATTCAAATGTATTTAACCTCTAACTATGACGTAAAAACACGTGTAGTTTTCAATATTAGTATAAATATCTCTATCTTCACGTACTTAACCTTGATTTGTATTGAAAAAATAATAATTTACGACTCAATATCTGCCATATTTGCTTTAATCGATACATTCCTCAATTTTTATATGAAACCAAACTATATAAGAACTATTGTAAGGCTTTTGGAGAGGCTTAGTTTTGAGTTTTGAGATCAAAACATTGATTCTAGGCCTATATTATTTAATTTATATTTTCGGTAGAAAGGTTTATTAAGAACTACAGGGTTTCTACTGTCATGGGAGGTCAGGGGAAGTCAGGGAAGTCGGGGAATAGAAATTTGGTCAGGGAAGGTCGGAGAAAGTCAGGGAACCCAGTAATAAAGCTTATTTTAATAAGTATCGACCCCACGTGCTAAAGATATGAAAATAAATTTGTAGCTTATAGACAATACTGATTACTATTACACCTTAATGCTACTTCTCAAAATTAATTTTGTAATCTTTGTTAAGTCTCAAAATAGGTTATGAGGGTCATTATCACAACAAGAATAACTTCCTGTGAGGAATCATACAAAATTTACATGATAATTCGATGCTTCTTATTTTCCATCTGATCCCCGCTGATGACAAAACTGAGGAAATGTTTTGCTCCAGGTTGTATACAATCTGTTGTAGCACTATTTTTCAGGTGGAGTCCCAATGGTTGGCTGATGATCTAAGGATTCCTAGGAGTTTATTCGTAACATCTTGTAATCCTCAATTATTGAGTTTTTATTGAGATCAATTTATTTAATTTTGTTTTATTAACATTTATGACGTACATAATATAGAAAATAATGTTTTACATATTAAATATATAACGAGTTCGCACGCAGCACGCTGACGTTAGGGAAGTGAATTTCCCCAGTAAAAACTTTCAAAAATCAAATAACGGGTTTAAAAAAAAATTGTGACATTTTTAGCAAAAATGGAAAATATTAAGTTTGTTGGCTGTTCTGATGCACCTGGTTCTATTTAAATGCAGTATAGGGATGGCAATGTTATGAATTGTAAGCTTAGGAGGATGTACCATCAGGATCAAAAATCGGTATGGGGGTGTTAGGAGTGATAAAACTACATCAAGATATGAAAAACAGCCTTTTCCAATGTAAAATCCCCATAAGAAAACGTACTGTGTTTACTCAATTTTAATTTATTCAATAACTCGGTAAGTATTAGTGCTAGAGTGATGAGGAGAGGGGCTTAAAATTTTCGCCTTTTTACGTTCCATAACCTCTTATCCATTAATCTTACATTTAGGGCTTATCTGACCCTTTTTGGGCCATTTAAAATCCCCAAAAAAGAGGGTTAGAGTTTTCCGATTGTTTTGCCCAACGAACTTGTCCAACTGATTACAAAAAGGAATATCCCTACCAAATTTGAAGTAAATCGGGGAAAAAATGCGACCGCTAGAGTGCAAACACACACACATATATATATGTGTGTGTGTGTGTGTGTGTGTGTGTATATATAATTTTGAACGACCCCCCAAAACGTGTTCAGGGGGTCACGTTAGGAACTTCTATGGTGGTCCCGGGCTTAAGTTTCACCGTGCGGGTCATGCTAATAGTTCACTTTTCATAGGAAATTCACTAATAACTGTGCACACACGCTTGTTTATAAAGCGAGATTGCGAAGACGTATAATGAAAGTTGGTCAGGAGAGTTTGACAGAAGGGTCAGGGAAAGTCAGGGAAATAGAAAATTGAAATTCTGTAGAAACCCTGAACCAAGAATCCTTCGTATTCAAGTTCCTTGATACGTTCCGCTGCCAAACACATTTGTATAGGATTGGTTATATTGCTGATATAGAGGATTAGTTTTAAGTTTTTATATAAAACATATATTTATTCGTCATTTTAATCAAATTTGTAGCTACAACAATTCATTTACGACTATTAAGCTTTCATATTTGGAGGGGAAATAAATGTTTAAGTAACAGATAGTTTAAAAGGATGTAGGTTTTGTTTTATAAAAGGCAACGTTATATTTTCTTACTGAAGTATTTTATTTCATTATTGATTCAAAAATGTTTTTTTCTTCACGAGTAAAATATAGTCAATCACTAATCGGATAATGTTTATCTTATCAAATAATGTTTTATTCTTTCATACAAGTAAGTCTCTTATTATTTACTGTCTAATTTACTTTACAAATCAAATTATAAGATTCCTCATGAGCCTAATTACATCTCGATAACTGAGTTTTCTATCAAAATCGAAAGCTATGTTAAAAAACTGTAATCTCAATACAAGATGGAGTAAAATGTACATAATTATTATTTTACAGGTGAAAACCTAAGTAAAATGAGGATCATTTAATGATGCTGGATTAGAACACCGTGGAGCCGTGGTCCGCGACGACCGACGGCGCGCGTATAACTGAACATAGCGGTTATTTAGATCGGATTATTGAACAAACTATAATTTATATCGAAAATTGTTTTGAATTAAAATTTAAGATCATCTAATTAGCTACAACTTTCTTGCTGGAAGTTTGTGTCTACCTCAAAAATAAAAAAGTTTCTCGCTTGCTGACTTTTTCATGTCATGCTGATACAGCTTTCTATTATTGTTATTATTAAAAATTACACATAATTGTAAACTAAAATATATTTTTACTGTTGGATGCGGAAATTTATGCAGAAAATGAATATATAAGTTTCATTGTAGTTTTATTATTTATTACGATGTACAGGAAAGTGTAAACGACCACGCGCTCACCGCTCGGGATTACTCACTTATGGTCTGGCCTGACAATGCGCGGACCGTTTTCTGTCCATTTGGCGAGCTGGGGTAGCGTAGCAGTCGGGGAAGGACGACCCATTGGGACGACCGCGACGGCCGGCGGCGTGGCGGCGCGGTGGTAGATGGTCTGATGTTTTTAGAAAAGAACCCCCTCTTCGCCCCTCGTCCTAGCCTGGCGCACCTGACTATACGAGGTCCTTTGGAATCAAACCAGACTGTACGGTCGAACTTTTCTCAAAGGTGATGAAGACTCTTAAGACATTTATACCACCATTGGAAATTCGCTGAGTATGCAGGTTTGCTGCTACGGGGGTATTACATGATATATGTGTGTGTGTGTGTGTGTGTGTGTGTGTGTGTGTGTGTGTGTGTGTGTGTGTGTGTGTGTGTGTGTGTGTGTGTGTGTGTGTGTGTGTTGTGTGTTGTGTGGATGTGTACAGAGCTAGAACCCTACTCAATGGACCGATTTTTATGAAATTTGGTATTTAGGTAATCCTCGATATCTCCAGGCGTTTTTTCTCAATTTTTGATTTTTAAGGGTAACTATCCCCAAAAATCACCAAAAAACATTAAAATCCAAATTTCTCAAAAACGGCTCTAACGATTTTGATAAAATTTTAGTGTTTTGTAGAGCTTTAGGTTTCCAACAAAATGACACCACCTGCATTTCTGGAAAAATTTGGGTTCAGAAATTACAGGACTTAAAACATCGAAAATTCAGTTTTTTAAATTTTTCATAAAAAATCATAATTGTTAAAACAGATTACTATTCACCATTAAAAAAAGCTCAAAAAACTAAATAAATTAGTATTTTTAATTACTTTTCTACAATAGCTAGTTGCGGAGAAAATTGAAATTTTCATTTAACGGTAAACACAGTACGTTGTCCAATGTTATTCTTATAGGGAATACAAAAATAACTATTTCTCTCTTATTTACTGATCAATTTCATTAAAACTTGATATGCAGGTCAAGTTAGCATTGACCAACACAGGATGTTTGAAATATGTTGCCATTTAACCCTGGGAGGGATAAGGGGGCATTTCCCCTCTCAAAACCACGGACTCTATAGTGCCTCCCAAAAAGGGATTTGGGTGGATATTTCTGAAAACAACTATTTTAGACAATTTTCTGTCCACATTTATCTGTTCTTCATATTCTATATTTAATAAATAAAAAATAATTTTTTCATTAAAGTTTGGTTAAAAGGGAGAAAGTATGTGTCAGTTTCCTGATACCGTTTATTATATCATCTTGTCAATTTGAATTGATGTCAAGATATGATGGCATCAGTTGAATAAAACAATCACGGCAGGCCTAACAGAAAGTCAAAATTGTTTACCGAGGCAAAATCGTGTTAACTGGGTAGGTACTAAGAATTATATGATTATCACTGAATTTGGTGTGAGTGATTCACTTTAGGTTACCGCTTACAAATATTGTAAAAATGGTATTAAAATAGTTTACCATTTAGGGGTTGTTTATACAACCCCTTGACCAGTACAGTGCCTTGTTGATTTGATACTTCGCATAATACAATTACAGTAAACCTTGGATTATCCGGGCTAATGTGGCAGAATATTTGCCCGGATAATCTGAAGCTACTATGTCATCGTATAAATAACAATCGGAACACTGGGTGCCTGCAATATTGATGCTGCAAATTTCGTGGAAAGACTGTAAAATAGAATAGATGTGTGAATTTAGTATAGGCGTTTAACGAGACTTGGAAGGTGCTAGTGCGGGAGAAAATCACGTTTTGACTAATTCACAATTTTTTTTACCTTGGAAACCCTTGTTCGGTTAATCCAGGATCCGGATGAAAGGAGTAGGCCTACCACCAAATTTATATGATTAAATATCTTAGGGTGACCACCCGGTACAAATTTCAACATTTAGTGGTCTTTTATAACAAAAGGTCCTGTTGACTAATTCAAAATCAAGGTCGGTCAGATTTCGTATTTAGAATGTTATAGTTATCACCAATTTCGGTGTGAGTAATTCTGAATGGATGACACACACCCGATAAACATATCTTTAAAAAATGTTCCTATTTAGGGTGTTTATATCAATAAACCACCAGTGTAAGTGCTTTTTTCCGGGGATTAAAATCCCTAACATTTTTTTTCCAAATGTTGAAACATGAATAAACTTATCGCTAATACCTAAAATGTATTGTGACTCTCACAGCCAGTCTTCTCAGGAGTATTATTTGGAATAATAATTTGTTTGTTAGGATATAAAATTAAAATTTTCTTTAAAAAAATACGGGCAGTTTTAAGGTAAATATCACACTCACAGTTCACGCTTCTCATATAAAGGGTGTTCAAAAAAAACCTTTCAGGACGTGGAATATGATTCCTCTTACAAAAAGAAAGAAAGATGTTTAGGCTATATGGAAAGATGTTTATATGGAAGGTACCGATATGTCCTAAAATGCTTAGTTTTCCGTCAATCTGTCTGTATGTGTTTTCTTTCTACTTTCGGTTTTGCCATTTATGGACTAAAAAAATCAAGTTTTAACTTAGGCTATAAAAATCACAACTACTCAGTTAATATTTATAGTTCTATCGATAATATCTTCAAGTAATTATGTTTATGACAGAATGACGCTACTTTTATGATTCTTAAAGTTTTTTCTTAAATAGTACAGTTTTTAAGATATTTAGCTTTGAAAAACAAAAATGCCCGCCATTTTAAAATGGTACAAAGTATAAACTTGCTATTCCATATCAAGATGGGTCTTATTAGGTGTAATACATGTACCAAGTTTTAAATTGAAATCTTCAGAGGTTCCTAAGTTATACTGTTTAAAGTAGAAAACACATACAGACAGATAGACGGTAAACTAAGCGTTTTAGAACATACCTTCATTTGTACTTTTTTCTTTCTTTTTGTATGAGGAATCACATCCCAAAGTCATGAAAGGTTTTTTTTATACCCTGTACAGGGTGTCCTGCGAGAACGTGGCACAAATGTAGGATTTGATAGATCTCATCAAAAGGAGCAAAAAACATAATTAAAATTTGTTCTAAATTGCTTTGTTTCCCGTCTGTCCGCCTGTATTTGATTTTTAACTAATGCAGCATATCTAAGGAACCACTTGAGGTAGTAACTTGAAAGTAGTAGTTCAGGGCTAATTTAGTATCAGCTAGATTTGGCGTTTCTATCTTTAACCGGTTAAAAATGGTGGCCATTCAAATTTGTTTAGCTTAACTCGAACCTGAGGGAGGACAGAAAAAAGTCGAGTATCGAATATTTCAAAATATCGAGGTTAGACTTATTAAGGTGATCTTACACATACTTTGACTTATTGAGGTCACGGTAACGCAATCGATGAGTCATGGAAGAGTAGAATTCACATTATTCCCACAGCTAACTAATCATACTGTGATAAATATAGTTAAACATATTTTTAATAATTGCAAATGTCTACAATGAGTGTGGAGCTGTTTTGATCAGATTTGTTGGTAAACCTACAACAGAATTAAAAACATCAGTCAGTGAATAGTGAACATATGGTAGGGTAAATCATTGTCTAAGACGCCGCCCCACCCAACTAGGGCGTAATAGGAAAGTAGACAAACAATAACTTACAATTCGGCAATTTGGTGAAATTTTGCCCCTTTGACTACCTCCTGTCTACATTCATATATATATATATATATATATATATATATATATATATATATGAATGTATTCATATATATATATGAATATGTCTATTCATATATGTATGTGTGTGTGTGTGTGTGTGTGTGTGTGTGTCGATGAGTGCGATAACTCTTGTAAAAATAGTTCAATTTTGATGAAATTTGGTACAAACATGTAAAGCAACCAACATTTATGACTTAAGTTCAAAAACCAGCCAGATTGCTCCATCTAAAGGGGTATTTTGGGGGGTTTTACCCCAAAAATTTTTTTAGTTTTAGCAAATTTCTCCTATAGGGAAGAAGCTATTACCGTAGGTCTCATGGTAAGACTTAAGCCCGCGACCATGATAACTTTTTGTTTTGAGGTCCCCAGATGCCAAAAACACTATTCGTTCAAATTATATATATATATATGTGTGTGTGTGTGTGTGTGTGTGTCCGTAAATGCGATAACTTGAGTGAAAAAACGTCCGATTTTGATGAAATTTGGCTCAAATGTGTAAAATGACATTCATGACTAAGTTCGAAAACCATAAAAATCATACCGTGGGAAAGGGGGGTTTATGGGGGTTTTAAATTTTCCAAAAATCAGTTTTTTTGTATTTTTCATCCTAAAATTTAAAAAAAAACTTAATTTTGGTTTTGACCATGTTATAGAGCTTAAAAAATAATATAGTATTTTGAATTATTAACCTAGGTTAAGTGGTTGTGGAGAAAATCCAAAAAACTTACTCATAAAATCTCCGATGTTAATCTTATAGAAAAAAGGTTTTTGGCTTTTCCTCAGTTTATTTTAATGTAAACTTCACATTTGCTTTTACCAATCTGTTCAGTTTCACAAAACAATCATTTTGGTTTTTAAATTGTGATTCTACGCCCAACCGTTGCAGAGATATTCAAAGTGCTAAACACAGTATGTTGTCCAATGTTATCCTTATGGAGAATAAATAAAATTTGATATCTCAATTATTTATGAATGTATGTTGATGAAACTTGGTATGTGGCTTCAAGTAGTACTGGTATATTGATATTTGCACAAAAAATTGATTTTTTGTTGATTATCCCCGTAGCAACAAACATGCGTACTCAGTCCCCATGTTATTCTTATGGAGAAAAAGTAAAATGTAATGACTCCCTTAATTATGAACATAAATTAATAAAACTTGGTATGTAGCTTCACTTGGTTGAGTTATATTGTTAATTGCATAAAAGCCCATATTTTTGTTCCTTGTTGCAGCAAACCTGCTTTCTCAGCCCCTATGTTATTCTTATGGAGAATAACTAAAATGTTATATAGCGCTTATTTATGATTGAATATTGATGAAACTTGGTATGTGGCTTCGCCTAGTTAAATTCTATTTGTATTTCCATAAAAACCGATCGTTTGTGTTCCTTGTTTCAGTAAACCTATGTACTCATTACCAATGTTATTCTTATGGAGAATAATTAAAATCGCTTATACCTATGTGAATATATTTTTATGAAACTTGGTATGTGGCTTTATGTGGTATTAAGACATATATTATGCATTGGAAATTCGCTGAGTACCCAGGTTTGCTGCGACGGGCGTATTTTTACATACGGTATAATAATTTAGTAAATCCAATTTTAGTTTTCACTATTGAATTCAGCTTAAAAATAATTTGGGGTTTTGATCATCGCTCTACGTCAGTTGGTTACAGAGATACTGAATGTGCTAAACACAGATTGTTGTCCAATGTTATTCTTACGGAGAATAAGAAAAATTGTATATCTTGTTTATTTATCATCTTATCCTGACGAAACTTTGTATGTTGCTTCACACCGTTGTCGTCTATTGATATTTGCACGAAAAACGATTTTTTTTGCCGATAGTTACCGTAGCAGCAAACCTGCGTCCCCATGTTATTCTATGGAGAATAAGTAAAATGTTATCTCCCTTGATTATGAACATAAATTAATAAAACTCGGTATATAGCTCCACCTAGTTGTTATGAAAAAATTGCATAACAGCTTTTTTTGCGTTCCTTATTCCAGCAAACCTGCTTACTCAGCATATGGAGAAAATTTATTTATAATATAAAATATAAATAAATTACATCTTGCTCATTGCAAAGTTGCTAATACAAACAATACTATACAATTTTAACTTATTTATTATATAATTTGAACAGAACTTAAATAATATAAAATTTAAATAAACTAGTGGACCTATTGCTCTAAATCGAGCAAAACAAAGATTTATTGGTTATTTCAGTTATCAGCGGTTCTTACTGTTTACCTGTATTTTACTTAATCATCGCCTGTTTTATAATGCAACTGAATTCAAACTACTCTCCATGTTATATTCGTGGGAAAAAATTGAACTTTGAGGGTTTCCTGTGCCCTTCAGCAGAACAGTATTGGAAATTGAAAACCACTTTGCACAACTACAAATCTGGGCCATTTTTTTTATACCTTAATCGTCAAAATAGGTTCAGGAATAACGGAGGAGTTCTGTTTACAAAAATCGCCTCAGCTTATTATATATATAGATTACATCTTCTTGCTCATTGAAAGATGCTAATACAAAGAACACTATACGATTTTTACAAAAATCGCCTCAGCGTATTATAGATATAGATTACATCTTCTTGCTCATTGAAAGATGCTAATACAAAGAACACTATACGATTTTTACAAAAATCGCCTCAGCGTATTATAGATATAGATTACATCTTCTTGCTCATTGAAAGATGCTAATACAAAGAACACTATACGATTTTTACTTAATTATTATATAAATGATTGTTTTTAATTTTGAACTGAACTTTTCTCTGTCAAAAGTGAAATTAGATATAGGTAATTTTTTCTTATCAAAATTAAACTTTGTCCAAAAATCTTCGATAAATTTGGTTATTGTTTATCTTGAGCCAATCAATAATCCTTGTAGAAAATAATTAAAATGTCATAAACCGTTTTTTATGAATGTATATTGATGAAATTTGGTGTTTGGCTTTATGAAGTATTGAGATACATATATATGCATTGGAAATTCGCTGAGTACAGAGGTTTGCTGCTATGGGTGTATTTACAATTTTCTACATAATTATACTCCTTTTGAATTATTTGACCAAGTTCACCAGATGAACAAAAACTAATAAAGATTGTCAGATTTGAATCTGAAGAGAACACTTCTACTATTTATACACAAATTTGAATGAATGGTGCTTTTAGCATCTGGGGACCTCAAAACAAAAAGAATTATCTTGGTTCCAGGCCTAGCTTCTTCTCAATTGGGGAAATTTGTTTAAAAAATGTGTGCACATTAGTATCCAGTTAAATATAATACTAACAAAGCACGAAATTAACAAACTCGCACTAATAAATAAATCTCAGTATACCGTACTAACATTAAAATAAATTTGTCAATCACTAAAAATGGGCGTTCAGTGATATGTTTGTAACACCTCAACTGGACGAAGATGTTTTCTTTGTTGTGTATTATGTGGAATCTGGGCATGGTACTAGACCGGACACGGTAGAGTGTGCTGACCTAGCATGTCAGTCGTGGTCAAACATAGGTTCAATCCCGGCTGACTGCTGTGATACTTTTTCACAAACGGTCACCACTGGCTTGTCCATGTGATTTATGCCGTTATGGTACTTCGCTGTCTTTAGATCGCCGCACAGGCCTATTGGCCCCCCTCACGGGCAGGTGAGGTTTTTTTTTAAAAAACTAAAGAACCAGGTTGACCCCTGTTTATTTCTGTCATGCGAAACTTTCCCGCAGGCCTATGACTTATTTCTGCAAGACCGGCAGTATCAAACCAACAGGCCATCCTAGAGGGAGTCTGCTGTAGTCGCAAGTATCACCTGCAAAAATTAAAGACTATTCAGCTGTACTTTCCTGCCAAGCACACTTCTGACAGTCTGATAGCTACTTATAATATACCATCTCAGATTTTTAGCTACTACCGGTACTATAAAAAAGATCAATACATAAAGACAACTAGTTAGTCCACGGTTCAGCTACTCCTGATTATCTGTGGTTTAGTGTTCTTAATCGTGGCCGTAATCCTAACCTGCTAGCCCCATGGCAGAACAACGGGCGACAGTGCGACATTGTCACAGAAAGAAAGCGAGGGCTACAGAAAGATCAGCCACATAAAATTACGGCTGAGGCCAAATCAACAATGTGTCGATAAAGATATTGCTGCAGAAAAATTCTCCATCCTGCAAAAAAAAACTATTGAGAACCATATAAATTCATGTAAACTTAATATTGTAACCCCAAAGTTGTGCAGTCTATTTTTTGACGGATCTGCGAGTGTAGACAATTACGTAGACTGAATGAGCTCGTACTGGCTGTGGCTAGTGGCTGGTAGTGAGCGCCGATACCTATCGTTTCGCATTGTTGCGATATGCGATACAATATTTTGATTGTGTATTTGGGAAGTGATATATATATTGCCCATTTCGATATTTCAAATTGCATCGGCACATAAAAAAGAAAAATCTTATACTCATACTGTTTTTAAGTGCTCATTTTGGAATCAAAACACATTATATAAGGGAATCCTGTAATAAGTGAACGAGAACGTTACAATATGTCAAGAACTTTGCAATGTTAGTGATACCGATACCGTAAACTACACAAGCCTGATACGATACGGCTGTACGATATTTATTGGATACGATATTTAAAGAGAAACAGGATTTTTCTTATCGTAGTGCCACTGCACATCGCTCGGATAGGTCACGTGATCGTGCGGCTCCAATCAGTGACGTTAATACTTAGTGTTTCTGATTCTACCAACCAACCAATAAACGTTAGCAATGTGTAGCGCTACTACTTGTAGTTTGTTTTATTATTGTTGTGGAGCACCAATGAGGTAATGACCTTATCCGGTGAGTGGGTTTTTTGCTCAGTTTGTTTAGAAAGATTATTCTATAAAACGTAACAACCCATTAGGCATCAACCGGCGATGTCCGTTAAATAGAAGTCTGCTACGAGCGAAAATATCGGGAAACTATTTCCAATGCAGGGTCCTCGGCAAAAATACCTTAAATAGATAAAAGTCACAAAAGTAATTAAATATCTAACGACATCACTGAGCAAAAACTGGCCCTTTGTAAAAATATGGCTCTCAGTACCACAACCATTTCAAGCCAGTTTCAAAAAGTAAACTAACTTAAATATCTGAAATGGTAACAACGAAAGTTGTTAGGAGAAAACAAGAAGACCTAAATATTTGTTTGCCTTGTTTTAAGGGTTAGGGAATAATCAAGTACATTTTTTATCAGTGCAACCTAGGGATATGACTGGGCCATTTCTATATTTACAAAAAAAACCTACTCAATAACTAAACAAATATTGATTAGTTGGTTGTATTGAGCCAACTTTGTTTCCAAATATTTTATTTAAAAAATATATTATGCCTGTAGTCCTTGAATCTCAGTCTATAAATTAATTTAGAAGTATGTCCTTATTTTAGACTTTGGTTATTATTTATTCTGTACTAGCTGATTAATATTATTATTATTAACACTAGATACAGTACCGGCTCTAGGGCAGTGCGAGCCGTGCTCCAGCACGGGGCGCGCGGGGCGCGGCGCTTTTGGGGGGGCGGCACTCGGCGCTCATAACGGGTCGTGGGATGCGGCAGTGGCGTACTGTCGTAGTTGGCGCACTGGTGCGGCGGATATATTTGTAGGGGCCTATTTATACATTAGGGGTTAAAGAGGAAGGCCTATTCGTATATGTGTATACGATGTATTAGGAGCGTGCGAGTACTCAAAATTTGAGTACTGTATTTAATAAGTCAAATGAACTCAAAGTTTAAAAAAAAACTCCAAAGTTCGAGCGATTATTTCCCGTCAATCTTTGGATGATCCTGACCTGCCAAATAACGTAGTAAACGGCCGCCAAAGACGATCGCACCACGTAAAATCGGCCGATTATCACGAGACATAACATTATGTATTACACATAAATTGGACATAAATAAAAACCTAAGTAAATGGCGACCGATCCACGTATTATCGGCTGTAATTGAAGACGTTACAGATGATATAATCTGGAATTAACGTCCTTGCCGCGTAATATCGGCTATAAACGACGATGGAAAGCAAAATACTGTCCAGAAATGACGGCTTTACTACGTAATAACGGCCGAAAATACGACAGTAGATCGGTAGCGAATCTCCGGAAATCGGCGGGAAATACTCGCTCAGATTTTTTAACATTTTTCAAAATTTGGGGGCCTATGCCAAAGCGGGGCCTGGGTCGGACCGCCCCCCCACACCCCCCCCCCCCAACGGTACGCCACCTGGTGCGGGGTGGGGGGCATAGGCCGTAGCGCTAACATAAAGTATTTGTATATTTATAAAAACCAAAACTGATTTTGTAAATTGTTGTATATTAGTATTATAAGTTGTTGAAAGACATTATATGAAAGCAAGTTATGGAGTATTCACCATGTTGAACCTTCATCATACTTAAACATTAAATTTACAAATCAGATAATACAACTTCTACTCCCCTCTATTTCAAAACGAGAAGTTGTTTTGACCTCTATCGGTTTGTGACAACTTCAGGGCATTCTGATTGGTATTGAGAGTTTAAATAAAACTCGCAATACGATGCAAGAAATTTGCAATGCTAAAATATAAAGTAACACAGTGCAACTAATTGTTTTAATCCGCCCACGTCGATTGTTTTAAACTAGTTCCTATAGACGAGGAAAGATATGGTTTGGAGACTGGCGAGTATTGAATAGGGATTTGATCTATTTCAGTTTAGTATTATATGAAATAAGGGGGAAATATGATGCACCCTCCTCAGATTTTGGCGCCCCCTTACATCGTTACTTGTAAGGTCCACTCATTTAGCTTACTTTGAAAAATATACTTTATCGTTCCGTCTGTTTAGTAACCATTTCAACCAAGTTCTTATTTATTAACTGAGTCATTTCGGAGTATTGGAGATGGAGTGGGAAATGTTAAGAATTAAACATACCTCTCCTCATTACAAATTAAGATTATTTGAGCTCTGGTCGTGGTTAATTGACTAATCATCTGTATTTCTTACAAATTGGCAATACTTTAAATAAGTTGCGACAGTATATCACAGTATAGTACTAACGAACAAATCATATTTGCAACCATCTTGAGTTTTTAGAGTCATTGGTATTAAACTTAATTGATCCAAACCCTTTTAGAAGGTAAGATTCAATATATCACAGAATACAAAAAAAAATTAAAATAGGCTTTATAGCTACTTAAAAAACTTAAAGATGAAATACTCGAAGATTGAGTCCGTATAACTGAAAAACGTGTTATACATTAGAATCAATAAACAAATATTATATTCAGAAAACATTAGTTTTTTTTTCATACAAACTTTGCTGTATCCATTGCAAACTTCAGCCTCACAGATTCCAGGAACCATCATTGAATCACGGTCGGTTTTGATCAGCGTTTTGATTATTGTTTTGGTTCCCCTGGACGAAATCTTTCCCATGCTCAGAACAGATGTACTGTTATCAGTATGTTCTTCACCATTCCTACTCAGTTTTAAGGGTTTGTTTTAATTATTATTTTTCTTAAAGAAACACAAAATTGTTTTATGATACACAGCGTGTTGTGATACGTTGACTACAAGTGTGCACATTTGTTGTTTTTACAAAATTATATTTTTAATTATTTGAGGTTCTGGGTTTTGTTGAAAAATATTAGTGGCGCGGAAGATCGGAAACTGGATACATTTCCAGGACAATAATATATGAAATCAAGATTTTGGAACTACACAAGTTTCTTATCTGAATGTGTTCCATAGCTTGTCTTTTCAGGTGATCAGCATAGCACGGAACCAGAAACACCGTAAACGCAACAACAAGCGAGGGAGCGAGGCGCGCACGTGTCAGTCCATCTTAGAACTATGGTGTAGGGAGGCTCTATGGGGTTGGGGGTGGGGGGCGGGGGGCGGCAAATTTGGTCTTTGCACGGGCGCTGAAAAACTGACGGGCCGCCCCTGACTAGATATTAGTTTAATATGTTCAGGCTATACAGTATATTCGTGTAATTGCTGCAATTTAATTAATTTTCTTTCTGATTGCAAAAAGGGTCATTCCAGATCAATTCAACCAAAGAAAAATCACTTTCTCACCCACCATCTCAGATTTTGATGAAACTTGGCTTGTTAGTGAATTTCCTATGGAAAGTGAACTATTAGCATGACCTGCACGGTGAAACTTAAGCCCGGGACCACCATAGAAGTTCCTAACGTGACCCCCTGAACACGTTTTGGGGGGTCGTTCAAAATTTTATATATATATATATATCGACATATATATATATATGTATATGTGTATGCACTCTAGCGGTCACATTTTTTGTCCGATTTACTTCAAATTTGGTAGGGACGTTCCTTTCTATAACCTGTTGGACAAGTTCGTTGGGCAAAACAATCGGAAAACTCTAAACCCATTTTTTGGGGATTAATCTTTCAAATTTTGAGTTGTTGGGCCCAAAAAGGGTCAGAAAAGCCCCAGATGTAAAATTAATGCATGTTAAAAGATGGGAATTAGAAAGGCGAAAGTTTTAAGCCCTCTCCCGTCATTCTAGCATAAATATTTACCGAGTTATTAAAGAAAATGTGTATCGGGTAAACACAGTACGTTGTCTTATGGGGGTTTTACACTAGAAAAGCCTGTTATTCCTTTGTTAGAGTACTTTAATTATCCCCAGCAACCTCACGCCTACTTTCAAGCCTGTCTGGACCTTCTCCTAACCTTATAATGCGTAAAATTGTATTCCCAGCTTTGCAAGTAAATGAAACCAGGAGTATCAGAACAGCCAAAAAAACAATGTTTTCAGATTTCAATAAAAATTGAACAAATGGATGTTTTTACACTGATTTTGAGTTTTACAAGTTTTTATGTGGAAATTCACTTCCCTCACGTCAGCGTGCTGCGTGCGAACTCGTTTGTTCTACCCATGAAGATAAGTCACCATGCCAAATTTTAACACTCTACCTCTTACCGTTTCCTTTTTATAGCCTTTTAAAGTTTTGCATTTCCGCAAATTTTAACCTATGGATATCGCAAAATGAAGGACGCTTACGTTTCGAAAATAATTTGTAACTTTTTTATTTACCATTAAATCTCCATGAAAATTTATAGGCTTATTCTTAAAACAATGAAGATTATAGAAAAAAATACCTTAAACCTCTAAGTTAACTAACTAGGGCTGAAAAAATATTTTGTTTGCATCTTTGTATTTTTTTAAAACAAAGACATACTTTAGCGTAAAATTAAATATCATCGAAAGGGTATGTGATAATCATAAAAACTTTTTTTCTAAATAATCCTTACTAAATGGGCTATCAAATGCTTTAGAAAAATTCATGGGGTTTTGACACCTTTGTTGTGTTTTATTACATTACCGTATATATTAGGTTTCCAATTTATTTTTTCCGTCCAATTTTACTGAGCAATAAGGATTTCCAGGGATTATAATGATCTCTAGACTTGCACTATTATTAAGAATATCTGAAGGTATATTTTATTATTCAATTCATAACATCATATTTTAACCTGAATCATCTTGTTCAAAGAACTTAATTTCAAACAAACTCAAAAATTAAAAATAAACAATAGGTGTTAACTTACCTATATAAACTATTTAATATTTCCAACATATTAATTACATTCCAAATTTTACAGGAAAACATTTAATTGAGTTTTGAAAATTTCTCTTCAATTGAGCTGACACATTTTTCTGGAAACCTATAGGTCCTTCCGGTCAAAGTGTAAGGAGGATCAACAATTGCAAGTACATGAGGTATCGGCACGGGGCAAATGTCCTCTCGCTTTGGCCAATGAAATGATGGTGATGGCCCTGCAGGATGCATAAATTGAACAGTCACATCACCTTCTTTATTCACTTCAGTTATGATTCCAAAGTACCATAGATTATCATATTTACAAGCCACGTAGCATGATGGATTCAAATTTTCTTCTGTCACGAATGATGTTGATTTATTCCTCAAGTTAAACGTGAGGGCAGGTTTCTCATCGGAACTGATCCTCCTTGCTTCCAAGTTCCCTGAACTGTCTATCGGCTTAAAGTTATGGAAGCTTCTGGTTCCAGGGACTGTTTGTACGTCCTCAAAGCGTTTTTCTAAGTCAGAACGTGTCTTAAGCATATCATCTTTAGAAATAAAAAAAATAACTTTTGTAATGTTTGATTTACAAAACTTATACAAATGTGATGGAGACAGAATCTGATTTCCAAGAGGTCTCTGAAGACTTTCCTTTCTTGCCAACCTTTTCACGGTGCCTCCAATTCCATCGCATTCAGTCTTCCCATGGCTAGTTGCAAAAAACGACCACTGTGCCTTGATCTTAAAATCTTGTTCATGCAAGCAGAGGTTGATAAAATTAAATTTATTTTTATATTGGCCTGCACAGCCATCACTGAAGTAGTGAATCTCTGTTACATGTGAATAATTTTCTTTAACGTACTCTGTCACAATACCTTGAATTTTGTAGACCATAGAAACTTCATGTTTCATGTCATCGGATATTATACAAAAAGACAAGACTAACCTTTCATTTTCAACACTGCTTAGGTTAACTATAATAGGGTGTACAGTGCAGGAGTCAGATGTCCAGTGGTTTCCCTGAGCTTCATCCTGGATAGTGAACGAGTAATTTTCACTAAAGTCCAATGACACTACGGCAATGTTTCCATTGGAAGATTCCTTTAGTGTTTTGAAAAACTTTGATTGCGACTTAGCAATGACGGAGTGGGGAACAAGTTTTTCCAATTTAGATGTTAGTTTTCAATTTTTGCTGTTTGAGTAATCATTTGAGTTCTGTCGGTTGAAACCCACTGATTAAATTCAATTGTGTCGTCTTCGTCATAATCTTCAAATTTTGTAAGTAAAAAACTTGTTAGATTTTCCTTTGGTGGGCATAGGCTACAGTGCCTTAACATAAATTCTCGACTTGGGTTTTCACATACCAACATTTTTGTCAGGTCTTTGTAGTTTTCTTCAAAGTGTGCTGCATGAATTAATAATATTACGTTCTGATGAATAGTGCAGACACATACTGAGTGGGTGCCACTGGCACCTGTTAAAACACACCATTTCGGGCGGAGAGAGCAGAACTTAGAAAAAACCAACTTTAATTCCTGGATGCTCTTTTTTAAAATTTGAGTAAATTTCACGTAGGTTGCCTAAAACCAACCGTTTTCTTTCATGTTGTTTTTTCCCTATGCTCACAACGTCTTTCATCCCAGGCAAAACTCTAGACTGCTCATCACTTTGAAAATATTGTTTTACCAACTCAACAACTTCAGGTTTAAGTTGTTTCCCTCTTTTTGAGTCTGGTTCTGCTAACAAGCCTTTTTCCTTTAAAAGTTTCTGTGCTTGCCGTACCGAATAATCTGAAACCTGAAAAGTGTCTTTCATTTTTTGCCTAGACCAGTCTAGTGATGCTGGTATAGTCAGTAGCTGAATCTGTTTTTTCTTTGTTGTTAAATGTAGATTGTCCTTTATGTTATTAATTAGCTTGTCCATGTCTGCAGCCTTTTCTTCTACAGTCTTTTCTAAATTTGTTTTATCTAAAGGCACTTCAACATCAAGAACTAACTCAGTTTTCTTTTTCACATTTTTCTGCAAATTTTCAGGTTTGGCTTTGGCGTAATTTGGTTTACTGTGCTCATTTAGTGCATGAAATTTCAAGGGCAAGCAACCTACTTCTGTTAATGATGTATTTAAAGAAGAAATTACCTCTTCTTTTTGCAAATCAAGATAAGGTTTGTCATTCTCTTCGCAATGTTCAGTGTCACTATCATTACCATCATCAGTGAGTTGGGTTTTAAACAAGGTTTTACGACAGGAGGCACATAGTTTTTCTCCTGGTTTTATTTTGAACCCCTTTGAAATTGATACTTTGCTTTGCTGTACAGTGACTACTCTCAGTGTTTTTGTTATTGGTTTCTTATGTTTCTTGTATGGATCACAGCATTTCTTTTGTAAAAATTCATATTTATTCAATTAATAATATTTATGGTAAAAACAAATTGTCCCCCCATCATCCTCTTTCCCAATCCTTAGTTTAATTAGATTGATTTCTTCTTCGGATAAATTACTTACATTTTCGGTATCTTTATGTTTTATGAAACAAGTTTTGTGGCAGTCAGTTAATGTTAAATTCCCTATGCTGCATTTAGCTTCCATTTAATAAGATAGTACGATAATTAAAAAATAAATAAATATGTAAAAAAAATATAGCAAAAAATCAGTAGATCAATAATGTGCACTAAACTTAGTAAATAACTCAAACTACAAGTTTCTATGCATAATTGTATAAAATATTTACAGTAACTGTAAACTGTTCAAATCTTGTTTGTCACTTCCATTACATAATAATAATAATAATTAACTTTGAAGCCATCACTCATACACACTTGACTAAGTTAACTGTAAATAAAATACACTACTGTTTCACACACAATATAAAGTAATACTGTTAATAAACCACTCTATTTGGAGAAAATAAGTAATCCTACTGTAAATTCACATACACCATGTTTCATCAAGGAGCACCAGAAACAGACTGAGCCAAGAGCCAAGAGCTGAGATAACAAGCTGCTGTAGAGTTGCCTGTTAAGACTTGAAAAGCATGTTGCTACATGCTCAGGAAGCTCAGGCTACAAAGATAGCTGACTTGGGAAGCCTGTTGTTACTTGCAGGTTGCTATGAATGAGAAATTAAGTTACTAGGCTACAATTAATTTGTAATATTTGAGATATCCATGGATAGTTTGGAATATTAAAAACAATAAAAACCCCAATTAAATTTGTTATTATCAAATCTTGTACTGTTTTAAAATTAAACCTTGGTTTAATAGACTGTCTGGCTATTTATCAAATTCTAGTAAAAAAAATATACTTCTAGGACATGGTAAAATCGGTAAAACCGAAATGTTACAACTTATATTTAACATAATAAAATACAACAAAGGTGTCAAAACCCCATTAATATTTTTTCATCATTTGATAGCCCATTTAGTAAGGATTATTTAGAAAAAAAAGTTTTTGTGATTATCACATACCCTTTCGATGATATTTAATTTTACGCTAAACTATGTCTTCGTTTAAAAAAATACAAAGATGCAAACAAAATATTTTTTTCAGCCCTAGTAGGTTAACTTAGAGGTTTGAGGTATTTTTTTCTATAATCTTCATTGTTTTAAGAATAAGCCTATACATTTTCATGGAGATTTAATGGTAAATAAAAAAGTTACAAATTATTTTCGAAACGTTAGCGTCCTTCATTTTGCGATATCCATAGGTTAGAATTTGCGGAAATGCAAAACTTTAAAAGGCTATAAAAAGGAAACGGTAAGAGGTAGAATGTTAAAATTTGGCATGGTGACTTATCTTCATGGATAGAATAAACAAGCCAAGTTTCATCAAAATCTTAGATGGTGGGTGAGATGGCCTGGTTGAACTGACATGGAATTACCCAAAATTTAGAGAGTTTTCCAATAAGATTGGTTTAATTGAATTCTTAGTTAATAGTTTTGACAAGTGGCTTTATATGGTTCCAATGGTTGTGGTAGGCGCATGAAAAATCGCGTTAGGCTTGAAGAAAGTTTTGGGATTTTACATATTCCGTTGCAGAAAGAATGAAAACATTCTGCCTTGGGGCCTGCTAGAAAGCCTCTAGGTGTTAAACAGGTTAACGGCCAATGGTGTCTCGAGAGTACACCTGAACATAGTTCACAGTTGATAATTTAAAAAGTTAAAATAACAAAATTGATTCCAACTAACTATTCTATTTTAGCATTATTGCAAAATTGATTCCAACTAACTATTCTATTTTATCATTATTGCTTTAGATAAACAGTAATAGAAAAGTACGAACAGTAAAGGATATGAAACTGTTTGTGTAGCGCAAGTAGTGTTTGAGATACACTGTGTCAAACATTTGTGTGTTGCTTGGTATATTCCGATAATTTAGGCGCTGTTAAGAACTACTGTACTGTGTTAGAGGCGCTCATCTGTATTCTCCGTAAGCCGCTTGCAGACATGTTTCCCCTCCTACCACAAGCAAATTGACTCGCTCGTGTACGACATACCCCGTATGTACAGCATCGAGAGATGTGCATTCACTCTACTCCTAGACACTAGTGTCTGGCACGTCATTACATTCAGCTTCACTTAGCACGTTCTACACTGATTTTCATTATCTGCTCTTTTAAACTTATTGAAGATAATCCATTTAATATATAATTATAGTAGAATTATTGGTGAAGATACAATTTAGTTAGAAAGGATACCTGCTAATTAACTTCCACTAAATTGAACAAACATGAAATTAAAATAGGATAATTACGATATTTTATATCTAATTAATAATGTTCTTATGTTCTACATAATTAATTAATGACATTTTATAGTTGGAGCTGGAAACTAATTCTGGAGGGATATTATTAGTATTCAGGTATACATTTTTAGTTATGTTGTTTTCCTAGTTATTTAATTTAAAATTTAGTGTTTATAATATTTATAATTTCTGTAATTTTTCCAGATTTTGAAAAAAATAATGAATCAAAACCATTTTGAAAGTAATTTCTTGGCCTTAATTAGTAACTTTAAAAACCCCCAAAATAAAATTAAGGATGATGAAGGATGTAGGGATGAATCCAGTAGACAAAGTAAAATAGTTGACATACGAGAGGGAAAAAAGCGAAATGAGAGAGAAAAAAGGAAGTATGGTGGAAAATACCAGAAAACAGATGAAAACAACAGTACGCGCCGTGGTAGGAAGAGGAGGGCTCAAGAAGATTTTGGATGTACCTCCGAAAACAAAAAAACAAAATTGATTCATACAAACAAGCCTGAAAGTGAAAAAATATACATTGATGAATTAGCTCGCAAGAAAGAAGATGCATGTAAGGATGACTCTAAACATTTCCAGTGTTGTAGTGATGAAGAAAGTTGTGGTGGCAGTTGTAATAGTGATGATGATAATAAAAATAACACTAAAGAAATCAAAAAACTAAGTGTTAATCGAGCAAACCACAACACAAATATTCAAGATGGGAAAAACAATAAAATATATTCAAACATCCACACAACCAAGAGAAATGAGAAGATAGGCATTAAACATTTAGAAGATTTATTAAACTCTGAAACAAGTTTTGCAGTTGCATCTTTGGCAAATCCTAGATCAGCGTTTCTAGAAGTGTTGCAAAATCGACCTTTGAGTCCAGACTTGTTGATGTTGATTATAAAACTGTTACACAAAATAAACGGATCAAACGCTTACCAATTGAAAATGCAGGTATATTCAAGAACATTTCAGCCTGACTTCATCGATGAATTAAAAACATTTGTTTCATTTATTTGTATTGAGGACAACAAAGAAAGACTTGAAGCTATGAGTACATTTTTCATTGAAGTTTTGGATGTCTTGAGTACAGTTGTAAACACATTTCCTTCAGCGATTAATCTTAAATTGAAAAGCATTTTAAATGCACTACATTTGTCAATGAGAACTGTTAGAGATGAACATGACATTTATGTTAGCGACGGTCTTTTCAATGATTTGAAGGAACTTGTCGACCAGGTCCATTCTCATATAGAACATAATATTAAAGTAGACAGAGAACAGAAGTTGCTAAGTACAGCCGAAACACTGCCTCCTGATAGTTATAGAAAGTTACAACTAATTCCGACCAAAGAAGATTTTTTGACAGATAAAGCTTTTCTTCGTCATAATATTGTCAAAGGATCTTATAATAGTGTTGACCACTATCTAGATGTACAATTTAGACTTCTTAGAGAAGACTTTATTGCTCCTTTGAGGGAAGGGATTTTTGAATACATTGGTAGTATTTCTAGTTTACACTTAAAGCGCAAGTTTACAAACGTACGATTATACCACAATGTAAAATTTGAAAGTTCTCATGAGTCAAAGATAGTTCATGGAGTTCACATCCATTTTGACAAATCAATCTGTCGGCACTTAAACTGGGAATATAGCAAAAGATTCATGCCTGGTTCATTACTTCTTATCAGTGATAATGATTTTCAAACTTTCTTCTTGGCTACTGTTAAAGGACGCAACATAAAACAACTAGAGAGAGGGTTGCTGTTTGTCACCTTCATACCTGGGACTGATGTACCAGAAAATCTCTTTGATGATGGAGTGTGTTTTGTCATGGCTGAATCTGAAGTCTACTATGAAGCATATAAACATGTCTTGTCTGCTTTGCAACAAATGAATGAGAAGAATTTCCCCATGAAGAAATACATTATAGATGTGGACACTGCACCTTCTCCTCCTGCATATTTGAAAGAAGATTCAGTCTATATGATATCATCATACAACATCAAGTTGTTGGATGATTGCAGTTGGCCTTCTCCTGAACAGTTGAAGTTGAACCCATCCCAACATCAGGCACTCAAGTCTGCCTTGACTAACGAGTTCAGTGTGATTCAGGGTCCTCCCGGGACTGGGAAAACCTTTTTAGCACTCAAAATTACTGAAATTCTTTTAACAAATGGAATATCTCAAAGTACTCCTATTGTGGTAATTTGCTACACTAACCATGCATTGGATCAGTTCCTGGAAGGGATTTTGAAGTACACCCCACATGTAATTAGGATCGGTATGCAATCAAAAAATGAATCTTTACATGAGTTCAATCTTGAGGAAATTAGGAAGAAATCAAGAAACCGAGACTGCTCAACCTCATACCACTTTAGAGAAACAGGAAGACAAAAGTGTAAAACCCAAGAGAAATTGCATTTGGTAAAACGAAGAATAGGAGAACTTAGCAGTCCTGAAGGAATTTTGGATATGAGCGTTTTAAAGTCGGTCTTAGCACCAGAAAAGTACGATGAACTCAAAGATTTTGAATTTTTTTGGCTGTTTTGCTATGATAATCCTGAATTACTCACAGTGGAAGACAAGTCAGAAGGTTTAATTGAAATGCCCAGTGAAGAACCAGTTAAGCCAAATCTTGCTAAGGGAGACTCTGAAGATGTATCTAACAATGAAGATGATTTGGATGAAGAAACGTCAAGGAGACTAGCCGATGTGACGGAGGAAGAAGATTTCTTTGAAACAATCAATGATGATGGCCGTTTAAAGTACAGAATTGAGAGTGAAAAACTTGAGGAAAATATAAAAAAACTCTACAATAATATGCAATACTATAACAACAAAAACTGTGCGGAAAGGTTTTACTTTGAATGCAAATCAAAAGCAGCTCGTATTGAGGAATTGAAGAGGCAGCTGTGCTTTTTAAAAGAACACCTAAAAAGGTTCACAAATTTCAAGTTCAACCCTGAAAAGTTTAAAATACTTGAAGAAACACATGTTTGGAGTTTGAATTTGAATGATAGATGGGAATACTATTTTTCTTGGGTCCATTTGTACATATGTCAACTAAAGCAAAGTGTTCATCATCTGACTAAAGTGTAAGTATAATTTTGTTTAACTCAATCCATAAGTTCTAATCTAAATTCAATACTAGTATTTTTGTAAACTTAAGGTATTATTATGATTATAAATAATCCTTCATAGAGCCTACAAAACAAATGTAATTAATCATCAGTTGCCACCTGGATTGAAAATCAACTTGAAGTAAATATGTTACGTACCTTATCCATCGTTAATCCTGAATTGCTAATAGATATCATATCATTTAACTTTGATAAATCCTTACAATTGTACTCACGCTTTTGTGAGCCATGTATAGTCAGGGCGATATCAAAACAGTCTTGTTTTCAGAATGGCCTTATAACCGTGTTCAGGATTGACGACGGATAAGGTATGGTAACCTATTACCTCAAATATCATTGCATAATGCAATATACCTGTTTTGTACTACTACGTGATTTGGAAATTATGGATAAAGTTTAGCCATGTTAAAGCTTAGAAGTTGGTTCGGTTTAGTCATCTTTATGATGATGGTTGCTCTACCATTAATAACAAGAATATATATATATTGTTTTCAATAATATACTTAGTAGTAGGTAACAATGCCCATGTTAAAATTTGACGTGAGTTACCATGCGTGTAAAAGTTTGGCCCCCCTTTGAAATCTGTTCAGTAGGGTCCCCTGAACAGGTTTTGAAGGGGGCCAAAGTGACATTCCGGAAATTGCAAGATGGCGGCCAATCAAAATGGCGGTGTGCAGTGTTTTAGTATATACTTGATAGCTCAGTTCCTATTCTCATGAACAAGGTCTTAAATGAAAGCTCAAATCATATGCTTTCTTTTTTTGTATTTACATAGTATAGCAAAATATTAACAGTTTTTGTGTTAAATAAGAAATTGTTAATATTTTATTTATGCATTATTGGAACTTTACCTTTCTACGCTAATATTTATCAACATATGTACAATGTTAAGGTGTTAAACTGTGTAAAATTTAATAAGCTTTGATTTGATACTAATTGTTATTCAGAAAAAAAAAACGTACATGGGGCTTGAAAAAATCATAAAAACTTATAATGATGCTAGTTTACTTTTCAATGCATTGCAAAAAGGGGTAATTTAGTTTTGGGGTCATAGACATTAGCGGGAATCAATGAATTTTAAATTATTGCTCCCTTTAAAAACTTTTGTGTAGGGATCCCTGAACAAGGTTCGAAGGTACTTTTGTGTAGGGATCCCTGAACAAGGTTCGAAGGTGGGCGGAAGTGGTATCCTCAAAATCACAAGATGGCGGACATTCAAAATGGCGGCATGCAATTTTTTAGTGTTTAATTTATTTCTCTGTTATTTATTTGCCGATTTTCATGAACAGTGTCTTAAATGAAAACTCAGATTATATGCTTTCTTTTTTGTATTTACATGACATGGAAAAATATTACCAATTTTGTGTTAAATAAGAAATTGTTAATTTTTATTTATGTATTCTTGGAACTTGCTCTACTACGCTGACATTTATCAACATATTATATGGGTTGTTTTAAGATATCAAAAGTTGTAGAATTTAATTTCCTTTGAATTTTTTTTTATTTTTGTATTACAAACGTAGATCAATGCAATAAATTTAACCTTGTTGTTAGTGTATTTTTGAATGTTATCAAAATTATTCTAGGTTTAAAATATATATTTTAAATCTAAAATATTTAATTTTGGTGTATAATACTTTCTAATTCATCCAAGAAATTTCTTTTAAATGTTGGTACTGTTAAGCAACAATGCTAGCATGTGTGTTTAACAAAACAGCTGATTTATTACAAAGTCAATTTTATTATGAGAAAGCAGTGTGTTATTTGTGTACAGTATTCTCAGCGAATATCCCTGACAAATAATCTTAGTGTGATGTGATTTTTTTAATTTTCGTAAAATAATTTTTAAATCAAGTTCTATTAAGCGTAGTAATACAAAATGATAATGGTTACTTAAGCCAGCAGGGATTACTACTACCCCATCTGGTATGACATAACAATTTTGACAAAAGCCTGTCAAAATATGATAAAATGCAACTGTGTAAGAAAATGTTCTGTTTCTAACTGCATAAGAAACAAACTTAAATGCACAGAACTTTGTAAGTGCTCTTGCGAAAACTTGGTTAACAGTTTGAGACATCATCTTTACATTTTAAATTTTGTTTATGTTGAATGAGTTATCTTTAAGTTAGCATTAAGATCATATTATTAGGTAACTTTAAAAAATGTAAACAAATTTTAATGTCGTTTTATGTTCTTAAGGGATTTAAATGTAGTTTAAAATCATAAATCTGTTTGGTTCATCTTTTAAATATAACGTAAAAAATTGTCAATTAAAATATAAATATGGCAAAAGAATCACATTCATTTAACTTAATAAACTGTTATTTTAAAAAAGTGTAAAAAGTGTTTTTATTTCTGTAGAGGATGATACAAAAAGTCATCAGCTAAAATAAATAATGTTAATCTCTTATCTTTGATTAATACAATGTGCACTAAAAGAGTTTTGAATTAACAGGTATTGCTTCGTCGCAGCATTATAAAAACAACTTCAAAAGAAAAAAAATATCAGTTTATTAACACTATATTACTGAGTATATTAGTTTTAACAAGTATGGAACTTTGATCTTTTATGATTTATATTTTATAAACAATATGTATTAAGATGTGTAGAAAAGTAACACATTGAGTAATAGTATGTATTTAAGACATAATTAATTATTATCAAAAAATAATTCCACATAACATAAATTAATAAAATATCCTTCATTACCATTTGCAATGTCCAGTGTTATAAATTTTTAAAAGCGATTTTTGACACCCTTAAAAGTTTTATCTGATGATTTGTTTAGGTAAATTTACAAGTGTGGTTAAATACTTCAAAAAGCATAATGGTTAAAGCCGCAACACTAAAGTTTATCAATATTTATTGTATACAAACTTTTCATTATAAGGAGTTTTAATATTTTCCGAGCCCCTCACAATTTTTCTATACAAAAATAATTTAAAAATTCAAAAGAAATTAAATTCTACAACTTTTAATATCTTAAAACAATCCATATAATATGTTGATAAAGTCAGCGTAGTAGAGCAAGTTTCAAGAATACATAAGCAAAAATTAACAATTTCTTATTTAACACAAGCATTTTTAATATATCTCCTTGCCTTGTAAATACAAAAAAGAAAGCATATAATCTGAGCTTTCATTTAAGACCTTGTTCATGAAAATCGGCAAATAAATAACAGAGAAATAAATTAAAACACTAAAAGACTGCATGCAGCCATTTTGAATATCCGCCATCTTATGATTTCGAGGATACCACTTCCGCCCACCTTCGAACCCTGTACAGGGATCCCTACACAAAAGTTATTAAAGGGGGCAATAATTTAAAATTCATTGATTCCCGCGATAATATCTATGACCCCAACACTAAATTACCCCTTTTTGCAATGCATTGAAAAGTAAACATTGCATCATTATAAGTTTTAATGATCTTTGCAAGCCCCATATACAATTGGTTTAACAATTGGTATCAAATCAAAGCTTATTAAATTGTACACATTTTAACAACTTAACATTATTCATATGTTGATAAATATTAGCTTATACAGGTACAATTCCAATAATGCATAAACAAAGTATTAACAATTTCTTATTAACTCAAAAACTGTTAATATTTTTCTATAGCATGTAAATGCAAAAAAGAAAGCATATGATTTCAGCTTTCATTTAAGACCTTGTTCATGAGAATAGGTCATTAAATAACTGAGCTATAAATTATATACTATAAACACTTCACGCCGCCATTTTGATTGGCCGCCATCTTGTAATTTCCGGAATGTCACTTTGGCTCTCTTCAAAACCTGTTCAGGGGACCCTACTGAACAAATTTCAAAGGGGAGCCAAACTTTTACACACATGGTAACTCACGTCAAATTTTAACATGGGCATTGTTACCTACTATGGTGTTAGCTCTCATGGATCAATAAGTATTGAAACATTACTAATTAGATATAATTAATTATACCATTGAATACTGAAAGAGACATCCCATCCATATGGTCCAGCTGTCCCTCTTTTAGTGTATGCTAGAATTTAAAATTGAAGTAGTTTGATTAGGTCACCGACAGATTGTGCTGCTTCAGTATTTATAGTCAATGGTTTGAATTTCGCTGAAGAAACTTAATTATTTGAATTACATATTTTTTTAATATGAAAAGGCAACATTTTTTTAAACATTCTGTTTATAATTTCTTGTTGACAACTCCACTGCAAACGTTTCTTAACAGAGACAACTGAAATATCAAAAACTATTTGACTGAATGACATTAGTTATTTAATCAGCAGTTGTTGGAAACTTTTTCATTACTTAACTTCATGGAAACTATTTTTATTGCATGTGTCAGGCTAATTATTGGAATGTCAGAGTTATATTTTTGTTGTTTGAATCAACTTGACATGACTGAATCTAGGATGGGAATCGTACATATTTTGAAACTAGTTGGTCATTTACATTAAGATATTTAGCTTCTTTAAGCATAATTCATTCATTGGTGTGTTCCTATATCGGTAACTGTGCTTATCGTAGATATCAGGACATCGAGATGGAACTAGATGAACTCCGGCAGTTGGAGGATTGGAAGTTCGTTAAGAACGCAGCCATTGTGGGCTTGACCACTAGCGGTGCAGCCAAACGCAGAGTCCTGCTGGAATCGTTATGTCCTAAGATTGGTTGGTATATGTTATTTATGTTAGGCTTAATTTAAATCATTTAACCACAGTGGCGAGTGGTTATTGAACAACATGCATTTATAAAGTAATATTTGATTATTGATAAAACATTGTTTAGTAAATTTTCAATGATCAGCATTAATATTATGTCAGATATTTATCTTTAAAAAAAGAATAGCTGTGCTTAGGGGGGAAGCTCGATTACACATCATATAGATGGTCCATCGACCCTCTGATATATTGAAAGAAATTTAAATATCTGAGGAAGGGTCTATGGCCCATCGAACCATTCATACAAACTTAGTTTTGTTTATAAAAGGGGTCGATGGACCATCGACCCAGTTTATATATTTCTCTAATGAAATAAATAAGGCTCGATGTACCATCGGCCCCAAAATTATAAATATTAATATTATAATAATATAATAATAATATTATAATATTACAAAAAAAAGTAAAGGGTCGATTACACATCAAATAGATGGTACATCGACCCGTTATAACTTTATTCTTAATATGTTTCATTTGGGGGTCGATGTACCATCTATATGATGTGTATTCGAACCATGCGTTTAACAATCTAATAATATAAAGTGTAGGGTCGATTACACATCAAATAGATGGTACATCGACCCGTTAAAACATTATTCTAAATAACTTTAGTTTAGGGGTCGATGTACCATCTATTTGATGTGTAATCGACCCTATGTCTTTATATGTTATTTTATGGTTAGAGGGTCGATGGTCCATCAGACCAAAATATAATATTTTATTTTAATTTATAAAATGGTCTGATGGCTCATAGACCCGTTTATATTTTTTATTTCATTTATTTTATTCAAGGGTCGATGTACCATCTGTTTGATGTGTAATTGGCCCAGCCCCGTGCTTAGATACCTGGATAATGCTGTACCTTAAAAAAAAAACTCCTTTCATTGATTTGTGTGATTGGAGCTAGGCTCTCCAAGTTTTTTTGTGAATTTCCTTTGGAAAGTGAACTGTTAGCATGACCCGCACGGTGAAACTTAAGCCTGGGACCACCATAGAAGTTCCTAACGTGACCCCCTGAACACGTTTTAGGGGGTCTTTCTAAATTTTATATATATATTTGTGTTTGTACTCTAGCAGTCACATTTTTTATCCGATTAACTTCAAATTTGGAAGTGACGTTCCTTTCTGTAATCAGTTGGACAAGTTCGTTGGGCAAAACAATCGGAAAACTCCAAACCCCTTTTTTGGGGATTAATCTTTCAAATTTTGAGTTTTTGGGGCCAAAAAGTGTCAGAAAAGCCCCGTATGTAAAGTTAATGCATGTAATAAGATGGGAATTAGTGAGACGACAGTTTGAAGCCCTCTCTCGTCATTCTAGTACAAATATTTACTGAGTTATGAAAGAAAATGTGCTTAGACTAAACACAGTACGTTGTCTTATGGAGGTTTTACACTAGAAAAGCCTGCTACTCCTTTGTTAGAGTACTTTTATCATCCCCAGCAACCTCACACTTACTTTCAAGCCTGACTGGACCTTCTCCTAACATTATAATGCGCAAAATTGTATTCCTAGCTTTGCAGGTAAATGAAACCAGGAGCATCAGAACAGCCAAAAAATCAACGTTTTCAGATTTCAATAAACATTGGAATACATATATGTTTTTACACTGATTTTGAGTTTTAAAAGTTTTTATGTGGAAATTCACTTCCCTCACGTCAGCGTGCTGCGTGCGAACTCGTTTTATCGTTTTATTTTGTACAGTGGAACTTAGATAATTTGAATCTCAAGAGACCGGTTACAAATTTGAATCATCCAAGATTTTAATATTGTTTATATAGCACTAGGGACTAAGCAAACCATTCTAATTAAAGAAGCTTTTGAATTTTAGAAGTTTTAACTATCCAACTTCCACTGAATTAGGTTATACCCACAGTAATCCAGAAAGATGTATTGAACCAATAAAATAGTTTAATTGTAAATTTAGAATTAAAAAAATTACAATGTTTAGTTTTCTATTTCTTACTCTTGTTTGTTTGAACATAACTTCCTAGCTTTGGGAATCGATCCACAAATGCAGTAGATCTCATTATAAGTTAAAAGCACAACTATTCATCTTGAAGCAAACAAAGTTTAGTCTTAAAAAATAAGTGAGAAAATGGTAGGTAAACACTAAACAGTGTCTATGAGCAATTAGAATGCTAAGTGTAGTATTATCAAGCGCACTTTGGAGAACATAGTTGATAGCATTTTATAACAAATTGTCAAATTATGTTACAGTCAAAAAACTGTTTAAATGATCTGATGCAGTCTTATGGGATGGTTACACATGCTAGGAATGGTATTGAGGCAGAGCAGAATTATTAAAATGAATCCTCTTCTGATGATCCATCAGAATCTGCACGATCCAGCTTGGTTCTGTTCCCGGTACGTCAAGCTTTAGCAGATAATTTGAAACAGTGTCTTCCACAAAAAATTCATAAATTGACAAATGATTTAACATCCAAATAAAAAAAATAAATAACTCTTGTGTATTTTGTTTATTTCTAGTCATCGTGGAGGAGGCAGCTGAGGTTTTGGAAGCCCACATAGTCACTTCACTTGTGAAGAATGTCCAACATGTGATTCTAATTGGTAATATGCATAATTTGAATGTACATGAATCTGCATGGTTTTAATCACTTTTTCATATCACAAATAGTTCTGGATGACATGTTGATGGGCAGATCATTAATTAAGACTACTAATAACAGTGGTCGAAACAAACCCCTTTGGAACTCCTGAAAAAACAGATTTGCCATCGGAAATTTGCCTACCCATAAATTCTTGCTGCTGCCAATTACAAAGGTACGATTCGAAAAATTTGAGCTGTCTTATCACGGACACCATAAAAATACAGTTCTTCTAAAATAACTCTATGGGAGACACTATCAAAGCGCTTTTAAGTCAATCATTGCCAAACACAAATAACTTTTAGATTCAAAGGAATTGAGAATTTCAGAAACTAGCATCAACAACAAGAATTGTAGATGAACCAGGAATAAAGCGGAACCAACTAGTGCATAAGGCAGGGCCTCCAACCTACGGCCCGCGGGCCACATCCGTCCCGCCAACAGTTATTAACCGGCCCGCGGTTATCCAAATATATATAGCCCAATATATAATATTGAATATATTATTGACAAATTTATTCAATAATTGTTTTCAATAAAAAAATAAATATATAATTTTATTCAACATTCACAGTTTTACCGTCATTCACTGGTAAAGGTCTCGTTTCAGCCATTTCCTATCCCTTCTGTGTGTAAACTTAGATTTTTCCTTGTTTGTTTAAAAGAGCTGTTGACAGAAGAAATGTGAACTTGTACAGTGAAGGTCTCAGCTGCGAGCAGGGGAGTAAGGTTAGGGTAGGAAGCACTCAACATTGCCAATTGCGTACGCAGTGAAGGTCTCAGCTGCGAGCAGGGGAGTACGGTTAGGGTAGGAAGCACTCAACATGGCCAATTGCGTACGCAGTGAAGGTCTCAGCTGCGAGCAGGGGAGTAAGGTTAGGGTAGGAAGCACTCAACATTGCCAATTGCGTACGCAGTGAAGGTCTCAGCTGCGAGCAGGGGAGTAAGGTTAGGGTAGGAAGCACTCAACATGGCCAATTGCGTACGCAGTGAAGGTCTCAGCTGCGAGCAGGGGAGTTAGGTTAGGGTAGGAAGCACTCAACATGGCCAATTATTACTAGTTTCACAACTTTAAGCCTTTTTTTAAACAATGTTTAAAAAATTTCTAATTTAACAACTACGATTTTTTTTAGCAAGTGTAACATACTGAGCCCTGAAAACATATTTAAATCAGTAAAAACTGTATCCAAAATTACTTAAAATGAAAACAGTAGCAAAGTTAATTGAAAGGAAACGTTATAGTTAAAAAATCTGCTACAATAGCATTAAAACTCACCATTTAACACCTAAATTATACCCAATTTCCTAAAAAAGATTTTGGAGGACCCCTGGACCCCCCCTATTTCTTTAGAATACCCTCCCAATCCCCCCGAATGTTGTTGAACCTCCAAAGGATTATCATCTGGCCCTTAAGGTAAACATGTTGGTGACCCCTGGCATAAGGCATCACTTTTCTGAAGACGATCAAACAGCTGGAAGTTGGCACAAGCTTCAATGACCTTAGACAACTCAGGGACTATAGAAATAAGAAGGTAATTAGACATACACTCCTTATTACCTTTCTGAAAGGAATCATTTTGATAATGTTTAAGACAGTCTCAAATAACCATGATGGAAAACTTAAGTCGACAATGTAGCACTAAGATGATACATCAAAAGACATGTTTGGAAAGGCCAAAAACACCTTGATTCTAATATTTCGAGAGAGATTTTACAATTTCACTTAAAAGATGGGCAGTTATTATTTTTCATTTAAGGTTTTGTGAAACATTAAGGAAGCTCTCTGCATATACTTCTTATGAAGATAAGGATTTTAATATCTTCAACACTTCTCTGTTTTTTGCAGGGGACCACAAACAGCTGAAACCCAAACCAGCTGTTTTCAAGCTAGCCAAGAAGTACAACATGGACTGTTCGCTGTTTGAGCGTATGGTCAACAACGGCCTGGGATGCTCCGTGTTGAACGAACAACACCGGATGCGGCCCGAGATCGCCTCGCTCGTCAGTCCCACCATCTACCCCAACCTGGCCAACCATCCGTCTACTCTCGACCGACTCAAGATCAGAGGAATCGACAAATTTGTCTACTTCCTCACGCATAACCATCCAGAAGATCAAGTAATAAAGTCATTTGATCTAGGCCTAATACAAATATTTTTAATTAATAATTTGTGATTTCAACAGCTGTTGCCCCTAATTGCTTTAATTTATCTGGGTTTAGTAAAACATTTTCTTGATGATATTTAAAACTAGGCCCTAATGGTTAAATTTTGCTAGCCACATTTTCATTTTTTGGTTGGATAACACTAACTATTATTCTTACCTAATTTGAAGGCATTGCTGACTTGGATGTGGCCCAAACACAAAGGTAAAAAATTATTTGTTTAGGGTTTAGGTATTATTTGTTTAGGTGTACAGTATACAAAATGTTGACAAGGGTTTCGTGTAAGTTTAAACAGTGGTAAGGGATTACCAATAGTTGAAATAATATTATGTTCTAATTTTCCTTATTTTCAGGTTTATGATTTATGATTCTTGAACACACAAAACCCTAAATTGGCGTTAACAGTTATTTATCTTTTAGATACATTTCCCAATAAAGTTTTTGCAATTACACTTACATTTTTACCAAACTGAAACTTTTGAGTTAAGTGGTCAGGATGTTTTCATAACAACTATTTTATCTCAAAGAAAAACCATAAAAAGTTACAGTACTTACCAAAATTGTGAAAATTGAGTCTGATTTCAAAATCTTCTCAAATTTATTTTATTTTACCCTAACGGTCTTAAACAGCAGTTTCTTTTACGTGCATTTTTTCTACAAAGAGTAGCATTTCCAGTTGCAGAAACTCTTAATTCACTTGTAACTAACACTTAAGTATGGTTAATTAGTTACACGATTACATTTTTAACTTTATATCTGTGCGTTGTTTGAACTGTTGCAATATCACCCTCGCTGCTGTAGTTGCTTGTGGCTTGGACACAGTGTTGTGAGCATAGGCTCGTGTCAGGCAGGCATGTACTCCTCTAACTTTCAAAAAGTTCTTGTTACATTGCCGTTCAGCCAAAATCACGCAGTCCGCTTTCCATTTATGACCAGTGTTACGGCGTTCGAATGTAATCAACGGCTGATAATGTAATTCTACCGTCATTTCCTGCCAGTTTTATGATGTTTGATCACAAAACAACGAGTTCATTATTGTAACACAGTTCATTATCGTTAGTGATTTACCGCAAAATGTCAGGAACCATTCGCTTGATTTTAATTGAACTTTCTAAAACCTTTTGAGACAATGATTATTAATGTAATATTTTAAGTTATAAGATCACCCCTACATCCACAAACTGTTTGTTTTCTATTGAAAACAACATTAACTCTGTGTTATAAAGTAATAACATAATTGTTCCTCGATTGTTTTTATAATTATTTGTTATTTAATATACATCTTGGTTATAACGTCATTGAAGGGACCACACAATTAATGATGCTATATCAGAGTGACTCTATAAAAGGGTTTCCAAAATTATAATTTTAAGCCGAGGACAAATAAAAAATCACAATTTTTACTTGAAATACATACTTTTAATGAGAGTAATTGAGTAAATACCTAGACATTTATGTATATGACTGATCTATCTAAATACTCAGTTAAATATGATCAAAATAAAGTGCTTGTATGAAATAAACACAAATTTAAAAAAAATGCACAACTTACAAGCACGTTCATATGAAGTCCTACTGCGCAAATAAATCTGTAATTTTGTTTTTAACAGTCCTTTCGGAAAAATAAATTGTCTCCGTTATTTTGTGGAGATGTTGAGCTGCTTCGTGTGTTGTCAGACGCCTCTCTGAAGTGGAAAAATCTACAAAGTCTTTCAGCTGCTTTTAAAGCTTCTTTCAGCTGCGCCTTCATCTTCCTCTTCTTTGGCATTTTCTTCTGCTTCCATATTCTGTACTTCATTTACAATTTCTGCGTCACTCAGCATTTGAAATGTTTCTACCTGGTCGTCCACTGATGCATAACGATCAAGATCAAGTCCAATATCATTTTGATTGACACTGAAACCTTTTATCCATTCTGAGAGCAGCAGATCATCTTCTTTGTCGTCATCTGAGACTGCAGGTGACAGTTCTGCTTTTCTAAAGCATCTTGATAAGGTCCTTGGTGTCTCTTCTCTCTAAGCATTGACTAACTATTGAATCGCATCCAAGATGGTTACGTTTACTGGCTGTGCAGTATCCATGCAGACAATAATTGTTTTCATAAGCTGCTTATGGTATTGACCTTTAACCTTCTAGTGACACCTTGGTCCATAAGTTGTAAAACACTTGTGCAGTTGGCAGAAAAAAAAACACTAGATTAATGTTTGCCAAATTTAACTTTGGGTGGGCAGTGCAGTTGTCAACAAGGAGAAGAAATTCCCATTTTCTTTTTGTTCCAATTCCTTATCCCATTTTCATAGTTCAGCTTCAAAAATTACAGGTCATCCACGCTTTTTTGTTGGTTGCGTAATTCACTGGAAGTTTTTTACGTTCTTAAAACATCTAGTTTTTGCACTTTTGCCAATAACTAAAAGCTTCCGTTTTTGAGTACCTGTCATGTTTGCACAAACTAAAACAGGCAATCTCAACTTTGGACAATTTTTTGCTGACACATTTTTCATTTTTTAATTGGAATGTCTTATCTGGAGTTAGTTTGTAAAACAACCCTGTTTCATCGCCGTTTACAAATGTCTTCATCTTTGTATGGTTGTCTTACAACTGGCCATGTTTCAGTCAACCAATCACTAATGACACTCGGATCAACAGGTTTTGCCTCACTGCAAATTTTAGAAAACGTAATTGAATGTCTAGCCTTAAAACGATCTATCCAGCCGTTGGAACATGTAAAGTCAACTCCAACTCCGTAGCTTTCTTCTTCAAAGCGGACCAGTCATAGGGATATTGGCACTGCGACATTGCTTGAACCGTTTTAGCAGAGGAGCATTGATATCGGTGCGTTCACATCCCCTTATCCGTTTCACGTTTTCACCATTTTCTTTATATGACTATCCAATTTTGTCGTTATTTTTTTTAAATCTGTGGAATTTACCAACCCCAACTCCTGACACACGTCTGCTACCTTTCGTCCCTCCTCACATGCTCTTATAACTCACACGTTTTCTTTAATGGGCAAAACCTTTCTCTTAGCACTTGCAATGATTTTCGGATGCTCATAAATTAAACATTTTAAGAACAAAAAACCAACAGCAAAAGACATACACAGAACTGACGATAGCTAAGCGAACTGTAGGTACGCATGGTATCGGAGTGTTTTGACGCAAGGTGAGTCCAGATATCACTGACCTACAGTGACAGGATGGTGGGGACGGGGGAGGGAGACAGGATGGGGATGGCGAGGGTAGGGGAGGGTGAGTTGACAGCGCGAGAGGAAAGGCCGTATCCAAAAATAACACCGAAAATCATAAATATACTGTAATAAAAACTGTCACCGGTCTACTGATTCACCTCGTCAGTGATGAGTCATCGACAGGAGAAGACCTAAACGGAGCAGCGCACCGGCTAAGTAAACAATAACAAACACTGATAAAGGCATGGTTGGGCTAAGCGTGGACTCGCCTGATGCAAACTACAAGACATTTGTGTAACACGGTGTAATCGCATGAAAACTGAAGGCGCTAAACCGTGAAGTTCTGTTTTTTTTTCATTTGCAATAGAACAAATTTTTTAAATTCAGATCATCGGCCCGGATAAGTGTGATCTGGATTTCTGAGTCTACTGTACTTAAATTACCACCACTTAACTAGTACAGTAGTGTGTCACCCTCGATGGAGTACATCTTTCTGTGTTGGTTTCACCACTTAACTAGTACAGTAGTGTGTCACCCTCGGTGGAGTACATCTTTCTGTGTTGGTTTCACCACTTAACTAGTACAGTAGTGTGTCACCCTCGATGGAGTACATCTTTCTGTGTTGGTTTCACCACTTAACTAGTACAGTAGTGTGTCACCCTCGATGGAGTACATCTTTCTGTGTTGGTTTCACCACTTAACTAGTACAGTAGTGTGTCACCCTCGATGGAGTACATCTTTCTGTGTTGGTTTCACCACTTAACTAGTACAGTAGTGTGTCACCCTCGATGGAGTACATCTTTCTGTGTTGGTTTCGAGCTGTGCAACATTTTACGCCATACTAGTAGCACCTGTGACTAATGCCCTCTTAAACCAAACTGTTATCAAATCTGGATTAATGCAAACTCTTCGTTTTGCTGGGTAGAGAGGTTAAACCATAGCCGCCTTTAAAGAAGGCCGTGGCGTTCGAACCGGCAATGCCGCCCTCTCACTGAGCAGAGGAGTCACTGTCGGCACATAGCCCATAGCCGCCAGTCGAATAACGCGTCCTTTTAAATCATTTTAGCTACATTATTTTGTTTTGTTGGAGAGAACAAATAAAATGGGCGTCAGAGATTGTTGATAAAGTATAAAATAACCGAAAATTAATATTAAACATACAAATACACAGTAAACTAAAACAATAGGCCTAAATGAATCATGTACTTCTGTTAGGTTTTAAAGATTATTGCTTTGAAAAACCCATGGTCAGAGTAACTTATTGTTTTAGATGTCCCTATGAATACATTTGAAAATTAATATGTTCAATAAATGTCACTAATAAACTGCTTGAAGTAAAAACAAACAGTGACAAATGTAATACAAGTTAAACACAATTATTTCGTTGGAAGACAGAAGTGCAGACAAAACTTTAACATGTTGACTGCGGGCAACCCATTGGCGGGCGTTCACAAACGAATCAGCGAACGCATTTGGCAGTCAAATATTTCGGTCTGACAAATCGCTAAAAAGCGGCGGTGATGGTGCTGCGTTACCCCGAAAGTGGACGTAGTTCACTGAAACACCCACAGATAGCAGCACTGCCTTGATCCGTAGCCAGTCCCTTTGTATTTTCACTCGGAGGGAGAAAATTCTCCGAACTGGGACAAAATGTGGTGCCAGACGGGATTTTACGGGAAATTACCGCATTTACGAACACCGCAAAAATGAAATAAAACTACCTCCCCACACGCGCGATAACAGCCGTCTATACCGCACAAGTGCTAGAGGCACAGTGACGCATCTAAGCAACAATGGAATGGCGTCCACGTTCGTGGACGCGCGCACCTGGCGCCCCCTCCCAGCGTCCACGAACGTGGACGCCCGCATTCAACGTGTTAATACTTTGTACAGACAGTTGCCCATGAGTTGTATTTATACTTGTTGCTATATTAAGTAAGCTTTGTCTTCAAATAAAAGGTTGTATGTCGTTGTTTTCAATCTTGTTTAATATGTTATTTTGTAGAATACTGTACTTTATTAGCACTTAGCAAATGGTAGTCTTATCTATTGATATTTATTTAAAAAAACTAATGATAAAAGGTAATTATAATTAAATAAATATTTAACTAAACTAATACAAAACATAACTCACCTGTGCTATGGATTAACAACTTTAATAAAGCCAAAATTACAGCAAAAAGAAATGTATACAACTCTTTAGTAAACAAATTTTGAATGTATTAAATTACTTTACTTTAAATTGAATAAGTGGGTGGATTTGTTGCTACAGGGGCAATTAAAAAATTGATTAAAATTATTAAATTCCTAGCCCATTTTTGAATTAACTGTGCCAGGTATTATAGTTTTACCATGCCTGAATGTAAAACCCAGCAACACTGACTATAAACACGTTTAACTTTACTCTCAGTTTAAATATGAACCTTGTTGGGCTCACAACAGGGTAAGACACTCTTTAGCAAAACGATAAACATCACTTAAACGGTATTTTCTTACTTGAAGAGTAAAAAATAACGATTTTAGATGGCGGCGACTCGTTTTCCCCATGCTAGTATACAGGCGGCCAGGCACGCGGTAACTCCTCTAGCAGCATTGCCAATTCTACTTCGCCGCGGCCTTCTTTAAAGGCGGCTATGGTTAAACCATTCGGAGGTTCGGTTAAGAGGTGGTCTACTGTAACCAAAATAGTGTTATTTACAAGTGGTGTAAGAATTTCTTACCCTAAAGATGCTACAACATGCAGCAAACGATGTGTTTCGGGAAAACTACTCCTCATTGCGCTTAAGGTAAACTATGACAAAAAGTAGATTTTTCTAGTGTTGACTCACTCTAGTTTGTGACCCGATGAAATCTTGAAGATCTGCAGCAAATGTATCACAAATTATTCAACATTTATATGATTTGTTATTGTTTCTATGGAAACTAAAATTTAATTATAAAATAAGCTGCTATCACCTAAATATCTAGTGTTACAGCCAGATTGCAGAGCAAGTTGGTTCTTTGAATTGCTACTAGAAAGCGCTAGTAACACAAAGAAATTAGAATTAATAGTAATTAAATGTAATAGAAATGTTTAAACCATGATAATGTAACATAGCCAAACCTAATTAACACATTGGGTGCGGCGGTATAATTAAAATATTCACCCGAAATCTTAAATTTTTTTATTTAATAAAAACTTACATTTTGATGGTAGAAATACATAATAATAGTTATAACTGTGATCACAACAGCATTTACCTTGAAATGATGGCTTCAAAGTTAGGTATCCATATGGTACCCATCGCCAGATGCCGGCCGGGGTATCCATATGGTACCCATCGCCACCAAGTAGTGATGCCGGCCGTGCGCGATGTTTCGGGTCGACGAATTGCCATCTTATTTCCACATACATCTCTGATTGTCCCACAAAAATTTACTAAAGTCTCCATTGAAAAAAAAACAAACGCACGTGGCATACTCCCCCCCCACCCGTGCTACTGATAACGCGACAAAAATAGAAACCAAGGTCGCCGTGTTCATTCAACAGTATCAACTCAGGTGGCTACAAGGTATTAGTTCGAAATATCAAATGGCTGAGCCACAGGAAAATATCAAAGTTTAGACCGTTCCAGGATCCAGGTTCCAGGATATGGATACCGTCGCCTCTAAGTGATGGACTCGTGGTATCCATATGGATACCGCCGCACCCAATGTGTTAAGAGTATAAGGCAAAGTTGCTGAATTCTGGCGATTGCTAAGACGGTTTTAAAAGACAGCCAAGTTTGGTTATTTAAAAAAATATTTTAAACAATCAAATAAAATTTGTTTAGAGATGGAAAAGTCAACGTATTGAATACCTGATTTTGTCTTACAGCTGTTCCTCCAGTGCTAGTTCAAGGAACATACTTTCTCGGCGAGCCGGCTGTTTCACTGGATAGTTAGACATTTTTAAATAAGTCTAAGTAGAACTTTTACCCTTAAAAATAAATGGATAATAAGTTGTATTGTATGTATTGTATTGTATTGTAGTATTGTATGTAATGGTAATAGGTATGAATATGAAATGCTATTGATGATTAAATATGTAGTTCAAAAGCATTCATCTGTTGTGTTAAGTTTTTTTTTTAAATCTTAATTGATTTACTTGACAGTTGTGCCTTAAAAATTTTCTTATAACTTAAGTTGGTCCAGATATACTCTAGAATCCCAATGATTTGAACTCCGCTTATCCGAAAATATGGTTAATCCAAACAAAATTATTTGTTAACAAAAAATTAAGTAGACATAACAAAATACGTCATAGATAAATCAGTGACATGAAGTAAAAACATTAAAAAATATATTTTTAGTACTCATCAGGCTTTTTCTTTTAGTGTACGAGTTATATTTTTACGTTTAAAAACCATTAGCAATAATCAAATAGTTTGCAATACTCCCCACGCGGCACTCTTTGACCTTGACATTACTGCGGATGTTACAATAGCTTGGTGTGGGTGTTGAATAACTCACCTGACAGCAGTGTTTCCATCTGTTGAGCTGTAATAATAATTTCAAATTTCCCGAACTGAGACTAAAAACATCCCTAATTTTTCGACTTTGTCTGAAGATCATACTGAAGTCCTTAGGAAGTATTGAAACTGGTGTTAAAAATAATATTTTTATTTTATGTAAAACCTGGAGTTGAAAGATTTTAACACTGTAAGTTAATTTGCGTTATGGCAATTTATTTAGTTCTTAACCATAATGTTAGTTAAGAAGCTATAACACACTCCCTAGAAAAATATTTAATTTGTTCAATATTTCATAGTATTCTTAGCTATCTTTTGATCTCAGCTATCTTTTGATCCCTCTATCTGCAGGTTTGAACAAGAGAGGGATACATTTATTTCATAGGGAAACAGAACTGTTTGAGAGAAGAAGATGGTGGCAGGCAAATGATTCAGTTGCATTTTAGGGCAGCAGAGGAGCTGATACTGGGATGCGAAGACGATGCTGCGTTGTACTGTGTATCTAGGTACTTGGTACCATATTGTATTATTTTTTAACAATGCTGCACTTTAATTTACAGTGACAATGTAACTTTCTAGATCCTTCACGAGGCAGATCTATTGATAAAGCTATCCAAATATTGTAAAATAGTTATAGTTTTACTGAATTTTTTTAATTTTTCAGCTGCCTGACTCCTCAAGTAAGCAGAACAAGCATGAGGCAGATCTACTGATGGAGTTGTGCAAATATTTGCTGTTGAATGAATACAGGCCTGAGGAAATCACCATACTGACCACATACACTGGACAGGTCTGGTATATGAAAAAGGTAAGTGTTAACAATTCAGATGTGGTGACTTAGTAATTTTTTATATTTTAAATGTTTTTAGCGAATTTCCCCTATAGGGAAGAAGCTATTACCTTAGGTGGCATGGTAAGATTTAAGCCCAAGACCATGATAACTTTTCATTTTGAGGTCCCCAGATGCCAAAAACACCATTCGTTCAAATTTTTAGATTTGTATATATATATATATGTCCGTAAGCACGATAACTCTCATAAAAAAGGTCCGATCTTGATTAAATTTGGTACAATTGTGTAAAGTACCATTTATTTGAACGAGTTCGAAAACCAGACGAATTGCACCATCCGAAGTGGGGTTTTGTACCCCAAAAATGGGATTTTTGGGGTTTCAACATGTAATTTTTATTTAAATAAAATTTCAATTTTCACCATTGAATTTAGCTTAAAAAAACAAACAATTTGGTAATTTGATCATTGCTCCACGTCAATTGGTTACTGAGATATTCAAAGTGGTAAATACAGTACATTGTCTAATGTTATGGAGAAAAAGAAAAATTGTACATCACGCTTATTTATGAACATAAACTGACAAAATTTTGGTATATGTGAGGCGGAAAGCAAAAAAGGACCTCTTGTCGGGAATTTCTGGTTTTGAGTTTTTGATAATTTCAAATTAAGCTTTTAATTACAAACAGTTTGTTAAAAACATTATGTCTTTAAGATTTTTTTTGTTCAAGTTTCGGACGTTTGAGTTTTGTAAAATAAAAATGGGCTTTGTGAGAAAAAGGCTTTTTAAAACTTGAAAACCCTACGAAATCCTTATTTTTTACATTTAAGGAATGAATTTGATATCAAAACAAAGCCTAAAATCTATTCTTTTAAATGATATAAAAAACTTTTCTTAAGTCTTATTTTCATTTGTTCTAACTGATAGCTTGCGACACTTAGTTGAAGGGCCAGGAACAGCTGACGGGTGGTCAGGCGGAGCCTCATCAGCATCATCCATGGGTAGACTCGTAGGTCCTGGTTTTGGGCAAAGAATATCCTTAAACTCTTCTTTGTAATACTCTCGGATGTTTTTGAAGAGATATTCTTTTTGTTTCTTATTGTGTAATAGAACGACTTAGGACAGAGTGACTGTGATTCTCTGATTGCGACAACGTTAAGTTTTAGACGTGGGGTTCTGTAAATAATTACAAGAACCTAGGTAAGAACCGTAAAACAAGAGTGATTATTGGATAGTATTAGCGGATGGTAAAGTGGGAGTAGATTCTCAGGGAATAACGGAGAAACAACTGCTGTGATTGACTGACTGATAATGCATGGCTGCAAACCTTTCTACTTACAAAATAAGATTTACAAACTTACCACGAATGCTGTAACAGTTATACAGTTATTACAGTTAATTAACAGTTATTAACAATTAGTTATTAAGAAAAATGAATAATATTACTGTAAACCTACAAAGAAAAAGGTACCTGATGTCGGAGCGGGCATTATTATAACCAGACAATGTCATCCTGTTATGAGAAACCCGTCGTAGTTCCCTCAGTTACCACTAGAGTTCAGGGAAGACTGGTTTTTGAAGTAATGCAAAGTGAACTTGTGTGTTTGAGAAATGGGACCTAATGTCGGCCATGTTATTGCTCCATAAGTGACGAGATGTACCTTTTCCTAGGCAGAACACGGTCTCCTTTATCAATTATTATGAGTATTTAATCTGTTCGAAACTGTTTTGTAATCGATTGTGTCTAAACTACATTATAAGGAGTAGTAATATGCAACAAACCGAAAATCAATATTTTATACTCGGATGACTTATTACGACTGTACTGAAAAATCTACTTTGCCGACAAGAGGTCCCTTTTTGCTTTCCGCCTCACATATGGCTTTATCTGGCTGTGGTTTATTGTTTTTTGCACAAAAAAAAACAATTTTTTGCCTATGGTTCCCGTAGCAGCAAACTTAGGTACTCGGACCCCATGTTATTCCCATAACTTTAAATTAATTTTAATATGTTATGGGGAATAATTAATATTTTAAATATTGATTGTTAATGAATATATTCTTATGAATCCTGTTAAGGGGGTTAATGTGTTATTTAATATATTCATTGGAAATTCGCTGAGTATGCAGGTTTGCTGCGACGGGTGTATTTAAGATTTTGAAAATATGATATAGTGATTTCAGTCAATGAGTGAAATTTTTAATAAGTTTGCGCTACTAATTCACGTCAGCCATCAACTTTGTCGACATCTGCATCTGTATCTGGGGACTAACGCAAGAAATTCTGCAAGAGAATTTGATTTAATTTTTTACTAGGGGCGTGCGAGTAGTGATTTTTTTATTCAAGTCGAGTAGTGCCAATTATTTTCGAGTTTAGAGTATTTTCGAGCGAGTATTTCCCATCAGTTGGTAGTTTAAAATAGTGTAATGGGATTTGGATACCACCCTAGATTTGATAATCTAAACATGGTTTCTAACTAATACTTGAGTAGTATGCATATTAAATGGATTGTATATTAGTATAGTATGTAAACTGTTATACATTTTATGTTATGAAAGTATTTGTAACTATGCACGATTCTGTACAAAGCACCGGTTTGCACTATCCTTGTGGTGTAATGTCAAATGTTATGTGCTAATAAATTGATTTGATTTGATTTGAGCAATACAAATTTTTGGCCAGTACAATCAAACTGGATTACGTATTGTCAAACAAAACACGGTTTGTCATTTGTTTCTGGCCGATAAAACACGGTCTTGATGTCATTTGGCCAATATCACCTGGTTCAGACATCGCTTATAGTGAATATTAGATGACGAAATCGATAGTTACGTGGTCCAATCGTCAATTGCAGGTGGTTTTACGTGATGCGATCGCCTTTTGCGACCATTACTACATGTTTTGGCCGATCGCAATCATCATTTGCGGCCCATTTTACGTGATACGATCGCCTTATGCAGCCGTTACTACGAGTTTTGGCCGGTCGCAATGAATCAATTATAATCGTTAGCGATCGTCATTTTCAGCCAATTTTACGCCATGCGATCGCCTTTTGCTGCCGTTACTACATGTTTTGGACGGTCGCAATCGTTAGCAATCGTCATTTTCGGCCGATTTTACGCCATGCGATCGCCTTTTGCGGTCGATGTTACGCGTTTTGGACGGTCGCAATCGCTAGCGATTGTCGGGTAATCGGCGGGAAATACTCGCTCGAACTTTCGAGTATTTTTAAAACTTCGAGTCGAGTTTGAGTATTAAAATACTCGGCCGAAAATTCAAAGTTTCAAGTACTCGCACTCCCCTATTTTTTACATTTAAAATTTGTTTAAAGATTTTGAAAATGTGACTTCATTAAATATTAAGCACAAGACTTGCCAAGTAATACTGTAACATCAGAAAGAAAATGTTTATGTATTAAAACAGTAAAGTTTGTATGATGGGAGACCTCAACAATAATAAATTCAACCTAAGGCCTAGTGCAACCTCTAATGTTTTGTTTCACCTAATAGCACAGCTATTGAACTGACAACTTGTGCAACTATAACTTCTTAGTTAGTGGCCAGCTATATCATATGGACAAAAATTATAAAGCTGAGATTGTTTTCCACTTCTTCAGAAAAGAAGAGAGATGGGTCTGTCTTGTCCCGAGATGAGAGCCGTCCGGATAACGCCGGTGGACAACTTCCAAGGGGAGGAGAACCGCATCATCCTGCTGTCGCTGGTCCGCAGCAACAAGGACAACAAGATCGGGTTCCTGAGCATAGAGAACCGAGTGTGTGTGGCGCTGTCTCGGGCCAAGGAAGGCCTTTACGTCGTCGGCAACATGGACAACTTGACCAACAGCAGCTCCATATGGCCTAGGATCAAGAAACAACTCGAGGCTCTCAATGCTGTCGGTAAGTAGAACACTTGGGACATTGTATTGTTTCAGTTTGAACTCATCGGAGATCAGTTGTGTCATTGAAGCCATGGAAGCGCCAAAGAAGCTAACCATACCTCTGAAAACCGGCGGTTTGGATTGGATTTACAAATTATCTTTTGATTTCAAGCTTTACATTGCCGGGTTTACAAATGCCCTAAGAAGGGAGGGAATGCTTGATTCAGTGCATCATTACCTTGATGCATCAGTCCCTTGATGCATCATTTACTACCTAGAAGCATCAGTCTACCAGTTTGGTGAGAAATCAAGCAAATGAATGGGGTATTTATCTGCAAGACCTTTTTACAGGGGTTCGATATGCACAGAAAGGTGGGCAGTCTGAATAGAACTTCGGTTTGACGTCAAGTTTCCACATTTGGTATCTTGTGAAAAGTTACAAATTTGCTTCGGAAGGTGCCTATCAACAAATTTCAGTAGTTTTTAGACTCCTGATCTTTGGCAGGGTCTGTTGTCTAGGCAGTAAATCATTCACATGTCGTGTTAATAGCAACCAATGATCGAATACTAAATATTTATGAGTATAGTCAGGTATATTTATCTTAAATATGAGTTAATAATTTTTAGAGGGGTTTGTATATATTCAGGTGCATGTTGGTTTAAATGTGAGTGAACCATACTTTAGGAGTAGTTTAAATTCTTAAAAATTGGAACTTAATTACTTTGTATATTAACAGTTCTGTCAACCACATTTAAAATTTAAAATACCCCCGTAGCAGCAAACCTGCGTACTCAGCGAATTTCCAATGCATATATGTATCTTAATCTATATCTATAAAAGAGGAAGTATGTATGTATATATGTATGTAGCCTATGGACTCCGAAACCGCTCGACAGATTGTAATGAAACTTTCAGGCATTATTAAGCATTATTCAAGAATGGTTTGTGTGAAGTTTGGTGCAAATCTGTCCAAAGGGCTCCGACCCAGAGGGCATACAAGGGTGCAGTGTCAGGTTTTAGAAATTTAGTGTTTACAAAATTAACAGCTGTAATTAATTAACAGCTGTAATTAAAAAAATTCAAAGTTTTGGGCGCAGCAACGCGCGCCGGGTAACTGCTAGTACTACATAAAGCCACATACCAAGTTTCATCAATATACATTCATAAATAAACTATTTATGACATTTTAATTATTCTCCATAAGAATAACATGGCGGCTGAGTATGCAGGTTTGCTGAAGCAAGGAACACAAAAAATGGGGTTTTATACAATATAACTCAAGTAGGTAAAGCCACATACCAAATTTTATTAAATTTATGTTCGTAATTAAGGGAGATAACACATTACTTATTCCCCATAAGAATAACATGGGGCTGAGTACGCAGGTTTGCTGCTACGGGAACTATCGGCCGAAAAATGTTTTTTAGTGCAAATATCAATAGACCACAATGATAAGAAGCAATATACCAAGTTTCATCAGGAAAAGTTCATAAATAAGCGAGATATACAATTTATCTTATTCTCCATAAGAATAACATTGGACAACGTACTGTGTTTAGCACTTTCAATATCTCTGTAACCATTTGACGTAGAGCAATGATCAAAATACCAAATTTTGCGTATTTCTAAGCTGATTCCAATGGAAAAAACTAAAATTAGATTTTTTCCAAAATTATATGTAAAAAGCTCAAAAAACCCATTTTTGGGGTACAAAACCCCCTCAAAATAACCCTTCGGATTAGTCGATCTGTCTGGTTTTCGAACTTAAAGTCATAAATGCTGCTTTACACGTTTATACCAAATTTCGTCAAAATCGGATGAATTTTACGAGAGTTATCGTGCTCACGGACACACACACACACACACACACACACACACACACACATATATATATATATATATATATACAGTTTCGAATGAATGGTGTTTTTGGCATCTGGGGACCTCAAAACGAAAAGTTATCATGGTCCCGGGCCTAGGTCTTACCATGCCGACTACGGTAATAGCTTCTTCCCTATAGGGGAAATTCGCTAATTAACGACATTTAGGTGTTCAAACAATATATTTCATTCAGGACCCAGACTTATCCTGCGTTGTGAGAGACATCCCGATCAGCTGACTCTGATCTCCAAGCCAGATGACTTCCAAGCCGTGCCGAGGGGTGGGTGTTCCCAGAAGTGTGGCGCTCTGTTGGATTGTGGCCACACCTGTCCAGATGTTTGTCACATCATCGGTCGAGATCACGCCTCATACAAGTGTCAGGAGAGATGTAACAGGTTAGTGTCGGGTGTCATTGTTATGTACAGTTTTGGAAATTAATCTGTATGCAAATTATTTTCATTATTTCACTCACTAACCCTTTTACGCAGCTGTTTGCTTCATTAATGATCATTGTTTACTGTCGCTGTTTAATAAAACAGGTTGTTTGTACCTTATAGTGATGTGTCAAAACCAAAACTTGAATCTCAAAACCACCAAAACTTTGGAAAAGTTTCGGTTTCGAGATTCGATCGGTGAGTTTCGAGAATCAAAACTCAAAACTGCTGAGATTTTTTGTGTCTTTATTGTTGTTTTTTTAACAGAAATCACGCCCGTGTTTCGATCAATAATGCAAAGGTCAAAAGCCTACTGTCATCGGTCGTCTACCTTCACCTTTTTTGGATTATTGATTTTTTATTTCTGAAAGAACAACTCTAACCAAAATATATAATTAGTTTTAATTAATTTTTCTGGATTTATTTTTCATAACCATACCCAGGAAAGTAAATAGGGTTTCGCGATTTGAGTTTCGAGATTCGATTTTGTAAGTTTCGGTTTCGGTTTCGAGATTCGAAATTTCTGGTTTTGACCATCACTAGTACCTTATAATGTGTCTTCAGTTCTCAGTTGGTTTAAGTTAGTTGCGCGGCTAGTAGAGAATTATTTGAATGTAAATGATATTACAGTAAGTGAAACATGATGATGGGAATTTAGTTCCTAAAACTAAGTAGTTTTATACTAAGAACTTTTTGTGAACTGAAACCTTTATTTATTACCTGTTCGACAGTTCTGGAGGCTTGACAATAAATAAAATGTCGCTGTTCGGTGCTGTGTTTCATTAGCGAAGTTAGGAACGAATGATTACCCTAGACATGTTTTTCTCAGCTAGCGGGGCAACCAACTTGAAACCCAATTTGTGCACCGAGACATCCATTTGTGGTAGCCTAATGGTTAAGCCTGTAGACTCCTTGGCCAGGTAATCTTTTGAAGTTGGGAGGTTTGATTCTTATCCACAACCAAAACTGACCAGGTTGTGCGACTCAAAAAGAGTTCACATATCTAAGGCAGTGATGGTGCAAGGAGAAACTAAATGTTTAAGGCTTGCTTTTGTATGTTGATTTTTTGTGATTTACGCACGATCGACACGGATTTGGCTGCTTTTTACCTTATGTTAACTGTGTGTGTATGTATGCCACTGAGACTCAGTGTGTATGTATGCCACTGAGACTCAGTGTGTATGTATGCCACGAGACTCAGTGTGTATGTATGCCACTGAGACTCAGTGTGTATGTATGCCACTGAGACTCAGTGTGTATGTGTTCCACTGAGACTCAGTGTGTATGTATGCCACTGAGACTCAGTGTGTATGTATGCCACTGAGACTCAGTGTGTATGTATGCCACTGAGACTCAGTGTGTATGTATGCCACTGAGACTCAGTGTGTATATATGCCACTGAGACTCAGTGTGTATGTATGCCACTGAGACTCAGTGTGTATGTATGCCACTGAGACTCAGTGTGTATGTATGCCACTGAGACTCAGTGTGTATGTATGCCACTGAGACTCAGTGTGTATGTATGCCACTGAGACTCAGTGTGTATTTATGCCACTGAGACTCATATTTGTTAAAGAGTTTGTGCCGGCATCTGGTATAATTGTAGTGATAAAGAGTTGGCCTCTCAAAAATCATCTTATCATATTGTTTAAAGCCTGTCCCTTACTACTCACGAACAATACTTGAGTAACCGACCAAAAATTCTCCTGAAAGTTCACTGAACATTACTGCTCACAACAATGTAAAAATTTGGTATTCGGTGTTTGTGCAGCTCTCACACTATTCGTGAATACGCCACTATTCGGTATTCAGTAGTGTGGGACTGGCTTTTAAGATATAGAATTTAACTTATTGTGTTTCTATAAATTATTTTATTTACTCCTCAAAATGTTGTGTGTTCCGAATAAGGCCTGATCTCATAGTCGGTGGATATAAGAGGTTCTGTTTTAATGATTCTGCCCTCCCTCCCGTCTCACACAACAAACATTCAGCTTGCAACTATTTGAGGTTTGTATGCAGTAGGGTCGATACCAAAATTTATCGATTCTCAATACCGATACCAGGGAAATCGATTTTCGATACCGATACCATCGATACCTACGATTTGTCAGTACCTATAGTTGTTAAAAACAGTTACCGGTACAAATTTATGTTAGGTACAATTAAAATGATTTAGTAGTATTTTGTAGTTAATTATCAAACAAATTTTTGAATGCAATTTTGTACATAATTTAATGTTAATTTCACTAATATGCTATAGCAATATAGGAAACAAAAACTATTTATTATAAATTCATAATAGGAAAAACTTGGTTGTAAGATAATGACTCAAAGAAATAATGTTGGTCAGCCGACTGATTCATTGCTTTCAACCGGACCCAACCCCTCCCCTCACATCACTCTTCCTTTCTTATCTCCAAGGTACGATTTTTTTCTGCCTACCCAAACACTCCTCGGGCCTTTTGTAGCGCGGATAAACGCCGGGAGTATCTCTTCCTGTGCACTTCTAGTGCGGGTAAATGGCGGGGGTATCGATAGTATCGGTATCGACATTGAACGAATGAATTTTGATACCGATACCAATGTCCAAGAATCGGTGGTATCGAGAATCGACTCATCCCTAGTATGCAGTATATAATTTTTAAACATTCTGTTAAAGATTTATAACTGTTTCAATTATAAATTTTCAATTCTGCTTACACAACTGATTAAAATTGACTCGGCTGTAATCTAGATCATTACAGCTGTGAAGATTTTTCATTTTGGGTTTTTTTCCCCCCAGACGCTTGTGTAAAATTGAAGAACACAAATCTGTTTGCGCTCTGAAGTGTTGGGAGGATTGTAACCCTTGCAATATCCGAGTGGAAAAACAGTTACCTTGTGGCCACACCGCGCATCTCAGGTAAGCGAAACAAAACACACAGGGACTACCAAAATAACATTGCAGTGCCATTAGAAATGATAAGTTACATCAGCTGGCGCCAATACTCAAACAGTGCAGATTTCATCTGACATTTTGTAATTGGAACTGGTCCTGCTTCATTACTTTATATTCTATTTCTTTAAATTACTCATCATTGGATGCACAATTTAAAAATAAACACAACAAAATTATTATTTTTGTGTGAAATAAGCAGTTGTTATTCAGTTTAAATTTTAATATTTTGTAAAGTCCGCCATTTTTAAACTACTGAAGATTTTTTTTTTTTTCATTTTTACCTAAAATGGTGTTTGAACAAGGCTAACGTATGTGCAAAATTCATATCATCCATAACACTATTGGTCTAACTACCTATATTAAAACTCTAATTTTGCAATTTATGTAATCAAATAGGAAATCCGCTGTAGCCAATTTATAGTTTTGCCCGATATGACAAAATCGAAACAGATTACATATCAAAATGATCGTTAAGATTCCTGCATGAATCACAACTCAGAAAATGTCAAAAATGTGTTCAGGGCACCCCCCTTAGCGTTGAAAGTTCCGATGTTTAGGTATGGCAGACGATGATTTTATTTTTTTAGGTGATTTTTATAATTGTGTGTGTTAGTGGTAAAAGTTCATCAGTTCCTCCACAGAATGCAAAACTAACAAAAGTGGTTTTCGCTCTCCTTGGATCTTCCTGGTGTAGCTGGGATCGTTAGGCCTCGTACTAAACATTATCGTACAACATTATCCAATCTTGGTGATCGTAAAAATACACTTGGTTGGTTTAAAACTTATCTTCATAATAGAAAACAATATGTTGAAATAGTTGATTATAATACACAACATTTTAAAATATCTCATCAATCAAAAATCAGAAGAATAAAACATGGAGTGCCACAGGGGTCTATCCTTGGCCCTCTTCTGTTTATTTGCTACACAAGGAATTTACCAAAACTGTCTAGCGGTAGCCAATTATATCTCTATGCCGATGATGTGAATCTCAAAATAGCAGCTCCTTCAGAAAAAGAATTAGAATTGGCATCTGAAGTTGATTTGAATGCTTTATCAGAATATTTTAATGACCGGCAGCTGTTACTGAATCCTGTCAAGACCAATTTCATCACATTCAGGACTCGCCAGACAAAAATTCCCATCAATCCAACAATTGAGATTAGTAATAAAACAATAAATAAAGTAGATTACATCAAATTTTTGGGACTCGAAATAGATAGAAACCTTTCGTGGAACTTACATGCTGGAAAAGTTATCTCCAAAATATCGTCCGGAATATATGCATTATCAAGATTAAAAAATTTTGTTGATATTAATTCTTTAAAAACAATTTATTATTCATGTATTCATTCAGTTATTTATTTTGGCATATCCCTCTATGGGGCTACATCTATGAGCAAGCTAAACACTATTTTAAAATTACAAAAAAAGCCATACGTTTAATTCTTAACCTTAAGCCGAAAACTTCAGTAGAAGAACATTTTAGATCTCTGAATATAATGACAGTTTACGGGATGTATGTTTTTGAAACTATTTTGTCAGTAAAATCTAGATCAGAACATTTAAAATTAATGGGAGATAACCATAATTACAATACAAGAAACAGGAACAAATTTTGTCTAAATTCTCACAGATTAGAACTTTATAGAAAGAAGCCAACATTCATAGGTTCAAAATTTTATAATAAAACCCCGGCGTTAGATCTGCAGCTACTTCATCTGAATTCAAGAAAAAGCTCAAATGTTTTCTCGTCAATAAGGCTTTGTATTCTTTTGATGAAATTTGATTTGATTACTAGAATAAGTAGCCATATAATTGTATTATTTTTAATGTTTAATTATGAATAATAATAAGATTTGTTTTGTTATGACACCATTCATGTATATTTGTGTATATAACGAATAAAGAAAGTTTGAATTGAATTAAAGGCCTTTACTTTGCCTAAAGGCATTACTAAAGGCCTAGTACATACTAAAAAGATTTAACCTCTTAGCTACCGACGCTTAGAAATAATTAACAACTAGGGGTGTGCGAGTAGTGATTTTTTTAATGGGGTAGAGTAGTGCCAATTATTTTCGAGTTTCGAGTATTTTCGAGCGAGTATTTGCCGTCAGTTGGTAGTTTAAAATAGTGTAATGGGATTTTGATACCACTCCAGATTTGATAATCTAAACATGGTTTCTAACTAATCCATGAGTAGCAATACAAAGTTTTGGCCAGTACAATCAAACTGGATTACGTATTAACAAACAAAACGTGGTTTGTCATATGTTTCCAGCTGATAACAACACGGACCAGTTGTCATTTGGCCAATATCACCTGGTCCAGACATCGCTTATAATCAATACGATATCATTGCTTATAACGAAATCGTTAGTTACGGCCGAAATTATGCGGTCCGATCGTCCTTTGCGGCCGATTTTACGTGATGTGATCGCCTTTTGCGGGCGTTACTACACGTTTTGGCCGGTCGCAATCGTTAGTGATCGTCATTTGCGGCCGATTTTACGTGATACGATCGTCATTTGCGGCCGATTTTACGTGATACGATCGCCTTTTGCAGCCTTTACTATGCGTTTTCGCCTTTTGCAGCCGTTACCACACGTTTTGGACGGTCGCAATCGTTAGCGATCGTCCGTAAATCGGCGGAAAATACTCGTTCGAACTTTCGAGTATTTTTTTTAAAACTTTGAGTTTGAGTATTAAAATACTCTGCCGAAAACTCAAAGTTTCCAGTAGTCACACACCCCTATTAACAACACAACTACTTACAATGAACTCTTGATACTTTGACAAATATGTGGCCTGACAGTAGTTAGGTTACTAAATGGCAAATATTATGAATAACCAAGGGTGCCATTAAAACAAATTTCAAGTAGGGTAAACTACTAGGTGAAAGTAAACTCAATTAAACACAGTATACATTTTTTTAATTAAGGAAAATTAGATATGTAACACATAATCTACAACTACTTATCAAAAAAAGTCAATGAAAATCCGTATAGCTATGTAATAATTTAATAGTATATGAGATGTGATACGGTACAATTCATAGTTCAAATAAAAATTATGTATTGGCAACTAAAGATCCTGTTCATGTCTTCAAATTAAAACAGTATTCAAATAAAACTCATTTAGCAACTGTCATTTTTCTTCAGGTGCAATGTTGACCCAGCAGCTCAGAAGTGCATAGCAGAGGTCTCAGTGCCTCATCCTGTCTGCGGACATGTAATATCCAAAGCCTGTTCCCGGAATGTGGAAGACTGTGATTGCACTAACCCTTGCGACTCTAGGCTTCCCTGCGGACATGCTTGCAAGAGAAAGTGCCACGTTGAAGATGACCCAGATCATCTAGAGGTGGGAGTTCGAGCTTATTAGAATAAATATAGAGATTTGTTGGTTTCAATGCTCTCTAATTCTGATACAGTATGCTCCCGATTACTGAGGTCATCGGGACCTAGGCTACATCGGAGGAACTTTTATTTTGAGGTTATTTGTTGAATATAAACACCTTTAAAACATAAATATAGATTATTATAATTCATCTTTATTATCAATAAATCCAGTGACGGACATAGTAATACAGTGTAACCTCGATTACTCAAACCTCATGGGGAACGCAAAAATTTGAGTTATCGAATATTTCAAAATATCGAGGTTCGACTTATCAAGGTGATTTTCCACAGACTTCGACTTATTGAGGGTCACGGTAACACAATAGATGGATCATGGAAGGGTATAATCCTTACATAATATGTACATGTATAATCCTTTTAATATGTATAATATGTACATAATATATAAGGATTATACCCTTCCATGATCCATCTATTGTGTTACCGTGACCCTCAATAAGTCGAAGTCTGTGGAAAATCACCTTGATAAGTCGAACCTCGATATTTTGAAATATTCGATAACTCAAATTTTTGCGTTCCCCCTGAGGTTCGAGTAATCGCGGTTACACTGTATTACTATGTCCGTCACTGGATTTATTGATAATAAAGATGAATTATAATAATCTATATTTATGTTTTAAAGGTGTTTATATTCATCAAATAACCTCAAAATAAAAGTTCCTCCGATGTAGCCTAGGACGAACTTATTAAGTTCAAGCTATTTATAAAAAATAATCGTAGGTACTGTATAATAATTATTATAAAAATTAAAATAGATTTGAACAATTTTAAATGTCTAAAATTAGCCCGGAAATATATTGTAACGCTTCTTTGGTTAACGTAGTAGAGGACAAAATACTTCCTTCAGTGAAAATATTGTAGAGGAGGAAAATAACGCAGGTTACACAGGTTTCTGTGAGTACAATAAGATATAAAGACTGGTTTAACTGACTTATATTTATAAAAAGATAACCTAAAATTTACTATTTACAAACAGTTAAATGAGAGATAAGCTACTGGGTTTTGGCAATTCCCAAGGCTAGGGCCTAAGTCTTTGGTAACATGGAGAGTTCATATTGACATATAAGTTTAGTCAATTATTATTATTATGGTTATTATTAAATATGGTGATAACTGCATTAGTTAACCTGTGGGCTTATCAGTCTAGTTAAAAATTTGTGGTCCTCTTCCTTTACGTTATTTTTGTCTATGTAGCCTAGGCTACCTACTTTATATTGAAGCAAAAAATTGTTCGTTATATCAACAAGTGGTCTCAATAAATTTTCCTCTTTAGTAGCCTACTTATTTTGTTATTTTCACACTGTAAGCCTTTATTTATTGAACGTAGGAATAATGAATCTAGGCTAGAAGAAGTGAATGAAAGATGAATGTATATTGTAAATATGTATATTGAGAGTTATAAATTATTTTACATCACCATAATAAATAAAATTGTTGTTCTTTTAAACATAGCCTAATATAAATAAAGAATACATGTAGGCCTAATCAAAAATGCTCCCAGCTCGAGCTTTGAAAAAATTCTGCCCGGCTTGGCTCGAGTTAGAAAATCACTACCGGTATATTGCACACCACTAGAGAAAATTTCCATTAAAAAAGCTCGGCTCCAGAAAGATCGAAGCTCGAGAACTTAGAAGAAAGCTCGGCTCGGCTCGAGCCAGAAATCACTATTCGCATACCCCTAGTTTTCAGAATAGTTGCAAGATAATATTTATTTCAAACTTTTTTCACACATTAACGTCACTCTTATCATTTTTATGTTGTTCAAGCATTAAAAAGAAACTAGAAAAATACTGACAAATTATTGATGAACAAATACTGCTTCTTTTCAGTCAATGATACATGCTTGTAAGATTACTGGTTTTCTAATTAAATTGTGTTAAAACTCAATTATTTATAATAACTTATGGGTTGGCATCAGTATCGAACCGAAAGGCATGATATACCAAAACCATTGAATGTTCGATACCATTGGAACTCAAAGCATTGAAGACCCAAGAAACATGATGAGCTCATCGATGTACAAAATAAGATCTAAGATATCCTTTCTTGTTAATACAATAATACTTTTTCTATAAGCATAAATGCAGTGCTCATTTTAATAATTTTGATACAGTTATCATTAATATATTTGTATTCAGCTATTATACCGTTTATGGTTGAAATTGATGTGCGGAATGATTACAAAGTGTTATTATTTGTTTCAGTACAAGTGCAACAAACCGTGTGCAAGAGACACTGGATGTCTAAGGCGACTACACCCTTGCTCCTGGCGGTGTTTTGAAGAGTGCCGACCCTGCCAAGCGCCTGTGAAAACAATGCTCCCGTGCGGACACGGCTGGGAGATTCCTTGCAGCGATGACCCGGCGAAAACCCTTTGTAGTAGGCCTTGCAAGAAAATCATGACATGTGGTCATAAGTGTAAACTACCCTGCTGGATTCCGTGTAATCCCGGCATTTGCACTGAAATGGTATGTTTGTTTTTCGTTTTTTTTTTTATATTTTAATTTACAATTAGTAGTCGGTAGATTCAGACACACATTGTACTCTACTAACAGAACTTTATTGTTCTTTGCTATTCAAAATTTAGTTTGCATAGGTACTCCAAGTTAGGTTAACAAAGAGAGGATCAAAACGAATGAGTACATGTTTTGCAGATGAACTTTCAATCCTTAGTAACCTTTTCCTTCAAAACAATCTTATAAAAATCATTGTTGTATTTAAAAGAAACATTACACAATTAAAGCCATAATAACTGGGAGGATTTTGTGTTTTAAAAGGTTTCTACAGTTAAGGAAATTCAGGGAAATTAATAAAAAGTGACAGAACTTAGAGGTGATATTTTCAACACGTCTTTTAAACCAGAGAATAAAAGAAACTAAAAACCTAGAAGTTTAGCTTGAAGTTGGATATGATCTGGTCTTCATTTCTACTCCAATTGTTTTTAAATACAGTACATTTTGTAATTTATTTTAAACATCGGAGTTGATTTGTTGGCTTATTCCTGCCATAAGATAGTCTTGATGTGTTGGACGTACCGTAATTCTGCTTAAACAGAAGGGTGAATAGAATCGAGCTTTTGGTAGGATCAAGACCTCTCCACAGCTAAGTAATTTTGGTAGAATTTTTGTAAAATTCATTACCAAATTTATAACGACTATTTTGAACACACTCTCAGTGGTGAAAATGTACCTGCTTTAGAACAAATTATTGCAGTTTTTTTTATTATTATTATTTTGATGACTAAAAGGTATAATTTTACCTGAATCTGCTAGAGTGACGCACTACATATCCTTTAGGTAGATTATTTTGAGGATATAAATTCTTTCCTTCAAATCCACAGAACAAGAACGATTATAACATCACTTCTGGGAGGTCGTCAAATTTAAATACACATAGACATATCCTTTAGATAGATTATTTTGAGGATATAAATTCTTTCCTTCAAATCCACAGAACAAGAACGATTATAACATCACTTCTGGGAGGTCGTCAAATTTAAATACACATAGACATAGACGAACTGCCTGAGCAGTCATGTCTTACTTGTCCCGGTGTAAACACGCGGTCCTGAGTCGTATCTAAATTCATGTTCTCTGTTTTGTTATGTTCCGGCCACTGACATGGTTCCGAACTCTTATCAGGGTGAAATAATTTAACAAGAACTACACTCTTTATTTAAATAGTTAACTTTCAGTTACATTCTTTATAAAATTCTAGATATGTTCAAAAGAGTTAATTCGTTAAAATTGCTTCCACAGATAAAAATCTAGTTCTTCAAAGAAAAAATGTAAACAAAAACAAAACAAAAATATAAAATCAGCGGATTAAAATAATTGACACTTTAAACATTAGCCATTTGGTTTCAATCACAACTGGAGTGCTTACATTTACTTTAACATCCTCCCGCCTTGAGGCACGAAGGTCACTTGTGCATCAATACTTTTTCTTCCAAATGCTTTTAAGTAGATCTTTACGGGTTTTTGATTGTTATACTACTTCTTGACACAGGTTTCTCTCCAGTTACACTTTACTCTTTTTTTAGTGTCCCTTTTTGTTTCCATTCCTTGAACACACAATCATAAGTCTTGTTTTCCTTTACTCTCTTTACTGTTGATTCTAGTTTTTTGGTTGCGATATTCATATTAGATGGCAAGGGTGGATGATCTTCTTTCCAAAGCAAAGGCACTTCATAGTGACCATCACTATTTATCTTGATCGTTTTGTTAAACAGGTGTGTAGCTTCCATTTCCTTTTCAACTCTGTTCTTCTGTGAATTGGGATCCTCAATTCTGATTACGTCCAATTCCCACAATTGTGAAACTGGCATATTCTTCAACAGCATTGTGTAAGTAGTCGTAACATTAGAAAAGGTATTGTTTTTTGTTGCGGCTGTTTTTGTTGGAGTCTTTCCCGAAATAGACTAACCAAGCAATGTTTGAATAGCAACAAGCCCGGAATCCAAAACAATTTGTTGATCCATTAGAAGTTTTCCAGCTAAATCAGCTCGAATTAGGATCTCAATGGGACCTGCTATATTGTCAGAGACTTTGACCCCTAACCGCTTCAAATCGTTCACCCAATCCCCAATTCCCGCAACAGGTGTATTCCCGCATTGTACTTGTATTACATATCTTCTCTTTGTCCAAAACCTCAAAATTGCAAGCTTAATCAGTATATCTTGGTTCTGAAGCCTGGCACAATAGCAAGTATGCTCTTCTACATTAGAGTTAAATCCGCCAAAGAGTGAGTGCTGTAGTCTTTCTTTCCTAATGGGCTTGTATTTGATTTCGTGACCAAGATTTTGAGAAATGTAGGATCTCTGAGATCTTGTGTCAATCAGTACTCGCACATGCTTTACTCATCACTCCCCCAACGCAAACATTTAAGGTTTGTAACAAAATTTCTGACCTTGTATTAGCTGACAACAAATTTCCAATGTGCGGTTCAGGAATCTTGTTATTACTTTCCGTTGATTTATCACACTGTATTTTATTACACGTCAGAGGGACATGTCTCTTGCTACAAATTATAAAGTTTAATTTTGCCTGACAATTTTTGGCTAAGTGTTTAGGTTTTAAACCCAAATAACAAGATCCCTTTTTCTTAAGCATGTTTATTTTTTCGTCATGGGGCATTTTCCTAGCACTGAAACAGTTCTCCCTACTGTGTAATCCCTCGCAAAACACACAAAGTTGGGAGTTATTAGATTGTACATCTACTAGTTCTGAAGCTGATGGGACCCCAATTGACTCGTTATTTGTAGAATAATCATGTTTAGAGAGATTCATATTAGGTTTGAATAGTTTTCTATCTTCACACTGTTTACAATTCATAAAACCCTTACCTGGTTTTGCGTTTTTCTGACTAAAAGGGTTGCATGACTCAAAACCTCTAACAGCTATTTTGATTCTCTGCTCGGATTCTACCTTGTTTTTCAAAAACTGTATAAGAGAATCCAACTTGCTCTTTAGATCAATCGGCCTGTCTTCAGAACTGTTGATTGATCTTTGCCAAGCTCTAAGTAGTCCCTCAGAAAGGCATGATTCAACTAGTGGGTACAGAAGGGCAGCACACTTATCACTGGTTACTCCTAGAGTATCTAATGCCCTGAGCTGTGTTTCAATTTTATCGTACAAGGTTGAAATTGGCAATCTCTCGGCAAAATTTCTAAAAGTAATGTTTAAAAGTTCTCGAACATAAACTTCAATCTGCAAGTCATATACCAAATCTAGACTTGAAACAATCGACTGCTTTTAGGTAGTTCTCAACTGTTGGGGGAAAACTAGTCACGATTTCTCTAGCCCTAGATTTAGCTTCAGTTACTTGAACTAGATACTCAAATTTGTCTACATTACTTATGCCAATATCTTCATGAATCTTCTTAAATTGACTCCAAAAATGCAGCCAATTCTTCAATTCACCGTTAAATTTTACAAACTCAATGGTAGGGAGCCTAATTCTAGCTTTGCAGTCATATTTTGAAACTTTTGAACTTTTACTACTATGGCTAACTACTTCTTTGTTTAAGTTTAACAGATAGTCAAATTTAGAGCCCTAACTACATAAAAATTAGTCGAAGACTCATCACATCCTGCAAGTTCTTCGCTGAGCTGGGCTTCATCACAATCTGTTTCCAGTAGTTTGTCCATTATTTGTCCGTTCAATATATCTAGTTGGCCATTCTTCTTTTGTAAAAGTCTCAAATTTCCTTCTATTTAATTTATATCCTTGTCTTCATAATCCAACTTGTATGTAATCTTGTTCAATAAATGAGTGAAAGCAATCCTTTGTGCAGTTTGTTGTTTCTTTATTACATTCAATTCAGCTTTGTTTTCAGGTCCTGTCATCGTGGTCGCCATTATATCGTTTCTTCTAGTTAAATTAAAAATTAAAATAATTTAAAATTAAAACTGAAGAACTACACTCTTTATTTACGTAGTTAATCTTCAGTTACATACTTTATAAAATTCTAAATATTTTCAAAAGAGTTAACATGTTAAAATTGCTTCCATAGACAAAATCTAGTTCTTCAAAGAAAAAATGTAAGAAAAATATAATACCCCTGTCGCAGCTACCCTGCGCACTCAGCGAATTTCCTATGCATGAATATATTTCTTACTACCACATACAGCCACGTACCAAGTCTCATAAAAATACATAAATAAATAAGTGATATATAGCATTTTAATTGTTCTCCATAAGAATAACATTAGGGCTGAGAACGCAGGTTTGCTGCAACAAGGAAGATAAAAAGTGTTTTTTTTTTGCAATTATCAATATAACTCAACCAGGTGAAGCTTCATACCAAGTTTTAATAATTTATGTTCATAGATATAAAGCTTTACGTATTCTCCATAAGAATAACATTAGGGATGAGTATGCAGGTTTGCTGCTAAGAGGATAATCAACAAAAAATCAATTTTTTGTACAAATATCAATATACCAGTACTAAGTGAAGCCACATACCAAGTTTCATCAATATACGTTCATAAATAATCAAGATATCAAATTTTAAATATTCTCCATAAGGATAACATTGGACAACGTACTGTATTTAGTACTTTGAACATCTCGGCAACGGTTGGTTGTAGAATCACAATTTAAACACCAAAATGATTGTTTTGTAGAGCTAAACTGATTGTTGAAAGCAAATGTGAAGTTTACAGTAAAATTAATCGAGGAAAAGCTAAAAACCATTTTCCCAAAAGATTAACATGGGAGATTTTATGAACACTTTTTTTGGATTTTCTCCGCAACCACTTAACCTAGATTAATTATTCAAAATAATATTAATAAATTTGTTTATTAATATTAAGCTCTATAAAATGGTTAAAACAAAAATTGTGTGTTTTAAAAATGTCAGGGTAAAAAGTGCAAAAAACTGTTTGGAAAATTTTGAAACCCCATAAACCCCCTTTCCCATGGTCTGATTTTTCTGGTTTTCAAACTTAAGTCATGAATGTCACTTTACACATTTGAGCCAAATTTCATCGAAATCGGACGTTTTTCACTCAAGTTATCGCATTCACGGACACATACATATGTATTAAAATGATTTTACCAGGGTAATCAAGTTTATTTACTTTTTGTTTATTATATTTATCAGTAGCCCTAATCTGTGAATTTAATATTTTGATATATATAATTTTGAACAAATAGTGTTTTTGGGATCTGGGGACCTCAAAACAAAAAGTTATCATAACTTTTTAGGGGTAATAGCTTCTTCCCTATAGGGGAAATTCGCTAAAAACAGCTGATTAAAATAATTGACACTTAAAACATTAGCCATTTGGTGTCAATCACAACTGGAGTGCTTACATTTACTTTAACAGTGCTGGATTCCAGAAAAATGGCAGCTCCATGGGAAATGGGTCCGAATCCCAGTCCTGGCATGTACATTTTATCTCTACGTACAACTTGTACTGTAAAGGCTCACCCCTTGCTTTGCTGGCTACGTTCCACACATAGTATCCATCGATCTGTAGTCTATGTGGGCGGGCGAAGTAAGGCAAAAGGAGGCTGCTAACTTCTAAGAAAGCAAGTCGAGGATTCTGATTTAGTTTGTAAAATAAAAAAGATATTCAAAATAAATCATACTGTATTACATGGGAAAAACAGAACATTTTAGTAATATATTGTACTCAAATTATGATAAAGTTCAGTTTCTTAGTTAGTGATAGAGTGCTTCGGAATGTTTGATATTGTGTGTCAAATTGTTAAAACAGCTGTAGTAGTATTTTCAGGGAATTTTGTAAATAATGGGGTAATTCTATAGTGATGGAATACAACCTCTTTGTACTACTTACCAGGTGGATAAACAAGCACCTTGTGGACATTTGATAACAGTGAAGTGCAACAGTTCTCCAGGAGACAGGAAATGTCAAGCGCCATGTCTACGCCTTCTCGCTTGCGGCCACCTCTGCCCTGAGAAGTGTTTTGAAAACTGTACCAAAGTACAGTGCAAGGAGCAGGTGGACAGTCGTGTTGGTCCCGCATGTGGCCACCCTGCTTTCAAGATACCTTGCCATCTGAACAAACCAGGTATTCGTTTTTTGTACCAATTATCTGAAATTGTTGCTCTTATCCTTGTAGCTCAAATCCTTGTCCATGTGGTTACACGGATTTTTTATGTTTGTTGTTGAGAGTTGGAAAAAAGTACATTTGTACACACTATCCGTTCATAAGCTATTTTAAAAAGATTATGATATTTGTAAATAATTAAAAACCAAAATGGAAACTCTGGCTTTTACCATTCCCTTCTACTGGTAATTACCTTTTCTTCAAAAAATTAATTCTCAAAATATGTTAAATGGTTGTTTTAGAACTTTTTATGGAAAAAAAACAGTTCCTTTTAACATATAGGATGAGTTTTCTTCAAACAATTTTGATGAGTTAGTTATGAAACCATTATATAATTTCTAAATGTCCATAAATATCAAATTTCAATACTCTTTATATCACTTTAGTGATGGGGAAAAATAATAAAACTTCAGTTTTTTAATGAAGATGACAACTTAACTTGTAATATTGTATTCGGGAGGCCTCGGGTTTCATCCCAGGCTGGCCATTCTGAGAAGAGTTTGTACAGTTTCTCATCTCACTGAGGCAAATGCCAGAATGGTTCCCAAAAAAGTTCTTGATGGCAAATTGCCTCATCAGTTTTAAGCATTGGCAAAACAACTTTTTACTTATTAAAAATCAGATCGCCTAAGCACGCTTATCAAATGGCAGTCATTGATTAAGTGCACACAAAAGGTAAGTGTATTTAACGTCAGGTTAAACTGTGTATCTCTCGTGCAGAATTGCAGTGTGGGAGTGACGAGTTGTTGCAGCTGTGTGGTCATCCGTGTGGCCAGCTGATGGAGTGTGGCCACCAGTGTGGCGGCAGCTGTGGCGCGTGCATGCAGGGCAGACTGCACGTGCCTTGCAAACAGCCCTGCGCCAGGACGCTGGTCTGCGGCCACCGGTAAGCCTAACGCACGCCAGCTGGTCTGATTTTGTTCAGTGTACAAACAAGTTCATATTTATTTTATGTTAAAATTCAGATGTAAATTAAATTTCTTATAAATTTACAGCAGTCTGAACACCTCAGGTGACCAATTAATCCTGCAAACATTTTTTATTGGGATTAATTTATTGCTTTTATTTTTATTAAGTAGACTTACCTAAGAGATCGTTATTTGTTTTTGTGTTGAAGAAATTGATTTTTTAATAATAGATTGATCATAAATCTACCTGTAAGTTGACCTAATGTAATTATCATCATAGAAGTCCTATATACTGATGATGGATTTACGAATAATCAGAAAATTATAATTTCTAAGGTAAAACTACTGAATAGTTTATAAGCAATCAAGAGTATTGTTATTTATTATGATCACATTACAAGTTTGATAGTTGATATATTAATATTTCCTTCACCATGAATAAGTATCCTTTGGAACTTTTCATTAGTTAAAACAAAACACAGAAGAGTTCACACGCACACAAATGATAAAACAAAAACAAAAAGTGTATCCGAAAGATAGTATTAAAAAATTAGGGATTCTAACTGCGGGACATACCTTTTTTATATTTGTTGTGAGTTCTATTGTTTGTGTGCATGTGAACTGGTTACTGTGTTTTGTTTTAATTGATGACAAGTCCCTAATGATACCTATGTCTGGTGAGTATTGCCCAACAAGGAAAGAATAATCTACCTATTCACCTCCCCTAAAAAAGCATATAGGGCGGATTTTAGATATGAAAAGCGAGGCTGGATTTTGGCAAATTTGAAGTGTTGGTATTGTTTTATGTTTAATGAGCGAGTGTCTAGAGTTAAGGGCTGCCTTTAAAAAAAAAGTTTGGCCCCGATAGGTTCAGTCTCATGCAGACTTTGGGTCAAAAAGAGACATACCAACGTAGTTTTAACAGACCCAAGCGCTTCTATTCACTATGAAACGACTGTAAACCAGACATACAAACGTAGTTTGAACAGACACAAGCGCTTCTATTCACTATGAAACGACTGTGAACCAGACATACGAACGTAGTTTGAACAGACACAAGCGCTTCTATTCGCTATGAAACGACTGTGAACCAGACATACGAACGTAGTTTGAACAGACACATGCGCTTCTATTCACTATGAAACGACTGTGAGCCAGACATACGAACGTAGTTTGAACAGACACAAGCGCTTCTATTCACTTTGAAACGACTGTGAACCAGACATACGAACGTAGTTTGAACAGACACAAGCGCTTCTATTCACTATGAAACGACTGTAAACCATCCCCAGTGACATGCCCTTCCCTTTTTCTTATTGGTCCCATCCTGTGAGCCAATGTGGGGAGGCCCTTCACTCAGTCACTCATTGAACAAATTATAGTAGCAGCAATGTCATAACTAACACAGAATACTACCAGGTCAATTTTATCGTCCAGACACCCAAAGCATCACAAAATTATTAACATGTGATGTCCTCTCTGGGTCCTTGTGATTTCTAGCCACATTTACTCAACCCTATTATTCCTTTTTCGCCAGTCATTTTCGTAACATTTTAGAGTTTTCGGGGAAACTCCTGTTGTAATGACTATTTTTTTTTTGTTTTTTTAAGATCAAGCTTACCAGGAGTATTAATAATGTTTTAACTCACCTCTTGCACATGTTTAAATTTTAGTTTAAAACATTGTTTCAGTATATTTTTACTTGGTTCAACGGTGACTAAACTGTTGTAGGTGCACAACAAAGTGTGGCATGTTCTGTACTCCTTGTTTTAAGAGATGTGTTATCAAGTGTAACCATGGGAAGTGTTACGGCAGAACTAGAAATAATCATCCATGCTTTAAACACTGTCAGAATCCTTGTGATGTAAGTATATATTTACACTACTCTTCTTATTTTAAAATACTTCTATTAATTTCATCTTTCTAAATTATTAAAAGAATTTCATGATTTCTTTTTGCAATTTTTGGCTTTTGGGTCTAAAAACCAATTGGTAAAAACCTCAACCTCAGAAAATTCAAATTTTGTTAACAATCTCATTTGAAAATTGGAAATTTTTACATGGGCTTAAGGAGTTTCAAATCAAAATAAAACAACCGTAACCACTGAACTGAAAAAGTATTACTTACAAAAGGTAAAGTATTAACAAGTGATTTCTTGAAAACAGTGACTAGAACCATTGAATAAAGATGGCATATAGAGTGAACCTCTTTTTCACCCACGAAACTAATCAAATATCACCAAGTATGGCTCGGTCTCCTCGGTACCAAACATTAGTGAGAATAAGTACCTGTTAATTTGAAGAGCTGCATGAATACAGTGGGTTATGTTCAAAAATTACTACTTCATTTTATCATTCCAGAAACCGTGTATGTGGAAATGCCCCCATTACCAGTGCAGGAGGCGGTGCGGGGAGGAATGTGACCGACCTCCGTGCTACGAGCCGTGCCGAGAGGTGCTGGGCTGCGGCCACCCTTGCGTGGGCTACTGCGGGGAACCTTGCCCTCCCCTCTGTGCCATCTGCAACGTCAACGATCCTGCAATCCGGACGAACCCTTTTGCTAGGTAGGTCCTATTTTAATTTTAATATTTACTAGCTGCAACAGGCTACACAATAGTTGAGTGAGCCAACCCTTTGGTTTTTAAATATGTTAACACTTATAACAAAACATCGGTCTGTGAGGTTGGTAGACATTTTGTTTTTTTTAATTATGTCAATCCTGAATTACTTAAAATTATCACCTCCACAGTACCTTTTTAAAACCCTCCTATAAACAACATATTCAATTTATGTTAAAATTTCTTTATAGGTTTTTTGCAAGAATTTTCCAAATTTATTGACAGACCGACGCTTCACAAGCTTTATACATTGAGTATATGTACATTGATTGACAGACCGACGCTTCACAAGCTTTATACATTGAGTATATGTACATTGATTGTCAGACCGACGCTTCACAAGCTTTATACATTGAGTATATGTACATTGATTGACAGACCGACGCTTCACAAGCTTTATACATTGAGTATATGTACATTGATTGACAGACCGACGCTTCACAAGCTTTATACATTGAGTATATGTACATTGATTGACAGACCGACGCTTCACAAGCTTTATACATTGAGTATATGTACATTGATTGACAGACCGACGCTTCACAAGCTTTATACATTGAGTATATGTACATTGATTGACAGACCGACGCTTCACAAGCTTTATACATTGAGTATATGTACATTGATTAAAGAGACCGACGTTTCAGTTCATGTAACTCCAGACTTTACTACTTTTTATTAATCAATGTATAATCAAATATAGTTCAATTATAAGGTACTGTTATACTTCAACACTTAAAGAGTATTATTACCATTGCAAGGATTTTATTTTCAAATCGAGTTAAATAAAGTGGGTGAATAATAAAAGGACTGAAAGACCGACATTTTGGTTTATGTTATAAAAGTCATGTTTCATTGTAAGTAATAATATGAACAAAGGATTTCCATAAGAGTAACATTGTAACTTGGAAGACCTGTGGGGCAGAGCCCTACAGGGGTTTTCGAAACTGAATTATACTTTAAACGGCTCATCGGTGGCAGGCGGACACCACCTTCCTTTCTAGAAAATCAGGTAATTTGAAAAAAGGCAAGGGCAAAAGTTGGAAAAATGCCGAAAGTGTGGGAAATTTGTTATTTAATTGTAAACACAAAGCAAAAATCAAAACTTATTGATTTTTAACATATGTTTGTTAAATCTGTTTTTATGTTATCTGAAGAGGAAGTGAAAAAAGTATGGCAAAATATGTACTGGGACAACAGCAAACTATTTTAAACATTGGAATAATGAAATAAACAGGAGAGCATTGGATGGTTATGGTAAAGGTTTAAGCCGAAAAAAAGGCCAAATATTAATATTTCATATCATATTTAAAGAGCATATTCTGAGTCGAGAGTCAGGGAAAATTAACTTCTTTGGTTAATGAAAGTCAAGGACAGGTCACTTTTCTAAGAAAGACTGGGAAATGATTAACTAAATAAAAGTATGAACCATGTTTTATAATAGATGAGGTCATAACAAGTGTAATTAATCTTCATGTTATATATTGTTGATAAGATAATTACAGTTCAAGCAAAATTGTCAAAATCTGATGGTTTAAAGTTTTTTAAAGATTTTCATAAAATAAACATTAAAATTTATAAATGCTGTTTTATTTTTATTTTGACCCAAGGAACAAATCTACAAAAGATTTCCCAGGAGTTTGGTTACACCCTGTATATTAGAGAATATCTATTACTAGCTTTGCCCAACAACTTTGTTTGTTCACATTAAATCTTTTATAAAATGCATGCGCTTTTCGGAAAGAAACCTCCATTTGTGCACTGTTCAGCTTTTTCGGAAAGAAACCTCCGTTTGTGCACTGTTCAGCTGTCATTTGTTGCAGCATAATTATTTTCAAGATATGCACATTAGATCAGTTGTTTTCCAACTGTGGATGGGGGATGGTCAATTGGTCATGCTACATTTGTATTTGTCCTGTGGCTCATCAAATTTGTATGCTGCAACTGAAATTCCCACAAGTGCAAAGTTCCTTCTGCTGTAGGTTTTTCACAACCAAATTTTGATCTAGCGATTCACAGAGGTCTTTGCACAGTGTTTGGGTTGCTAATGAAAGGTTCTTCTTTAGTTTATATAACATGTCGACTGTTTAGCTTTTTCCATATTAGTGAATTTCCTTTGGAAAGTGAACTATTAGCATGACCCGCACGGTGAAACTTAAGCCCTGGACCACCATAGAAGTTCCTAACGTGACCCCCTGAACACGTTTTGGGGGGTCGTTCTGTAACCTGCCGGCTGTTGCTGCGCCGTCATAATTATATCGCTGCCACCACTGCTCTACTTTTGGGGAGCAGACCCAAAGTTCGTGAAGGAAAGTGAATTTAAATTTACAACTCATTTTTAAATTTACTTAAATTTACAAAATGTTTTATATGTGTGTGTGTGGTGTGTGTGTGTGTTTGCACTCTAGCAGTCACATTTTTTGTCCGATTTACTTAAAATTTGGTAGAGACGTTCCTTTCTGTAATCAGTTGGACAAGTTCGTTGGGCAAAACAATCGGAAAACTCCAAACCCCTTTTTTGGGGATTAATCTTTCAATTTTGAGTTTTTGGGCCCATAAAGGGTCATAAAAGTCCCAGATGTAAAATCAATGCATTTAAAAAGATGGGAATTGGAGAGGCGAAAGTTTTAAGCCCTCTCTCGTCATTCTAGCATAAATATTTACCGAGTTATTAAAGAAAATGTGTATCGACTAAACACAATACGTTGTCGTATGGGGGTTTTACACGAGAAAATACTGTTATTCTTTGTTAGAGTACTTTTATCATCCCCAGCAACCTCACACCTACTTTCAAGCCTGTCTGGACCTTCTCCTAACATTATAATGCACAAAATTGTATTCCCAGCTCTGCAGGTAAATGAAACCAGAAGCATCAGAACAGCCAAAAAATCTATGTTTTCAGATTTCAATAAAAATTGGAATACATGTATGGTTTTACACTGATTTTGAGTTTTAAAAGTTGTTATGTGGAAATTCACTTCCCTCACGTCATTGTGCTGCGTGCGAACTCGTTTTAACTCTACTTTGTTTGTGTTCACAGATATGTACTGCTAGAAGACTGCAAACACTTGATTGAAGGCAGCCTCTTCGACACCCTAGTCACAAACGCCACTAGAAACAACACCTTCCGATTGATCCGGTGCCCTTTCCCAATATGTTCAGAACCCGTTGTAAACACGGAGCGGTGTAAGACTGTTTACTTACGTTTCCGAAAACAAGTCGTAAACATCAACAAGATTGTGAGCGAAGATGAAGTAGATCGACTTCTAAAAATGCATGCTCGCCATGCTGAGCTTTTAGCATCAAAACCATCCATCAGTGGTAAGTGTGTGTTTGGATTTGTGAACTGTATTTGTGTACTGGGTGGCTGAAAATATGTAGGATGGCCATTAGATTTGAAATTGTTCTTGTTATTTTTATTGTTTTACAAAACATTTGAAATGATGTATCACGAGCGAATACGTAGTATATACAATTTTTGTTCATCATCCTTCCCTCGACACCAAAACTTTGAAAAAACGTATTATTTTAATTGTTTATGCGACCTCTTGTACTTAAAAAGATTTGGTACCTGAAAATCAATTGAAGGGGAGATGACGAATGATTTCCATATATTCGGATTCTGATGTCTGCAAAATTTATGTAGTAAGAAAGTTATACAAGTTTCATTAAGCTTGGTACGGTATTGCTATTATTTTGTGTTGGTGATCTGATTTACCATCTATATAAAATGAGGATCATACAACTTTTTGTTTAATTTGAAAAACTGCACTTATTTAATTCCATACATAAATTTGTTCGTATTTTACAAATATGCTTCATTTGCATTTCTGATAAAAAAAATTATTTTAACTTTATACATGCCAGACTATTATTCATTTTAGCGAATTTCCCCTATAGGGAAGAAGCTATTACCGTAGTCAGCATGGTAAGACCTAGGCCCGGGACCATGATAACTTTTCGTTTTGAGGTCCCCAGACCCCAAAAACACCATTCGTTCGAAACTGTATATATATATGTGTGTGTTTGTGTGTGTCCGTGAGCACGATAACTCTCGTAAAAATGATCCAATTTTGATGAAATTTGGTATAAACGTGTAAAGCAACATTTATGACTTTAAGTTCGAAAACCAGCCAGATCGCTCTACCCGAAGGGGTATTTTGTGGGGGTTTTGTACCCCAAAAATGGGTTTTTTGAATTTTTCACATATAATTTTTGAAATATTCAAATTTTAGTTTTCACCATTGGATTCAGCTTAAAAAAACAAACAATTTGGTATTTTGATCATTTCTCTACGTCAATTGGTTCTCGAGATATTGAAAGTGCTAAACACAGTACGTTGTCTAATGTTATTCTTATGGACGAAAAGAAAAATTTTATATCTCGCTTATTTATGAACGTACACTGACGAAACTTGGTATATGGCTTCATATGGTTGTGGTCTATTGATATTTGCTCAAAAAAATTTTTTTTGCCAAAGGATCCCGTAACAGCAAACCTGCGTACTCATCCCCATGTTATTCTTATGGATAATAATTAAATGCTATGTCTCCCTTAATTATGAACATAAATTAATAAAAACTGGTATATGACTTCACCTACTTTAGTTATATTGATATTAGCATAAAAACCAATTTTTTGTGTTCCTTGTTGCAGCAAACCTGCGTACTCAGCCCCAATGTTATTCTTATAGAGAATAATTAAAATTGTATATATCGCTTATTTGTGAATATATTTTTATGAAACTTGATAAGTGGCTTGATGTAGTATTAAGACATTTATATCTCCATTGGAAATTCGCTGAGTATGCAGGTTTGCTGCGACGGGGGTATTTAATCATATATTTAGATCTTTTAGATCTGGCTGATAGTGAGTGCAAAGATTTTTTGGTCCACAAGATTACTCTGCATGTTAGACACAGACCTCAGTGTTTTAACAGTACCATTACATGAAGAGTGTAAAGTAATTTATGTCCACATTGTAGTGACTTTTAAAAAGATGAAGTTATCAGCCTTTGGCAGTCAAGAGAGTTACAGGATTTACTAAAACTTCCAGACTGCAGATCGTATTTTATTTTTAGTTTACATGTCAGTAATTAATACTCTTTCGTTTTATTCCAAAAATAATAAGATACTAATAATAAAATAATAGATTCAATAAAACCCAAGTGGTCTGCTGGTTATGACCAAACACCCATGAAGATCATCAAATATGTTAAGTTGGCAATCATAAAACCTCTTCTACATGTGATAAATGCATCTTTGATGGCCCTAATGAGCTTAAAATATCAAAAATAGTTCTGGTTTTTAAGAGAGGAAAAAATGCAGACCCTCTTAATTATAGGCCATTGGCAATTCAGCCCTCTTTTTCAAGAATTCTAGAAAAATGTATACTTTCTCGCAATAAACTGTTGGATACAGAACAGCATGGGTATCGGGTAAATAGATCAACTATAACAACTAGTTTAGACTATATTGAAAATAGTTTAGAAAACTTAGATGAAGGAAATAAAACCGTTGGAGCTTTTCTTGACATGACCAAAGCTTTTGGATAGCGTTAACCACACAATGTTACTTAGTAAGCTCAGAAGTTATGGCATAGATGGAAAAGAGTGGAACTGGATCAAGTCGTACTTAGAGGGATGACAGCAGTATGTCTGTGTAAAACATGAGTCCATTGGTTACCTTTATAATGCTAATTCAAACAAAAAACTAAACATATCATCTACTCAAGTACCACAGGGTTCAGTATTAGGCCCTTTCTTGTTCCTTTGCTATTTGGGAGGTATGCCTAAACATCTTTATGAAAGAGTTGAAAATAGTAAAGTTTGTTTATCCGCTGATGATATGAGCCTCAGCATATCTGACAAAGACTTAATTTAAACAACAAAAATGTGTGAGAGTTCAATAGAAATTTTAAAAAAACGATTTAAATAATACAAATCTCCTACTTAACCCGTTGAGGTAATAATTTTATTCTATTTTCAGTAGCCTATAACGGGAATTGATTGGTGCTGCACTCTAGTAGCAAAATATGTGACTAATGACCGCGGGCATCTATGGTTCTGTCCGCTAGGGGCGCGGACTGACTGAAAACCCTTAATATCGCCGCCAGGCCTTTGGTCGTGTTAGCTGAATTGGCTACGTCGTGGAAACACCTTGGCCAGGTGGTGATACGATGTTCGTGGGTTCGATTCCTGCACACGACTAAAACTGACCAGTTGTGCAACTCTCAATGAGTTAACCGGTCTGTGGCAACGTTGGTGGGAGGGCCCAAGTAAAACAAACGGTGGCAGGCTTGCTTGGAAGTTGACGGAATCGGTTAATTCTTTAAGACTTGCACATGGTCAACACTGATTTTGCTAATTTTTACTTATGTCTACTATGTGTGTTAGGGGTTACTGTATGGATGATTTTTATTCTGCTAAAGCTAACTTTTTGGCGAATTTCCCCTATAGGGAAGAAGCTATTACCGTAGTTGGCAGGGTAAGACCTAGGCCCGGGACCATGATAACTTTTCGTTTTGATGTTCCCAGACCCCAAAAACACCATTCGTTCGAAACTGTATATATATATATATATATATATATATATATATGTGTGTGTGTGTGTGTGTGTGTGTGTGTGTGTGTGTGTGTGTGTGTGTGTATGTTATAATTTTTGAAATATTCAAATTTTAGTTTTTACCATTGGATTCAGCTTAAAAAAACACACAATTTGGTATTTTGATCATTCCTCTACGTCAATTGGTTACCGAGATATTGAAAGTGCTATACTCAGTACATTTTCTAATGCTATTCTTATGGAGGAAAAGAAAAATTTTATATCTCGCTTACTTATGAACGTACACTGACGAAACTTGGGATATGGCTTCATCTCAAAAAAAATTTTTTTGCCAAAGGCTCCCGTAGCAGCAAACCTGCGTACTCAGCTCCCATGCTATTCTTATAGAAAATAATTAAATGCTCTGTCTCCCTTAATTATGAACATAACTGAATAAAAACTGGTATACGACCTCACCTAGTTGAGTTATATAGATATAAGCATAAATACCCATTTTTGTGTTCCTTGTTGCAGCAAACCTGCGTACTCGGCCCCAATGTTAATTCTTATGGAGAATAATTAAAATTGTATATATCGCTTATTTGTGAATATATTTTTATGAAACTTGGTAAGTGGCTTTTTGTAGTATTAAGACATTATATCTCCATTGGAAATTCGCTGAGTATGCAGATTTGCTGCGACGGGGGTATTGAATTGTCATGAACAACAATTGTTAAAAATATTTGTCTTAGGAAATTTATCTGTTATTGTTTATTTAATATGGTATGATTTATGTATATTTTACGACACATTCTTGTGCATCTTGTTTGTATGTTTGAATAAAGATTGATTTGATTCCAGGTCCAATGAACTCACTGATGTCTTTCTGCAGTGAGCCTTTTACAAATCTGCCAAAGTCTGAGCTGAAGGGTCCTGAGATGGGAAGACTCATTATGGCCTGTCTCTTGCACCCCCTTGCTGTTAGGTGCAAGCACCTCAAGGTCAATTTTGTGCAATGGCTTGCGTATGTTGGTGTATGTTTTGCTTTGTTATTTTTTCTTATTCTTATAGCCTTCTTTTAAAAACTGTTTGTTTGTTTCGTTTTTGTTACTGTAAGTGTTGGTTGTATTATTGTTTAGATTATTGTTTATTAACAGCAAATCAACAAGACAGCTGTTCCGTAAGAGAAATAAGCTGATTTGTTCAAATAGAAATTTGAGAGTTGAATGTTTACTTTGGTGCCTTTTAGAGGGTACAGCTGTCAAAGGAAATGCCTTGCTTGTATCTGTGTGGTTTATCCTTTGAAACTGTTTCTAATAGTATCTCCAATTTTCCTTTTGTCTCTTTATCTTAACTCTTAACACTTTCATGGCCCCGAGGAAGCATTTGCTGCCACGGGGTATTCAATGGTAATCCGGGTGGGAGCATCCCACTGCACAGTGCTGCTAACAGGGCTAATGGAACCAAGGCTCAGTTGTACGTTTGCGGGAATGCTATAACTCTTATAACAGAGATTTTAGGGCATGGCATGTTACATTGCATATATAAGGATAGGACATTTCATGCCTTAAGCAATGGTTGTTGTGGGAAGATTAGGAATCCTGGACAATCCCACACCGACAGAAAATCCTTTGAGGGCACTTACGGCTATTTTTAAGTCATTTTGCTTTCCCTCTATATCACTCCAGAGAGCCATCATTCTCCCTTGCTGCGGTAAACCTATGGTTGAGAGAGTAGGAGGATAGATTCCAATGGGCTGTAACTGGATGGGCTGGGAATGTAATTAAGCCAGTAACCTTTATTCAGGGTCCCCACCCAACCGTGAAAACCGTGAAACCTTGAATAAGCCATAAATTTCAATATCAAACCTTAAAAACATATCAAGCTTGGAAAAATATATATCTTATCAGAAAATAACACAGTTGTTGTTTTCGGATAGGGAAATGTACAACAGAATTATTTAGTAAGTCGTTAAAACGTTATTAATACGGTGAATACCGCGTCGTCTGCCTACTTGCAGATTGTAGCTGTGCTGATGATTTAGGCCTGGTTCTGGTTTCCATTTCCACAGTGCAAAGTAACTCGGGCGACAGTTGTTAAGTTGCTGGTGTTTTTTTTTTCACTGTCAACTAACTGCTCACTGGCACTCATGTAAGACCGTTTATACATCTTTACTGTATGTCAGTTGCCTATTGTTTTGTATTAGTCGGTGTAGACAGCCACTGTAACTATACAACTGTCGCGTCAGTAACTCGCAGTCAGCATTGCCTTGTCGGTAATATTGGAACTTCGAGGGTAAAAAGGGCTAATTTTACTAAAGCCTTTAAAATTATAAAAAATTAGATTATACTCTGTTATATCCTTATTATTTTAATCATTGATGTTTATTTATGATTAAGTTACTAAATTTCTCTACTTTATTGACCCTTCCAATTTTCATTACTCTGACGAATACTCACAAACTCCATGACAGAAGTGAAGCTTGGATTACATGTAGAGTGATCGTCTCATGTTAAAAATGTTGAAGAGCCACGAGAGCCAGTATGACAAGAAGTCTGCTAAGTTGCAGTAATTTCTGCAACTTTTAACTTCAACCAGACAGTAAATAACGAAAATAGAAAATTGGGATTATGTCACGTGTCTCCATTACCTAATCCTAGAAGTTGATAGACTGAAAGATAGATAGCGTTAGCTGCTCTATAATTGGTGTTTATTGGTTAATTGGTGTAAACAAAATTTCATCAGCTCATTTATATGTATACTGTGATTTGTTGAGCAGCGAAAGAAATTCTGAGAAAAATACGTTATATCTCGCATGACAAAATTGAGACAAAAAACTGACTGGTGAATGCAACTTCTATTTTCATTCTTCATTCTAAATTTAAACATTAATAATACATAAGTGACATCTATAGGCGGCTCCCTCAAACCTATCAAATTCCAAACACATTTCCTTTGTTTCATTAGCACTCTTTACTCAATACAGGAGTTTAGATTTATTTTGACGAGGAATTAATGTAATTTGGAAAAAAAATGATTGGCAACACTGAGTGAAGTAGAAACCGCCAGCAACCGATAACCGATAGACCGATGACTCACGACAGCAATAAAACTATAAGAGACTCTAAAAGAGTTCTTATTAGGGGTGTGCGAGTAGTGATTTTTAAAGTCGAGTTGAGTTTAGGAAAAAACTCGCGAGTTTTGAGCTTTTTTCGAGTCAAATTTTTTTTAAGAAGAGGAGATACTGGTTACAAAAGTTACCTATATATGACCAGCATTATGTCAAAAATTATATCTGATAAAATTAAATGATGATAGAATAATTATTTTAATTGGTTATTCATTGATTCATAGTACAGTAGAACCTCGATAGTTCGACACTTTGTGGACTTAAGGGGTGTCGAACTATCGAAATGTCGAACTATAGGGAGTAAATGGAGTTTTATACAAGAAGGAAATTAAAAACACAAGTTGTATATAGAAATCACCCAAATTTATTAAATACTAAAAAGCTAAACAATTGCACTGGTCATTACTCAACTTAAATCTCAATAGAAACCATTAAATATCACTGGACAAAATATTTTGTGATCTTTGATTGTTTTTCACTCTGATTTCTTTGCCGCGCAGCTTCGTCACGTAGTCTCCGAAGGCAAAGAATGTCCATGGCTGACGCTCCCTGCTCCTGTAGGTACTGGAGGGCTCCCTCGATGAACTTCACACCTTCATTATGAGTTAGTTTTGGTTGTGGGTTGTTTTTCACCTCGTCCTCCGACTCCTCATCATCACTGGCATCTTTTTGTTTAAAAGCAGCAACAATTTCTTCGTCTGATGTAGGCCCCACCTCTTCATCTTCATTCATCCAGTCTTCAACGTCGCCGTCCGAAGCTCCTTCACAGCCTGGAATTTTCTCCATCAACTTCACGAGTTCATTGTCACTCAGATCGTTTTTAGAAAACTCATTTCCTTCATGGTCCAAGAGTTTTCTCCAGGAACGCACTAGTGTCAAGGGATTGAGTTCCTCCCATGACTGAGATATCCATCCGATGACATCCAACATATCGATTCTTTTTAGTTTTTCAACTAAGTCGAGTCCCTCGTCCAAGCCTTGAATAAGGCATGAGAGAAGTTTTTTCCTGTACAACTTTTTCAAAGTCACTAAAACGCCTTGATCCATTGGTTGGCACAGAGAGGTCACGTTAGGGGGCAAAAACATCGCTTTTATTCCTTCGTCCTGAATTACTTCTACACTTGGGTGGGTCGTTGCGTTGTCGAGAATTAGAAGGGCCTTTCTTGGGAGATTCTTGGATTTTAAATGTTTCTCAACATCTGGTACGAACTGCTTAAAAAACCATTCATTAAAAATATACTCAGACATCCATGCATTGGATTGGTGCCTGTACCAAACAGGGAGATCAAAACTGTCACCCTTCATTTTTATGTTTTTGAAAGCTCTAGGCTTTTTTGCTTTTCCTATAAGAGCTAATTTCAGTTTGTGGGTTCCAGTTGCGTTGCTGCAAGCTAAAACGGTTACTCTTTCCTTACTTTTTTTGTAGCCAGCAGCAGCCTTTTCTGTTCTGAGTGCAAGGCTTTTAGTCGGCAGCATTCGGAAATTTAGGCCTGTTTCATCACAATTATATATTTGCTCCCCACTTAGACCCTCTTCTTCAATCAAAGCTTGGAATTTGACTTTAAATTCATTTTCGCTATTTGGGTTTGCTGACAACTTTTCCCCACAAATACTAAGTTGTTTAACACCATACCTGTGTTTCCACCTGTCTAACCAGCCGCTGCTTGCAGTAAAATCAGGCTCTCTTTCTCCTTTGAATTCGTTGTAAAACTGCAGCGCTTTTTCCTGGAGAATTGGTCCTGTGATCGGCGTTCCTTTATCCCGTTGTATCCTAAACCACTGAATCAGTGCTTCACCGACATTTTCGTACTCCGAAGTTTTCATACTTTTTCTTTCCACAATCGATTCCGTACAAAGTCTTTTCGAACACCACGACTCGATTTCAGTCCTCGTCTTCTTCCATCCAATCACCGTCGACCGACCAGCATTTAATTCACTCGCCACTTTATTCACACTTTCTCCCTTATCAATCCGTTTTAGTGCGTCTAATTTCATCTCCATTGAAACAAAACACCTTTTCCGTTTTTTGTCCGACATCTTCAAACACACAAAACAAACCGGTGCAATCAAACTAAAAACTACGTATTTTTAAAGAATTTTAACAACTGAACAGATTTACGAAATAATAGCGTGTCTAATAACCGGCTGCGACTGAAGCGAACTGATTTGACAACGTGACCTACTTAGGTAGAGGGTGGTGGAGGGGTAGGGGGGGCAGGAAAGGATGCGCCAAAATAGTTTGGGTATTGGGGGAGTCCCGCGTAAACAATAGAGCTGGTCCCGGTCACTGACCGGCGTACGTGTCAAAACAAAATACCGATCGCTAATGTGTAAGCGGGTCGCCTCAGCCCGTGTCGAACTACACGGAGTGTCGAACTATCGAAGGTTTACTGTATATACATTTCAAGACTAGTTTCTTAAAAAAAATCATAATACAAACCAAATAGGCCTACCTATAGTTGTTTAGAGGCGGTCGGTAACCTTGATTTTTTAAAATCTTGTTTAGATTCAGTCTTTTGCTTTTGTTCCTCTTGATACCTCCTATAGACATTATAATGTTTATTTTGTAGATGTCTAATAAGGGAAGTTGTTGATCCAGTTGAAACTTTCAATGTTTTACTGCAAACATTGCATTTGGCCTCATTTTGATTTGGTTTAGTATAGTAATTCCGTACTATGGCTGGTGGTGTTAAACTCCACCAAATTGGGGAGTTTTTGGACAAATAGGCCAACAATTCGTCTAGGCCTACAATGCCTACCTCAGATTGGGACGGTCGAGCAGGATTGTCCACGAGTTCTTCGTCATCCGTCATTACAACTCCCCTTTCACAAATTAAAAATTACAATTATTAATATAAATATAAATAAATAGCCTAACCAATAAAACACAACCCGGCAACTTTTCACAGCTGAGAAATTATTTTGGAATGACAACAGCCTAAACTCCGCTAAGCCATATTGATCACATCTTTTAAAAGTTACCGACATAGAGATTGGATTTGGTCAACCTGGTCCAGACATCGCTTATAATCAATATTAAATGACAAAATCCTTAGTCACGGCCAAAATTTCGCGGTCCAATCGTCATTTTCAGCCGATTTTACGTGATGCGATTGCCTTTTGCGGCCATTACTACGCGTTTTGGCTGGTAGCAATCGTTAGTGATCGTCCGGAAATTGGCCGGAATTACTCGCTCAAACTTTCGAGTAGTTTTCAAAACTAGTCCAGTTCGAGTATTAAAATACTCGGCCAAAAACTCGGAAGTTTCGAGTACTCGCACACCCCTATAAATATATAACTGATATCCATACAAACCATAGGCAACTGATTTCCACTTTTCAATCATTATATTAAAAATTAAAACCACAATGAATGTTTAAGTTCACTTTGAATATTGTTCACGTTGCGTTGGCTGGAATAAGCCTGACAGCAATTAAAAACCGTAGAAAAAGATCCTAAGTTTACGTCACTCAAGACAGTGACGTCAGAGAACTCTGGCTGAGTTCAGCCTTCTTTTTAGTTCAAGGTGGTGCTACCTCGGCGTGGAGCGCAAAAGTAGATCCGAATGTGTGTACTGTTACATTGGTAATTCAAATTGAATATCACTGCTTTTTCTTACAACGCCAACGTGATATGAAGTGATGTTGGATTTCTTTTGTAAAACGTACAGAGAACAATCTAATTCGTTTTCACCTCGAATCGGGCGCATTTATTGCTATTGGACCTGTCATTTGAGACGGTTTGAGTGTTTAATCAACTGTATAACAAATTCGGCTCGAACTCACAAGTTTTTTTTAATATCTCGAGTCGAGTAGTGCAAACTCGGCTTGAAAAAAAAATATACGAGTACTTGCACACCCCTGGTTCTTAATTTTTTAAAAGGTTCCCTTTATGGTAGGCCTATTTACTGTGACATCATTATTGGAATGTGGGAAAGTTTTAACTAGTATTTGACTGATGCGCCGGGTCTGCGTTGTTGTTTTGCGACCAGTATAGGTTAGGTTTTCAATATTTCGACTGTGAAATTGACAATTTTTGGACCTTGAAAACCGTGAATAACCCGTGAATCTGATTATTAAGTTTGAGTGGGAACCCTGTTATTGACCAGAGGGCATTTACCGTTCTGGCCAGCAGTACACTCTTACCCTTACCCATTCTAATGTTGTGTCAAACCATTCACTTCAAGGCAGCTCCTACAGCATATTTACCTTTTAGAAAAGATTGAGACAGTTGTATGAGTTTTGCGACAAATTTACACAATAATCACTTACTTTTTTCTTGGTAACTAATTGTTTTTAATATATAGACTGAAGACGAGCAAAGATTGAGGCAGCGTCTGAAGTACCTCGCTAGGATTTTGGTGTCGAGAATGGAACAGTTCGGTTACCAGACTATCCAGCAGCTAGAACTGATGGTGGCGCAAATTCTACAGCTGACAACGAACAAAGCGACACATCTGTCCTGGTAAAATAAATCAAATGTATTGTTTTCATACGGAACAAAATTGAGAACTGCAAAGCAACTGTGTCGGTCTTACAATCTATTTACTGTAAGGAAATGATTTATTTGATGATGGCCAGTGAGGAGTGTGGTGAAGTGACCCCTTATTCCTCTGTTCCTGGTCATGGCAAAAGAATTAAATTATGAATCTGACATAATAATAAAATAGTAAAATATTTTTTATTTAAATGGCTTTGTTCAATGGCACTGGTAAGCATGGATTTTAGTCAGACGCCAATGACCATCTCAGTACAATACATAATAAAATGGTCCTCATTCTAACATTAAAGTTGTATCAGTTTGTGTCACTTCCTAATCAGAAGTGTGTATTTTCTTGATTTAACATAAGTAGCTTCTCCCAACAGGTTCATAGGCAAGCGTCTCGCTAGCCTATCAGTTATCAGTTTGGACTTCGGTTCAAGGGGTCATTGGTTTGATTCCTGGGACATCCACTACTATATACGGGATATCCGTAAAAGCGTTAATATTATTTCTATCAAATGCCTATGGCATTGATCAACAAAAAGTCAAATAATACAGCTGATTAAATTAAATAATTAAAGACATGTTTTAGTTTGATTTTTTTATTATTTATGGTCTTAGAAAAGCATTTGTTCAAAAATTAATATTTTTTCTCAGATGTTGTCACCGAGATCTTTTATTCAAGAATGTGGTTAACAGGTGACAGACTTACTGGTTTCTCTAAAGTTCTTGGTCCAGTTTATCTTTGTATGTAGATAATTTTGTTTTGCTATTAGCATTAGTTTAAAATACTAATTACTGTTATGAAATTTTTGCTGTGGGGAGGTTGATAAGGAAAGAGTCCCCTTGCATGTTGAGGTTTTGATAGTAGAATTATTAAAATAGTTGTCCTGGCTCGTAATTGTGTAAAATGTCCTAAAAATTTTGTTTAACTTAGTAATTTTGTTTTTTATTAGCATGTGTAGTTAAAATCCTAAATAGTGTAGCTTTTGTTATGAGAGGGACTTTAGTAGGGAAAAGCTCCCTTACATGTTAATTGATAGTAGAGATATTAAAGTAGTTGTCCGTACTCAATATCTACTTATATAGTTGTGTATATTGTTGCTATTTTTTAGGGGTGTGCGAGTAGTGATTATTTTTTTAATTGAGTCAAGTAGTTCCAATTATTTTCGAGTTTCGAGTATTTTCGAGCGAGTATTTGCCATCAGTTGGTAGTTTAAAATAGTGTAATGGGATTTGGATACCACCCTAGATTTGATAATCTAAACATGGTTTCTAACGAATACATGAGTAGCAATACGTTTTGGCCAGTACAATCAAACTGGATTACGTATTGACAAACGAAACACGATTTGACATTGGTTTCCTGCCGATAAAACACGGTCCGGTTGTCATTTGGCCAATATCAATCACCTGGTCCAGACATCGCTTATAATCAATATTAGGTAACAAAATCATTAGTTACGGCCGAGATTAAGTGGCCCGGTCGCCACTTTTGCCGACATTATGTTTTCCGTCGTCATTTACAGCAGAATATCGATGGAATTTTTAATTTTTGCTTTGAATTATTCTTACCAATAGTTACGACACGGAAATTATTTCTTCTTTTTGAGATTCCATGGTAAACTTTACTTTTTCAGATATTTGATTTAGATATTCTAAGAATGATGCACATGCGTTTTCATTTCTGAAATTTAAAAAAATCTGTATAAATTAATCAAAGTGAAACATCTACTATGTCTACTTAAATGTTGGCCCTCACAATGTGAATGAAATTAAGTCCTAAAAAGGGCTATTCCTATTCTTATTAATCATTTGAAAAATGTAATGTTGGATTTTTTAATTTCAACCAACAAATCATGCTATGATTTGAAGGTCCAAGAAAAATCATAATCATTGAGGACATATTGTTCACTCAAATTATTGTATTGGTAAATTGTAATATGTTACCTTCCCCAGGTACGACATTACTCCCTACACTTGGGAGGCTGACCGAGCTTTAGCCGTGGTCCAACTGCCGTCGCCGCCGCTGGATCTGCCCTCGGTGGCTGCGGAAAGGTTGACATCAACCCTAAGAATCAGAGACGGTGCGAAGCAGTGGTTCCTGTGCGACAATCAACACTTGTACGTCAGTGAAAACGGAGAGACCTGCATCACTTGTCAGAACGAGGCGGAAGAAAACCAGCGGAGAATGGAGGAGGAGCGACGGCGGGTGGAACAGAAGAAGCGGGACCACAGCGATCGGCGCGGGTCTGACCCCGGTGGAAGAGGGATGATCCCAGTGTCAAACTTCAGAAGGGAAGGTAGAGATCCACGATGGAGCAGGTCAGAAAGGGGAAGGGGCAACCGGCAATGGGGCAGGGACAGGAGCCCCTGGGGAAGGGCTAGAAGGTAAAGCAGTTTGAGATTTTTTTACTAAATATGAGGCAGCAGAAGAGTTTTTTATACTCTATACAACTCTATACAGTTTTATACTCTATACAGTTTTCTATATTCTCTGAGACTATACATTACATATTTCCTAGGATTTATTGTAAGTAAACATTTTTGTATGTAAGACTATCACTGATTGAGTGGCAATTATACTATATGCCATAGGCCTAACTTAATGACAATCTTTGTTAAACTGAGAATTTCTCTAATGAAAATATTATTTATTTATCCAACCTTGAAGGATTGTTTATCATTCAAAATTTGATGGAGATTAAGTTAATAGTAGACATTATATGAATATTTGTTTAACAATTTACAATTAAATTTTAATTCATTTACAACATTAAAGAACTGCTAGAAAAGGTGAAAACTTGGATTCCTCAATTAATACAATCTGTTTAAACAACTTCTCTGTCCAATACTAGGCAGCAAATTTCTTTTAAGATACTTCCAGTAATCATTCATTATTTAAAGTACGGTTCTGGATTAGTGTTATTAGGGTGTCCTACTTTGATTGCACTAAACTTTACCTGGTTATTCGGCAGGTCAAAACAAACAAATAATGCAATAAACATGTGTCCTATCTCGATTTTTGTTTAATATCCTGGTTGTTATATATAAAATAAAACATGTCATTCATTTATACATAACAGAATAACATATGTTATATTTTTTACATAACACCTATAAAGTTTGGTGCAGTTGAAGTAGGACACTATATTAATTTATGATCAAATATAAGATATAGTCTAAGACACACTAACAGGTCAGTGTAACATACCGGTCAGACGGTTTATAAGTTGTGTTTAACCTTTACAATTATAGTTTGTTGTATTTTATGTTATTTTTGTAAGCTTTGTGTCGAAGCTTTATTGTGTTAATTTAAAGAACTACATGTAACAGTAAATGTTCAAGTGTCTTTTGCATTTGATATTTAATATTACTTTTAAGTGTTACACAGTGTTAAGTAGGTACTTTATATTTCAAGACTTATGTATATCTAATTTGAGCAACAGTTGAAAATACATACATTCATGGATTGCAGATCAACTTAATTTTATTTACTTGCTTTAAGTTGATGAAACAGTTTTTACTGTAAGAGAATTAGTTTTAAATTAATTGTTGTACTTATATTATGTCGTGTTCCTTGGCAAGGATCATCAAGGAAAATAATAATATAGTCAATATTTTTAGTGTTTACTGTAAAGCACATTGCAGTTTAGCAAACTTTTTAGCCACACTTAAACTTGACAGTTTGATGCCTTGCCCCATCACCCTGTATCAAATAAACATCCCCCCTCACCCTGTGTTTGATGCCTTGCCCCATCACCCTGTATCAAGTAAACATCCCTCCTCACCCTGTGTTTGATGCCTTGCCCCATCACCCTGTATCAAGTAAACATCCCCCCTCACCCTGTGTTTGATGTCTTGCCCCATCACCCTGTATCAAATAAACATCCCCCTCACCCTGTGTTTGATGCCTTGCCCCATCACCCTGTATCAAGTAAACATCCCTCCTCACCCTGTGTTTGATGCCTTGCCCCATCACCCTGTATCAAGTAAACATCCCCATCACCCTGTATCAAGTAAACATCCCCCCTCACCCTGTGTTTGATGCCTTGCCCCATCACCCTGTATCAAGTAAACATCCCCCCTCACCCTGTGTTTGATGCCTTGCCCCATCACCCTGCATCAAGTAAACATCCCCCTCACCCTGTGTTTGATGTCTTGCCCCATCACCCTGTATCAAGTAAACATCCCCCCTCACCCTGTGTTTGATGCCTTGCCCCATCACCCTGCATCAAGTAAACATCCCCCTCACCCTGTGTTTAATGCCTTGCCCCATCACCCTGTATCAAGTAAACATCCCCCCTCACCCTGTGTTTGATGCCTTGCCCTATCACCCTGTATCAAGTAAACATCCCCCCTCACCCTGTGTTTGATGCCTTGCCCCATCACCCTGTATCAAGTAAACATCCCCATCACCCTGTGTTTGATGCCTTGCCCCATCACCCTGTATCAAGTAAACATCCCCCCTCACTCTGTGTTTAATGCCTTGCCCCATCACCCTGTATCGAGTAAACATCCCCCCTCACCCTGTAACATTTATGAAAGGAAAGAGATTCCAGAAAACTTACCCATTAGGAAAAGACTGGGATCAACTAGGATGATAGGTTCTTTATTTCGGTACAACTGGTCCCTTTCTCAGCCATTTTGGGAGAGGAAGTGTTCTTTAGTCCTAAGTAGAGGCAGGTTTACCAATTTAATCTTTTAACGTTTTACACTACTGTAATACTATTAGCGTAAAAAGTTAGATAATGAAGTTGGCACGCCTTCTTCCATTTGAGACTAAAGAACACATCCTCTCTCAACTGATTGAGAAAGGGACAAAGTTGTCCCAAAAATTATAACGTGTGTATTTTTATGATCTCTTTTTCCTAATGGGGGAGTTCTCTGGCATCTATTGTTTTGTCTGTATTATTACCTAGAGCCACCCCAACCTAAAACCTCATCTGCATCAAATGACTCACTCAGTTTCATTTTATTCTTAAAACTTAATTTAAAGTTGTAATTAAATTAAAGTGAATGCATACTTTTCCAATATGGCCTTAATTTATTTCAGTAATTTTATCTAAGAATCAAGATTTAAAATTTCTTTATTCACAATTATTCAAATCACATACTGTACATGATAGTAGCAATATACAACAAGGTTATTTCATTTACAATAAAATAACTCGAGTATGCAGATTACTAGCATCAAATATTCATAAACTTAGCATTCAGTAATTTCTCAATACTGTAAAGATCTAGATTAAGTAAATATTTGGAAGTGGAGTTTTATATGCAAGCTCTCGTCAAAAAGTGTAGCAATTTAGTTTTGTCTTATGCAAGCAATCAAATTTATATAGTTTTAAGTTCGTTTGCAGGTAATTTTATTATTTAATTTAACTAATAGTCTTAGAAAAATAGGCTAATAATAAATGTATTTTAAAGATTTAGTATCCTAGCTCTTGACGCTTTTTGAGATTAAAAGGAAATTAGCATAACATAAAATCATGAAGAACATTTTACTGTGATAATTCTTGGGTTGGATTATCATTATCAAGCAACTAAAGTACATTGCCTTTCTCGTTTAACAACTACAGTAAACTATTTTTTTCTTACTACGCTTCAGAAATTAACAAGCTGAATGAATGTTTATGTGACTACAAAAATGAATCCATAACACCAGACTTAAATGATGGACTAGGGTGAGTGAAGGAAGTATTCAAACTGGGTTTGGACTTCAGTGAATTTGAAATCCTACACTACAATATTTAAATATTGTGCATTTTTATTAAGTTCCAATCTGTTCATTCTCAATAGCCTCAAGTGCTGATTAGATGGTTTATGATGTAAATGAACCCTGTGGCTGGCCGATCAGTGTTGCTGAAAACTGTCATCAGGCCCGCCCAGAGGGGGGGGCCCTGGGCGGGTGGTTGATTTTTAAAAACTGCATTGTAGGTACTTTTGGTTATCAGCGAGGCCCAAAGAAAAATAAACAAACTGACTATTGAAACAAACATTCCTATTTAAACAGACACATCTTATAATTCACAGTATTTAACCTTATATAGGAAGGAGTAAAGGGGGCCCATACTCTCAATCGCCCAGGGGCCCGACATGTCTCTGAGAGGGCCTGACTGTCATACATCATGTTACTGTAGATTACATTGGCTCGCAGCACTCACGATGATTGAATCTACTTTTGAAACAATTATCAATACAATAATTTCCAAAGGAAACATTTAAAAACAATTGGTTAGTCGAGCAATTCAATATATCAATAACCATATACAGTAGTTTGATCATTCGGGTTTTAAAGGCTACGACTCACTAGTAGTTGAGATTCAGGACACTATGAGGCTAAACTCCTTATTTTTGCCTGGCAGCCAAAGGGTTCAATTATTAGAAACGTTATATCATTATATGTTAGTTGAAGTAAGGTTTCTACATGTAAAATTGTTAGCATCTGTATAAGTACCGGTAAACTATAAGTGCCCCTAGATTTTAAGTGCCTTTTATTTTTTATTATAACGATTATATGAGCATTTTGTACTTTTGCAATAAAATGTTATATCTATTAAATGAGTTTTGATTTTTATCTATATTTAATAAAGCAGTGTGTGTCCAGGTGATTTGAAAAATTACTAACAGATTATACCTTGTTATAGGGAACCAAAAACTTGAGAACTTTTTTCGTTTTTCCTCCAGACCTAAGGGCTCTGTGCCGTTGGCACCAGAAGCTACCATGTTATTCTTATAGAGAAAATTTTTCTAAATGGCTGAGAAACGGTTCAACAAATCTGCACCCAAACCATAACACGTTTTTGGGAACAAAAAAAGTTTATTTTTTCTGATCCACTGGCTTTAAGGTGGTGCAGTCGACTCTATTGACAAGCTATTCCGCCTAGAGGTCAGGCCAGTCGCTGCTCACTCACACACATGCAGAGTCCCGGATGCTCACTCACACACACGCAGAACCCTCCCCTCAACAACCTCCAACCCCCAACTTCCCCAAGTGGTCAAACCACTTTCACTCAGCTGGGCTTGCTACTCGCCCTGCCCTGAACCTTCATCGGGCACCAAGATTCTGAAATGGCAAATAGCAAGCAGCACAGCGGCAACTCAACTCAACCAGCCTCTCCGCATGTGTTATAAACATATTTATTTGTTATACAATTTTCAGCGGTTAATATACCATTTAAAAATGTCATATTTAATGAATTCAGTCAAGTCTCTTAAATCTATGATATCGTAGATAAAATTAATTGCAAAACCTATTTTAACAAGTTGGAAACGCTCTACGAACATATAAATAACCCCGTCGCAGCAAACCTGCGTGCTCAGCGAATTTCCAATGCATAAATATGTGCCTCGCTACCACATAAAGCCACTTACCAAGTTACATAACAATACATACGTAAATAAGTTATATATACTATTTTTATTATCGATTTATTTGGACTTTACCTATCACTTCTAGTGTTTAAAACACTAGAAACAATAGTTTTTAAACCCTAGAAGCGATAGGTAAAGCCCAAATAAATCAATTATAAAATTCAAATCCATCGCTATTATGAGTTTCAAAAATACAGTATAACATTTTATTTTAGGGCTGAGTACGCAGGATTTCGCTGAAACAAGGAAGATAAGAAACATTTTTTATACAATTACCAAACTAACTCAAGAAGGTGAAGCTTCATACCTTTATTTATTTAATTTAGGTTCATAACTAAGGGAGGTAGGCCATATCAAACATTAACTATTCTTCATAAGAATAACACTAGGGCTGAGTATGAAGGTTTGCTGCTTCGGGGAGAATAAAAAATTGTTTTTTATGCAAAGCATTTAAATAGGCCAGAACTAGGTCAATTCACATACCAAAGTTTCGCTAAAATATGATCACTTTAAAGAAACTGGAAAAAGTATTTTTTATTTGAATTAAACAACAGATAATTTTAATCAAATATTTGTTTACAAAAATCAAATTAATACAGTTCATATGATAACGGTTTTTAACAAGATCCAGTTTAAAATACGATTGAATCACGGATAAAATATCTGATAACAATTAAACACATTAACTTTGAAACAAAGTCTAAGGCATCAGTAAACTACTGGTAGTAATCCTAACAACATTTTAAAATATCAGAACTAACCGTTTGTTTGCGATTTTAATGTTCTATATATATGATTGGCCTAGTAGAGCAATGGTTAAATATTTTTCTACTATAGTGAAGTTTGTAAACTTCAGATGTTCCCAAAAAACGGGTGGCAGTTTAGTAGTACCCAGATAGGGAGGGAGGCAAATGGTTTCCAAAAATATACATTACCACCAAGAGATATTCTGGTAAACCATGTCAGTCAGGTCCCGAATTTTGTATTGCTTGAATTCCTTTACAGCAACTTTAGAGACTCATGCGGACAGTTAACATAAAACCAATAGACACGGTCCGAGACAGTCCGTAGGAACCACAGTACCCCATGTTTAAGAGTAGGACTGGCTGTCTTTACCCAAAAACAGGCTGTGAGAGTAAGAGTAGTTTTTTCTGTTAATGTGCAAGTGTAAAAACTTTAAAATGACACATCGATTGTCCAAATCGGTTGAGAAATAACGACGTAGCGGGCCAAAAACGAAATTCCTTAGCGATTTAGTATGTAAGACTGGGCCGTATTTAGGACCTCTGGGGCCCCGGGCGAATACGAAAATGGGGCCCCCCTAACATAAATACAAGCATGTATGTAGTATACATACAATAGATATTTCTCTATTCCGTAATATAACATTATTAATTTTAATTGTCTAGTCTGTAATAAATAACCAAATATACAAATAATTAACAAATTTTAATTTGTTGTGAAAACTTTAAAAATGTTCAAAATAATAATGTTGTATTTAATTTTCTTTACAGGATTTAGTCTGGTTTTAGCTCTCAAGCCTATATCCAACAAGCTACTAATGTATTAAGTTAATATACAATAAAAAAACATTATGACTAGTTAAACCAACAACTTATAAATTTAAAAAGAAATATCTCGTGTAATTGCTTTACCACAAAAATCATCGTACTAACATGAAAACAATCACAATGTAGCACATATGAAATGTTTTGTTATAATAAATGTTATATTATATGTTTGAATTCAATACACTTTGATTTGGAACTCTTTAAAAGGTCGTAGATCAACATACTGCTGGATAGACTTTATTAAATAGTATTTCATGCAGTATAGACGGTAAAAACTCCTTTCTCGGCATTTCTTGGCTGAAAAATCATAAATTATATGTTCAAGTAACATAGGCAACGCCAACGCAAAATATAATTTTCTAAACTGTGGTTTAGTGCTAATTCAAAGGTAACTTTTTACAAGTTTAAACTTTAAAACATGTTCTTATTCCGGATGCATTTGATATTATCGCACATAAAAATATTCTTAAAGAGATTTAGATATTTGGAAATGTAGTAAAAAGTCAGTTATATTGTAGACGGTTGTACATTATTTTCGAGATAAGTTTACGTGATTTTGATACAATGAAATATTATCTTTATCATTGGGCCTTGTTTCTTCCTACGTTAAACTTGATGTGGGGGGTAATCGCAGGATTCAGTGTTGGCAACAATGATAAGCATACATCCCGTAACACTCACACCGGGGCAGTGCTGATCGTATTGAGTAATAATTAAAGCAAACAAAGCAGACGTTTTTAAATCCCCATGCTTTTCTTATGGGGGATGTTTTACGTTGTTGTTCGTTTGCTGGTAAATATTTAGAAATACTGTTATTTTTCCCGAGTCCATGGGATCAAGACCTCTCCCATTATCCTGCAATTAGCCAAACTCCCACAATTTTGACTTAAAAATTTCGCTTACAGAATTATATATAAAGACGATACGAACAAAATAACAACAACAAGAAATAGGCTAAAAGCTACCGTACCATTATTATTATCATCTTTATTATTAATTGTATCATCATATTTAGGATGAATGAATGAATGAATGAATTTATTCCAGAAAAACAAAAACAATAATAGTAACAAATACAAAATCATACAGCACATATATATATAATAAACAAAACACACACAACAAATTTATATATATAAATAAATATATATATATATATATATATAAATACAACATTATTAAGTTTTTTTTTTAAATAAAAGAAAACTTTGAGCTATGAGAAGTTATAAAATAACCTTTATTATTATAAACAAATTTGATAACCTCAAACACTTATGACTACTCAGTGTCCTACGTTAACTGACTTTCGTAACCAATTATAGTTTTGATACTATTATTTAATTACTTTATATTTGGCTGTTTGTTCCTAATAATTTATAATATATCAAAATTAGTTTTGTGCAACAATAACAACAAACGGCTTGAACGGAATATGCAACTTCCAAGTACGGCAGAGCATGGCTGTTATAATTTATATTAAACAATACAATACATACACAATCTATGCTCAGCAAAATAAGTGCTCTACAATGCCATCAGTAGTTATGTTTCAAATCTTACCTGGCCAGTTTTAGTTACTGGATTTGGGCAAGTTTATCAAGTCCGCACATGGTATTAAAATAATACAAATTATTGAATGACTTTGGATTTGATAATTAGTTTGAACGTACACCTTTTACATCTTAAAATTATTTGTATTGTTTTCAGTTAAGAAATAATCAACTTTTTCAGAACAAATTTTAAAAACTGCCTCCTTAGTGGTCTGAAGGGTCCCACTTTCGTGGTCTGGGGGCCCCCCTCGGGTCCGGGGCCCTGGGCGCTCGCCCCGTGCGCCCTTACGGCCCTGATATAAGGCTAGGTTTGCCCAACAGCTTCTATTGTTCATCTGAGTTATGTTTTATAGTCAAATCAAATCACACAGCTGAACAAATTGTAATTCATTGCTCTTTATAATCAAACGTGCTCTTTATAAGTGCGTTTGTATTTTAAAATATGGTTGGCAACTATTTAATGTGAAATTGAAGAGTCATAAATTATGTTTGACTTACATAGAAAAAAGCAAAGAAAACTGTGTATAAACAGCTTGATTATTAGCTAAGAAAAACCCTTTTCACTAACAGAAATAAAATGTGGCGTTTTTGTCTTAAGAATAAATTTGTAGGGCCTAATTAACAATTGAACTATTTTAAACATCTTTGATGGGCATAAAGAAATCTGACTTCAGGCCTACATACAACTTAACACAACCTGGCTTTTAGACCTTTGTTTTATTTGCAAGGAAGATACCTCCTCTATCACGGGGTGACGGTGCCGGCAGTCAGCGCGGCGGGCCGATGCGGGGTAGTGAGGGAGAGAGAGAGGAGATGTGTGAGAGAGTAAAGGGATGTGCGAGTGAGAGAGAAATATGGTGCGCGGGTGCCTGCACGTGTGAGTCGGGGCGATATGGGCGGCTCAGGGGTAGATAGGTGTCTGGCGCGGGCTAAAATTAAAAAGTTTATTGTACACAACTTTTTTATGAAACCTAATTTTTACATATTCTTGTGTAAAACTGTCTTTGTACACCCTTGGCTTGGGTTAGCTGAAGTTTTAAAACCACTCGAATAAAAAACAACCGAGATACAAACTTTATTTCCTGAAATAATACAAATTTTACTAAAATCCATTTAGGTGACCCTTAAGTATATTTTTTGTAAATACATAAACCAATTTTGAAACATTTGTGATTGGCCGTTTTCAACTGGTGTATAATTCAAAATACCTCTAAAACGGCACTTCAAAGGGTGAAAAAACCAACATAACGGAAATATTTTTCCAAAAAAATGTGTGTTTACGGTTTGTATAATCGTAATAAACAAAAAACAGTGAGAAAAAAAATTAAAATTTTTTTGACTGCACAGCCTTAATGTTGTCATGTTCTCCTGCTTATTTGAAAAAAGGTCCTCAAAACTGCTCCTGGACCATACCACGTTGTTGGGTACCATCAAATTTTTGATCCGCTTTTTCCTCCCAGATCTCACAGCCTCACTGGCCTCAAAAGTTGCCATGTTATTCTTGTAGAGAGAATATATTAATCGATTGGCTCGAAAATTGCTGCTGGACGATACCACATTATTGATGACGAAAAGATGTTGGAATGATATTTTCCAGCCTCAGGATTCCGCCCCACTGGTATTACATATCACTTCCTGATAAACAATTTGGTGTATGATGGTTCGTTGGATTTTCTTTTAAAAGCTACAGCTATTTAAAGCCTTAAAGATGCTCCCACATTGAATACGTCCTTCCCAACATCAGGGCTCCGCCCCACTGGCATTTGCCAACACTTTCCCATGTCCAATTTGAACACATGACGATATGTTAGATTTTGTTTCACAAAGCCGCTTTGATAAGCATTATTAAATTTACATATGAGTAATAAATGGTTGTATTTTGAATCAGTGCATATTTATTTGGCTTTTAACTAACACAGGCTCTTAGGGTTGCATATTTTTAAATGAGCATGGGCAACTGCTACAGTGAAATATACTGCATTTAGTTAGTTTCTTTGATGTGAATTTGGTTTTAAGAATAGAGACGAGACATCTAAAAAACTTCAAATCCAAATACTTTATTGGTTTAGGGGTAAATTAAAGTGATAAGTTAAAACACGATGAGTTGTTTAGATCTGTGTTGTCAATAGGCACAAACACTTTCTATAAAAAGGTCTGATCCTGATGAAATTTGGTATAACTATTAACATGTAAAGCAAAATTTGTGACTAAAGTTCAAAAACATATTGGATCACACTATCCAAAGTGGATTTTGGTACTTTGGTATTATACGGATGCCACCCTTATGCAGCGCGCTGCGGCAGTTATGTTAGGATGGGTTATCATAAAAATGATTGTAGGACTTTCCTTGTTTCGTTACATATCGAATGATACCTGATGAGTTATACTTCCGGCCGCCAAACCCCCTCCAAATAGGCCAAGGTCAGGTCGTTGACCGGAGCGCGCGCATCACCTGTCACCGCCTGTATCTTGGTCAGTGTCATGAGTGATTTATTGCCGTGCACTACGTTACATTTGTTTTCATAATGAGTGACGTTCTTTTGGTGTGGGATTTACCTCGAAATGAAGAGGAAACCGTATGTATTTTTATGATAACCCATCCTAACATAACTGCCGCAGCGCGCTGTATATTTGGCGGAGTACCTGTGGCGATCGGGTCTGGCTGCTAGCGGCGGCGACGCATTCAACACGATCCTAGCGGACATCGTTGCCTTTTGGGAGGCACAACACAAAGACCGCTCATCAGAATGATGTAAAATTTGTACAGTAAGTCAATAAAAGTACGTTTTTTCGAATTATGAAGTTATCCTTTGTATCCGGTAAAAATTTAACCTCCAAAAATAGTGGCATCCGTATAATACCAAAGTACCTGAATTTTTATACCCCAAAAAATGTTTTTTGTTTTACTTCTTACGTAGAATTTTAAACTTAGTTCAGCTGTATTCAGCTTACGAAATAAAATTGTTTTACGTTTAATCTGCTCTACATCAATTTTGGTTACTGAGATATTTTAAAATGCTAAACAGTATGTTATCAAATGTCTGGTGGAGAATAAGAGCAACTGTATATATTACTAGTGGCTTGAAGCGGCCATAGCCCCTAACCTTACTCCAATACTCTGCCTAATCTGATTGGAACACGTCAGTTTGTAAATAAAATATATTCTTATCACATGTTTTAGTGTAGGTATATAAAACAGACGTTTTTAACTTCCTATGCTTTACTTATGGGGGATGTTTTACGTTATTTCTCGTTTGCTGATAACTTTATAGAAATGCTGCTATTTTTCCCGAGTCCCTCGGATCAAGACCTTTAATTTGAGCCACCTAACATCGTCCTACGATTTGCCAAACTCCTACAATTTTGACTTAAAAATTTTGCTTACAGAATTATATCATTGACTATACATACTTATATATACAAATTTACATACCTCTCTATGTTTACATGTATATTTTTACCCTGAACTGCATGGGGCTTAAAGTGGTTGTGGTCTAGTGATATATTTGCATTTAAGCACCATTCTTTGCCCCAGTGTTATTCTTCTGGAGAGTAAGCAAGCTTACTTAGGAACATACTTTTTTATGGAATTGGTACCGGTAAGGCGGTAAGTGACTTCAAAAGGTAGTGAGGTGCATTTGAAATTTGCCAAGTACGCAGGTTTGCTGTGATGCAGGTATATTAACATATCCAAGCCTCCTAACCTAAAAATGTGTCTTGCCACCCCCAAAACATTTGTATGACTCACTTACACCATTATAACCCCCATTGTGGGCACCCCTGATCTATTTAATAAGATTAATACCCCCGTCGCAGCAAACCTGCGTACTCAGCGAATTTCCAATGCATATATATGTGACTCACTACTACATAGAGCTATTTACCAAGTTTCACAAAAATACATCCATAAATAAGTGATATATAGCATTTTATTTATTCTCCATAAGAATAACATTAGGGTTGAGGACACAGGTTTGCTGCAACGAGGAAGATAAGTAATTGTTTTTTTTTTGCAATTATCAATACAACTAAACCAGGTGAAGCTACATACGAAGTTCTCTTAATGTAGGTTCATAATTAAGGGAGATATACAACTTTACTTATTCTCCATATGATTAACATGGGGGCCGAGTAAGCAGGTTTGCTGCTACGGGGACTATCAACAAAAAACTTGTTTTTTGTGCTAATATCAATATACCACAACTAGTTGAAGCCACATACCAAGTTTCATCAATATACATTCATAAATAATCGAGATATAGAATTTTATTTATTCTCCATAAGGATAGCATTGGACAACGTACTGTGTTTAGCACTTTGAATATCTCTGCAACGGTTGGACATAGAACAACGATTAAAACACCAAAATGTTTGTTTTGTTGAGCTAAACACATTAATAAACAGAAATGTGAAGTTTTTAGTAAAACTATCTGGGAAAAATCTAAAAACCTTTTTCCCATAAAATTAACATGGGATACGTTTTTTTGGATTTTCTCCGCAACCATTTAACCTAGGTTAATGATTCAAAATACTAAATTATTTGTTTTTTTAAGCTATATAAAATGGTTATAACCAAAATTGAGTGTTTTTAACATTTTGGGGTCAAATTTGCAAAAAACCGATTTTTGGAAAATTGGAAACCCCCTTCGCATAGGGCGATCGATCTGGTTTTCGAACTTAAAGTCATAAATGCTACTCTCCACATTTGTGCCAAATTTCATCAAAATCGGGTGTTTCTTTCAAAAGTTATCGCGGTAACGGACACATATATATACATATATATATATATATATATATATATATATATATATATATATATATATATATATACATATTATACATATATATATATATATATATATATAAATTTGAACGAATAGTGTTTTTGGCATCTGGAGACCTCAAAACGAAAAGTTATCATGGTCTCGGGCTTAGGTCTTACCATGCCACCTACAGTAATAGCTTCTTTCCTATAGGGGAAATTCGCTAAAAAACTATCTGTACCACCCATTTTGAACACTATACTTTATTATAATCTCTTTCATTCCTCCACAACCTCTGTACTTTAGCAATTTGGAAACGATTTATCATGTTAAAAATGTATAATGTTTCGGTAAAAGATTGTTTTAATCCTTTTATTTTATTTTTGTTTAAACAAAACAATATGGTAATATAAATTGTCTGTGTGTGTGGATTTGCGGCTGCCATGTATTTACCATGGAATATTTTATAGATAAGTACTGAAAGGCACACTATGTCTCAGAGAAAACCAAAGATAAAATAAAAGCTTACATAATAGTTTGACTATAATTTGTTTACGCAAACAATGGTATTCAAATTGTGTATTCTCTCACCAATAAGATCATGTTTTAAATAGGCACTCAAGAAAATATCTCTTGTCCTTATTTTAATAACTTAGCACAAATTTCGATAACACAAGAATAATTAGTTCATAAAATTTCAAAATAGTCTATATTTACAATTTTGTATGGATAATATCGAAATAAAAACTCTCAAATGTTTTACTATTTGTGATATCGAAATTGCTCGCTGAAATCCCTAGGTATTTTTTTTCTCTTTGACATGAACCATAAATCAAAAATTTCGGATAATCCAAATCCGTTGAGGAGGAATGAAAGTTAACATTACCATAATGAGAGAAACAGGTAGAAATATGCGACTGTTGTGTCCACCCCCTCTTATTGTTTAATGAATATCAACATATTTACTGTAACTGATATTTGAAAAACTTCATAGGTATTACAATTAAACGTACCTCACTTGCTTTAACTTCAAATCAAAACGGGAATATACTGTTCATCATCTTCTTCAGCTAGTTAGCTGATCTACACCAGCGAGCAAGGAATACCATACTCGCTGATCTACACGTTGGTTTAGGGCAAATATGTGTTTTTAGCGAATTTCCCCTATAGGGAAGAAGCTATTACTGTAGGTCTCATGGTAAGACTTAAGCCCGAGACCATGATAACTTTTTGTTTTGAGGTCCCCAGATGCCAAAAACACTATTCGTTCAAATTTATATTTATGTATATATATATCTATATATATGTGTCCGTGAATGCGATAACTTGAGTAAAAAACGTCCGATTTCGATGAAATTTGGCTAAAATGTGTAAAGTGACATTCATGAATTTAAATTTGAAAATCAGAAAAATCGGACTATAGGAAAGGGGGTTTATGGGGTTTCAAAATTTTCTAAAAATCAGTTTTTTGCACTTTTTACCCTGAAATTTTTAAAACACAATTTTTGTTTTAACCATTTTATAGAGCTTAAAAAAACAAATAATATAGTAATTTGAATCATTAGGTTAAGTGGTTGCGGAGAAAATAAAAAAAAACGTGTTCATAAAATCTCTCATGTTAATCTTATGGGAAAATGGTTTTTAGCGTTTCCTCAATTAATTTTACTGTAAACTTCACATTTGCTTTTAGCAATCAGTTTAGCTCTACAGAACAATCATTTTGGTGTTTAAATTGTGATTCTACGTCCAACCGTTGCCAAGATATTTAAAGTACTAAACACAGTACGTTGTCCAATGTTATCCTTATGGAGAATATTTAAAATTTGATATCACGATTGTTTATGAACGTATATTGTTGAAACTTGGTATGTGGCTTCACGTAGTACTGGTATATTGATATTTGCACAAAAAAAGATTTTTTGTTGATTATCCTCTTAGCAGCAAACCTGCATACTCATCCCTAATGTTATTCTTATGGAGAATACATAAAGCTTTATATCTCCCTTAATTATGAACATAAATTATTAAAACTTGGTATGTAGCTTGGCCTGGTTGAGTTATATTGATAATTAAAAAAAATACATTTTTATCTTCCTCGTTGCAGCAAACCTGCGTTCTCAGCCGTAATGTTATTCTTATGGAGAATAAATAAAATGCTATATATCACTTATTTATTTATGTATTTTTATGAAACTTGGTAAGAGCCTTTATGTGGTAGTAATAAATATATTCATGCATAGGAAATTCTCTGAGTACGCAGGTTTTCTGCGACGGGGGTATTTAGGTCCAGCGGGGCAGTAATGTTTCTAGACTGAGAGTGGCGACACTGTCTACGAAACAGTTGAGTTATTAGTGCCTCATTATAACTCAATGAATTAATTGCACTGTCTCGTCGATGCACCTTTTCTGAATGAACAGAGCATGTTACATTACATTATCAAACAACTGTTTCAGTAGTACAGTGTAATTGTTTCTTACAACTACCAATGATGTAATGATTTTATGTTACAACCAGTGTTGGGGAGTAGCGCGCTACTTTTTTGGTAGCGTCAGCTGTAGCTCCGCTACTTCGGAAAAAAAGTAGCTTTAGCTGTAGCGCGCTTCACTTTTAGAGTAGATGTATCGGGTTATGTAGCTACTTTTTACGCTACTTTTACAGTTTTGATGTAGGGTAATTACGTTTACATACTTGACTTCAATTAATTAATCATAACATAACCTCAATCTCTGACCTTGATGTTTTGCAAAGTAAAAACTTGTAATAAAACAACATACAGATGTAGATTACATTTAATGTACTTTCATCATACCACAGGGTACTTTGTATTCTATTTTAATTTTGATAACTACTATATACCATCATGGCACCAAAAGGAAAATTGACGATGGCATTAATGTTATTGATAAAGAAGCTGGTACTTCTATAGGGCGGTGGACATACAAAATGCCCTACTATATGACCGGCCCAGAACATTTTTTCAAACTTGTAAATAAAAGTAATTTTGTAGTAACATAAAAAGTTATGGTTATGTAAGTTATGGTGGAATTGTGGCTTGTTTCTAAAAATGCAAAACTTATATGAAGCTTATATTAACGTTAGTTCTTTTAAAAATTGTATGAAGGCCAAGTCTATTAATGCTATGAGTTACTTTACAAATAAATTATTGCAAATACCAACGTTTTTACAATACCCTAATACGGGTATACTCCCTCCTACGGGTGTACTGGTAGCTGTAGCTGTAGCTGTAGCTGTAGCTGTAGCTGTAGCTGTAGCTAGCTACTTAAAAAAGTAGCTTTCCCAACACTGGTCACAACATTCAATGATAATTCTCAAAAAGGCCTGAATGATCAGTGTGACTGTGGCCAAAATCGTTTGTCTTGTACCATCTTGTGTTTGAATACAGTATACATTTACTAATTCTTGAATTATTGTAAGGCTTATTTTATTTGATCTTGTGTAGAATATTATTTCACTTCATGTTCTAAAAGGCAATGTTTCACTCATGGTTTTATTACAAATTATAGCGAATTTCTACAATAGAGAAGAAGCTACTGCTGTAGTCGGCAATGATAAGACCTATCACCCACAGGTTTGAAAAATAAATTTTAAACTGTCCTAACCATAGTAAATTTAACAAACGATTGGAAGGGAATCACAGGTAACAAGGTACAGTCACAGGGTAAGTATTGTTTGAGAGGGCGTAGTCTTGGTCAGGGTGGGGAGGGCACCTCTGAAATAAATATTCAATTAATTATACCTTGGCAAGTTATGTTTCATCTGGTTGAGATTTATTAATATTTGCCTATGTTTAATTTATTTATTAAACAGTTCAATTTCTTATCCCCGGCGAAAAATGTGCAAACACAGTTAAAATGGTTAAATTTAAATATAATTTGCAGTTTAAATAAATTTTGATTTAGCAAACTAACTAAAAACTTAATATGTTTTAAAAATCAACTTGTACTAACTTACTTGGTTCTTGGTAAATTGTAGAGAACATTATACATTATTTTATGAATTTATTACTAAATTGTAAAAACACTTTATTATGAGTTGTTATTTTATTTTAACAACAATCAAATTTAGTAACCTAATTTATTTCCATATCTGATGTGAAACACCCACTCCAAACCCCATAAACATAAACAATTAGTACTTCTTTATTTCCATCATTCTCTCAGCTCTACATGACCGATTTCCGCTTGTAAACTTTGTGTTCCTAATCGTTTAATGACAATTGTTACATTATTTTCTACCTAGCATGTAAATCGTTTAAAAAGTTTAAGAAATTATCCTTTAAATATGTTTTATAGCAATTAAAAGACACGCTGTTGCCGCAAGCATTATGCAATGCACTACGAACACGAGAGTATTTCAAGTTTATAGAATTTAATGTTGGCAGCCCTGCCTTTGTTCGGCGGTCGTGAATTCCCACCCCACCACCTCCTCGCGATTACAATAATAATTACAGGCCCAAGCCGCGCTCCTATTGGTCGAGCCGCAGTCTTTGTCCGGTGGCCGTTACAATTTGAAAGTTCAGTCTGTCCGACGCTCTAGCTCAGTGAAGGTGTCAACCTCGTGTTCTTGTACGACCGCTTTGTGAAGTGTGTAGTTATTGTTCTGCACTTGTCTGTGTTTGAGTTTTATGCGTCTTTCTCGATGACTTGCGACTTTATTAATTTACGCTGGTGAAATTCGATGTTTTCTGCTGAAGAAATGTTGTGGCGCCTGTACCCCTAGTTCCCGCCAAAGAATAGCGTGCCCGGTAAGAATTTAAGAATTAAGTTTACCGGTAATGTAAAAAGTTGTATTTAATTTTATGCAATTAAAAATAATGGTTGCTAACTTGTGCTGGATACAGACCTAGGATTTTGTGTAAAGAGTCGAGAATAATAACTTTAATTAAATTTTCATTTTGCCTTTTGAGGTAAATTGCAATAATACGTTGTTTTTATCTCCTTTGGTATTGTTTAAAAAATGGTTCCATAAACTTTTAAAAGTCGGCTTAAAGTTTCTTTAATGCGTTGATAAAATAGTTTTGTTTTATTGAACAGTTCATATTAAAAGAGCTGGATTCAAAAACGAAAATAAATATAATTATCATAGGCCCTAAATGATTTAATTTCAGTTTTAGAGATGCATGAATGTATGATGGAAGGTCTGGTACAGTTTTTAAAATCAAGTTTAGTATTTATAAAAAAATACTTCAATGATTCTCTTTCTGAATGGATTTTTTAATAATAATGAAGTCTAGCTCATTTTGTTGTATGTACGGCCTACCCAATTGCAGTACCGTATATTTTTAGATACCAAACAGTTGATACATATTATTACGTAAGCATTGACTATAAATATTTATAGTCAATGATATAAGATATAAGTTTGTTGGACCTCGACCGGGAACCGGTACTGTTTTCGTCGAATCTTCCAAGAATTGACAACGGACGCTCAAAATTCCCTTGCACAGGTAAACTTCCCTCAATTGGTAGCACTGCTTCCAGGTCCGAGTCGGAGTAACCCCACTCCCGACTCCCGCCAATCTTTCGTCCCTCCAGACCATCAACGCGTCGCATCTTTCACATGATTTGCAAAAGCGATTCATAGTTTGTTCTATACTAGAAAAATAGTGGTTTTCGCCGCAACTCCAGCAGAAACATTATGCTGAATAGGCCCCTGTAGATGTATTAAGTCCCGATTTAAAGTAGCCTACAATTTATTAGGCGAAATTGTATTTATTTATTGCTGATACATATTTTGTTACCTTATCAAATTTATTTTTCCATCTATTTCATATTAGCTGTAATTTATTTAGGCCTAGTTATGGATTAGTCCAGATGACGATTTACCTAAATATGAATTCCTAAAATCTGGCCATCTCCACACCTTTTATTCACTAAATGCAGGACTGAACAGTTTCGCCGTCCTTTTCTTTTACACTTTGCCAATGGGAAATGTAATTTAATTCGTTCCTGAATTCATCCTGTACTCTAATACGAGCTATGTCTGTTTTCAAAATTTATCTCGATATCCAGCGGAAGGATTTTGCTGAAAGTTTGGGATTAGGGGCTTTTGGGTATAAAAATCGATTGGTGAAAACCACTACCGCAGGAAAAATCGCATTTTTCCAAACAACTCATTTGAAAATTGAAAATTTTAACATTGGGCTTATGGAGTTTAAAATCATAATACCGTTTGTACTATGAATAACAAAAATTAACCATTAAATCAGCTGTTTGATAACTTAAAATATTGTAAACCGCTGTTTATCATTGTGGAAATAAAAAACGTACTTGAATGGCAACTCTCATAATGGAAATAAAAAACTACTTGAATGGCAACTCAAACTCTTTTTTCGATAGGCGAGTGAGCGAAGCGACCGAGCTCATATTGAAAATGGACGAGTATTTGAAATAAAACAAATTCAATGCCTCTTCTGCGGAATCAAACACCGAGAATGGCTCGGTCCCCCGGTACTAATGGTGAAGACAAATAAAACCAGGGTTATTAAGATAAAAATATTATTTTATAAAACAGCTCCTTTGGTTTTCTGAAAATTATTTTGTTGTATTTTATAATATGTTTACGATTTGGTAGGTTCAGTACTGTAGCTGTATTCAAAATGCCTACTTGAGACAGATTTGTAAATTTGCAAATAATGAACTTAAAATTTAAAAAATTAAATTAAACTAAAGAGGTTTAACGTGACAAGACCGCCATTTTCGGGTTGAATAGCGAAAGAACGCCTCCTGATATTGATTGTCTTAAATACCTCCAGTGTTTCCGGTAATTTATTTGTTTACAGGTTTAATCGTGTTACAGTACACGGCCGGAAACTATCCATTTTAAGTACCCTACTGTATCTGCAATGATCGAAATGAAATCTGATTGTCGGTTAGTGTCTTGCCTGGCCCTAAAGTATCTAACTCAACTTATCACGAATTATGTTTTATTTACAGTTGCATATTTTATAAAATACCAGCGGTTTAGTGGAATTTACGTTTAATTATATACCTAATATAGTATTCTACTAGGCTACTATTAGTTCGGTTGAGCATTTTTTTAAAATTTAATACCGACTAGACATAAGTATAGTTATTAAATATATTAGATAAGTAAGTGGACCTACATAAAAGTAGTAATAAGTAGGTAGGATATAAGGTAGACAACGCCTTCCACCGCCACATTTTATAGGCTAATAGTGCTTCTTGGGTATAGTGCTTTGCAGGCAAAAGTCATGTGAACAATAGAACTAACTCACTTCTTGAGCAATTCCTGGGTGAGCTGTGGATAGAGTTCCAGTCCCAAAAGGTTTTACGACTATAAACATATATTATAAATCCCGACGACTAATAGCGGGGCGCTCAAAGGTTCTCAGAAACCGAGATAAAAAAGGTTTTTAATGAACGAAATCAGTTGAGCTCCCTAAAGTGAGTCAAGTAGGTAACGCAAGAAATCAGTTTTCACAAGCTGCAAAACCTATTCAACAACTTTGCGACATTTCACTGATGATATGGCATTTTCAATTTCTATTTGTTCCTGTTCTTGATGCCTCATCATTAAAAGAAACTTTAGAACTTCTGACACCATGTACTGGTTATGCTAATAATATTAAAATAAAGCATAACTATAATTAAATAGATCAGAGGTACCGGGTAGTATGAATAAACGCTAGGCCTACTACATTTTAATGAGCAAAACCAACCATCGTTTTAATCAAAACCATCGAGTAATACTCAGAACACTGAACAAATGTAGTAAACTTAATAATTTGCATTATATGAAATACATAACTATAACAGTTAATAGGGAGCTCCAGTATCACCTGCTTCCCCCATTAAATTTACTAACTGGTTAACTTTCAAAGAACGTCCTACCTCAACGGATTTTCCGAAATCGATTGATTTTTGGTTCATTTGAAATAGCAAAAAATAATTAGCGATTTCAGTGAGCAGAATTTAGATAACGCAAATAGTTTACCCCCCAAAACACGCAAACTATATTAAACGATTATTATTTGTGATACAACAATTTTGCTCACTAAAATCGATCGTTTTTTTATCTTCAAAATCAGCTATATCGGATAATTCGTTTAGGAGAGACACGTTTTAAGTTAGCATTGGGCTTATGGGAGACGTAGGTAGAAACGCGAAATGTTTCGTGACTGGAGCCCACTCTTAGTTTTGAAAATTTCAACTAAGTCTGAAAGGGCTAGTAAGAAAGCTACACTGTGTCAAAATATGTATGTCTACCTCGGGTAGCTGATATTCAGTACTTACATTAAACTTGAATATTTGCCACTCCATGTCGAAGGTCAGTACTGTATAAGTCGTCGGTTGACATTGCCCTATGAGCGGTGTCCTGCTGTCGTGTCCGTCTAGACAGCAGATCTGGTAGTCAATCAGGTCCGAGGGCGACCAAGGTCATTCGTTATCACCCGCAACAAACACGCCCTCCTTATCAGCCGTTACACTTCCGATTACATAATGGTAATCGAATTTGATGCTATTTTCAACACCGATTCTGCCTCCGTCGATAATCTAAAATGTGGACTGGGGTTAGTAACATTTTACTTTAGGATCTGATACGTCATTAAGGTAATTTGTCAATGGTATTGAGTTTGATGGCGCCAAGAACACCGTTAGAACATTTTTTCTGTTATCAGGTAATTTTGAGGAAGCTTGGAGTAATTTATCAAAGAAATAAAAGTATACACCCTGATAAGTAGAAGTATAAATATGTTTTAAAATTTACCGTCCGATTCTGGGCCTAAATTCCTCGACAGATTACCGCCAATAAAAAAAAAACATTTACAGCCTAAAAGACAAATTAATCAATTTAAGTAGCCTAAAAGTAAATTAAAGTAAAAGGCAATTTTTAACATCAATTGCTGTTTACAGTGTTGATGAATTTAAACCATTGACAAAATTATATTGAAATAGATAGTTTGCATTATTTTAAAATTTCCCCAAACAATCAAAGTTCATTATATTAATTAATTTGTATTTATTTAGTAGGCTAATTGTTATATATACTTAAAAAATATTGTTCTAATACTGTATTGTATATTTAATTTAACATTGCTCCCGACTATAAAATGTAATGGCAATAAAGTGGATTTGAATTTTTTTATTTAGTTTTGTAGTAGGCCTATTGATTTTAATTCTTACCACTTTGCGATGTGAGCAATATTTTGTCAACATTAGATTTCTTATAAACCAACCAACTAATTACCTGTAATATTAATAAGCCTAGCTTGATACTTTGATAAACCAGCTGCGCACTTGAAAAAAGGCAATCTGTACGACTTATATTTTTGTACGTGCGCTGTTTTCTATCATATAGTGTGTTGAGTTAAAAATCCGCATGTATACGCACATCGACAATATGCAGTACCCGTGTGATATATGTATCCATTCTTTTAAAGTGACTTAAGTACTCTTGTAGTTTATTAACTTTCTAACATCGACTGCACAAAAACTATTTTAAAGTCTGCGTTTAATTGCGTCTATGTTAAAGAATGCTATTGCCTCAAGGGAATGGTAGGTCAAGGTTTGGAATATCATGCGTTCATTCGGTGTGGTTTGGTAAGCATTTTCAATTTTCGTACCGAATGAGTTTTGCGTTTAAAGAATGCTATTGCCTCAAAGGAATGGTAGGTCAAGGTTTGGAATATCATGCGTTCATTCGGTGTGGTTTGGTAAGCATTTTCAATTTTCGTACCGAATGAATTTTATTGAATGAGTTTTGCGTTGTTTAAAGAATGCTATTGCCTCAAAGGAATGGTAGGTCAAGGTTTGGAATATCATGCGTTCATTCGGTGTGGTTTGGTAAGCATTTTCAATTTTCGTACCGAATGAATTTTATTGAATGAGTTTTGCGTTGTTTAAAGAATGCTATTGCCTCAAAGGAATGGTAGGTCAAGGTTTGGAATATCATGCGTTCATTCGGTGTGGTTTGGTAAGCATTTTCAATTTTCGTACCGAATGAATTTTATTGAATGAGTTTTGCGTTGTTTAAAGAATGCTATTGCCTCAAAGGAATGGTAGGTCAAGGTTTGGATATCATGCGTTCATTCGGTGTGGTTTGGTAAGCATTTTCAATTTTCGTACCGAATGAGTTTTATTTTTACATATTTTATGGCTACGGTACTATATAGTCGATTGGATGTTAAATGATCGGGTGTCTTGCAGATGTCTGTTGGGAATATGCAGATTTGGGGGTCTTCTCATCTGTCTTGTATATTTATACAAGTTGCATTAAATGTCAAAACATTTACGGTTAAGGGCCTACAAAATATGAGCAATAAATAAAAAACAGATAAACCCTTTGTTGTTTTAAAAACGAATTTCCATATGATTTACCGCGGCAATTCTCTAACAATAGACTAAAAGTCGCTAAAGTTAAATTACAGGCAAACATAAATAAGTTATATAGTCATCTTTCTCCCAAGCATAAAGTTCATTTGTCAATTGGCAATCCATGTTAAAAAACCAATAAAATAACCAACAACACGCGTACCTCCAACCTCTGGGTCTTTGATTGTTGTTACATTTATTTCGGCTAGCCTGAGTCTCACATCTGGGAATTTCTCTAATTCTGGGACAAAATGAGAAAACAAAAATAAAGACATATTTTCATATAGAAATTAATGTATTTTTTTGTTAATAGTTACAAAATATCCTTACAAATGCAATATTAACCTGAGCATAGCTTAATTTCAATATTTACTAATTTGATTGTTATTTTTACTGTTGAATCTACAGAATTCTGTCAGATCGCTAGCGTTTCAAAAATAACTATAAAAATAGTTTCCTTCAAATCAGAGCACAGAAAATATAGTTTTAGAATGGAACATACTTACAAAAATGTACTATAATAGTATTACAATATTAGTATTATAATATTTATTACGTATTATATATATATATATATATATATATATATATATATATATATAAACGGTGTAAACGGATGAATATTAAACCAATTGTCATGGTGCATACATTAAAATCTCAATTTTAGTTCCTTTCTTAAGTTGAATTGATTAGATTTTTAACTTATGTTTAGGAACAGATTAAATTATTTCATATTATTGACCTTAAATATCAAAATAAGTAATTTTTAATGGATTTTTAGAGTTTTCATTAGCGTTTTAGCGATCTGTCGCGGCCGTTAGCAATGTGTCGTAATACAATTGGAAATTTATCGTAAATCAATACAATATTGATAAAAAATAAAATAATTATTTTTACGAAAAAAACTGCATAAGATTGCGGCACTATAATTGGCGCCAAAAATGGAAAGACGCGAAATTTCGTAATCGGTTAAACAATCGCAACAAACACCAAAATTCTACTTCCGATACTTCATCCAATTTCAAATTCCATGTAGAATCATATATGGTGCTGAATCCGAAATTATTTGCGTATCGAAATTTCGCACAATAACGATGTATCGCACCGTGAAATAACGATATACTGCGTGACCTTAGCAGTATGAGTATCGTAGCATAATGCGAACACGATCTTTACCAGTTGAAGGGTAAAAAATAAACTTCACTAAAGTGCGTGGTTGTGAGGGATTGGTGAAACAAGTTTGTACCATTTTAAGAAGCAAACAGGACAAATACTTTCTAAGGTTCGTACCTAAGCAGCCCAATTTAAAAACGAGTTCGCACGCAGCACGCTGACGTGAGGGAAGTGAAGTTCTACATACAAATTTTTAAAACTCAAAACCAGTGTAAAAACATACATTTCTTCCAATTTCATTTAAATCTGAAAACATTCATTTTTTGGCTGTTCTGATGCTCCTGGTTCATTTACCTGTAATGCTAGGAATACAATTTTGCGCATTATAAGGTTAGGAGAAGGTCCAGTCAGGCTTTAAAGTAGGCGCCAGGTTGCTGGGGATGATACAAATACACCAACGAATGAATAACATGCTTTCTAATGTAAAAAAAAACCATAAGATAACGTACTGTGTTTAGCCGATATACATTTTCTTTAATAACTCGGTAAATATTTATGCTAGAATGACGAGAGAGGGCTAAACCCTTTCGCTTCACTAATTCCCATCTTAATACATGCATTACTTTTACGTCCGGGGCCTGTCTGACCCTTTTTGGGCCCAAAAACTCGAAATTTTAAAGAATAATCCCAAAGAAAGGGGTTTAGAGTTTTCCGATTGTTTTGCCCAACGAATTTGTCCAACTGATTGTAGAAAGGAACGACCCTACCAAATTTAATGTAAATCGGACAAAAAATGCGATCGCTAGAGTGAAAACACACACTAGTATATATATATATATATATATATATATATATATATATATATATAATTTTGAACGACCCCCCAAAACGTGTTCAGGGGGGTCACGTTAGGAACTTCTATTATGGTCCCGGGCTTAAGTTTCACCGTGCGGGTCATGCTAATCGTTCACTTTCCGAAGGAAATTCACTAATGACGTTGACTTGAGAAAACTGATCGTCATATACAAATTCCTTCGGCGCATGTAAGTACGTCTCAAATATCGAATAACAAGTTTTATCCGGTAGAACCGCCGTTACTGTATCCGAAATAAAGTGGGCGGAGGGCATTCATTACACGTCCCACTAAAGTGTATGCCTACACAGCGTAAATGTTGGTGCCTTTTCGGGACGCTATTTCGGGTTAAAACCTTTAGGCCAAGAGAGGTTTTACTTAAAACATTGTGTAATAACATCAAAAATTAAACTTACTGAAACAAAACATCATAACTTTAACAATTAAACAGCTCGTTAACGACAGCGACCAAGCTGTTCGTTAACAACTGGTGAAATTTAGTAGTCTTTGGAATTGGTGCCTTAATAAGGGCCTCTTGGCGAGAAAACTAATTTTTAGGTTATGTTACTCACTACGTAGTCTTACATTACACGTTTTTGTTAATGTTGATCTGAAAAGTTAAAAGTTGTGCGCGTTAGTGAGCTGTTGCTCAGTTAGCACACTGTGAAGAATTTACCTTGATATTTGATTATTATTTCCAACCACGAAGTTTAACTCCAAGAATGGTAGGCAATGTCACTTGTCAAACAAACTCCAAGGTCACTGGTGAAGAGCGGGATCCTTGCGAGACGCCGAATGAGTCATGGCGGCAAATTTATTAACTGCCGCTAATTCAGAGCGAGATCGCGGGTCCTTCAAATGTAATAAAAAATGCGGTTTTGTATTTTCATTTGCTTTAAAACAACTTCGTGAATTGAAATATCCATATTCGACGATTATTTTAAAGTTGTTTATATATTTTATTTGTTATATAGCTTAGAGAACTTCAACTAGCGATGTTAACTTCAACTTCGGGACCGTTAGCTATCTGTTTAAAACGCCGTTTAGCAATTTTAATATTATTAAAACATTTATTGTTTACATTTCATGCGTTAAAATGGTACCTTTTATGATAAGTTATGTATGACAAACATTTTTGTTATTATTATGAAATGAAAAATGGTTGAAATACTGGTGGGACTCAATTTGTCCCACAATTATAGATTCATCCATCTAGCATTAGTGTTGTGTTAATGCCATAGAGTACAGTGTCACTTTCAATCGCACTCGATTGGAATTGAAAAATTGCTTATAGGCACCGCTTCCCTCCAGCTGGATGCAAGAACGCAATTTATTTGTCAAGCGTGAATAAATTGTGTTTTCAAAAATTAGTTACTATCTGAAATAAAGGACTGCGCCCAACTTACCATGTTTTCAGTAAAAAAATGTCTTCGCCAGTCAAACAATTTAGAATTCACATCGAACTTGTACAGTTAAGAGGGGGCTCCAGTCACGTAACAATTCCGCGTTTCTCCCTGCTTCTCCCGTCAGACCAATATGTTAACTTTCAAAGCCCGCTCCTCTTCATAGGATTATTCAAAATGGTTGTGTATAGGTCATTTTTTAAATGCAAATGATAATTAAATAAAAAAACGTACTTAGCTCGCTGAGAAATCTAGTGATTTCAGCAAGCTAACGTGAACCTATCACAAGTAGTTCACTCATACAAATCTTAAATATGGAATTTTTTATAGGCTACGAATATTATTTTTGGTATCGAAAATTTTCTCATAGAAATTTCTAGGTATTTCTCACTTATCTTTTTGCTTTTTAAAATAAATAAACCATAAGCCATAAATAAACGAGTCGCACTACTTAATTACTCAATCTGGAAGATGATGGAGAAAGAAATCTTAAACGGACCTATAAATGTTATAAAAAACAATTCTCACTAGAGTGACGAGGTCTTTCAAGATAACTGTGAAACTTGGAATTTCCTCGTCTGACGTCAGGTTCTTTGAACTGAAATTAACTCAGACCTGTTCTCGGAACCTGAATTAGGACTTTCCGGCGGTATACTGATCATGATCATATGTAGGTAATGTGTAAATTAGTTTAAATGTGACGTTAGTTGAAAACCCCTTTAGAAGAAAGTTTCTTTATTTTTATGGTTGTCTTGCCTTTCAAACTTTCACAAATTTGGAAATGTTCTCCTTTTTACCTCTAGCCCACAATTTCTTTAGATAGTACTTCCAGGAAATCAAGTCAGTTACAGATTTGTAGTGTGCTACATAATACGGGTGATGGACATATTGTTATTATGTCAAATTAATTCGGTACACGTTTTTTGGAACTAGCCTAATGAGTTTGCGAGTTTGTGCTATAGCTCTACTAACACAAATTCAAGAGCGGAAATGCCATTTCCGCTTATAAATGTCCACTGGTGCAATAGATAAATGTAGTGCGTAGATACGAGCGTCGATTATGTAAAAGAACTATTTACTATTAAGGACATTTTTTAGAGTTTATAAATATTTCAAAAGAACACAGGATCAAAGAATAATTGTAGTCATTAAATATATTACTGCAGGCATTTGCCCTCATTGATTAGAGAAAAACTATTTTCTCGACGTTTTGCGATTCGTAATCTGGCCCCGTTTTCAGGTGAGAAAGAATACCTAGAACAAATAGAAATAGCGGAACCGCTATAAACAAAGCTGGAAATCACAAAAAATTAGCAATCGTATAACCAATGGCAGTTAATGATAACATTAGGGAGAATTTGGAATCAAAACAAAACACTTGTCAACAAAGCAGGACCGAACCAACGGTTTAGTTGTGTAACTACTGAATGCTCTAGTGCTCTATCTAGTGGCCAATCACGGAAGCACGGCCCGCCGCCGCTGTACTCAGTACCACGTGTGTAATTATGTCGCTGTTGCGTTGACCCCACTGCTTCCGGTTCGGAACGGACTATATCCGGAACTCCGCTTCCGAATAACATGCTACAGCGATCATCCGGATATTATTCCAGGGCTGATAGTGGAATTATCATAGGCACGAATCCTATTGTTATGTTTTTGTGTAGGGATTTATCGAGATAAAAATGCGTAGAGTTACGTATTGGTGTTTAAAAGGAAATTGAACTAACGATCCGTCATAGCTGCTGCCAGGCGGGAATATTTCTTGACATTATCTTCCATCGCTTCTAGTGTTTGAAACTACACTACGTTTCGGCAGGTAAGGAAACTCCCGTTATCAAGTGAACCCTACTTATAATACATCTAAATATCAAGTTCAACCTAACTAACCTAAATTCTTTGGGGGCATTTTTTAATTTACACAAACACAAAACCAACAAATACAGAGACATAAAACAAATACAATACACTAACACAACGTGTACATACAAGAACAAATGGCACTGACAATATATTACCTGTTCTGCATCGCTGCCTCCAAGCTGACAGTAAAGTGGTCAAACCACGGTAACTAGAAAAAATATTTTTTCTAGTTACCGTGGGTCAAACCGTACACTCCCGTCTCCTCACTACCGCAACGCGCACTAGACTTAAGTTTTAAAACACTAGATGCGATAGGTAAATTCCAAGTAAATCAGTAATGAATTCAAATCCATCGCTATTATGAGTTTTAAAAATACAATTATCTCCCAGCTAGGCATATTAACTGAAGAAGAAATCAACTAACCCACAAAAAGACCAATTTTTTTAAAATTATAATACACTTCCCCGATATCTTTGTAATTCTCAATGTCCAGCTATTTCGAACATTACTGAGGACGGAATCAAGAAGGCCTTGGCTGTGGCGCCTGATTAATCTAGTGGTCAAATTACGTCCGCAGTGAATCATCATTAGTGACGCAGGAGATAAATCGGTGATGGGGTAAGATAATTATTCTTTTGTGATGTAGTTGGCCCGATTCAAAAATTCGTCATAGTCAAACTGGGATATATCGTGTAATACCGCTAGGTTGTAAAAACCCATAGAAAGAAAACGCAGGACTAGAGATGGGGCATTGGCATTTTGGGCATTAACCTGAGCATTGGGGATAATGAACCTACCTAATCATGATAGCGAGGGTTTTAGCTGTTTTATTCATGTGAAAAAATCACAACCAGCTAGCATTCACTTTCTATTTGTTGTCTTTATTCTATAACCTAACTGAGTGATTTAATGCCACATAAAGTTTAAATTTCTACACTGTATTGATCAAACTGAACTGGTATTAACAGCATGTTGATTATTTCATTTAGAGTAAAAAAGTTCCTATAATTAATTATAGGTACAGTACTAAAATACTCCGTTCACATGTGGAATTTTTTTATTAAAAAAAACTACTTACATCTCTATAGAAATATTTGACCAATTGGTGATTCTTTACTTGGTCAAACCATACAATAACAAATTACCGCCATTTTGAAGAAACGCGGGATCACAAAGGATTCTATAGATTCGTTTCTCTGTCGTATGATTAATGAATTAATTCATTTTAAGGAAAAAGGTGGAATTAGTATCGTTGTTTTAAATGAGCAGGCCCCACAAGGACCAAATTTAGTGATTTACCTTAATATTGAAACGCAAGGCAGTTGTATTTACAATTCCACCTTTTATCCGACCGATTACTTTGAAAACTACAAATTATAAAAATAGGGTGCAAAATTTACTGCATCGGCCGGGAATCGAACCCGGGCCGCCCGCGTGGCAGGCGAGCATTCTACCACTGAACCACCGATGCTCGACAGATCATTCCTTTTCTCAGCACTTTTCACCTCAAACACTTTTTATCCCTTTTGGAAGTTGATTGATTTATTTTCTAGGTCGTCGGTCGGCGTGCTGGACTTTGCAGCGTCTTCGCCGCCGAGGCATCCCATCCCTACTTCGCATCGTCGCCCAACGACGATGGCGCTACAGTGAGTGACCTTGACAACCAGTTTCGCCGATGAAGATGGCGAGCGTTGTCGGTATCCGGGTCATTGAACCGGAAGTGAGCAGAGTGGCGGGTGGGTGTGAGTCTGGTACTCGGTGTTTGAGTTCCGTGACTAGATCCACACTCATCCACTACTCTGTGGAGTGACGTCATCTCGCAACAATGGAACAGCTGGCGCAACGCAACTGACGACGATACAGTCCCGCCTTTATGTCGTCCCCTGCCGTCTTCACAACTCCTTTCTTCTGTGAGTTTTCTTTCTTCCCCATAATATTTTTTACTCTGTAGCAGGTTTCCGTTTCCAGCATTTTCCCTTTTAATTGTTCAGCTGCCTCCCACTAAACTTCAAGTTACTCCAGCAGTTGGCTTAGCAGATAGCATTTGTCTGTTTTTCTGTTGCTTTGTGTCTTTAGTCATTGCAACAGCGAACAGTCTTTCTGCATAAGCCTAAAAACATCGGACTTATAATTTAACATTACATCCTCCTATTAGTTAATTGTAGCTTACGTTTTAATTACATGGATTGTATTAAGTTTGTTTTAACTGGTCAGTGTGTACAAAATGAAATTGTTTGTGTTAAAAGGTGTATAGAGAACCACCTGAAACAAAGTAGGGGCAGGGTTTATACATAGGTACATTTAATAGCACTAGGCCTATGTAATTTTGGTTTTTAAAACTAAGTAATGTGTTTCTAGTATGCAATTTAATTTATTTCTACACAATAGTTTGACATAAAAGTTGTTTGTTGCTATCGAATCTTATCTTATCTTACCGATTTTATGTTATTGTGTGTTAAATGTCGTATGGTTAAAACTTTAGACACTGTCACATTTTTATATTTTTGCCAGAGTTACGTGATCTTATGCAAAATCTCTATTCCTCGTCAAGAAAGAGAACAAACGTGAACAGTTTGTATTTCGATGTTTTAAGTACCTATTAAGCTTGTGAATTAAAATAATAAGTTTGTATTTATATAGTTCTGAATATATCCAACTTAACTATTTATGTAAATTATGTTTCTAAAAGTCTAGCATGTAATGTAAGAAAGTAATGTGTTACCACAGTAAGCCTGAATTTTGTATTTATTTTAAGTCAATAAATTACAAAATGTTACATGTAATAAGCAAATTATTGCAATGAGTTACACAACATTGATATTTGTTTGTACACCAATTTTGTTTGTGTCGCATTTGCGTTTAGAAGTCGTATCTTACACTTACATTTTAAGGCAAAAATAAAACGATTTGATCTGATTTCCCTTAATCTAGATATATTATATATAGGATTGATTTTTTAACGTTCTTGTCCTATTGGCATAAACCTGAAAATATCAAATACTAGCTGATGTACCCAACGAGGTAGAATAAATATAGAGCTCTCGTCTCGTGTTAAAAAAGTGAAGCCTCACTGGGGGATATTTTTGTAAACAAAACATTTGGTCAAAGAGAAAGAAAGCCTAACAAAACTTGTGAAGGTACCATTCGATTTCGATATTTGTTGCATAGAGACCGGAGGGTATAGGTCAAAATGGCGGAGAGCATGTTGGCACAGGTTTTTGCTGTACCCGTTCTATAGTCTTTGCAATTTGCATTTTAGTTAGCTTGAAACACTGTTCTTGCTTCTCCTCTTTAAGCTGTCAAATGCAAATGTCCACAGCTGTTCGCATTACAGTTTCTGAATGTTTACTTTCTTCTGAAATGTAAACATTGATACTTAGGACGTTCATGGAGCGTAGACCGAGGGGATTTTAACGAAGTTAATAGGCCTATGTGTTGCATGGGTTCAAGATCTACCTTTGTGTAAAGTTTCAGCCCAATCGGATCAGTAGTTTTTGAGTTTACCCGGAACATCAGACACACAAACAGAGAGATATAAACCACCTTTCCTTTATAATATTATAGATAGATTGTAATTACATCTACTTTTAGCCTTAAACTGGCTCATTGGATAACTTGTGTAACTTTGTATTTTTACATACAACATTCTCCCCTGTGTAATAAACCCTTAAGAAATATATTTCAAACTTGTAAGTTTAAAACTATTGAGTTTCTTTTGTTAGTGAATTTCCTATGGAAAGTGAATTATTAGCATGACCCGCACGGTGAAACTTAAGCCCGGGACGACCATAGAAGTTCCTAACGTGACCCCCTGAACACGTTTTGAGGGTTCGTTCAAAATTGTGTGTACAATATATAATACAAAAATATATATACAATTTTGACATATAACTCTAGAGGTCGCATTTTTTGTCCGATTTACTTCAAATTTGGTAGGGACGTTCTTTTCTATAATCAGTTGGACAAGTTCGTTGGGCAAAACAATCGGAAAACTCTAAACCCCTTTTTTGAGGATTAATGTTTCAAATTTCGAGTTTTTGGGCCCAAAAAGGGTCAGAAAAGCCCCAGATGTGAAAATAATGCATGTAAAAAGATGGGAATTAGTGTGGCGAAACTTTTAAGCTCTCTCTCGTCATTCTAGCATAAATATGTACCAAGTTATTAAAGAAAATGTGTATCGATCAAACACAGTACGTTCCTTATGGGTATTTTACATTAGAAAAGCCTGTTATTCATTTTTGGTGTACTTTTATCATCCCCAACAACCTCACGCCTACTTTAAAGCCTGACTTGACCTTTTCCTAACCTTATAATGTGCAAAATTGTATTCCCAGCATTGCAGGTAAATAGAACCAGAAGCATCAGAACAGCCAAAAAATCAATGTTTTCAGATTTGAATAAAAGTTGGAATAAATGCATGTTTTTAACTGATTTTGAGTTTTTATAGTTTTTTATGTGGAAATTCACTTCCCCCACGTCAGCGTGCTGCATGAGAACTCGTTTTATTAGCGAATTTCCTCTATAGGGAAGAAGCTATTACCGTAGGTCTCATGGTAAGACAAAGTTATCATGGCCCACGAGACCATGACGATAACTTGAGTAAAAAACATCCGATTTCGATGAAATTTGGCACAAACGATTTAAGTGACATTCATGACTTACGAAAACCAGAACAATCGGACCATGGGAAGGGGGTTTTATGGGGGTTTTAAATTCCTCAAAAATCAGTTTTTGGAATTTGTTGCCCTAACATTTTTAAAACACTCAATTTTGGGTTTGACCATTTTATAGAGCTTAAAAAAACAAATAATATGGTATTTTGAATTATTAACCTAGGTTAAGTGGTTGCGGAGAAATCCAAAAAACGTGTTCATAAAATCTCCCATGTTAATCTTATGGGAAAAAGGGTTTTAGCATTTCCACAGTTAATTTTAATTTTACTGTAAACTTGACATTTGCTAATACCAATCGGTTCAGCTCTACAAAACAATCATTTTTGTGTTAAAATTACGTACGTTGTCCAATGTTTTCCTTATGGAGAATAATTAAAATTGTATATCTCGATTATTTATGATTACTGATGAAACTTGGTATGTGGCTTCAACTAGTACTGGTATATTGATATTTGCACAAAAAAATGTGTTTTTGTTGATTTTCCCCGTAGCAGCAAACCCGCATACTTAGCCCTAATGTTATTCTTATGGACAGTAAGTAAAGTTTTATATCGGCCTTGATTATCAACATAAATGATTAAAACTTGATACATAGCTTCACCTGGTTGAGTTATATTGATTATTGCATAAAACACATTCTTATATTTCTTGTTGCAGCAAACCTGCATACTCAGCCCTAATGTTCTTTTTATAGAGAATAAATAAATTGCTATGAATCACTTATTTATTCATGTATTTTTATGAAACTTGGTAAATGGCTTTATGTGGTATAAAAAACATACCCCCGTCGCAGCAAACCGGCGTACTCAGCGAATTTCCAATGCATAATATATGTCTTAATACCACATAAAGCCGCAAACCAAGTTTCATAAAAATATATTCACATATAAGCGATTTTAATTATTCTCCATAAGAATAACATTGGTAATGAGTACGTAGGTTTGCTGAAACAAAGAACAGAAACAATTGGTTTGTATACAAATATAAATAGAATTTAACTAGACGAAGCCACATAATAAGTTTCATCAATATTCAATCATAAATAAGCGCTATATAACATTCCGTTCTAGTTATTCTCCATAAGAATAACATGGGGACTGAGAAAGCAGGTTTGCTGCAACAAGGAACAGAAAAATGGGTTTTTATATAATTATCAATATAAATCAACCAAGGGAAGCTACATACCAAGTTTTATTAATTTATGTTCATAATTAAGGGAGTCATTACATTTTACTTATTCTCCGTAAATATATGGAGAATACTCCCATATTCTCCACATGGGGGCTTTAAACACCAAAATGATTGTTTTGTGGAACTGAACAGATTGGTAAAAGCAAATGTGAAGTTTACATTAAAATAAACTGAGGAAAAGTCAAAAACCTTTTTCCCATAAGATTAACATGGGAGATTCTATGAGCAGGTTTTTTGGATTTTCTCCGCAACCACTTAACCTAGATTAATAATTCAAAATACTAAATTATTTGTTTTTTAAGCTCTATAACATGGCAAAAACCAAAATTATTTTTTTTTTAATTGTAGGGTGAAAAATGCAAAAAACTGATTTTTGGAAAATTTAAAACCCCATAAACCCCCCTTCCCATGGTTCGATTTTTCTGGTTTTCGAACTTAAAGTCATGAATGTCATTTTACATATTTGAGCCAAATTTCATCAAAATCTGACTTTTTTTAGTCAAGTTATCGTGTTAACGGACACACACACATATATATAAATATATATATATATATATATATATATATATATATACACACACACATATATAAAAATTTGAAATAATAGTGTTTTTGGCATCTGGGGACCTCAAAACAAAAAGTTATCATGGTCTCGGGCTTAAGTCTTACCATGAGACCTACGGTAATAGCTTCTTCCCTATAGGGGAAATTTGCTAATATAAAAATTCGCATTGAAATTTGAATTGGAAATTCGCTTAGTATGCAGGTTTGCTGCGACGGGGGTATTTCTCTGTTTGCTTTATCTTTGAACTCCCACAAATTCCCAGCATGTGGTGATTTTTAAAGAATGTGCCTCTGCAGAAAAAAAGTTTAAAATTTCTTTGTATGAACGAAATGAGCCCCAAAGCTCATCTAAATTAATTCAAAATTGTTAGTGAATTTCCTTTGGAAAGTGAACTATTAGCATGACCCGCACGGTGAAACTTAAGCCCGGGACCACCATAGAAGTTCCTAACGTGACCCCCTGAACACGTTTTGGGGGGTCGTTCAAAATTGTATATATATATATGTGTTTGCACTCTAGCGGTCACATTTTTTGTCCGATTTACTTCAAATTTGGTAGGGACATTCCTTTCTGTAATCAGTTGGACAAGTTCGTTGGGCAAAACAATCGGAAAACTCTAAACCCCTTTTTTGGGGATTAATCTTTCAAATTTTGGGTTTTTGGGCCCTAAAAGGGTCATAAAAGCCCCAGATGTAAAATCAATGCATGTAAAAAGATGGGAATTAGTGAGGCGAAAGTTTTAAGCCCTCTCTCGTCATTCTATCATACATATTTACCGAGTTATTAAAGAAAATGTGTATCGACTAAACACAGTACGTTGTCTTATGGGGATTTTACACTAGAAAAGCCTGTTATTCCTTTGTTGGAGTACTTTTATCATCCCCAGCAACCTCACGCCTACTTTAAAGCCTGACTGGACCTTCGCCTAACCTTATAATGCGCAAAATTGTATTCCCAGCATTGAAGGTAAATAGAACCAGGAGCATCAGAAGATGGGAATTAGTGAGGCGAAAGTTTTAAGCCCTCTCTCGTCATTCTATCATACATATTTACCGAGTTATTAAAGAAAATGTGTATCGACTAAACACACCCTGCGCGCGTTGCTGCGCCCAAAACTTTTAATTACAGCTGTTAATTTTGTAAACACTAAATTTCTAAAACCTGACACTGCACCCTTGTATGCCCTCTGGGTCGGAGCCCTTTGGACAGATTTGCACCAAACTTCACACAAACCATCCTTGAATAATGCTTAATAATTCCTGAAAGTTTCATTACAATCTGTCGAGCGGTTTCGGAATCCATAGGCTACATACATATATATACATACATACTTCCTCTTTTATAGATATAGATTATTATTTATGATATACAAATTTTGCTAGGCTAACAGAAATCGGAAAGTATATTTTTTTGTTTCTTAAAATAAGACATGATGTGTTTTCTAATAATCCGTCGAGGAGGAACGGGATTTTTAAAGTTAAATTTGCTCTTTTAGAATAAACCGGTAGAAACGTGACTAGAGCCCACTCTCAACAGATTATTTTAAAATAAAACACTTGTAAACAGATTTTAATAAAATAAAACACAATTTAAAATTTTACCTTGTACAATTTTAATGTTGTGGGTAAAAAACCAAGACTATGCAGTTTCTAGGGATGGTCTCTAGCTCAACCATCCATCACATTAAGACCAATAGATGGAGCACGCCAGGCGCGACGTGAGGCAAGAGTATTTGCAACAAGCCTACGACAAGATGGCGGCTGCCGGACGTGACTCACCGTAGTGGCGAGTGCTGAAAAGAGAGTTGGACTGCAGGTTTGTGAAGTTGGCCTACCCAAATCAGCTTACTTACAGTTTATTTTATATCTCTCGTTAGTTCCTGTTACTTCTCATAAACATATCGTTAGTTCATCAATATTAACCCAGTAAAAACCTTAAACAATGGGTAGGCCAACTTTACACTATGAAAAGTAGCTTACCCACAATTAAACGATGTATCTATCATTTCTTTATGTCTATCGTTAGTTCCTGTTAGTTCCCTCATATATACCGTTAGTTCAATGATATCAATGGTTTTACAGCCAAAAATTCAAAATGGGTAAGCCAACATTCTAATCTATGTAGCAGCCTACCCATGATGAAATAAGATTATTAATATTTGTTTATGTCTATCGTTAGTTCATTGTTAGTTCTGGTTAGTTCCCACAAATCTATCTTTAGTTCAAACATAATAACCCCAAAACTAAAATTGGGCATGCCAACTTCACACCATGAAAAGTAGCTTACCCACAGTTAAAATACATAATTTATATTTCTTTATGTCTATCATTAGTTCATTGTTAGTTCCTGTTAGTTATTATAAAAATACAGTATAGTCATTTCATCAATATTAACCATGTTAAAGCCTTAAATCACTAGGTAGGCCAACATCACACCATAAAAAATAGCTTACACACAATTCAAATATATAATTAATATTTCTTCATGTCTATTGTAAGTTCTTGGTTATTTTCTGTTAGTTCTCATAAAAATATTGTTATTCCATCAATATTAACTATTAATTTAAAATTATAACATTTATTTATTGAAAATGTTAACCATGTTAAAATGCCTTAAATAAATGGGTAGGGCAATTTCACACTAAGAAAATAAGTAGCTTACCCACAATTAAACTACATAATACATATTTTCTCATGTCTATCATTAGTTCTTCGTTAGTTCCTGTTGGTTCCCTCATAAATACTGTTAGTTCAATAATATTAATGGTTTACAGCCAAAAATTCAATGTTGGTTAGCTATCATTCAAATGAATGTAGCCTACCCATGTTGACGAAATTTTATTGAAGTTCGTGTCTCGTTAGTTCTCCGTTAGTCCCTGTAGTTCCCTCATAAATACTGTTAGTTCAATAATAATAATGGTTTTACAGCCAACAAAGAAATGTTGATTAGCTAACATTCCAATGTATGTTGACATTCCAATCAATGTACCCACAATGTGAACAATGACATATATTGGAACGTTAGCTAACCAACATTGCATTTTTGGCTGTAAAACCATTATTACTATTGAACTAGCGGTATTTATGAAGGAACTAACGAGAAACGTGATCAAATTTCAATAATCTTTCGTCAATCTGGGTAGGCTACGAGGTACATCCATAGGAATGTTGGCTAAACAAAATTGAATTTTCGGCTGTAAAACCATTATTATTATTATTATTATTGAACTATCGGTATTTATGAGGGAACTAACGAGAGACATAAAGAAATATGTATTATGTAGTTTAATTGTGGATAAGCTACTTTTCATAGTGTGAAGTTGGCCTACCCATTGATTTAAGGCTTTAACACGGTTAATATTGATGGAATAACTATATGTTTATGATAACTAATAGGAACTTATAAAGAACTAACGATAGACATGAAGAAATATTAACTATATATTTTAATTGTAGGTAAGCTACTTTCATGGTGTGAAGTTGGCATGCCCAATTTTGGTTTTGGGCGTAAAATGGTTACTATGTTTGAACTAAAGATAGATTTGTGGGAACTAACGATAGACATAAACAAATATTAATAATCTTATGTCATCATGGGTAGGCTGCTACAAACATTAGAATGTTAGCTTACCCATTTTAAATTTTTTGGCTGTAAAACCATTGATATCATTGAACTAAGAGGGAACTAATGAAGAACTAACGATAGACATAAAGAAATAGGAATTATGTCGTTTGATTGTGGGTAAGCTACTTTTCATAGTGTGAAGTTGGCCTACCCATTGATTTAAGGCTTTAACAGGGTTAGTATTGATGAACTAGCGAGAGATATTAAATAAACTGGGTAAGCTGATTTGGGTAGGCCAACTTCACAGACCTGTGGACTGCTGCAGCCCTCCGAAGGGGTAGTAAAACTTTATTTGCTGGCTGACACAGACATACAAAGGGGTGACATTAGCAGTGTAAAAAGTCTGGTAGATGTGATGATAATGTCAGTTATGAGAAAGTGTGTAGATGTGAATATCTTTCCTGCAGAACATTGTTTTGAGCAGGAGCCGGAACAAAATCACATAATTATTCTCATGAAAGCAATATGCAGGAAATATTCAAAGTGAGGTTGAGAGGTTGCATCATTATTCAAAAACACTTAGCGATACCTTGCACAAAACCAAATTAAGACGTCATCATATTCATGGGCCAGTTAACATTTTTCTACTTGTATTATAGGTTTTTCGTTCTATGTTAGTTTGTTTTTTATTAGAAAATTCTAAATTTTGTAAAAAAGGTTATTCATCACATTTTTTTAAGAATAACATCACACCTTTTATTGTTATTTCTCAATATTGTGTTTTACAATTTAGTAATTCTGTACCATTGGTACCAACTATGTTACTACTGTTCAATCCTTTTTTCATAAACATTTATTTTTGTTTGGGTTACTGTAATTCAGAAAATGCTGAAGTGTAATTTTTAAATTGTATGACTCATTGAAATATTATTTTATTTTTGTAACTGTATTTATTATGTAATTTCAGTATTGACACAAGTTTAAAATAATTGTGTTCCTTTTCTGTTTGTACAATAATCACCTTACTTAGTGCAATATAAGCACATTACATGCTTGTTCATGCATGTTTGTTGGATTATTGTTTTGGCTGTGGGACAAATCACTTCGTTGATAATTTAATGGTAACATAATTGTAGTATAAAGGGTATTTGGATCATAAAACCCGACAAGAATATCCCACTATATTCTTTGAAATGGAAGTAATTATTTCGATGAAATTTGTATATCATATAAATTTAAATTGTCAATTTGAATAGCCTCCGAGTAGGCCTATTTTTGAATTTCAGGGTACAGTATAAGGTTCTAAATAGTATTTTGGTTTAAAGTAATCTGCTACTTTATGAAAACCTATTTATACTCGTGTTGAGTGAAATCAGTTATGATACTATAACATAACCAGTAACACCCAATAATATTTATGCATTGTGCACAAAATTGTAAAATTTAATACCACAGTACCGTATCAAAAGTGAGATTGTAGGCAGAATCTGCCGGCACGGCGCACAGTGGTCAAATTCCTCTGTTTACACGCGAAAAAGGGGTATTTTTCATGTCTGCAAAAATGTGTAATTTTTGACTGAAGAGTTTCCTAAAGGGTTAGGAAACCAGAAACCTGCTTTTGATTCTCCTACAGGTCAAAGGGTGGAGGGGAATTCTTGGGGAAACCCAAGAATAAAGTCACATTCCTTTATTACCAGTCCAGATTTGCTTGTTGGAAAATGTTGCTGTACGATACAAATCTGCTCTTCCACTAAACTGAAAATCGTCCTAACGCAATGGAAAACATCCTGAAAGGCAATAAACGTAATTATAAGACTTAAACAATATTTTAACCGTATTTATTAACCCTTAAAATGTTTTAAAAACAATAAAAATTCGGTTGTTCCACTTAAGTAGTGCATAATTTTTTGGGTTGGTGATCGTTGGTCATAATTTTATTACTAGTTGATAGGTCTTTTTATACTTAACAACCCCTATAAATTTCAGCTGCTACCTCTTGCAACCTTTAGAGATATATAATTTTTTGTAGAATCATATCATAAAAAGTTTTAATCAAAGAAATATACATATATTACAGTTAAGTACCTGGGGGCCGAGCTTTGCTCGGGGGAAGGCCTGTTAGTTTGTTTAGATGACTTGGAGTAATATTTCACCACTTCCCCCTGCTGATAATCAGATTTGTATAACTCATTTGCCTCTTTTCAACATTTTTAAGGTCACTCCAGTTGTTATTTATAGCTCAATGTCCCTTTGATTTATTTTAATACTCTACATATGTAATATTCACTGAAATCTTTCAATCTCTGCTCTCAGGAAACAATATGTTAATAATCATATACAACATGAGTATTACTTTGACAGTTCCCTGGTTGATTATGATCAGCTGTTACAATTCTTTTGTTTTGATTTGAAACTCCATAAGCCCAATGTTAATTTTTTTAACTTTTCATTTTAGTTTTCTTACATTATTTGATTTTTGCTGGGGATGAGGCCTGTCTATAACTTATTTTTATCCCAGAAATTAGTTATTTCGAACATTTTAAGGAAATCGTTGGAGCCGTTTTTGAGATCAGTGTTGCAAGCAAGCAAGCAAACCTTACTCATATTATCGTATAGGATTCGGGAATACACATTTGGATTGGTGACATTGGATTTTTGCACAACATTTTTATTACTGGTTGATAGATCTTTTTATTCTACACAACCCATATTAATTTCAGATGCTACCTCTTGCAAACTTTTGCAATAAATATTTTTTTGCAAACTGCTACCACTGAACGAGTAAGTTATTTTAAATTTGATAAATTTGTCGAATATAGTTTTTATACCATATTGTTTTATACTGCTGATATAAATGGGGACTTTTTTGTGTGAAAGGTCGTATTGTGCATTCAACCCCTAGAAAAATCTATTTAAAATGCTCGCGAAGAAGACGATGGAGGACTTGTTCCACGTGCTGCTTGTGTCATCCGATCCTTTAATTAGTAGCTATAGAATTAATTAAACATCGAAAAAGGGCTAGCAAACTACCCTCGACTGTACTTAGTTTTCTACAGGTTCCAGAAGAACCCAAATCTGTAGAAGTAAGGTCAGAAGACTCATAAACCAACATCAGTGATAGTGATTAACCTACTAAGTGTGTGCAAAACATCTCAATAATGTTATTTTTTCAATAAGTAATTTAGTGTTTTTTTGTTTGTTTAATGTAATAAAGTAGGCGAAATATGTGCTATAGTTACGTATTCCACTCCGTAACACCCTTTTCATGCGTCACAAGGAGTTTTAAATAGTTTGCAAAGTCTTTAGATTTTTTCGCGTCTATATCGCCAGCCGTGACCACTGTGCGGCGCGGCGGAAAAACCCACTCGTACAGACGACTTTTCAGCCAAACTACAGCAGCTAATACAAACAAATACATGATTCAGAACATTTCACTCTTTGGCTACAAAATCCACCGTTTTTAAACTTACCTGACCAAAAAAAGAAAATACCCCCGTCGCAGCAAACCTGCGTACTCAGCGAATTTCCAATGCATATATATGTGACTCACTACTACATAGAGCTACTTACCAAGTTTCACAAAAATACATCCATAAATAAGTGATACATAGCATTTTATTTATTCTCCATAAGAATAACATTAGGGTTGAGGACGCAGGTTTGCTGCAACGAGGAAGATAAGTAGCCTAATGTGTTTTGTTGCAATTATCAATACAACTGAACCAGGTGAAGCTACATACCAAGTTCTCTTAATGTAGGTTCATAATTAAGGGAGATATACAACTTTACTTATTCTCCATATGAATAACATGGGGGCCGAGTATGCAGGTTTGCTGCTACGGGGACTATCAACAAAAAACTTGTTTTTGTGCTAATATCAATATACCACAACTAGTTGAAGCCACATACAAAGTTTCACCAATATACATTCATAAATAATCGAGATATAGAATTTTATTTATTCTCCATAAGGATAACATTGGACAACGTACTGTGTTTAGCACTTTGAATATCTCTGCAACGGTTGGACATAGAACAACGATTAAAACACCAAAATGTTTGTTTTGTTGAGCTAAACACATTAATAAACATAAATGTGAAGTTTTTAGTAAAACTATCTGAGAAAAATCTAAAAACCTTTTTCCCATAAGATTAACATGGGACGCGTTTTTTTGGATTTTCTCCGCAACCACTTAACCTAGTTTAATGGTTCAAAATACTAAATTATTTGTTTTTGAAGCTATATAAAATAGCTATAACCAAAAGTGAGTGTTTTTAACATTTTGGGGTCAAATTTGCAAAAAACTGATTTTTGGAAAATTGTAAAACCCCATAAAACCCCCTTCCCATAGTGTGATCGATCTGGTTTTCGAAATTAAAGTCATAAATGATACTCTCCACATTTGTGCCAAATTTCATCAAAATCGGGTGTTTCTTTCAAAAGTTATCGCGGTAACGGACACATATATATATATAAATTTGAACGAATAGTGTTTTTGGCATCTGGGGACCTCAAAACGAAAAGTTATCATGGTCTCGGGCTTAAGTCTTACCATGCCACCTACGGTAATAGCTCCTTCCCTATAGGGGAAATTCGCCAAAAAGTAGTAGCCGACGAAGTTTTTTTATGCCATATTTCAAAACTCCTATAAAAGTATTGACTTTTTGAATATTAAAAATATAAAACATGAGTTATTACACTTTTAATTACAACTAATAGTGTCCAAGACTTATTGACTTCACTCATATAAAGTTTCATCACTTTACTTTTATTCTAAGTAGGCTAGATGTCGAGTTATTCACAAGCAGAGCATTGAATTTTTGCGCCATTATCAGCAACATTTAGCCTTTCTTGGTCCATCTATTGGTCTTATGTGATCGTTGGGCCCAACCTAGATACCAAATGATCCACTGGCCCACTGTTGATATAACGCAGTTAGCTGCACCGGATGCAACACCCCCCTTCCCCTTCCCTTACCGGAAGGCGCGGAAGGTCAGCACGCCAACTGTTGCTGATAGCTGCTGCCGCTGCTCAGTTCCAGGAATCTGCCGTGCTGACGCCTTGTCTGTCTGCTGATACCAAGAACCTGGTTATCTCGTGGGGCTGACTCTGTGCTCTGTGGGCTGACAGGCTTGAGATCTATCTGCAATAACACTATTCATTAGCCTATGTTATTTCAGAGGGCGTTGGAGAGCGGCCATGTTGGATTTTCCTCCATAAGAACAATGTTAAACTTAAAACCATATATTTTGCTTATTTATCAACATACGATAATGAAAGATGTCTCAAATTAAAGGTATTTTGAAGACGCGGGTGGTTTTCTCGATATTTTCTAAATAAAATAATACATTTCCAAAAATATAGTAATTTAAAGTCTATATTTTTATACATATAAAAATATAGTTTTTGTAGTTTTTCCTAGTCATTAAAAAATGAAACTCCCAGCAAACACTATTCAAAACTTTATAAAGATTCAAACAAAATTTATTCCAAATCAATAGGTCAAACAGTAACAAAGAAATATGCTTTTCAGTAAAGGCATGTTTTGTGCATTTTAACATTGAAATAGCCCGTAGCGCTAGGGTCAGCGACGATATTTCTTCTGACTTCAGCGTCCTCTTAAGGAATTTTTGTGGACACGTTACATTACACATCACTTATTTGTAAAAACTAAGTTTCACGATGATTCGGGATCTGGAATCTGATCCCGTCTTAGGTGAAAAGAATACCTAGAACAACAAAATTAGTTGTACAATTCAGGCAAGCTGGAAAAAACACCGAAAAGCTAAAACAGAGAACTGTAAAAGCAGTCAAAACAATATTCATTAAAGAAAGAACTATTCATTATTAAATAATTTAGAGCCCTTTCTCATTTAGCAAGGGTTCCCATACAATTTTTCTCTGCACTCTGCACGCTACAAAATGTTCAGACGTTTTTGCGAACCATCCTCATCTCAAGATACACAAGGGTTTCACTGATCCTAAAGAATTGGGATTCGGATTACACCATTTTCGAACTATCCGGAGAGTTGCATTCTTGCGGCAAAAATAAACTTAAATCATTGATACTACGTATGTATATATCATTGCAACACGTTACTCCGGTGCACCCTGCCACTCTGCAACTTAATTACTGAATAGCTGCATCGCCGTCCCTATCGAACTATAACAATAGCCCGCCTTTCATGCTATTACCATTGAAGGGACACTTTATCAATTTTTGGTAATTTTCGAATCCGCAATAGCTTAGGAGGGATCGATACATAAAATAAAATAAATTTAAAACTGTAAAATCAAAATGCAACCATTTGTATTGAAAATGACTATTCATGTGACCTAATAGGGACATTTATATTGAAGTAGGGTGTCAGGCATCCTACCTGAAACCTGAGCTTGAATACCACCGTCTGAGAACCCCTGACTTGCATGTTTATGCCAAACAACAGTCTGCACAGTCTGCAGTAGAGAACCGAACCAGCACCAGCGAAAGTAGCGCATTCGACGATGGCGCCGGCGCCGCTTGGGCCGCAGCAAAAACCAGAACTACACCACGCATTGTTCCAATTGTTCCCGCGCTTTGAGGTCTGGGGTTTGTTTGAAGGACGAGGGTGTAAAAATTTAATGAATGGGGGTGGTGAAACGAACGTAATGAGAAACTTTCACTTCCAAGCGATTGGCGCTGCTCGACCAGTGTGGCGTATCCAGAGAATATGGTTTGTATTGCGGATATTCTGTTCTAAATATGCTCTATTAGAGTGAGCTGAACCCCATCCCTCAAACAAACAGAAGCACCACGATACACGGTGTCCTCCCTCCCCCTTCCAGTCCAACCACCCGAAAAATAATGCAAGGGCAAGGGAATGTTGTTTCTTCGTGAGGGCAAAACTCACTCTGATTGATATGTAAGAAATCAAAACATTCTGAGCGTAACCCCTGTCCCAAAGGACCAGTCTAAAATTAAACATATGTAAGACTGGTAATCTAAAAGTGCTCTGTCCCAGTCACCTAACCTTCTTTAGAACTCCGCCCTCTCAATGCTAGATGGCAAGATATTCCGAAAATCATCTGGCTAATATCTAGAAGTATATACCAAGTTTTGCTTAAATTGATATGTAAATAAGACAAATATACAGAAATAAGGATAACTAGCTGATTACCCGTGCTTCGCACAAAGAATTCAGGAATGAACAGCTGATTAAAATTGTTGCTGCAAATACATCTGTTTCTGATCTATTAAACATTGCTCATAAAAATAACATGGAAACTTTAAAGTCCAATGGGGCGAAGCACATTGAACTGAGGGAGACAAAAGTTATTCCATGACTTCTACAGAGAAATCCCTTTAATTTGACACATCAATCATCAAAATCGGTTCATAAATCAAAGAGTTTTGCTGTACACAAGAAATTCCTTAGGGAATTTTGTCAACGTACTAACTGTGTTTACCTGGTTTACCGCTAAATTAAAATATTCAATTCTCTTCGCAACCATCAGCCGTGGAATAATAATTCAACATACTAAATTATCTAATTTGTTGGGATTTTTTTAATGCATTGTTGGACCTTTTAAGCCCTATAATTTCTAACCCCGAATATTTACAGAATTGCGGATGGTGTCATTTTATTAGAGACCAAAACCACGAAATTTTAAATACAATCGTTAGAGCAGTTGTTTTATTCGTATTCGTTATGTTTTTTTAGCGGTTTTGGGGAATAATTACCCTTTAATATAAAATAAATAATAACGATTGTTGGGATACCTTTGAATACCAGTGCAATCAATCACAACGGATCTGTTGTACGGATGGTGTTGTCTTTTATCGAAATCGGTCCATTGGTGTGCTCCCTAGCTCTGTCAATCCGTTCGGACAGGCAAATAGACAGACTTACATAACCTCAAAAACCACTTGTTGGGGGTTCAGAGGGAGCAAGCGCTAATTCGAATATTTCCACCGACAACCACAGAGAAGTAATATACTTCTCTGTGCGATAACTCAAATTCGAAAACGTCTAAGAGTTTTGTAGTTGTCGAAAACAATACTTAGCTTTGCTCATCGGGGGGGGGGGGGGGGAGGGTACCATTGACCATATTGTGGATTGGTACCAATGACTACATATACAATTGTATATGTAGTCATTGTTGGTACCAAGAAAACTACCGACTGCCATGATTGGTGTTTCATGCATAAGAATAAATAAAAATTGAAGAAAACTTGACGTTTGTCTGCCTATTGTCCTCATGGGCCAGATTTTGCCCGCGTTTCACAGAAAACGGCTGTACTAAATTTGAACAAACTTTTTCCCGCTGCCGAGTGAGCTCTGAGAAACACAGGTCATTTCAAATCAGTTACATAATCAGTGGTCTGTCCCATTGTTCGTCAATTTTCCAACGTTAATTTTATGGGTAACCTGTTAGTCATTGAATTGTACTTAGAACTCAGTCGGTCTTGGAGAATCAATTGGAGAAATCAATCTTGGAGAATATTGAAAATAAACTTCTGGAATTAATCACTGTCCTTCTAAACTCGAATTTCTCTATTGTTTGTCCGCCTATTTCGCACAACCTGCAGGGGTGGTTGGTTAGTTATTTGATAGCAAAATAGGTATTAGGTGTAGACATTGGCCCATTTGCGTTCCGTTGGGACTCTAGTTCCCTCCGGCCTTCAAAATGCCCATGTTAATTTTATTGACATTAATCCTTACTGGACAGATTACGCTTGGATCGGACAAGAAGCTTAGAAATACACCGTTATCAAAATCAAATACATCTGATGTTAAGAACACGGATTCTGGGATTCCGCCACGCTTACACCTTCAAAATTCCCATCTTATAATTACCAATAATCATTCGCATGATATATAATCACCAAGCACCAACTACTGGACCAAATCTGAAGTTTTGTCAGAATTTATACTACAACCATACTCATTCCTTCTCTCATTGCGTATAACTTGGCGGGGTTCTATCCCAATGATCACAACAATTTCCATGTTTATCATATTGACAGAGGAAATACTGTATTTCATTGGTCAATTGGCATTTGATAGGACGATCGATTATACACCACGCAGAGTATTTAAATTAAAAGCTGTATAATCGGGAATATCTAAATATTGTCTATTGATATAACTATCTTAAAATGTTTAAACATTTTTCTGTGATCATGTCAAGTCGGGAGAAAAACAATAGTATATTTCGTCACTAGGATCAAAAGTGGATCTTTTTAGTACGAGCTCCAGTTGCCAAGGCTGGGAAATGAGCGAGTATTAAAAAGACACTTTTGATCCGAGTGACGGACTATATTTTTCGTCATACTGCCAAAAACCTTAAGGTTTAAATAAAAACAAAAATAAAATTTACGTACTGTTTCTTCATAACCTCAAATGTTTCTTTCGGCTTGTCTCTTGAAACAATCAGCTGTTGCACATGCATAACTTCGGTTCATTCATATCTATCGGTTGTTGAGTCGATCACTTCAGACCAATCATTGTGGTTCGAATCAATCGGTTGTTCTTCAAAACAAACATTAATAACAATACAACAATGAATGTTTCGATTATTTATAGTCGAATGAATTTCAATCGATTTATGACGACCTCGAATCAAAAGTATCATCAACAATGATCTTTTTAGTACTAGTACGATAATGATCATCAAAACATATGTTATCATCCAAAGACTAAAAAGAAGAACTTTTGAATCTCAACGCATCTGTCAAAAACAGTTGTTTTTGAAGCAGTATGACGAAAACATGTTTCGAGCGAAGTTGCGACAGACAACTATACATAGTAGCCTAATATTGAATCCACAAGCTGGATGGTTAACCGACTTCCCCCTACCACAGAATCTAAAACAGTTCTAGTTGTCTGTGCCCCTACCAACAAAAAAGGTTAGGATTTTCAATTCATCTGCGGCTATGTTTTTAGCGAATTTCCCCTATAGGGAAGAAGCTATTACCGTAGTCGGCATGGTAAGACCTAGGCCCGGGACCATGATAACTTTTCGTTTTGAGGTCCCCAGATCCCAAAAACACCATTCGTTCGAAACTGTATGTATGTATATATATATATATTTGCTTGACTTGTATATTAGGGCTACTAATATTATTATTTTTAAAAACATTATTTACAAGTACCCTTTTTTTAAACATTTTTATGTTTCAAAAAAGGGTACTTGTTAATCATGTTTTTAAAAATAATATATATACCAAATTTAATCAAAATCGGATAATTTTTATGACAGTATATATATATATATATATATATATATATATATATATATATATATACTGTCATAAAAATTATCCGATTTTGATTAAATTTGGTATAAACTTGTCAAGCAACATTTATGACTTTAAGTTCGAAAACCAGCCAGATCGCTCTATCCAAAGGGGTATTTTGGGGGGGTTTTGTATCCCAAAAATGGGTTTTTTGAATTTTGTATATAAAATGTTTGAAAAAGTCAAATTTTAGTTTTCACCATTGGATTCAGCTTAAAAAAACACACAGTTTGGTATTTTGATCATTCCTCTACGTTAATTGGTTACCGAGATATTGAAAATGCTAACACAGTACGTTGTCTAATGTTATTCTTGTGGAGGAAAAGAACATTTTTATATCTCGCTTATTTATGAACGTATACTGACGAAACTTGGTATACAGCTTCATCTCGTTGTGGTCTATTGATATTTGCTCCAAAAAAATTTTTGCGAAAGGCTCCCGTAGCAGCAAACCTGCGTACTCAGCCCCCATGTTATTCTTATGGAGAATAATTAAATGCTCTCTCTCCCTTAATTATAAACATAAATGAATGAAAACTGGTATACGACTTCACCTAGTTGAATTATATTGATAATAACATAAAAACCCATTTTTTGTGTTCCTTGTTGCAGCAAACCTGCGTACTCAGCCTCAATGTTATTCTTATGGAGAATAATTAAAATTGTATGTATCGCTTATTTGTGAATATATTTTTATGAAACTTGGTAAGTGGCTTTATGTAGTATTAAGACATTTATATCTCCTTTGGAAATTCGCAGAGTGTGCAGGTTTGCTGCGACGGGAGTATTTATAAACGCACGACCTTTATGCTTCATGCGTTAATTAAAAACTGTTAAAATGTATTTTTTACAAAATTCTTTATAATTTACATTTGTATTTAGAAATCCGCCCCACAAGCCTTTAAAGTTCCAATGCAAATCTTTCGAAAGATTAGAAATCACAACCGCAAGAACATGTATTACAGACACGACACCAATACAATTACTACTGGGATTACAACTAGACGTGCACCAGACATTTTGAGGGTGTTGTAAATTCAGAATTTGAGCGTGAAAAAGAAAAGCATGTATGAACACGTATCTCGAGTTCAAGGAGCAGGTCCTACTAGTTTTCTATATTTTTCGTTTGTTTTACATTGTTTGTATGAAAAAACTGTAGACCGTACCGCACAAGGAACTGTTGAGAAAACCGTAAGTACAATCACAGACAAAGAACTTTAAATATAGATTATAGATTAATTTCTCCCGTTCTCTGTGAACCATCCACCTCATACTCGAGTGAAAGTCTTTGGTGGGACTACGGTGATATTGTAGTTGTTTTATGAAGCCTATTCTAAGGGGATACATTTTGGAATGCATGAAATCAAATGGGAAACCCACCGTGTAAAATATGAAGGTTTTATCATACCCAAAATGTTGCATATAAAATGTTTGTTAGGATACTCAACATTCAATTCATAAAACTGAGACATCAGTGCCCAAGCCTGATCCCTTACCGCCGCGCGCCGGTCAAACTCAGCCTTCAGTTTCAGTTTAAATGAAACTGAAACAACGTACTCTGATCCCGTAACATTGTATTCTACAATCACGATCCGCATCTTCGGGGACCGAGGAATCAGGCCCCACACCCGAAACTTTGCTGCCGACTAGGCTACCTGGTTTCATGGCTGATAATGGAAAGGTTCTTCTCACTCTCGTCACCCCACCGACCCCACCCCAACCTAGACATTGACGATACTCGCTAAATATAGTTTCTCTATTATGCTGAGTAACCTTAGTATTGTATTATATTTGTTAAATGACGTTATAACTTTATATCAGGACGAAACAAGAAGCAGTAAAATATGATTTTAAGCCTGACAGCTCCTCATTTAGTTTTTACAATCTTGTAAAATTTACTTCGGACCCCTTTTTCGGAGTAATGCTTTTCGGAGTTATGCATTTCGGACTAATGTGTCCGAGACTACCTATATATGTCGGAGTACGGTCTGCCTTTTTGTAGCTGTGCATTTTCGGAACTATGCCGCGCACCGTTTACTTTTATCATAGGCTAACTAAAGTAGTTATTCTACGCTTTTATCCATAGGGCATTAGCAAACATGTATTTTACCAATTGTGTGTACAATTTACAATTTTGTAGATATAATTTTAAAAAAATATTCCCTGTTTGTGATATTGTTATTTATTATTTAACAAACGAATCTCTATTTCAGTAGGGTTGAAAGCAACAATAGCAATAAATTAGTTCGAAATAATAAGTGTTATATATTCTGCATTTTAAAACGTGATTGGTGCACCACGAAATAGAGGAAGATTAGTAGGTATGGTATAGCTGGGAATATATTTTTGTCGATCAAAAATGTCCGTAGCAGAAAGGATAATCAACTAATCAACTAATATCATCTTAAAATATCCTATATTTTAAAATATTCTTATTTCAAGTTTCTAGGCCTAGATTTTTTTTGCACTTTGTAATTTGTGTTGTACACACACACACACACACACACACACACACACACACACACACACACACACACACACACACACGCACGCACGCACGCACGCACACACACACACACACACACACACATACAATTTTGAACGACCCCCCAAAACGTGTTCAGGGGTTCACGTTAGGAACTTCTATAGTGGTTCCGGGCTTAAGTTTCACCGTGCGGGTCATGCTAATAGTTCACTTTCCAAAGGAAATCCACTAATAAGGTGACAAAGCTGAGCCAATAGGTCCAGCTGGAAGGTTAATCCAAGTTTACAAAAACTTCTGTCAATAAGACTGTTGTGCGAAAAGATAATCATGCGCCTCTCAATGGTTAAGTAGTTGTTAACCCTCCTTCATCTATACCTTCATCAAGCTTGCTGAAACCCCCTTCCTGTAACACGTCCCAGTTATGCGGGGGCGCTTGATTCCGCCCTCAAAACTCTTGAGAATCCACCACTATGCGGGGGCGCCTAGCTAATGGGTAACGAGTTTGTCGCAGAACATACGGGCGGTTCAGTGGGGGTGGGTGGCTCAGTGTCACAGCACAGCGGTCTTGGCTCGTGCCACCCGCAGGTCTCACGGTATTTGCGAGTCGCGGTGTCGCGTGCGACCGTGGCATGCTGGCCTGCTACGCGTGCGACAGATAGGGGCCACGAGCCGGTGGGAGCCACCCGCATGTGCGAGGGGAGTACTCGACGTCCTTCCGTGGAGGGGGACAATCAGAGTCATTGGGATACTATGTTTTAGGGATAAACGAATTACCCGCGAATTGAAGACCAACTGGGAGCGCAGGCGTAGGGCTGAATTGGAATAGATTTAGGCACTTTCTTTATTAGTGAATTTCCTATGGAAAGTGAACTTAGAGCCGTCCCCGCACCCGTACGGTGAAACTTAAGCCCGGGACCACCATAGAAGTTCCTAACGTGACCCCCTGAACTCGTTTTGGGGTGTCGGTCAAAATTATATATATGTGCATATATGTGTGTATGCACTCTAGTGGTCGCATTTGTTGTCCGATTTACTTCACATTTGGTAGGGACGCTCCATACTATAATCAGTTGGGCAAAACAATCGGAAAACTCTAAACCCCTTTTTGGGGGATTATTCTTTAACAAATTTCGAGTTTTTGGGCCCAAAGAGGGTCAGACAAGCCCCGGACGTAAAAGTAATGCATGTATTAAGATGGGAATTAGGGAAGCGAAAGTTTTAAGCCCTCTCTCGTCATTATAGCATAAATATTTACCGAGTTATTCAAAAAAATGTATATCGGCTTAACAGAGTACGTTGTCTTATGGGGTTTTTACATTAAAATGCATGTTATTCATTTGTTGGTGTATTTCATCCCCAGCAACCTGGCGCCTACTTTAAAGCCTGACTGGACCTTCTCCTAACCTTATAATGCGCAAAATTGTATTCCTAGCATTGCAGGTAAATTAAACCAGGAGCATCAGAACAGCCAAAAATCAATGTTTTCAGATTTCAATAATACCCCCGTCACAGCAACCCTGCGTACTCAGCGAATTTCCAAAGCATAATATTTGTCTTAATACCACATAAAGCCGCATACCAAGTTTTATAAAAACAATGACTACATATACAATGTAATTGTGTATGTAGTCATTGATAAAAATATATTCACATATAAGCGATTTTAATTATTCTCCATTACGTAGGTTTTCTGAAACAAGGAAGACAAAAAAATTGGTTTTTATGCAAATATAAATATAATTTAACTAGGCGAAGCCACATACCAAGTTTCATCAATATTCAATCATATATAAGCACTATATAACATTTTAGTTATTCTCCATAAGAATAACATGAGGGCTGAGTAAGCAGGTTTGCTGCAACAAGGAAAAAATGGGTTTTTATGCAATTATCAATATAACTCAACCAAGTGAAGCTACATACCAAATTTTATTAATTTATGTTCATAATTAAGGGAGTCATTACATTTTACTTTTACTCAATAAGAATAACATGGGGGCTGAGTACGCAGGTTTGCTGCTACGGGAATAATCAACAAAAAATCAATTTGCTGTGCAAATATCAATATACCAGTACTACGTGAAGCCACATACCAAGTTTCATCAACATACATTCATAAATAATCAAGATATCAAATTTTATTTATTCTCCATAAGGATAAGATTGGACAACGTACTGTGTTTAGCACTTTGAATATCTCAGCAACGGTTGGGCGTAGAATCACAATTTAAAAACCAAAATGATTGTTTTGTGGAACTGAACAGAATGGTAAAAGCAAATGTGAAGTTTGCATTAAAATAACCTTAGAAAAAGCCAAAAACCTTTTTCCCATAAGATTAACATGGAAGATTGTATGAGTAGGTTTTTTGGATTTTCTCCGCAACCACTTAACCTAGGATAATAATTCAAAATACTATATTTGTTTTTTTAAGCTCTACAACATGGTCAAAACCAAAATTAAGCCTTTAGAAAAATTTTAGTGTGAAAAATGCAAAAAAATTATTTTTGGAAAATTTAAAACCCCCATAAACCCCCTTTCCCATGGTCCGATTTTTCTGGTTTTCGAACTTAAAGTCATGAATGTCATTTTACACATTAGAGCCAAATTTCCTCGAAATCGGACGTTTTTTACTCAAGTTATCGCATTCACGGACACGGACACACACACACACACACACACACACACACACACACACACATATATATATATATATATATATATATATATATATATATATATATATATATATATATATATATGTATATATAAAATCACATAAAACCAAAATTATCTACAAAACAGTTTATTTTTCGGTTTACACCATCTTCAGAAATAATTTTAATTTTGTATCAAGTTCTGAAGATGGTGTAAACCGAAAAATAAACTGTTTTGTAGATAATTTTGGTTTTATGTGATTTTGTATTAACCTTCAGGTATGTTTTTCTGTGTTATATATATATATATATATATATATATATATATATATATATATATATATACATATATATAAATTTGAACGGACAGTGTTTTTGTCATCTGGGGACCTCAAAACAAAAAATTGTCATGGTCTCGGGCTTAAGTCTTACCATGAGCGGTAATAGCTTCTTCCCTATAGGGGAAATTCGCTAAAATTGGAATAAATGCATGTTTTTACAGAGGTTTTAAGTTTTAAAAGTTCTGTATGTGGAAATTCACTTCCCTCACGTCAGCGTGCTGCGTGCGAACTCGTTTTTGTATTGAGCTACAAATACACGATTTCGGATAATCCGCCGAGAAGATACGAAAAGTAAGAGGAGATGGTCCGAACTCTTAGGTTGATTTACAGAGCAAAACTGAGCAAAACAAATACGTAGCAATTTCAGGGAGCAACATTCCGAAATTACAAATATTAGCATAAAATTCTCTGTATTCAAGGTATTTGTTTTCCCTCTTGTAAGTTCACTATCCAAAGATAAAACGTGCATTCAATTTACTGTACTAGATAAGGGTTCGTTTAACCGTCAATCCGGGATTGGAAGTAAAATAGGTTCTTTCGAAACCAATCTATTTTCCCAATCTTCGAAACACAAACCTCCCATCATCTTCCCTCGTTTGAGGAGCGCATTCAAATCCTGGCCGCCGGAGTCTGCGCTTAGCAGCGGCGGACGCCGGACGCCTGGACACGCAACACGCAGCTCGTCAGGATAAGTACAGAGTACCTGGCAATCAAGATGGCCGCCGCCGCTCTCTGCACGAAAACCTCATTTCTCAGCCGCAGTCGCCCCACTTGGGTTTCCTTCCCGTGCTAAATTTCCCCGCGCGTGATCCTGAACCTCACGGACCGATGGTATCTGCCCCCCTGGGTCTTTGCCCGCGCTCTCAGCTGATGCTGAAGAAGCCTTTCCCTCTCGCTGTCTTTGTTGATTCCGTGCTCGGGATCGGTGGGTGTCATCACAGATTGTCCGCAGCACTCCGCAGTCTATTTTAGTCTAGCTTTCTAGTTAGACGATGATTTTGATTTGTTTAATTATATCAACGTTGATGTTGTTGCCAATGTACTGATCGGGCCAATTCAAATTTGGGTTATTTACCACAGAGATTTATCCGGTTGTTGCACGTTGCAACAAAGGAACTTATAATAAGTGTTTGAAGCGCTATGCTGCGTTATGCGTGAAAAGTCTCGCTTTCCGCGACTGTTACATACTTGATAGCATTCTCTTTAACAAATGAAGTCATGAGAAGTAATAACAGATTATGGTAAAATCAAAATCAAAAATCAAAATCATGTTATTGCCATTAGATTATATACATAGCATAAACAACAAGTCACAATTTGTTACATTGTGTAACAGCTTAAAATAAAATCAATAACCGAACAGAAATAATAACTAAAAACATTTGAAATTAAATTACAAAACTGTCATTGAAAAAAAATCATGGACACTGTAATATTCCTTATTTATGGGAAAAATCTTCGTCTGACGTCTAAATTTAGTAACATCTGATTCCTGTTTTAGGTGTATGGGCAAAGAGTTGAACAGTTTTATAGATGAGAAGTATGTTTTTTTCAAAATGAGCTGTGTTATGGCGTGGAATGGAAAGGGAAATATTGTTTCTGAAGCCATAAACGTGTATTTTGATTACAAGACTGAAATAACTCCTCGTTTTTTACAAAAACTGTTAAACATTCCAAGATATATACAAGCAAGGGAATGTCAGCATATTGTTATAAGTTATAAGAAAAAACTCCCCTGCATGATTCAGACATTTTCATTTCAAAAATCAACCGAAGCGCCTTCTTTTGACAACGAAACACTTGCTTATGATTCTCCGTTTCGAATCCCCAAATAGCCACCCCGTAGGCCAGATGGGGGAGAAAACAACCATAATAAAGTGACAACAGAACTTCTCTATTTGAAAAAAAAAACAAACGACGAAGGATAAACAAACAACTGCTCAGCTTACTACAAACCCTAGCAATACAAGAGGTATACAAGAGTCTTCACAAAATAAGCTGTCAGAAGTGTTTTTGTGTTTTTGTTTTTGGTGTATCTACGCTAGTGATGGCATTTTTTAACGTTTCGGGATAGGGAACGGTCCAAATCCTGGTCTTGTTCCTACCCAAGGTCGACCTGTTCTTAGAAAGCATCATTAATTAATAGTCCACTGACAAATGGCAGCTGAGTCCAGTTTCGAACCTTCTCAAAATTTTGAATGTTAATTTTAATTTTCTAACTTCAGTTCGTCCGTTAGAGCAATGCTATACAGGGTGCCTCACGTAAGGTGTCTCAACCCGATTGCAGACGAACTACTTGACCTAGAAGGATGAAATAAAATTATCTCCTACTAAATCAACTCCAAGGAGTACGGTAACGTAAAAATAATTTTAACTCGTTTAAAATACAGGGTGTATCAAAAACTGAGGATACTAGTTCGAAACTCGGAATTTTCAAATGTAAACATACGTCATTTTATAAACCATTTTAAACAGATTTTGGTGAAAACAGAACTCACTTATCTCTATCCGTTTCAAAATGGCGGGCATTTTTGCGAAACATATTAAGATTTACGGAATACTCTGTATCTGCTAAACCACAAGACATATTTTTATTCTGATTCAAATTTATTACTCGTAATGAACTCAGCTTTACCCTGATAAGCTACAAGCCAGTATTTAAAACATAGTAAAAATAACAAGAAATATTTGTTTTAAAAATGTTTACATGCCCAAAATTCAAAAAAAGTCATATAGTAACGTATATAACAAAGTATATCATTTTAAAGGTCTTAGAAATCCTAGCAACTTTCTAATTTACATCAACCTCGTATCTCTTTTTATTTTTTAGCAATCAACAAAAATCTTCATTTACCCATATAAAAGGCGTGATATTTCTACACAACTCAGTTATAGAAGAGGCCTCAGAGAATTTGGAAGTGTTATTTCTTGTTGACAGAAATTATTTCTTGTTATTTTTACTATGTTTTAAATACTGGCATGTAGCATATCAGGGTAAAGCTGAGTTCAATACGAGTAAGAAATTTGAAGCAGAATAAAAATATGTCTTGTGGTTTAGCAGATACAGGGTATTCCGTAAATGTTAATTTGTTTCGCAAAAATGGCCGCCATTTTGAAACGGATAGAGATAAGTGAGTTCTGTTTTCACCAAAATGTTTGTCTGTTTAAAATGGTGTATAGAATGATGTATGTTTACATTTGAAAATTCCGAGATTCGAACTAGTGACCCTCAGTTTTTGGTACACTCTGTATTTGAAAACAGTTAAAATTACTTTTACGTTACTCCTTGGGGTTGATTTAGTAGGAAATAATTTTATTTCATCCTTCTAGGTCAAGTGGTTCGTCTGCAATCGGTTTGAGACACCGTACGTGAGACACCCTGTATATCAGGCTTCACTCCTCGCCCGATCGGCCAAGGGATTGCTTTTCAGGGTTTAGCATTTACCAGCAACATGATAACATCAACCAAACTTCATACTAAATAACTTATTGTACAAACTGGATTATACAACTTACATAACTAATACGCCTCCAATTTGACAAAATCACTGGCTGTCGTACTAGACGTGTCGCGTACTAATAGTTAAAATTAAGGGGTGCAACTCAAAGGCGGTTTGGAGAAAAAAGAAGCTTATGAGACCGCCAAGGGCCGATAATTTCGGCTTTTTGTGTCACTTCCTAAAACCTCTGAAAATGCAAACGTAATCGTACCTGTATGATCCGTTGGCTAAGTGGTCAGAGACGCTATCCTAGCTCCACGTCAGGGACAAGCACCATAGCGATTATGATAGCACTGGATCAAGTGTTCGAATCCCGTAATTTTCAACGGGTTTTATGCTTAACTCCTGAGTTTCCCTTTCTGTGGAATTGAGAGCCCATCTTAATGAACGGCAGAAGACACGGGAAGCTGACGGGATAGGGGAATGTTTGGTGAGTTGCACATCTAAAAAGATGGTTTGCTACTTTTTACATGCAGAATGTGTGATGCGTGTCCAACGGAAACATTTTGATTGTAGAGTTGTAAAATTCAGGTGTTTAAAACATTGTTTAAAATCCACAGAGAATCGACAAAAACACAACCACTTCATCCAAATGCCTAACAGTGAAAGGGTTACATACTTCAAACCAAGATCAATACTAATTCGCATTTGTCTGTGGCTCCGTGCGTCCGAACGTCCGCGGTTGTTTCTCGAGCTGTAATATATCCCAAGCCACGAAACGATATTTTGTAGGGGTAATCGAGGTCGGAGAAGCTGCACGAGCCGTTTGTTTTTCTTGAAAAGTAACCTTATTTGAGTTACGGTAGCTTTAAGCTGTGCTGTTTTTGTTTTTAGGCCATTTTAGCACACAGTAGCGGAGCCGCGAGTATTCAGCTGTGGATTTTTACGAGCTTTGTTCCTGAAACAGCTGATTAGTTCCTGCGGTCGTGATAGCGGGCGCCAATACTAGTATCACATATATTACGTAAAAATATAACTGAATACCTGAGAAATATCCAAATATATTACTGTATGCCTTTATATGTAACAAAATTTGTTTTATGTCAAATATTCGTTCATTTTCAAGATGAGCTCGTTGGCTTCGCTCACTCGCCTCCCAGTTGCCATTCAAGAAGATTTGTTATTTCCGTAATGAACATATGTTTATGCCTTCAAAGTATGTTTAAATATAACCCTTGTAAACAGCTGTTTGGTGTATATAACTAACTAACAAACGATAAAATAAAATGAACTTTGAAGGCCAGTGGGACAGAGCCCTTAGGTCGGATTAAACATTTCTTTTATAAAAACCTTTTCCTGACATTAACGAACGCAATTAAAAAATAATTAAGAAATTTGGTACACTCATTCTAAAGTTATGGCGTGACCAAGGGAAATAGGGATTAATTTTTATATATAAAGATTTGTTGAAATAAAATGTTTTGTATGTCACCTAAACTGCGCTCCCAGACAAGCTCATGATGCAAATAAACATTTGTATGTTATGTTTTTACATACAAATGCCTATGAATTGTAAATCAAAAATCCAAGTTTCCACTAGGTGAAGGAAATTCCATGTTTTTAGAGATATTATGATGAATAGAATTTCTTAACATTATCCATTTTCACGTCAACAGCTTGACACTATTAATTCTAGGACCTCAAAAGGTGTTAAACTCGCCTAAACTTTAAGAATAAACGTTAATCTGGGATAACGTAAAAGGTGTTTAATTCTAACAATATTTTATTTTTCTTACTCAATGAATTCCTTGCTGTTTAGCAGTATTTATTTAAAATTACTCTACAAAGTTTTCTAATTTTATTTAACCATTCCCAAGTATAATATATTTTGTTCCCTTTTTTGTATATTTAATTGCACTTTTAATTCCCCCTTATTGCATTTGTGAGCATACATTTTCCGGTTTATTATTTGGACAAATTGTAGGGTCGTACTCCATTTAAATTAAAAACGTATGTGGAAATAATAGTTCATTTTATAAATGGCGAGAGTTTTCAGCTTGCTGGTTGCCCAGTCTATTTACCGAAGCCAAGTTCGGAACCCCTTCTGACTTGCCGCTGCCAGGTGAAAGAGAACGTGGGTGAGATGAGAAGGGAAGGGGATACGTGGGGTGGATTAGCGGAGAGGAGGTTCAGACAGGGATGCAGGTATACCTGGACCTGACCGCCCCAATCAGGGCTGCCACCTGCACAATCCGAAATTTACCGGTTTTTATCAGCTCACAAGTACGGTACCTAGTAGGTTTATTCAGTTAGACATCGTTTTACATTATAACAATTGGTATGGAACTGTACCTAGTTAGGGGGGGAAATAATCTCCCTCCTTTTTACGTTGATCGAATTAAAGCGACGTGTTTAAAAAAATATACACACTAGTTTTATAAATTTATTTCTTTTTATTTTACGATCGTTATTGTATTCAATTCTTTATTCGATAACAATTTGTCCCGGTTACCATCGTTCATAAATAGTTATATTCTATTACTTAGTCTGTTCAATTAATTTCATGATGCAGTGCGTCGTGGCGTGGCTATGTTTCGATGGCGCACTAGAATGTCATTGGAATAGCTTCCATTGTAGGAAATATGAGGAAAGCATAAAGAACCAGAACATAAAATACTCTCTAGCCAGCTTTATCGTTTTATATTAAGCACATTACATTATTTATTTTTATCGTGATCTTTCTGTTTCTGAAGTGTCTTATCAACCAAAGAAACAAAGTAGAGGCTGTGGCACTACTAGGTTTACTGACCGTTTGAGGCCAAAGACGCGAGGCAAAGCAAAAAGACGAAAGCACTCCAGCACAAAGGTAGAAGATAATTGTGTGGTGTAGTATCAATCATGAAAGGAGAAGAAAGAGAGGGGGAGAAGGAGAGCGAAACTGGTTTCTGTCCCTGGGGCGCCCCTCCCCCCACCTACACCGGACCCTTTGTAACGATTCATTTCCGTTAAGTTCAAAATCTGGACCTGTTTCGGTCGGGGGTAACGGCGAGATTGGTTGTGGGTTGGTGCCCTGAGCCGGCATAAGATTATGAATATTCCTCCAATTCGGTTTTGTTGGGTTGTCACAACTGTCTACGCCCGATCGGTCAGCTGCGATTGTGCGATTTTTTGCAAGTTTCCAGTCCGGGACACTCGTGCAGGGGTCGCACTGGTCGCAGGGTCAGCAAGGATAAGAGCCAACTGAATGTGGATCGGATTACGGGGTGAAGGGGCAAAGGACAATTTAGAATCAACGAGGGCGAATAAACACAATGGAACACTGTTCCAAACCCATCGCAGGGGACATCAAGATATAGGTTCTGTTTCAAAATGTGAAAATGACATATTGTTCTGTTACATTCAACGCTATTGTAAAAGCTAGGTCAACGGTAATTTCATGAAGTGCTTATACTGAACCTTTGCAAATTTCAGCACGGTGAAGGATCGAAAAAGGCAACATTAGACATCACATCAATAACAACATACACCGGACATACAATTACATCGGACGCTTCATCGCATCGCATCGGACCGCATCAATGCATCCGGTGGATCGCATCGGGACTTACTTCGGACGTATTCAGTTATTGTTAGTGTGGCGCACGACGAAATATGCTGAGGTTGAAATTTTAGGCCTACTGCAGCACGCTTTGTCTCTTTACATTTTTAATTACATAAGTTTCTCTTAACTCTTACTACAAATAAGTATATCTGATTGATTGTGGGAAAATATAAATAATCGTCGTTTGTTGGAAGTGCAATGGCTTAATATAGTGATGTTCAATTGATTGCATATTATCTCGACTTTCCACGATTTATTTTTCCTCGCCTTACCTCGGCCATTTGAACCTAGTTGTAAGAAGGTTTTCCAAGCCAAAACGTCGCCTCTGCTGCTTGAGATGAACTATACATTACAAACGATTATTTACATTTCTGATGGTATCGATTGCAACCGAATGAGTAACATTTGTACTCGTGATTCCAACCTGTATAAACTTCCACATTTCCAATTTCCACTAATTAAAATTTCTGGCTCTGCCCACTTCAAATATATCATACTACTGACTACTGTATAGTGATGTGCGATACGTATCGTATCGTATCGTATCGGAATAACGCGATACGATAATACGATACGATATTTTGTCACGATATTTTTGAAACGATACGTATAGTATCGCCTAAAACGATACTTGATTTTGTATTGACACATAGAGACGATATTTCGATATTATTATCTTGTCTGTAAAACAATGAGGTTATATCTATATTCGATAAGAATTCTTCAAAGTGTTCTTTCTGTGGTACTACAATTAAAAAAACAAGTGGAAATACCTCGATGGCCGTATATTTAATTGCAGTGTACAATACGATATAATACGTACAGTTTATGCAATATTATGTTAAGCGATATGATACGCGTATCGCGATACACAGCACCGATACGATACGGCCGATACGATATCTGACTCCGATACGTATCGTATCGCTGTATCGCGATACACGGCCGTATCGCACATCTCTACTACTGTACTTCCTTGTGATCCGGACTCATCTCCTTGCAATGGATTTGGTTGCAAGCACCAACAATCTCAAATCGTGGGTAGTCGGTAGGCTATTGGTGGGGTTTTTCCTATACTGCGATCTTACTTCTGAACCTTAAGTTTACTTATTACATATTTAAGGAAAACAGGCAAAAGAAAGTAGGTTTCTGTAGCAGTGTAGGCTAACGGCTAATTTTCAATTGAAAACCTAATTATTTAATAAAGTTTACCAAAACCAAAACTTATGACTTTGAAAAAGTGCTGTTGGAGTCACTACTTTTAAGATTGTTCCGTTTTTTTATGAGGGGGGACATTATTTAAGTGACTGGCGTTATACCATACCCCATAGTAAAAGCAATACAAATAGTTTTCACAAAATCTTAAAACATTTTCATTAAAAAAATATTTCCAAAATAATCGCGAGAATCAATTAATTTGAATTATGCAATGAAGTTAATACATTTTGTTTGCAATGACGCTACTAGAAATCGAGATGAATGAAGTGCTTATTTGTAGAAGTGATCTCAAATTAATACATTTATAATTTTGTAATCAAAGATATTATGTAACGCTCAGTTTAAATCGAGCAAGCTATTCCCGCCAATTCACGGCTAACGATAAACTAACTGGCGGGCTCTTAAATTAATCGCCACAGTCAAATTTTGAGGATCACATTGTATTGAAATCCGTTTCAAAACATTTAAGCTCATCAAAAGGCAAGAGTAATTCTCCACTTCTAAAAATAGTCTGACTCTACTTTATTGATAATACTTTCCAAATTTGCACCAAAGTTGTTATTTGGGATTAAGGATAACTCTGATTAATTTGACCTGTTTAAATCACGTCTTAATATTTACAACACATTAAACTATGAAAGTTAGTTTGTGTTTAGATCCCACCTATTGCTCGGGTATCGTTATCTTAAATTCCTTATTTTTATACAAACATGTTTTTAATAAGTGAAAATTTGTGAAAATAATGTTTTCAAATAGACAACTTTACATATAACATGAGTTGTTTATTCTAACCTTACGCCTAGTTCGGGCTGATTTTAAAGGTAATACAGTAATAGGTTTCCTGGAATTTAAGTTCCAAATCGAATGACTTTTTTGGTTCAAGCCTATACACATTGTTTTTGCTGTAATCCAAAAACAATTTACACCACTTATGAAAGGGGTCCAGCAAACTTATTTAAAATTTAATTTAAGAGTATACGTAGGACCCTACCTGAAATGCAGATGCAATTACATAAATTTCTCTTTAGATTTAAGAAACCACAGGCGCGGATACAGCGGGGAGGTCATGGAGTCATGACCCCCCCCCAAAAAAAAACTCAGACACTCACATATTTTACCCATTTTTCACTGTAAAGGTTATTGTATTTTTACAATTTACATTTTTCCCCCTTTATGACCCCCCAAAAAAACAACAACAAAAAACGATAGTCTGTATCCGCCCCTGAGAAACCATCAGAATTACAGTAACCATAAAAAATATACCTATTCAGATTCCAATGACGGTTGGTTGGGACTCCAGCGACACCAACTGAAGCGACTAAGCTAAAATATAATATCTTAGATAATAATTTGGATTGAACAGAGCTTCGGTCTTCCTAAGTGAAAAATAAATAATAATTGTTTAACTATCGTTAAAAAAAAGTTTTTGTCCTGCTTGGCGATTCTAGATACAAATCTGAGGTTTTACATATTTGAGTATGTTTTATTAATCAGTTTGATAATATTATTATAGGATATTTTTTGGAAGTTATTATCATATAGTAATTATTAACATTATCATAATATAACAATTCTATGTCGTTGCACACAATTGAACTGATAAATAAAATAAACTCTAATTATTTTGCGATAATTAGGTTTCACTTAGCTTTTGCATGATGATTACTCTAAAAACTCAATTTAAATTACGATTTTCACTAAAAATTGTTAAAGTTAACAATTCTTGAAATTGTGTATTTTAAGCATTTCTATTGAATTTACATTTTGTTGTATGGAGTTTAAGAGAATTACGTATATGAATCAATGGGAATATATTTCTGTCAATAAACGCGAATAGATAAGTGTGGGGACAAATTTAGAGTATTTAGAGATTAATAGGGTATTTACGTTTGAAGTAGTTGGCAGCAATGGTTCCTGGATCTATTTTGTCAGCGACAGCTGGGCAACCCAACTATCGCGCCACTGTCGCTGTCCGATTGGGCCAATGGGAAACGGCGTAGACGCGCCAGCTGCGACAGTTGCCAATCGACCTGCATTCTTGTGAAGTGGAATTGCCTACCGTTCACATCATTACAGCATATTGATTGTATTCTAAATCGCAGTATTGCTGTAGTGAAGTTATTATGAATAAACCTCAAGAAGATATTGAACGCTTGATCGAGGAAATTGAGAGAAGGCCACCTATTTACCAAAAGACTTTAAAGGAATATTCGGATATTGGTTTGAAAAAGCAGTTGTGGGACGAGATTTGCTTTGCGCTAGTCAAGGATTGGAACAATTTACGTGCTGAAGATAAGATTAAACGAGGTAAGAATTATTATACCGAAGTTAATTTATTACCAGGCTGACCCCGTCGCGTTTCGGCGAGAAGTAACGTGTTTGTACGGCGTAACGACGATATGAAAAACAAACAAACTAAATATTTAATTTAAATAAACCAGCTGTTTTGTTTATTTGTTTGGGTCAGCTGTTGGTACACTCTGCTCCACGTGAGATCAGCTGTTCGTTCGGTTCACGTGGCTGCTAGGGGCGTACCTGTAGGAGTGTAGGGAGACGGTACATACTGCACCGGGATATGAGATATACGATATACCCCCGAATCCTCCCGAATCTTAAGTCAATGTGGAAAAGTAGTCACCATTCATTTAAACTTATTTTAAGGTATGGGATTTGTTTACTGCCGTAAAAGAAAAAATGTAATAATAACTCAAGTGTACAACCGTAAATCCATATGGAGGCCACATTGCTAAATTGTCGTGGGTTGGCAAACTTGTACCGGTATGATATGTATGTGTACATAATAGCTGGCTATTCTTTTTACTTTCTCTCTATATAGCGGTACATAGTAATGTGAAAGAAAGTAGTAGACTATTGTTTTCGTTATTGTCAAAATGTTTCAATTAGCCTATTTCAGTTGGTGTAAATATTTGTCTTGGTGCTCCCTGAGTCCAAAAAAGTGTTTTTTAAAGTGTTGTCTGTTCGTCTGTATACATACTATTAAATTACATTGTATTTAAATCGGCCCAAAATGGTGTGGGTTTTAGGCCGATTTAAATACAATTTGGTATGTAGGTATTAATCCACCGTATGTATAGCTATTCGTTATGTTTTTATTTTGAAGGGTTTTATGAATGTTATACCCCAAAATCCGCTAAAAACATGAAAAAATCAAAATTTATCAAAATAGACCTGAACGATTTTTTACAATTAAGTAGTGCTTAATAGACCTTTGGGTTTATAATATAAAATCATTTTTGGAAAAATTCGGGTTCTGAAATTACAGGACTTAAATGCTTCAAAAATTTGGTTCTATAGATTGTTTGTAAAACCATAAACATTAAATAAAATTTACTTATCACTAATAAAAAAGCTTTAAATCTAAATAATTTAGTATTTTGAATTATTATTCAAAAGGATTACTCGTTGCAGAGAAAATTTAAATTCATTTTAGTACAAAAGTGCCGCTGACTCAACCTTAAGTTGATCTTGCTTCTGTACTGTGGACGAGGTTGCGGTATGGATGGTACGTCCGACGCTCGTCAGATAGATATGCTCTTGTTCACAATGGGTGTGAGGACATTTTTGATTCTTTTTCACCAATTCCTAGAACTTACGAAGGAGCTTGAAAGGCGTTTGATGACTATTTGTTCCCAGACGAAACATTGCTTGTGTTTAGTTTGGAATAAATTGTAATTGAGTTCATGTCCATGTTATAATTTCTAGTTAATTCTAAACAAATATATCTATACAGGGTGCCTCACGTAAGGTGTCTCAAACAGATTGCAGATAAACCAATTGACCTAGAAGGCTGAAATAAAATGATTTCCTACTAAATTGACCCCAAGAAATTACCTAAAAATATTTTTAGTTTGTTACAAATACAGGGTGTACCAAAACGGAGGGTCACTAGTTTGAATTTCAAAATGTTCAAATATAAAAATATGTCAAGTTATATATAATTTTAAAGCTCTACACTAGACCAACATTTTGGCAAAAACAGAACTCACTTATCTTAATCCTTTTAAAATGGCAGCCATTTTGTGAAAAATGTTGACATTTACGGAATATTCTGTATCTGCTAAACCACAAGACATATATTAGCATTGAATATACAGAGTATAAAGTGCATGTTATTTGTGCGTAACACTTACAAACTACTGTGAGGCCTCTTTTATAAATGGGTTATACGGTATAATTTACATGCATTTTATATGGGGAAGTGATGGTTTTTATTGACAGCTAAAAAGCCATAAGAGATTTGAGGTTGGTGTACATTAGAAATTTGCTAGGATTTCCAAGACAAGACCTTTAAGGGTGCGCCCTACCCCAGATTGAATGATCCGCACGATGTTTTTTAACGCCGCTCCGCCACCAAGCAGGGCCATGCATATTTACGCTTGAAGACCTTTATGTTCTCCTCAATCACACTGATATTTTACAGATTTCTACCAAACTATTCGCAGTTTCACACTTTTCAGATTCCAATCTACGTATTGTACGATTCCTTTTTTCCAAAATAATTGTTCTTACGTTTGGAAGCTTTAGAAAAACGCTTAATTTGAAAACTTTACTAATGGCCTACCACTTATTTTGATTTAAAATCACAATTTTTAAATCGTATGATATATAGATGAACATTTAGTGAATAAAATAACAACAAATTATTTTTAATTGGTTAACAATTGAGCCTACAATGTGGAAGATTCAAAACCCTTAATTTAGCGTGCAGAAGTCAGGGAGGGCGCACCCTTAACATGATACACTTTTTGACATACGTTACGATTTGACTTTTTGGAGTTTTGGGTACATAAAGTAAACAAAAAAAATTGTTGTATTTCTATGTTTTGTTTTAAATACTGTCATGTAGCATACTGTATCAGGGTTACACTGATTTTAAAATGAGCACGAATTTAGAACCAGAACTAAGATATGTCTTGTGATTTAGCAGATACAGGGTATTCCATAAAATGTCAATATTTTTAAAACAATGGCCGCCATTTTAAAATGGATTAAGATTAGTAAATTCTGTTTTTGCCAAAATGTTAGTCGAGTGTAGAGCTTTAAAATGATGTTTAACTTGACATATGTTTATATTTGAAAATTCCGAGATTCAACTAGTGACCCTACGTTTTTTGAACACCCTGTATATATATATATATTCTATATGTTACCCGGCAGAAGTTGCCATGCCTTTGACTATTACTAACTAAAACCAATATCACCAAGATCACCTGTTCAAGTAAACATGTGTATAGCTTTTATGTAAACAACAATATATCTTTCCATAAATATATTGCATTAAAACTTGGTGAGTGGAGTGTGGTAGTGAGAAATATATACATGCATTGGAAATTCGCTGAGTACGCAGGTTTGCTGCGACAGGGGTATTTGTTGTCATTATCAGAAAGATCTATTACATTACATACCAGACAGGGACAATTACTGTGATCTATAAGTAACAGTTTAATACTGTTTCAACCTTAAAGTTGTGGTTATGATACTTTATCCCTCTTGAGTGCTTTAGGCTAGTTCAATCAGTCTTCTAATAACGTTAGGCAAATTCTTAATTTTACAGTTGTTATCAATTAGCTTATTTGGATGATATAATATTTAACAAACTCCATGCTACGATTGACCATACACTTGTTGTAGTCAATGATGCTACCTATATAAAGATCCTTAGAATTACTTGCCAGCTAAGCTTGGTTGTTTTTTAATACAACAGTTAATTAACTTCAATCTAATATCCAAATTATGACTTCCAACAATTATCTAGGGAGTTTTCTCTCTAATCTAGGCAACTTGTTTGCTGGATAGAGGGAAATCCAGCTGGTCTTGGTTGAATACACTGCCCTGGATAAACTGTATAACTTTCATCAGAAAGAATCAGAATCAGAAAGTTTATTTCCATAAAAAATACACAACTTTGAGTCCCAACAACTCGCGAAAGATTTGTCGTTGGGTGCTTTTATTACAATAATTAATAACAACATATTACAAAAGAAATACGGCGCTCTAGGCAACGGTGCACAAATTTACGTAATTTATACTACCTTCTAATTAAAGCATTACAAATAAGTTCATAAATAATGTACTTAAACCTGCAATATTAGGAAAACCTATCAACTTAATTATATGTAACATGAAAATTTATAATACTAACTTACACATTACTATTAATATAAGTAAATAAATAAATACAAAACACAAAAATATATATAAATAATACCGAATACAATTATTGTCACTCAAGTAAAACCTACTCATCCACCACATTTATAAACAGCTCTTTAACCCACAAATATTTCTGAGCATACAGCTGGACTTACTACAAAACTAGTAATCTAAAACCTTTAAATCTGCTTGCGCTGTTAGGCATCTGGAAACCCGCACTCAATCACTCACACATACATACCCACACTATTTTAGTAAATGATGGAATATTTTGTTCAACAACCAACAAATTAAATCAGATTTTACGACATTAAAGTGTCTTGAATTTTTCAAATCTAAATGCAACTCATTAAAAAGCATTGGAACTATATGACTTAAAGTATTTTTACCACATGTATTACAAAATATTGGCAATTTATATTTCTCTAGGTTTCTAAACATGTTTTGTTCTTTTACGTTTGGTATTTTAAAATTGTGTTTGTTGTAAAATACTTTGATCTTATATTTGTAGAATTCACTTTCATATAGTGTATTATACCTTTTGAGTATACTGGATAGTGTATGCATTTCTGGGTAATAATAACAGTGTGTAACTTGATTTATTTAGTTAACACATGCATTCGCAGATACTATAAAGGGATCAAGATAAGGCCATATTTTATCCTATTTATTACATATTTTAGCCAAATAAATTATTTAGCTTTTGCTAGTATTCCTTTGACATCCTGTAGGTAAAGAATAGAATAGTAGTAGTGAGTTTTGTTAAGGGGATTTTGTTCTAACCAGTGTATAATAAACCTTAGTTAGTACCAATTTACAAATTACATTTCTTAAAGTATTTTTTGGGGATTGAAAAATCCTGGACCTAATCCCCCTCACTCCCTCCATCCCTCCCCCTCATCACCCCTCCAATCCATACACCAAAAAAAATCTCTTGGTATACCCAAAAGCGTAATTTCAGTATTTTGATTGATCGTGACCAATTAAAAATCCAATTAACCCTTTGAGTGCTAAGCTTCTGAAAGGAGTAATTGAATCCGTGATGTTTTGTTGATTTTTTTAATATATTGAACGCCTGAACAGTTAAAATTAATAAAAACGTGCTTCCGCTGGACACACACAGTAAAGGATAGGTAAAAAGTAGCAAAACACCTGATCAGATGTGCAACTCACAAAGAATCCACCCATCCCGTCAGCTTGGACCCGAGCCGTCCACCGTTTGCTTAAGGTCCGCCCTCCCCTTCAACTCTGCCACAGACAGGTGAATTCACTTTCATATAGTGTATTATACCTTTTGAGTATACTGGATAGTGTATGCATTTCTGGGTAATAATAACAGTGTGTAACTTGATTTATTTAGTTAACACATGCATTCGCAGAAACTATAAAGGGATCAAGATAAGGCCATATTTTATCCTATTTATTACATATTTTAGCCAAATAAATTATTTAGCTTTTGCTAGTATTCCTTTGACATCCTGTAGGTAAAGAATAGAATAGTAGTAGTGAGTTTTGTTAAGGGGATTTTGTTCTAACCAGTGTATAATAAACCTTAGTTAGTACCAATTTACAAATTACATTTCTTAAAGTATTTTTTGGGGATTGAAAAATCCTGGACCTAATCCCCCTCACTCCCTCCATCCCTCCCCCTCATCACCCCTCCAATCCATACACCAAAAAAAATCTCTTGGTATACCCAAAAGCGTAATTTCAGTATTTTGATTGATCGTGACCAATTAAAAATCCAATTAACCCTTTGAGTGCTAAGCTTCTGAAAGGAGTAATTGAATCCGTGATGTTTTGTTGATTTTTTTAATATATTGAACGCCTGAACAGTTAAAATTAATAAAAACGTGCTTCCGCTGGACACACACAGTAAAGGATAGGTAAAAAGTAGCAAAACACCTGATCAGATGTGCAACTCACAAAGAATCCACCCATCCCGTCAGCTTGGACCCGAGCCGTCCACCGTTTGCTTAAGGTCCGCCCTCCCCTTCAACTCTGCCACAGACAGGTGAACTCTCCATGAGTTGCACATAAAAACCACCGACTGTGACGGGATTCGAACCCTCGATCCAAGTGTTACCCCCGGCCGGGAAGGTAACGCCTTAGACCGCACAGCCACTGGTCAGGCTAGCAGCTGCAGTGGATCAGTTGGTATTATAGAGACTAGGCGCTGGACGAGGTAGTTCAATTCGTGTCTACCATAGCACTGAAAGGGTTAAGGGGGAATAGGTAAAGAAATAGCTGCCCTTTCATATATTACAATAATATGTTATCCAAATTATTTGGGGGGGACAACAGCCCCCATATTGCACCCGCCAATTAGGCGTATACCATCGCTTGGCCGGGACATAGGAGTTTTAAAGGCCACTGGGGTAGAGCCCTGACACTTCCTAGTGTCAGACTACTGGTAACACAACTACATTTTAAGAACTTCAATTTGAAACAATTTGAATACAATTATTGTCACTCAAGTAAAACCTACTCATCCACCACATTTATAAACAGCTCTTTAACCCACAAATATTTCTGAGCATACAGCTGGACTTACTACAAAACTAGTAATCTAAAACCTTTAAATCTGCTTGCGCTGTTAGGCATCTGGAAACCCGCACTCAATCACTCACACATACATACCCACACTATTTTAGTAAATGATGGAATATTTTGTTCAACAACCAACAAATTAAATCAGATTTTACGACATTAAAGTGTCTTGAATTTTTCAAATCTAAATGCAACTCATTAAAAAGCATTGGAACTATATGACTTAAAGTATTTTTACCACATGTATTACAAAATATTGGCAATTTATATTTCTCTAGGTTTCTAAACATGTTTTGTTCTTTTACGTTTGGTATTTTAAAATTGTGTTTGTTGTAAAATACTTTGATCTTATATTTGTAGAATTCACTTTCATATAGTGTATTATACCTTTTGAGTATACTGGATAGTGTATGCATTTCTGGGTAATAATAACAGTGTGTAACTTGATTTATTTAGTTAACACATGCATTCGCAGATACTATAAAGGGATCAAGATAAGGCCATATTTTATCCTATTTATTACATATTTTAGCCAAATAAATTATTTAGCTTTTGCTAGTATTCCTTTGACATCCTGTAGGTAAAGAATAGAATAGTAGTAGTGAGTTTTGTTAAGGGGATTTTGTTCTAACCAGTGTATAATAAACCTTAGTTAGTACCAATTTACAAATTACATTTCTTAAAGTATTTTTTGGGGATTGAAAAATCCTGGACCTAATCCCCCTCACTCCCTCCATCCCTCCCCCTCATCACCCCTCCAATCCATACACCAAAAAAAATCTCTTGGTATACCCAAAAGCGTAATTTCAGTATTTTGATTGATCGTGACCAATTAAAAATCCAATTAACCCTTTGAGTGCTAAGCTTCTGAAAGGAGTAATTGAATCCGTGATGTTTTGTTGATTTTTTTAATATATTGAACGCCTGAACAGTTAAAATTAATAAAAACGTGCTTCCGCTTAAAGTATTTTTTGGGGATTGAAAAATCCTGGACCTAATCCCCCTCACTCCCTCCATCCCTCCCCCTCATCACCCCTCCAATCCATACACCAAAAAAAATCTCTTGGTATACCCAAAAGCGTAATTTCAGTATTTTGATTGATCGTGACCAATTAAAAATCCAATTAACCCTTTGAGTGCTAAGCTTCTGAAAGGAGTAATTGAATCCGTGATGTTTTGTTGATTTTTTTAATATATTGAACGCCTGAACAGTTAAAATTAATAAAAACGTGCTTCCGCTGGACACACACAGTAAAGGATAGGTAAAAAGTAGCAAAACACCTGATCAGATGTGCAACTCACAAAGAATCCACCCATCCCGTCAGCTTGGACCCGAGCCGTCCACCGTTTGCTTAAGGTCCGCCCTCCCCTTCAACTCTGCCACAGACAGGTGAACTCTCCATGAGTTGCACATAAAAACCACCGACTGTGACGGGATTCGAACCCTCGATCCAAGTGTTACCCCCGGCCGGGAAGGTAACGCCTTAGACCGCACAGCCACTGGTCAGGCTAGCAGCTGCAGTGGATCAGTTGGTATTATAGAGACTAGGCGCTGGACGAGGTAGTTCAATTCGTGTCTACCATAGCACTGAAAGGGTTAAGGGGGAATAGGTAAAGAAATAGCTGCCCTTTCATATATTACAATAATATGTTATCCAAATTATTTGGGGGGGACAACAGCCCCCATATTGCACCCGCCAATTAGGCGTATACCATCGCTTGGCCGGGACATAGGAGTTTTAAAGGCCACTGGGGTAGAGCCCTGACACTTCCTAGTGTCAGACTACTGGTAACACAACTACATTTTAAGAACTTCAATTTGAAACAATTTGAATACAATTATTGTCACTCAAGTAAAACCTACTCATCCACCACATTTATAAACAGCTCTTTAACCCACAAATATTTCTGAGCATACAGCTGGACTTACTACAAAACTAGTAATCTAAAACCTTTAAATCTGCTTGCGCTGTTAGGCATCTGGAAACCCGCACTCAATCACTCACACATACATACCCACACTATTTTAGTAAATGATGGAATATTTTGTTCAACAACCAACAAATTAAATCAGATTTTACGACATTAAAGTGTCTTGAATTTTTCAAATCTAAATGCAACTCATTAAAAAGCATTGGAACTATATGACTTAAAGTATTTTTACCACATGTATTACAAAATATTGGCAATTTATATTTCTCTAGGTTTCTAAACATGTTTTGTTCTTTTACGTTTGGTATTTTAAAATTGTGTTTGTTGTAAAATACTTTGATCTTATATTTGTAGAATTCACTTTCATATAGTGTATTATACCTTTTGAGTATACTGGATAGTGTATGCATTTCTGGGTAATAATAACAGTGTGTAACTTGATTTATTTAGTTAACACATGCATTCGCAGATACTATAAAGGGATCAAGATAAGGCCATATTTTATCCTATTTATTACATATTTTAGCCAAATAAATTATTTAGCTTTTGCTAGTATTCCTTTGACATCCTGTAGGTAAAGAATAGAATAGTAGTAGTGAGTTTTGTTAAGGGGATTTTGTTCTAACCAGTGTATAATAAACCTTAGTTAGTACCAATTTACAAATTACATTTCTTAAAGTATTTTTTGGGGATTGAAAAATCCTGGACCTAATCCCCCTCACTCCCTCCATCCCTCCCCCTCATCACCCCTCCAATCCATACACCAAAAAAAATCTCTTGGTATACCCAAAAGCGTAATTTCAGTATTTTGATTGATCGTGACCAATTAAAAATCCAATTAACCCTTTGAGTGCTAAGCTTCTGAAAGGAGTAATTGAATCCGTGATGTTTTGTTGATTTTTTTAATATATTGAACGCCTGAACAGTTAAAATTAATAAAAACGTGCTTCCGCTGGACACACACAGTAAAGGATAGGTAAAAAGTAGCAAAACACCTGATCAGATGTGCAACTCACAAAGAATCCACCCATCCCGTCAGCTTGGACCCGAGCCGTCCACCGTTTGCTTAAGGTCCGCCCTCCCCTTCAACTCTGCCACAGACAGGTGAACTCTCCATGAGTTGCACACAAAAACCACCGACTGTGACGGGATTCGAACCCTCGATCCAAGTGTTACCCCCGGCCGGGAAGGTAACGCCTTAGACCGCACAGCCACTGGTCAGGCTAGCAGCTGCAGTGGATCAGTTGGTATTATAGAGACTAGGCGCTGGACGAGGTAGTTCAATTCGTGTCTACCAGGTTTCACCACATGTCAGACTCAGACTGCAGACTGAGCGCCTAACGGTACAATCGCTTATGAAGCAGTAACAGTGTTTATTGATAACAGATTCAAAAGACGATATATCGGACCATAGCACTGAAAGGGTTAAGGGGGAATAGGTAAAGAAATAGCTGCCCTTTCATATATTACAATAATATGTTATCCAAATTATTTGGGGGGGACAACAGCCCCCATATTGCACCCGCCAATTAGGCGTATACCATCGCTTGGCCGGGACATAGGAGTTTTAAAGGCCACTGGGGTAGAGCCCTGACACTTCCTAGTGTCAGACTACTGGTAACACAACTACATTTTAAGAACTTCAATTTGAAACAAGTCATTTTACATTTACCGCCAATTGTCCATGGGATCAAAGATCATTGAAATTAAACATAAGCTCTTACATGAGTCAGTCAGTCTGGGTGTAGAAATATAATTGAATATTTCAATATTATTGATGGCCCATATACAGTTACATGCAAAATACATTTTAAAATATATTAGCAGATGACCTGTTCTCCGCACGGGGATGTAGCAGGTATAGAGCCAGACCTAAAAATCCTGGACCTAATCCCCCTCACTCCCTCCATCCCTCCCCCTCATCACCCCTCCAATCCATACACCAAAAAAAATCTCTTGGTATACCCAAAAGCGTAATTTCAGTATTTTGATTGATCGTGACCAATTAAAAATCCAATTAACCCTTTGAGTGCTAAGCTTCTGAAAGGAGTAATTGAATCCGTGATGTTTTGTTGATTTTTTTAATATATTGAACGCCTGAACAGTTAAAATTAATAAAAACGTGCTTCCGCTGGACACACACAGTAAAGGATAGGTAAAAAGTAGCAAAACACCTGATCAGATGTGCAACTCACAAAGAATCCACCCATCCCGTCAGCTTGGACCCGAGCCGTCCACCGTTTGCTTAAGGTCCGCCCTCCCCTTCAACTCTGCCACAGACAGGTGAACTCTCCATGAGTTGCACACAAAAACCACCGACTGTGACGGGATTCGAACCCTCGATCCAAGTGTTACCCCCGGCCGGGAAGGTAACGCCTTAGACCGCACAGCCACTGGTCAGGCTAGCAGCTGCAGTGGATCAGTTGGTATTATAGAGACTAGGCGCTGGACGAGGTAGTTCAATTCGTGTCTACCAGGTTTCACCACATGTCAGACTCAGACTGCAGACTGAGTGCCTAACGGTACAATCGCTTATGAAGCAGTAACAGTGTTTATTGATAACAGATTCAAAAGACGATATATCGGACCATAGCACTGAAAGGGTTAAGGGGGAATAGGTAAAGAAATAGCTGCCCTTTCATATATTACAATAATATGTTATCCAAATTATTTGGGGGGGACAACAGCCCCCATATTGCACCCGCCAATTAGGCGTATACCATCGCTTGGCCGGGACATAGGAGTTTTAAAGGCCACTGGGGTAGAGCCCTGACACTTCCTAGTGTCAGACTACTGGTAACACAACTACATTTTAAGAACTTCAATTTGAAACAAGTCATTTTACATTTACCGCCAATTGTCCATGGGATCAAAGATCATTGAAATTAAACATAAGCTCTTACATGAGTCAGTCAGTCTGGGTGTAGAAATATAATTGAATATTTCAATATTATTGATGGCCCATATACAGTTACATGCAAAATACATTTTAAAATATATTAGCAGATGACCTGTTCTCCACACGGGGATGTAGCAGGTATAGAGCCAGACGTTTTAAAAGTTTATTTACATTACAATCAGCTGAATAACTAAATGAAATATAACTCCATAAAATTAACATTGAAACTTTGAGAGCTCGTGGGGCAAAGATGTAGCAGGTATAGAGCCAGACCTAAAAATCCTGGACCTAATCCCCCTCACTCCCTCCATCCCTCCCCCTCATCACCCCTCCAATCCATACACCAAAAAAAATCTCTTGGTATACCCAAAAGCGTAATTTCCACCGATCCAAGTGTTACCCCCGGCCGGGAAGGTAACGCCTTAGACCGCACAGCCACTGGTCAGGCTAGCAGCTGCAGTGGATCAGTTGGTATTATAGAGACTAGGCGCTGGACGAGGTAGTTCAATTCGTGTCTACCAGGTTTCACCACATGTCAGACTCAGACTGCAGACTGAGTGCCTAACGGTACAATCGCTTATGAAGCAGTAACAGTGTTTATTGATAACAGATTCAAAAGACGATATATCGGACCATAGCACTGAAAGGGTTAAGGGGGAATAGGTAAAGAAATAGCTGCCCTTTCATATATTACAATAATATGTTATCCAAATTATTTGGGGGGGACAACAGCCCCCATATTGCACCCGCCAATTAGGCGTATACCATCGCTTGGCCGGGACATAGGAGTTTTAAAGGCCACTGGGGTAGAGCCCTGACACTTCCTAGTGTCAGACTACAGTCAGTTACATGCAAAATACATTTTAAAATATATTAGCAGATGACCTGTTCTCCGCACGGGGATGTAGCAGGTATAGAGCCAGACCTAAAAATCCTGGACCTAATCCCCCTCACTCCCTCCATCCCTCCCCCTCATCACCCCTCCAATCCATACACCAAAAAAAATCTCTTGGTATACCCAAAAGCGTAATTTCAGTATTTTGATTGATCGTGACCAATTAAAAATCCAATTAACCCTTTGAGTGCTAAGCTTCTGAAAGGAGTAATTGAATCCGTGATGTTTTGTTGATTTTTTTAATATATTGAACGCCTGAACAGTTAAAATTAATAAAAACGTGCTTCCGCTGGACACACACAGTAAAGGATAGGTAAAAAGTAGCAAAACACCTGATCAGATGTGCAACTCACAAAGAATCCACCCATCCCGTCAGCTTGGACCCGAGCCGTCCACCGTTTGCTTAAGGTCCGCCCTCCCCTTCAACTCTGCCACAGACAGGTGAACTCTCCATGAGTTGCACACAAAAACCACCGACTGTGACGGGATTCGAACCCTCGATCCAAGTGTTACCCCCGGCCGGGAAGGTAACGCCTTAGACCGCACAGCCACTGGTCAGGCTAGCAGCTGCAGTGGATCAGTTGGTATTATAGAGACTAGGCGCTGGACGAGGTAGTTCAATTCGTGTCTACCAGGTTTCACCACATGTCAGACTCAGACTGCAGACTGAGTGCCTAACGGTACAATCGCTTATGAAGCAGTAACAGTGTTTATTGATAACAGATTCAAAAGACGATATATCGGACCATAGCACTGAAAGGGTTAAGGGGGAATAGGTAAAGAAATAGCTGCCCTTTCATATATTACAATAATATGTTATCCAAATTATTTGGGGGGGACAACAGCCCCCATATTGCACCCGCCAATTAGGCGTATACCATCGCTTGGCCGGGACATAGGAGTTTTAAAGGCCACTGGGGTAGAGCCCTGACACTTCCTAGTGTCAGACTACTGGTAACACAACTACATTTTAAGAACTTCAATTTGAAACAAGTCATTTTACATTTACCGCCAATTGTCCATGGGATCAAAGATCATTGAAATTAAACATAAGCTCTTACATGAGTCAGTCAGTCTGGGTGTAGAAATATAATTGAATATTTCAATATTATTGATGGCCCATATACAGTTACATGCAAAATACATTTTAAAATATATTAGCAGATGACCTGTTCTCCACACGGGGATGTAGCAGGTATAGAGCCAGACGTTTTAAAAGTTTATTTACATTACAATCAGCTGAATAACTAAATGAAATATAACTCCATAAAATTAACATTGAAACTTTGAGAGCTCGTGGGGCAAAGATGTAGCAGGTATAGAGCCAGACCTAAAAATCCTGGACCTAATCCCCCTCACTCCCTCCATCCCTCCCCCTCATCACCCCTCCAATCCATACACCAAAAAAAATCTCTTGGTATACCCAAAAGCGTAATTTCAGTATTTTGATTGATCGTGACCAATTAAAAATCCAATTAACCCTTTGAGTGCTAAGCTTCTGAAAGGAGTAATTGAATCCGTGATGTTTTGTTGATTTTTTTAATATATTGAACGCCTGAACAGTTAAAATTAATAAAAACGTGCTTCCGCTGGACACACACAGTAAAGGATAGGTAAAAAGTAGCAAAACACCTGATCAGATGTGCAACTCACAAAGAATCCACCCATCCCGTCAGCTTGGACCCGAGCCGTCCACCGTTTGCTTAAGGTCCGCCCTCCCCTTCAACTCTGCCACAGACAGGTGAACTCTCCATGAGTTGCACACAAAAACCACCGACTGTGACGGGATTCGAACCCTCGATCCAAGTGTTACCCCCGGCCGGGAAGGTAACGCCTTAGACCGCACAGCCACTGGTCAGGCTAGCAGCTGCAGTGGATCAGTTGGTATTATAGAGACTAGGCGCTGGACGAGGTAGTTCAATTCGTGTCTACCAGGTTTCACCACATGTCAGACTCAGACTGCAGACTGAGTGCCTAACGGTACAATCGCTTATGAAGCAGTAACAGTGTTTATTGATAACAGATTCAAAAGACGATATATCGGACCATAGCACTGAAAGGGTTAAGGGGGAATAGGTAAAGAAATAGCTGCCCTTTCATATATTACAATAATATGTTATCCAAATTATTTGGGGGGGACAACAGCCCCCATATTGCACCCGCCAATTAGGCGTATACCATCGCTTGGCCGGGACATAGGAGTTTTAAAGGCCACTGGGGTAGAGCCCTGACACTTCCTAGTGTCAGACTACTGGTAACACAACTACATTTTAAGAACTTCAATTTGAAACAAGTCATTTTACATTTACCGCCAATTGTCCATGGGATCAAAGATCATTGAAATTAAACATAAGCTCTTACATGAGTCAGTCAGTCTGGGTGTAGAAATATAATTGAATATTTCAATATTATTGATGGCCCATATACAGTTACATGCAAAATACATTTTAAAATATATTAGCAGATGACCTGTTCTCCACACGGGGATGTAGCAGGTATAGAGCCAGACGTTTTAAAAGTTTATTTACATTACAATCAGCTGAATAACTAAATGAAATATAACTCCATAAAATTAACATTGAAACTTTGAGAGCTCGTGGGGCAAAGATGTAGCAGGTATAGAGCCAGACCTAAAAATCCTGGACCTAATCCCCCTCACTCCCTCCATCCCTCCCCCTCATCACCCCTCCAATCCATACACCAAAAAAAATCTCTTGGTATACCCAAAAGCGTAATTTCCACCGATCCAAGTGTTACCCCCGGCCGGGAAGGTAACGCCTTAGACCGCACAGCCACTGGTCAGGCTAGCAGCTGCAGTGGATCAGTTGGTATTATAGAGACTAGGCGCTGGACGAGGTAGTTCAATTCGTGTCTACCAGGTTTCACCACATGTCAGACTCAGACTGCAGACTGAGTGCCTAACGGTACAATCGCTTATGAAGCAGTAACAGTGTTTATTGATAACAGATTCAAAAGACGATATATCGGACCATAGCACTGAAAGGGTTAAGGGGGAATAGGTAAAGAAATAGCTGCCCTTTCATATATTACAATAATATGTTATCCAAATTATTTGGGGGGGACAACAGCCCCCATATTGCACCCGCCAATTAGGCGTATACCATCGCTTGGCCGGGACATAGGAGTTTTAAAGGCCACTGGGGTAGAGCCCTGACACTTCCTAGTGTCAGACTACAGTCAGTTACATGCAAAATACATTTTAAAATATATTAGCAGATGACCTGTTCTCCGCACGGGGATGTAGCAGGTATAGAGCCAGACCTAAAAATCCTGGACCTAATCCCCCTCACTCCCTCCATCCCTCCCCCTCATCACCCCTCCAATCCATACACCAAAAAAAATCTCTTGGTATACCCAAAAGCGTAATTTCAGTATTTTGATTGATCGTGACCAATTAAAAATCCAATTAACCCTTTGAGTGCTAAGCTTCTGAAAGGAGTAATTGAATCCGTGATGTTTTGTTGATTTTTTTAATATATTGAACGCCTGAACAGTTAAAATTAATAAAAACGTGCTTCCGCTGGACACACACAGTAAAGGATAGGTAAAAAGTAGCAAAACACCTGATCAGATGTGCAACTCACAAAGAATCCACCCATCCCGTCAGCTTGGACCCGAGCCGTCCACCGTTTGCTTAAGGTCCGCCCTCCCCTTCAACTCTGCCACAGACAGGTGAACTCTCCATGAGTTGCACACAAAAACCACCGACTGTGACGGGATTCGAACCCTCGATCCAAGTGTTACCCCCGGCCGGGAAGGTAACGCCTTAGACCGCACAGCCACTGGTCAGGCTAGCAGCTGCAGTGGATCAGTTGGTATTATAGAGACTAGGCGCTGGACGAGGTAGTTCAATTCGTGTCTACCAGGTTTCACCACATGTCAGACTCAGACTGCAGACTGAGTGCCTAACGGTACAATCGCTTATGAAGCAGTAACAGTGTTTATTGATAACAGATTCAAAAGACGATATATCGGACCATAGCACTGAAAGGGTTAAGGGGGAATAGGTAAAGAAATAGCTGCCCTTTCATATATTACAATAATATGTTATCCAAATTATTTGGGGGGGACAACAGCCCCCATATTGCACCCGCCAATTAGGCGTATACCATCGCTTGGCCGGGACATAGGAGTTTTAAAGGCCACTGGGGTAGAGCCCTGACACTTCCTAGTGTCAGACTACTGGTAACACAACTACATTTTAAGAACTTCAATTTGAAACAAGTCATTTTACATTTACCGCCAATTGTCCATGGGATCAAAGATCATTGAAATTAAACATAAGCTCTTACATGAGTCAGTCAGTCTGGGTGTAGAAATATAATTGAATATTTCAATATTATTGATGGCCCATATACAGTTACATGCAAAATACATTTTAAAATATATTAGCAGATGACCTGTTCTCCACACGGGGATGTAGCAGGTATAGAGCCAGACGTTTTAAAAGTTTATTTACATTACAATCAGCTGAATAACTAAATGAAATATAACTCCATAAAATTAACATTGAAACTTTGAGAGCTCGTGGGGCAAAGATGTAGCAGGTATAGAGCCAGACCTAAAAATCCTGGACCTAATCCCCCTCACTCCCTCCATCCCTCCCCCTCATCACCCCTCCAATCCATACACCAAAAAAAATCTCTTGGTATACCCAAAAGCGTAATTTCAGTATTTTGATTGATCGTGACCAATTAAAAATCCAATTAACCCTTTGAGTGCTAAGCTTCTGAAAGGAGTAATTGAATCCGTGATGTTTTGTTGATTTTTTTAATATATTGAACGCCTGAACAGTTAAAATTAATAAAAACGTGCTTCCGCTGGACACACACAGTAAAGGATAGGTAAAAAGTAGCAAAACACCTGATCAGATGTGCAACTCACAAAGAATCCACCCATCCCGTCAGCTTGGACCCGAGCCGTCCACCGTTTGCTTAAGGTCCGCCCTCCCCTTCAACTCTGCCACAGACAGGTGAACTCTCCATGAGTTGCACACAAAAACCACCGACTGTGACGGGATTCGAACCCTCGATCCAAGTGTTACCCCCGGCCGGGAAGGTAACGCCTTAGACCGCACAGCCACTGGTCAGGCTAGCAGCTGCAGTGGATCAGTTGGTATTATAGAGACTAGGCGCTGGACGAGGTAGTTCAATTCGTGTCTACCAGGTTTCACCACATGTCAGACTCAGACTGCAGACTGAGTGCCTAACGGTACAATCGCTTATGAAGCAGTAACAGTGTTTATTGATAACAGATTCAAAAGACGATATATCGGACCATAGCACTGAAAGGGTTAAGGGGGAATAGGTAAAGAAATAGCTGCCCTTTCATATATTACAATAATATGTTATCCAAATTATTTGGGGGGGACAACAGCCCCCATATTGCACCCGCCAATTAGGCGTATACCATCGCTTGGCCGGGACATAGGAGTTTTAAAGGCCACTGGGGTAGAGCCCTGACACTTCCTAGTGTCAGACTACTGGTAACACAACTACATTTTAAGAACTTCAATTTGAAACAAGTCATTTTACATTTACCGCCAATTGTCCATGGGATCAAAGATCATTGAAATTAAACATAAGCTCTTACATGAGTCAGTCAGTCTGGGTGTAGAAATATAATTGAATATTTCAATATTATTGATGGCCCATATACAGTTACATGCAAAATACATTTTAAAATATATTAGCAGATGACCTGTTCTCCACACGGGGATGTAGCAGGTATAGAGCCAGACGTTTTAAAAGTTTATTTACATTACAATCAGCTGAATAACTAAATGAAATATAACTCCATAAAATTAACATTGAAACTTTGAGAGCTCGTGGGGCAAAGTCCCGTGGTCGAGAGTTTATGGAAACCCCAAAACGCACATCTGGAGAGGGCTTTCAATTGGGGAGACAGATTTTGTGCCATGGACAAACCCAGGTACCTTGTTCAATTAACTGTTAATAATGACTATTTTATGGCCCATGGCCGCCAGGGGACAACATGCCATCCGCCGAGGCTCTGGAAGGTAAGGGCGAGAGAGAAAGGGGAAGGAATAGTGAGCCAGCCGTTGAAGGTGTGTGTGAGTAACGGGTGGATATTCCAAAATTGCAATGTGTGCAATTTTCAACACAAGTTTTGTTGTTGTTGATGTAAATTTTAATATGAAATAGCTTAAATCTAAATGCTTTAACACAATGGTGCTGAATCAAGAATCAAAGATATTTAAACATATATGTGTCATAGAAACATTATAATAGGCCTACCAATTTTTAATTAGGCTGCAACATTTATTTGTTACAAAATCTTTTTATTTTGTTTTATAAATAAAATACTTTATAGACCAAGGTTGTATCCAAAATACATTCAGGAATATACAGAGTGCCCCCAAACTCTCTGCAGAAACTTCTGGGACTTGTTTCTTGGCTCAACACAAAGAAAAGACTAAAAGACTTCGGACCCTTTTCCCAACCTTAAGGCTCCGCCTCACTGGCTTCTTCTATCACTTCCAGACATCCGATTTTGACATGTTGATTTCTTGTTGTATTTTGATTTGTTTAGAAAAAGCATCTCTTGAATGAAGCCCCAACGTTGGATACGTCCCCCCCAACAACCTTAGGGCTCCACCCTCTGGAAAAAATGTCATGTTATTCTTTCTGATTTTGTGCGTGATTTAAGCCAATTGTCATTAATCCTTAACCTTTGGATACCTTTTTTATAAACCTGAATTTAGGGCTCTGACCCACTGGATAAAACGGCCATCTTATTCATATGGGAAAAGATCTATACTAATAAAGTAGTACTCCAGCTGATTGCGATAAAGGCTCCTCAAAACTACTCACACACCATACTTACGTTGTAGGAGGAACAACAATATTTTGAATATGTTTCTCTCTCCTCAAAAGTCTCAGGGCTCCGTTCCAATGACCATGTTATACTTATGGTGAAAATACGACATCTAAAAAGCTTGAAAATGGCCTCTCAAACCTACTCCTAGATCATATCACATTGTTAGTATGGATATGTTGTTTTTCCAACCTTAGGACTCCACCCCATGGGCCTTAAAAAGTTGTTATGTTATGGTGAAAATATTGTTCTTGGAGCGATGAAAGGCTCTCGGTCTAGGTACTATACATTAAAAAAAAAAAACACTAAAATATTTGATGTGGTAACTATTTTGGCAGATTAACCGAGCAAACCGCATGTTTGAATTGAAACTACAATACAACTGTCATTGTAACAAAGTAATAAAAGTTACAAGAAAAGTCACTGAAGAGTTAAGAGGTGTCATTTACAGCTTTTGTTTGTTTGTTACGTGTACATCAGTTAATAAATACCTATGCATGCACTCATGTAAGACTATATTTATTTATTGAGCGCAGCTCTTATGCGTCCACTCTTATGGCACTCTTTGTGATCAAACTCCTTTTTCTAGACGGTTTGAGCGATTGATTTCAAATTTTGCATACTGTTAGTGACCATGCCGGTGAGTAGCAACATTTATTTAGTTTTACAAAATTCCCATAGGATTCCGCCCCACACGGTATCAAAGTTTACATGTTATTCTTATGGGCATTAAATTTGTTTAGATTTTTGCAGATGTTGTAACTTTGTAGACTTTAAATGTTGAAATGTTGTAACAGCTGTTCGTTTATTTGTTTGTTGTTTATTTACATAACCAAATAGTTTACACTGTTTTCTGTTAAAGTGTCTTATTTTTTTCGAAGTACATTTTAGTTTGAAATGCCTCGATTAGCCAGAGGTTCAAACTTGTCTAGATCAACAAGGAGTGCAAGGAGTTCTAACAATCATCGCCAACATGCAGTGGTTTAGTGTTCAAACATTGCCATCAGAAAAAATAATTTCGGTTCAGAGCTGGCGAGCAAATTTGATCGTTCTCTCCAGTCTTTAGCATATGTGACCTGCACAAATTGTAAAGTGAAATCTTTGCAAGAAATAAAGGAAAATTTCTTATGTACGTCATATAGGAGAGACCCAAACATGTTGACAGCTTACAACTACTTGTAAGGTTTCCGCACTATCACAGCATTTCCTATGTATAATTACTGTCCGCTCAATTTTGTGGGTGCTTTCACAAACGCTACCTAGTAAATATGTCTGTTGCTGGGATAACTTTTGAAATAAGGCCTTAAAAAAAAATTATATTAAGATTGTAGTTGTAATACCTTTGATAAGTTTACAAAAGATTATGATCAGATCATAGAAAAGAGAGTACTACCATTGACTATACCACGGTTTTCTTAATTTTAAAATAAGTTTTTTGTTCTTCCGAAATAAACTATTTAAACTAATTGCAACAATTTCATTGAGGCCACTTTAAATATCTAAAAGGCAAATAATCCACTCAAATTTCTTATTAAAATATGCTAGGTTTTTTGGTACTGGGGTTCCTCCTAACATTTTAAACTGATTTGGAGTTATTTGGTGTCATTATATAGGGCTCAGCATGAAGGTATTTCCCACATAATCAAAAGAATTTCAAAAGTACAAAATTTCACTAGTAGGTCTCGGTTCTATAAAAATCGCACGAGGTATATAAAGAGACTCGCTTTGCTCGCTGAGGGCCTCGCTCCCAGACCCCCGCTTGGGGTTGCTCCAGTTGTTATTATTACTCAATGTCACTTCAAGTATTTTTATATGGTATATTATTTTATCATTTGGGACATAGCCACTCTAGATGTTATGTTTATTCAAAGGTTCTATCATTTGTTAATACTCTACCATGTGAGAGTTACATTGGCAGTTTACTGGATATTTCTTTACTGCTGTTATGATTTTTTTTGTTTTGATTTGAAACTCCACAAGCCCAATATTCAAATTTCCAATTTTCAAGATAAAAATTAGAGGTTTTAAAAAATTGAAAACTGTAACTTTTGCAATTTTTCTGGGGATTTCGAGGTACAATCTACGTGCATGATAAATGTCATGTTTCTAGCTCGTCTGGAGGTGGTCTAGAATTCGTATACGTGAGTGATTCAGTTACACATCGGGCTGTATAGTATGTTAGATATAGCAACTACTGAAAATAATTAATTCCATGTATTTCGTATAGTGTCATTGCATTGGAAAAGAAGGCAAATATAAAAAAAAAACTTATTATTGATCCCACTGTTTATTTCAAACTCAGTGAAGAACAATACAACATTTTGTATAGGTTTTGGAAAAAGTTTAAATTATAGGTACCAACCAAAATTATATACTATAAATGCTATAGTTCACATTTGTCTCTGGCTCCGTCCGTCCGTGGCTATTTCTCGAGTTGTAATGGCTCCCAAGCTATGAAAAGATATTTTTTAGGGGTAATTGAGGTCGGGGAAGCTGCACGTATCATTTGTTTTTTTTTTAAAGTAACCTTATTTGAGTTACAGTAGCTTTAAGCTGTTTTTAGGCCATTTTAGCATATATTAGCGGAGCCGGGAGTATTCAGCTGTGGATTTCTATAAGCTTTGTTCCTGAAACAGCTGATTATTTCCTGTGCAGCATAGCGGCCGTCAAATTTTTCAATTTAATACCTAGTTTTTTCAGTTGTGGTGGAAATTTGACTCTTTATTTTTGCTTACAGCTCACGACTTTCAGAAGAAATGGCACAATCTGAGAACTTGTTTCGCTAGGGAATTACGAGCGCAAGAGAAACCTGATAAAGCAGGGGCCAGACGGCGAAAATACATTTATTTTGACAAGCTACTCTTTTTGTTGCCTTATGCAGTACAGCCGAGGAAAACCTTTGCTCCCACCCCAGCACCCAACCCCCACTCTGACAGTAACGACTTTACTGAAGAGGCCAATGACGAGGATGACTACGATATGCAGGAAGTCAAGGAAGAGCCTCCATCTACTACCCGACAAAGGGTGAAGGTGAACGAGAAAAGAGAATGTTACGAGGAACAATTTCTCAAAGTGTTGAAGCAGAAACCAAATCCACCACCTCAAGAAGAAACAAACTGTGCAGTTGATGAAGAAACAAACTTTGTACTGTCATTAGTACCGACCTTAAAATCACTGCCGGAAGAATACAAACTTCAAGCTAGAATTGAAATTTTGGGTGTCCTACAAAGATTGAAGTTTGGCCCATCGACTTCAACACATATGCACCAAGAATATTACCGCTCTACCTGTTCAGATGACCCACAAGATGCTGATATTTAAAACATAGTTTAAATACAGACATTTGTTATCCTGTTAGTTTTTACTCGGTACTTCATGTACTCTGCTACGATTGACCTTAAAGAGCATCTTGTACAATTTAAACTTTATTCTTTTGATCAGTATTTTTATAGAATATACTAGGGATAATAATCTGCAACTCTTTTTAAACGCTGTAATATTGAATAAAGAAGATTTTGTATTTGATATGATACTGCATTTACTACTTATTTAAAAAGTTATAATTTTTGTTGTCACTCTTACTTTTTTATGCATTAAAGATACTTGTTTTCCTGAAAGATATACAACTGTACAAACTTGTTCATTAATACATGTTTTTGTTTTAACTACTTTTGTTATAACATTTTTCAGTATACCTTTCTTTATACCTGTTGTGTTTATACGAATGTTACTTTACCTAGAAACAATTATTTCTTTGAACATTAGTAAACAATAGCTGCTTAGCATAGTGGTTAGAGTGCCCAACTCTTGATTAAGGTGCACCAGGTCGACCCTGAGCAGAGTCTTTCAAATGTTTTAAGGTTCAAACCTGGATCCAGCTGAAATCTTTCATTGGGTTATTAACACGTTCGCTACTGAGCGACGCATATTTGCGTCCGAGCGACGCATATTTGCGTCCGAGCGACGCATATTTGAGTCATTGTAAATTTGATCATTTTTAGGCCTATTCCGTTTCATTGTTAATGTTCTGCACAATAATCAAACAAACACCACTGAAGCACGTCCAAAAACTGTAAGGTTAGCCATGTGGACAGTTGTACAGTGATGCATTGAAAATGACAATGTAAACAACAGTTCAACAAACAATGACAAACAACACGATAATTGTAATGTGATGTCACCAATAGTCATACCCACAGACCAAGCAACAGGCACGTCCAAGATATCCCTACAGACTGATACAAAGAGATCAGGGCTTTAAAATAGACCGTTGCTAAGAAATACACATTTGAATAACAATGGGACACTGACGCAAATTCGAGTCGTCAGTCTATTTCAATGTGATCAGTCTACGCAAATATGCGTCGGTGGTCTATCGGGAGAAACCACTCGACGCACATTGCTGTCATTTGTCATTTGCGTCGCTAGTCTATGTGAATGACAAATTCCATATAATTGCGGTAGCGAACATGTTAAACTGTTGGTGCATTAGAAAAACTTATTAAAAAACTATTGCTGTTTAAGCAATAGTGTGTGTAGATAAGTGAATCAGCATAGTGAATTCGCTCACTAATAAAGAAAATGAGATAATTCTTTTTAATTGCCTTAAAGACAACGAGTGTTTGTTTAAAGCATATACAGTGGAACCTCGATAACTCGAACCTCAGGGGGAACGGAAAAAATTTGAGTTATCGAAGATTTATAGATATTGAGGTTCGACTTATCAAGGCCTCCACAGACTTTGACTTACTGAGGGTCACGGTAACGCAATAGATGGATCATGGATGGGTAAAATCCTTCCATCACTTCGTGCTTTTTGTCATAAACAATCATACCGGATAATAATAATTATTAAAATTAAAAAGGATTTGAACAATTTTAATCTATAAAATAAGCCCGGAAATATTTTGTAAAGCTTCTTTGGTTAACGTAGCAGCGATCCAATAAGGAAAATGTCCGCAATAATCTCTAAAAACTACGTTTCACACACTACATCTAGAACCTCTAAAACTGGCATTGACTAACGACACACCGGACACAAATCTAATAAAATCAAAACCATTTTATTTCAGAAAAATACATAATTTACAACAATATGAGACTGTTTCTTATTTTTGAGATGAAATCCTCACATAGGTGTAACCCGTGCGTTTGTTTGATATGCTCATTGCTCATCAACATAAATTTGTTGGTTGTTTTACTGACGCCAGGAGCACTCAGGAAAGACATGTAGTGAGGAGGGAGGGTTGGAATTTCCGGCTGAAAAGTCACTGGAGGTTTGTTGAATGAACAACTTCGACTTATAGAGGTTCTCTAGTCAATACTTCAACTTATAGAGGTATGGCGATTGTACATATTCGAGTTATGGAGGTTCTGCAACTAAAACTTCCGACTTATAGACTAGACAGGCTAAGAATACTGAAAAAATTCAAGTTATCGAGGAGTTTCCTGCTAACCTTTCAACTTAAAGAGGAAAAATAATATAGCATTAGGTAGGCAAGTTCAAGGGGACTAACAGAAACTCGAGTTATCAAGGAATTCGACTTATTGAGGTTCGAGTTATCGAGGTTCCACTGTAGCGAATTTGCCCATGCATATTCATTGTAGAAAAAGGGAAATGAGGGATGTGAGCATTCATCTTGCTCACCATTGTAGTAAGATGCATGATAAATGTTATAGTTTACTTTTCATAGTCGTGTATTAAAATGACTATATGAAAACCATCTGAAGATATTAGTTTATACTGCGATATGCCATTATTGTTGTTACATATTCAATTAAATTGATTGCTATTCTTCTATGACATTAACATTGGAACTTTGAAACCCATGGGGCAAAGCCCTTGAAGGTGTATAGTGTATGTTTTCCAAAACTCCATGCTTAATACTGTACATCATATTTCGACGCACACAACTGTTTTACCATCAGACTAGCTGGTTCTGGGTATCCGATATTCGTTCATGTGGTATTTCATGATCCCTGGTTTATTCTTGTTAATTTATTGTTGATTTACAATGGTTCCCAGTGGTAAAATTATTATTACCATAGAAATTAAAATGAAATCATTACTCCATAAATAGGATAACACTGATAATTTTAAAAATAACAATTTTCCAGTAGGGCGGGGCCCAAAAGATTTTCATTTTGGTAGTAGGTTTTTGATTGATCCTCATTTTTTATCTGCCCGAGTTTCAGCTCTACCATTCCAGTACTAGCCATGTGATGATAAAAAATAACACTTGACTGCCAGTGGGGCAGGGCAGATTCCCATGGTATTTTCAGAACAGCAGTTACTCCTTGTTAGATTCTTATTGTCTTCTAACTTGCTACAAAATGTCATCTTCTTAGGTTCAGTAGATGTTGTGTGATGTTTAACATAATAATATTGAAGGCCAGTGAGAAGGAGCCATAAATAATATTATGATCAGGAGTTAATTAGGAGTTATAGATGGTTGTTTGATTTTTAAAATTTGTTAGTTGGTTGTGTTTTAGAAGAGTTTGCTGTATGGTTTGAACATTGCAAATAACTTAGGTTTGAGTCTTAGACCTACTGACTCACAAATAGTAGAAATTAGAATGACTATTTTTTAAATATTTATGTTTTCTTAGACTGATATTTGGCATATTGTAAACAAATACTGAATTGTTGAAATAAATAATTTGAGATGGGAAACATAATTTTAAATGCCAGAGGGGTGGAGGCCCCAAAGGATTTTACGAATGGAGGGACATCTATATTTGATTCTGGTACATAATATATTTTCCTGCAAAATGTTAGCTCCATCCATTGGTTCAGTAGTTGGTTTGTGATGAATAACGTGAATATTGTTCTGGTGACATTGTAAAAAAAGATGTTATTTTACTAGTACATTAATAATATTTTCAATGAAACCAACGATTTGAATTTTGGTTTTACTTCAAGTAATGTAAAATCTAAAATGTTAGTAATCAACCGATAACATCTTAAAGTTGACATTTTCCCGACATAAAACCATTCGTGGCTCTAGGACAAACCGCCTCCGTGACATAGTGGGTTGTCTTTTAGTCGCGAAGTTGCCATATCACCTACTCACAACTTGTTATGAATCGTTCGCAAGGGGTCATTTCAATACATTTACACGAATTGAGAAAATTCGGTGAGATGGTAAGTTAGCGGATCAAGTGCGACTCGCTACTCACTCTCTCGACACCCTGAAGAATTATCCCCCTGGCCCTAGATCCTGGAAGTTGGAGAATTAGTGCTGAATGAGGGAGGGGCTTTGCTTTTTACATGTTGTTGTGGAGGATATATTTGTTTTCATAACCTACGTATACTATCTGAAGCCTCGTTCTCACAACGTGTGGCTTGTCGAGCCACCGACGGCCTTGATCTGCCACTTGTTGAGTAACACGTTGAGAGAACAGTCCGCCTGTGGCTTTTCCAGTAGCTCGAGGTGGCGTGTCGAGCCTTGAGCTGTTCCCGTCCGAAGTCGGTAAACTCATGAAACCTCAAAGGCCTGTGGATCGTCAGACCGCCAGCCTTGGTTTGGCTCGTGCACTGTTCTCACGGCCTGTCAGTTGTCGAACCGAGTGCTGGAGTGCATTTGGTCAGTTGTGTGTGATGTTGAGTGTGATGGTGTTAGTGTACGGGTTTGAAAATGGGGTGGAACAATGAAGCGGTAATAGAGATTTTGAACTGGTGTAAACAGGAACCTATAATTTTGAATCCACTACATGAAGACTATAAAAACAGAAAAAAAGTTTACGTTGCGTGGAAACTTGTTGAGAAATTAATATTTTAACTAGCTGGTGCCCGCAACTTCGTTCGCGGTGTTTTTTGTTATGCCCGTTGCTCCGTTTTTGTTATGTTGATCCCTATTGATTCCTGTTAGTTCCTGATATTGTTATTATATGATGTCATTCAAGAAGTTGAACTAACACCTGCCACTAATACTGTACTGTCTTTTGTTAGCATTGATCCTGTTGAAATATTCAACTTAATCAATTTCTATTCAAGTAAAAATCTATTATATTACATTTCTGTAGTGAAAAAGTTTTGTCGCAATCGGTTAATTAGTCTTCCCGTGAAAAGTGGACAAACTGCTTAAAACAGTTATGCGGAGATAACATATGGCCATCTTGATAGTTTTTAAGGGACAGTACATAACATATTTTTTATATGTATAAACTTAGGTTAACACTAATGTTCTCAGGCCGTCTTTCCCGGGGCTGGTTGATTATGCATATATTTTCCCATTAGTGTTGTGTCCTATAAGTAAGAAGAAACCAACATTTCCTCATAGTCTTGTTTGTAAGCTCATCCCATTACACGATAAAAGATTAAACCATTAATAATAATCAATTATTGTTTTCCCTTCATGAAAGCTAATGGTAAAGCATCATGCAGGGTTCTTTATTGACAAGCGGCAGATCGAGATCGTCGGTGACTCGACAAGCCACACGTCGTGAGAACGAGGCTTCAGATAATATACGTAGATTATGGAAACAAATATATCCACGGAGAGCGGCAAGATGTGTTTATACACAGAAGGACCTGGACTCAGTTGTTAATGTCAAGTTTATTTTGTTTGTTTTTTCAACGTTGTCACAATAACTGGTTGATGTGACAACGTAATTCCAAGAAAATTAATGTGTTTGATTGTTGTAAGTTTGGGTGGAATAAATCATTATTTCATTATTTCATTTCATATCATCCACAACTACATGTAAAAAGCAAAGCTCCTCCCTCACTCACCACTAATTTTCCAACTTCCGGGAAGGCCAGGGGGATTCTTCAGGGTGTCGAGAGAGTGAGTAACGAGTCGCGCTTGATCCGCTAACTTACCATCTCACCAACTTTTCTCAATTCTTGTAAAAGTATTGAAATGACCCCTTGCGAAACGATTCGTAACAAGTTGTGAGTAGATGATATATGGAAACTGTGCGTCTGAAAGACAACTGCCATGTAAAAACATGGTTCAAACATGTTAAAAGGCATATATGCATATACGAAAAGTTTTGACAAACAAAGAGTTTAACTTACCTTAGATTGAGGATAGTTTGTTTTTCTTGGTAGAGGGTTGGGAAATAAGTTTAAAATGAACATCATAACTACAACTGGGTAATAAATCATATACAAAATAAAGTTGAATTTTGACTCTTCTGAGATCTGAAACAAAATTGTAAAATGAGGTTAAACTTTCAGCTTATGAGGTAAAAATGGGATATTACATATTAGTATACCTTACAAAAGATATGCAAGTGTAAAGCCAACAGCTTAGATTCCAATTCCAAATCGATTAGGTTTGTCAGAAATGCTTTTAGACAACTCTCAGAAAAAAGACTGAGAAATATCACGAGGATGTAGAGGAAAAGGATTGTGTCAGGAAGAATTTTTTTTCAATTTTCAATAAAGTCTTACTTTGCATCAGCAAAGGACTACTTGGCCATTTTGAATAATATTTCCAAACAAAGACTTATAATACAAAAGGTGTTGCAATCAGTGAGGGTGAGCTATTTCTCCAAATATTTTTCCCTGGTACAGGGTGATAATGCATAAGTTCCTCAGAAGCAAAGCCAATGTACACTGAAATTAATGTCACATAACACGTTTACCAGAAAATTGATTGTTCATTTATACAAAAAAAGGCACTCATTCACAGGCTAGAAGGCTACAAAGCGTTGTGACACCTGCCATCTTAACGTTTTCCAGAAATCCAAATCCACCACAGCACGAATTGGTTGTACAGAATGTATTTCCCACAGAAAATCTTGACTAACTCAGAGGTATGTTATTTAATGAACTATTACGGACATTGTCCATCACTATTAGTAAAATAAAATGTCCGCAATAATTCCTGAAATAACATAAAACTTGGTCCTACCAACAATTAGGTACTTTTAAACAAAGAATCAGAGGTATAGTTTTATACTCCCACAGCCACTGTATGGAATGGATATGAAGTAATACCACACCCTCAGTCTATTCATAGTTGGTAAAGTGACATCATTTCTTCAAGGCCTTATCAGATAGTTTTATAGTTCAAGATTCTTATTCTCTACACGGATGGTATTCACAATTAGTTTCATTTCCAACTGCCGCCTAGTCACTCCCGCTACTCACCCCTCCGTTTTTCAGCCTCAACTCAGTTCTAAACTGCATGGCTCCCCCAATGGCTAGGAGCAGCCAGAAGAACAGAACCCCCGAAGTGCGGCACCCCCTCACTCTGTTCCACAGCAACAACACAGCTGTCAGCAAATGGAACATTGTTAAGGTTGTTGACAAAATTAAATAAATAACTTTACAGCGTTGGCATTTTACACGTATGGCAATTTAAATAAATAGTTAGGGAAATTACAATTGGGAACCTGGAATCAGTTTAACTGGTTGAAATCAATCCCCTTGTACCATTTTAAAAAAAAACCTCAACTGCCCGTCACCATAGGCTATTTGAACTAAAGACAGTGAGGTACTGTAATGGCATTAGTCACATGGGAAGGCCAGAGGTGACCGCTCATGATCTTACAGGAGTCAGCTGGGACCGGGATCGAACCGGCTACGTCTGACTTGCTAGTCAGGCACTTAACCTCTGAGCTACCGCATCCGGTAGCATCCGGACCATATTTTTAGTATATTTACTGTTTTGTATGCAATTACAGTATAAGAGAAAATATACTTTGGAGTGTTGTGAGACGTAGTTTATTTATCTTGTTTAACTGTAACAAAACGTATTGTTCTATTCAAGAAATAATTTATTATTCCCATGAAATTATTTTTAAAATAGAGGTTTTACAAGTTTCCTTTTATTTTAAAAAATCATCAGCATTGAGCTCACCCAATCATAGAATGAATATCCAAGATAAGGATATTTCATAAGCAGTTGGACACTGGACATCATGCTATAGCTAATAAACTCAAAATTATCAGCTGTTAATCAAATAACAAAAGTTTGTGCAATGCTATCAATTTTACGTTCTTTGAGTATCCTTTTATTTCCCCAAATCAAATTTAAGCTTTTCTAACATTCTTACAACAATGAGAGACTTGGGAAAGCATCATTATATCCTTGAAACGCTACCAAAAATCTTTATCACCAGTGCTAACTTTTTGCCATTTTGAAAATCAACAAGTCAGGCTTGATAAGTGCAAAGTAATGTAACTAAGATAAAGAGCTTTCAGGTATTTTCCTACCCGAAAGATAAGTGATGAAGTACGTGTAGATGTGTATTGTAGACCTTTAATATTTACCATTAAATCTGAGTTATTATATTAAACATATTATAGGGATCATTTCACTTCATTATCAAAACCTAATACTCAATACTCAACTTATTGCCAGCAAGATCAATTTCTGTATTGCTTTACACCTAGGTTTTGTGTTGTTTATAGAGTAAAATCATGAAACATAGAATAGGGATCATATCACTTCATGTACTTTTCCTCTAAATATCTGCCTAACAATTAACGAGTTCGCACGCAGCACGCTGACGTGAGGGAAGTGAATTTCCACAAAAAAACTTTTAAAACTCAAAATATGTGTAAAAACATACATGTATTCCAATTTTTATTGAAGTCTGAAAACATTGATTTTTTTGCTGTTCTGATGCTCCTGGTTTCGTTCACCTGCAAAGCTGGGAATACAATTTTGCACATTATAATGTTAGGAGAAGGGCCAGGCAGGCTTGAAAGTAGGCGTGAGTTGCTGGGGATGATAAAAGTACTCTAACAAAGGAATAACAGGCTTTTATAGTGTAAAACCCCCATAAGACAACGTACTATGTTTAGTCAAAACACATTTTCTTTAATAACTCGGTAAATATTTAAGCTAGAATGACGAGAGAGGGCTGAAAACTTTTGCCTCACTAATTCCCGTCTTTTTATAAGCACATGTCTTTTAATTTTACATCTGGGGCTTTTCTGACTCTTTTTGGGCCCAAAAACTCGAAATTTGAAAGATTAATCCCCAAAAAAAGGGTTTAGAGTTTTCCGATTGTTTTGCCCAACGAACTTGTCCAACTGATTACAGAAAGGAACGTCCCTACCAAATTTGAAGTTAATCGGACAAAAAATGTGACCGCTAGAGTGCATACACACACACATATATATATATATGTATAAATATATATACATATATATATATATATATATATATAATTTCGAACAACCCCCCAAAACGTGTTCAGGGGGTCACGTTGGGAACTTCTATGGTGGTCCCGGGCTTAAGTTTCACCGTGCCTAATAGTTCACTTTCCAAAGGAAATTCACTAAAAACACATAGGTCGATATATCTGGTGATCGTTTGCTGCCTTTGGACATAGACCTTACAGCAGTAGCTCGTGTGCGAGCTTCAGCTTCCTCAATAGTTTCTGTAGATCACTGCTCTGCCATAGTGCCATTTCAGTTAATTTCAAATTGAGCTTGCGCTTCACTTCGAAGTTGCTGTTCTTCTGGCGTTTCTTTTGCTCTGTGTGCTGCCTACCGTAAAGCTTTCCATTTGTATTTTAAGTTTCTTGACTTCTAACTACTAATAAATCGGTTAATCGGGTCACTAATAAAACATTATTTATGTTTCCCCGACATTATTGTGATACAGGTACCTTCATGGTTAAAGGAGCAAAAAAAATGTAAACCAAAATATAAACAAATAAATGAACTCAAAATATAAAATGCAGAACAACTGTTTTAGTTATAATCTGATCCAGTAAATGTTAATGCCCATAAGATTAACATGGGAAGTTTAGTAGCCATTGGGGCTAAATCATAAAGGAATTTAAAACGTGAATAGGCCTATATGTTACTTTAGGATATTAGCAATCTTCCTACCAAATCAGCTCAATCGGTTTAGTAGTATGATTGAGCCACAAACTAATAAACAAACAAACAAACTCACAAACTTTCAGCTTTATAATATTAGAATGATTAGTATGATAGCTGGTACTTCAAATTTTGTCAGTTGTCTCTTATCTCTTAAATCTGTAACATATTTTAGTAGACACGTTAACGTATGCTTGCGGACCTTTGCAAAGCTCCTTAGTTTTACAATATATCAATTCAAATTTTCTCAAGTATTTTTAAATACAAGTAATCTGTTGAAATCATTAGTATTTGTACTCGTACATTCACACATTTGTAATCTTTTTCTGTCAGATTACAATATAAAGAAATTATAATTATTTAGATATGTTGCATATGGTCTAGATATTTGTTGACCTATTGTAAAAGTGACTAAACAAGGTGTAAGTTAACAAAAGCTAAACATGTAACATGTCTGTTTAAATGTATCTTTAAAAATTCAGTCTCCGTTCATCCTCTTATGGGAAGAATGAGAGTACACCTAGTTATTAGTAGGTCTACACATCCAAGGCATGAACCATTGATACAAAGTAATCAGTATTTGTAACCAGGACTAGAAAGTAATTGTATCAGTTGTAATCAGTACTGGAAAGTAATCATTAAGCTAGGGTTGCCAAGTCAGCGGATTTTTTTACCGGAGCTTTAAGGTAAAAATATAGCTCTGGGGAATTTCTGTGAAAAATTTAAAATCTCCCCTTTTGGAAATTTTTCCCAAAAGTGCGTTGAATAATGCAAATTTTGTGTTGAAATCCTATCTGTGAACGAAAATGCATTTACGTTTGCAACTTCACCGTCATGCAATGATTGCCAAATAAGCTAAACCATGTTTCCCTGTTCACTATAACCTCTATTATTTGTTACTCTTTGGCTTTGCTTTATTTCGTTGAGAAATATCGTTTACTTTTACATATATTTGCCGTTATAGAACGTTGGGAATTAGTATGAAGATTTATGGCTCTATGCAGATTATTAAATTAAAAATCTAATATGGCAACCGTACGTTAAGCACATCACTAAGACCGCCTGGACATCAAGGTCAATGTCAGGTGGGCTAGTTGACAAACTGTCCGCTGGCCGCTAGGGGGTGATGGTAGACTGTTCGGTGACTCATGTCCCACTTGTGGCGCTCAAGTACCGTACCGCGTGCCGGTGCAGTTCATCTGCTACTATTTATTGAACCGTACGCTAACAATATTCTTGATATATAAATATGGATATTTTGGAGATATTGCACAAATATTTTGTTTGTTTTTCAGTAACAGCATTTCTTTTTAATCAAAAGACATAAACTTGATTTCAGGAGGATATAAATTTTATTTTCCCAAGTTACAAGGGGGGGATATATTCCCCTGATTCCCCCGTATCCACACCACTGCATACTAACATCTAAGCATGTTTTAATTATCTATTTTGGCACCCCCTTAAGCCCTCTTTGTAGCTACTGTGGGTGCCGCGGCACCCACGGCACCCACTGTGCGCACGCGTATGGGCTACACCATACTTTATATTATTCAAATAATATTAATATACCATGTGTCCCAAAAGTCCCACCCCACCTCCCATTATTTAACAACTGCATATGACGAGATTTCCTTACGGGGAAGTGACCCAAAAAATAAACCTTTGATGAGTCTAAATTTTCAACTCCCTCGTCCAAAATAGGAGTTTTGGGGGGTAAGTCAAAATATTTAAATGGTAGCCTCCCTTGAATGATGTCTCATTTTAAAGGGTATAAAGAAGAAAGAAGAATGGTGCAAGTTAGGGGGTTCTAGCTCTGTTCTATCAAACACAGTGTTTGGTTGAATTTTTGAATTTTAAAACGTCATTTTGCATTATTTTTGCATATTGATCATTTACATTCACCAATAATGTTTAGAAATAATAAGATTTTTTGATGGGTACGTTTAAGTAACCAAGCTGTTAATCTTTTATTGTGTGAACATGTAAACATTGGCCCCATCCCCCAAAATAGGGGTTTTTGGGGCAAAGTCAAAAATGTTAAAAAATATCAACCCTTACTGAGTGATACCTCTTTTTAAAGGTCTTAATAAAAGAAGATGCCTGGTGCAAATTAGAAGTCTCTGTGATGATCCTCTAAATAATAACAGCTCATTAAATATCATTGTACAATTTGATGTTTAATAAGCTGCCATGTTTTAGGGGAGGATCATCGTAGAGAGCTCTAATTTGCACCATTTATCCTCTTTTATTAAGACTTTTAAAACGAGATATCACTCAGTAAGAGTTGCTGTTTAACATTTTTGACTTTGCCCCAAAAACCCCTATTGTGGGGGATGGGGCCAAACATGTTCACACACTAAAAGATTAACGGCTTGGTTATTTAAACGTTCCCATCGAAAATCTTATTATTTTAAAACGTTATTGGTGAATTTAATGATTGATATGCAAAAATAATGCAAAATGACGTTCTAAAATTCAAAAATTCAATCAAACGCTGTGTTTGATTTAACAGAACTAGAACACCCTAACTTTTGCCATTCTTCTATTTTCTTTATGCCCTTTAAAATGAGACATCATTCAAGGAGGGTTACCATTTAAATATTTTGACTTACCCCCCAAAACCCCTATTTTGGGGAGGGGGTTAAAAATTTGGACTCATCAAAAGTTTCCTTTTTGGGTCACTAGGACTGCCCCGGAAGATAATCTCGTTATATGCAGTTGTTAAAGAAATAATGGGGGGGGGGGGACTTTTGGGACACACGGTATATATAACGGAATTTATTAATGAAAAAGGGGTATAAAGGGAGAAAGTATGCGTCAGTCTTTTGATACCATTTATTTAACATACTTTGGAGAATGTTGATATCAGGGAGATGGGTTTGTAATTGCTATTTGGAGAATGTTGATATCAGGGAGATGGGTTTGTAATTGCTATTTGGAGAATGTTGATATCAGGGAGATGGGTTTGTAATTGCTATTTGGAGAATGTTGATATCAGGGAGATGGGTTTGTAATTGCTATTTGGAGAATGTTGATATCAGGGAGATGGGTTTGTAATTGCTATTTTGGGTTTTCTCACAATTTTTGAATTTAGTATACACAGTATAATTTTGACACTTTCGACCTCGAGGGAACTTCTTTCTCTAAATGATTTCTCGAAGACGGTGGCAAGGGGGTTAAAGTTTGCCTGCACAGTTCTTCATTATTATGAGGGATGTCTCGTCGATGCTAGCCAAGATTTTTGGCTTCAGTTTTGAGATGATGGGCCTGGCTTCTGTTGTGTTTGTCTGTAATGGCATTATAATTTATTTTAATAACATGTTGTGATAAATTAACCAAACGATAATTTTCAATTTATTTAATAACTTAAAACATGAGGCTGGCAAACATCAACTAACAGATCGTCTTGAGAAACAGGAACTTAATCAAAATATACGAGTTGTACGAAAATTGTTTAGCTCTGGACTTATTTGTTCTGCACATTTTATTTCACGTGAAGAGGTCCAAGAATATGAAAGGCTATTGAACATTCTAAGGTTATGTGGCTGCCCCTAGAGGTATTTTGAATAATTTTAAACGTAATATCAATGTTTGACAACATTTAATTAGAATCCAGTTAATAGAACAAGTATTCTTGGATAGTGATATTTAAATTCATCATTGTGCAGTGTTTGATAAGTTTAATATTTTTTCAATCATGACAAATTGTATATAAAACATCACAAATTGAACTTAAAATTATATATAAGGGCAAACTGAAAAGGAACTATTTTGCTTTAAAAAAATGCTATTTATTATTTACTAAATGGGCATTTTATACTGCACAATTTTCACCTCATCTCTGAAATTATTTTCTGTAGTGTTACTTACGGACTGACTCCTTTTAGTATTTTTCTACAAAAATTTTTTTCTTTTCTTCTAAATGCTTCTGACGTTGAAGATGGTGATTGTATTCTTGGTTGATTATTTGGCATTATCATCTTCTTCTTTAAAACTATATTTGGTTTAAATTTAAAATTTGTTTTACTTAATATAGTTTTAAAGAAGAAGATGAGAATACCAAATAATCAACCAAGAATAAAAATATTTATTAAAACGCAGGATTTGGCATTAGAAAACTATTCGTATTATAATTCTTCTCAATCGCTGTATAGTGATAGGGCCGTGAACACCATCATTGCACTATGGGAAATGTCTTTATTTAATGAAATTGCTTACAATATAGTTTAATAAAAAATAAAAATAAAAAAAAGTTTACACCAGATAAATCACAGAATAACATTTGAGCTTGTAAAAGTATTTTGTTAAACGTATTGGACGTTTACATAAGCGTAATTTGACTGGAGGAGGGAATTGTCATAATTGTGACTTTTCATATATTACAAAAATTTGTGCTCTAAAAATTTTTGGCGGGGGGCAACAGTCCCTCTTGCACCCCCAAATTATGCCTATGGACGTTTATGGATAACATAAATAGCTTTCTGCAGACCAATTAAATGATAACAAATGTATTTTACTAAGAGTAGTAACATTAGTTAAAAGATACAAATAAAATATTTGTTATTTTTATTTCACATGAATGTAAATAATCTTTCACAATCAATTAATTATAAAAATACCAAAAGTGTGTTGTTAAAAGCAAACACACAATTAGGAATCCAAGCCAGCTGATAAACATATTGCATGTTATTACAATATGCTATATTTCTAATTTATATTTCAAACAAAGTTTCTTAAGAGCTGTATAAGCTCTTGGAATGTGAAAGATTCAAATATAATTTTTCACCAGGAAAAATCTTTGTATTGGCTACAATATAAGGAAGAGCGAGATGTGAGATTTAAAATTCAGTCAATTAGTTCTGCTAAAACGTTCAACTGCCTATAAAAATGTTGATACAAATAGGCTTAATTTTAGATGAATTAAATATAAATATAATAAATAAAAATAAATATATATATATAAATACCTCTTTTACAATTGGACTTGATTTTCCTTTAGTATTACATAGCTGGTGGAGGGAGAGGGGGGATTTGGAGGTTTGCAAATTTTTTTGGTAAGTAACCAGTATAGCTTTGGTAAGTAACCAGTATAGCTTTGGTAAGTAACCGGTATAGCTTTGGTAAGTAACCGGTATAGCTTTGGTAAGTAACCAGTATAGCTTTGGTAAGTAACCGGTATAGCTATCATTAGCTCTATATTACAGAGAAGAAACCGCGGGGTGGAGACCCCAATCCCTCCTCCGCTCTGTTATTTTAATCTACCTCATCACTGATCATATTTTGAACTTACACAGTAAAACTTGTCTAAAGTGACAATTTAATTGAACTTACACTAAGCCAGCATCCTTTGCCATTCCATAGAAGATTGTTGTTTCTGACTTCAAGAGATTTGATGGGGAATCAAATTCCTTTATCGTGCCTTTATCAAGGACCAGAACTCTGTAACAAAATCATAAATTACTATAATTATTAAAAATTGTTTTGATAAAATAGATTTCTAAGCTTGAAGATTTCAGTTTCACACGGATAATTCCTGTTCCATTACTATAACTTTCTACAGAGAGACATTTATGACTGCTACAATCTGAGGCGAGAGAGTTTAAGTTTTGCATAGCATATAACATATGTTTGAGTAATAATCTGATTAAAAAAATTCCTTATCAAGGATTATAAACATAAAAACTTAGCCAATGGATCAAAACCATAAGGAATTTCAAAAAATTTCTGAAATTAGATACAAGTAGGAATTAATATTAGATTTACCTTCTGACGATCCTTTTTTTTTTGGTTGATGCGACGTGTTTCATCAACAAAGTGACATCATCATGGCGGTGCATACACGCATCAGTGTTTCGCTATAGTTAAATTGAAAAAAAAGTACACAAACCATTCGTACAAATACACTTAAAATTCACATAACATAAATCGCGTTGACGCGGTGGCCACATTTTGCGTGCGAGTTCGAACTGTTAGCGAGTCGTCGTCGCTAACAGTTTGAATTGCATGCAAAATGTGGCCACCGCGTCGACACGATTTATGTTATATGAATTTTAAGTGCATTTGTATAAATGGTTTGTGTACTTTTCTTTTTCAATTTAACTATAGCGAAATGCTGATGCGTGGATGCACGGCCATGATGATGTCACTTTGTTGATGAAACACGTCGCATCAATAAAAAAAAAGGATCGTCAGAAGGTAAGTCTAATATTAATTCTAAAGTGACAAACCTGTAGTAGGAAATGAACTCTACGAGTAGAAATGTTCAGAATATACATATTTATGTGCTAAATGAGAGAGTTTGTTCATGATGTCCTTTGGTTATGCGACCATTATGGTATTGAACCTGTGAGCTGTAGTCAACACTGTGCAGTCCTTGAACTCCAAGTCATCAGTCTCCAGATATAAACACATGATCACCTTACCTCTCAGAGCCCATGATGGTATTGAGCCTGTGAGCTGTAGTCAACACTGTGCAGTTCTTAAACTCCAAGTCATCAGTCTCCAGATATAAACACATGATCACCTACCTGTCAGAGCCCATGATGGTATTGAGCCTGTGAGCTGTAGTCAACACTGTGCAGTTCTTAAACTCCAAGTCATCAGTCTCCAGATATAAACACATGATCACCTTACCTCTCAGAGCCCATGATGGTATTGAGCCTGTGAGCTGTAGTCAACACTGTGCAGTTCTTAAACTCCAAGTCATCAGTCTCCAGATATAAACACATGATCACCTACCTGTCAGAGCCCATGATGGTATTGAGCCTGTGAGCTGTAGTCAACACTGTGCAGTTCTTAAACTCCAAGTCACCAGTCTGCAGATATAAATACATGATCACCTACCTGTTAGAGCCCATGATGGTTACAGCCTGTGAGCTGTAGTCAACACTGTGCAGTCCTTGAACTCAAAGTCATCAGTCTCCAGATATAAACACATGATCACCTACCTGTCAGAGCCCATGATGGTATTGAGCCTGTGAGCTGTAGTCAACACTGTGCAGTCCTTGAACTCAAAGTCATCAGTCTCCAGATATAAACACATGATCACCTACCTGTTAGAGCCCATGATGGTATTGAGCCTGTGAGCTGTAGTCAACACTGTGCAGTCCTTGAACTCCAAGTCATCAGTCTCCAGATATAAACACATGATCACCTTACCTCTCAGAGCCCATGATGGTATTGAGCCTGTGAGCTGTAGTCAACACTGTGCAGTTCTTAAACTCCAAGTCATCAGTCTCCAGATATAAACACATGATCACCTACCTGTCAGAGCCCATGATGGTATTGAGCCTGTGAGCTGTAGTCAACACTGTGCAGTTCTTAAACTCCAAGTCATCAGTCTCCAGATATAAACACATGATCACCTTACCTCTCAGAGCCCATGATGGTATTGAGCCTGTGAGCTGTAGTCAACACTGTGCAGTTCTTAAACTCCAAGTCATCAGTCTCCAGATATAAACACATGATCACCTACCTGTCAGAGCCCATGATGGTATTGAGCCTGTGAGCTGTAGTCAACACTGTGCAGTTCTTAAACTCCAAGTCATCAGTCTGCAGATATAAATACATGATCACCTACCTGTTAGAGCCCATGATGGTTACAGCCTGTGAGCTGTAGTCAACACTGTGCAGTCCTTGAACTCAAAGTCATCAGTCTCCAGATATAAACACATGATCACCTACCTGTCAGAGCCCATGATGGTATTGAGCCTGTGAGCTGTAGTCAACACTGTGCAGTCCTTGAACTCAAAGTCATCAGTCTCCAGATATAAACACATGATCACCTACCTGTCAGAGTCCATAGTGGTAATGAGCCTGTGAGCTGTAGTCAACACTGTACAGTCCTTGAACTCCAAGTCATCAGTCTCCAGATATAAACACATGATCACCTACCTGTTAGAGCCCATGATGGTATTGAGCCTGTGAGCTGTAGTCAACAATGTGCAGTCCTTGAACTCAAAGTCATCAGTCTCCAGATATAAACACATGATCACCTACCTGTCAGAGTCCATAGTGGTAATGAGCCTGTGAGCTGTAGTCAACACTGTACAGTCCTTGAACTCCAAGTCATCAGTCTCCAGATATAAACATATGATCACCTACCTGTCAGAATCCATAATGGTAATGAACCTGTGAGCTATAGTCAACACTGTGCAGTCCTTGAAGTCCAAGTCATCAGTCTCCAGATATAAACATATGATCACCTACCTGTCAGAGTCCATGAAGGTAATAAGCCTGTGAGCTATAGTCTACAATGTGCAGTCTTTGAACTCCAAGTCATCAGTCTCCAGATATAAACATATGATCACCTACCTGTCAGAGTCCATGAAGGTAATGAGCCTGTGAGCTGTAGTCAACAATGTGCAGTCCTTGATCTCAAAGTCATCAGTCTCCAGATATAAACACATGATCACCTACCTGTCAGAGCCCATGAAGGTAATGAGCCTGTGAGCTGTAGTCAACACTGTACTGTTCTTAAACTCAAAGTCATCAGTCTCCAGATATAAACACATGATCACCTACCTGTCAGAGCCCATGATGGTAATGAGCCTATGAGCTGTAGTCAACAATGTGCAGTCCTTGAACTCAAAGTCATCAGTCTCCAGATATAAACACATTATCACCTTACCTCTCAGAGTCCATAGTGGTAATGATCCTGTGAGCTGTAGTCAACACTGTACAGTCCTTGAACTCCAAGTCATCAGTCTCCAGATATAAACATATGATCACCTACCTGTCAGAGTCCATAATGGTAATGAGCCTGTGAGCTGTAGTCAACAATGTGCAGTCCTTGAACTCCAAGTCATCGAACTCCAAGTCATCAGTCTCCAGACAAACACATGATCACCTACCTCTCAGAGTCCATGATGGTATTGAGCCTGTGAGCTGTAGTCAACAATGTGCAGTCCTTGAACTCCAAGTCATCGAACTCCAAGTCATCAGTCTCCAGACAAACACATGATCACCTACCTGTCAGAGTCCATGATGGTATTGAGCCTGTGAGCTGTAGTCAACAATGTGCAGTCCTTGAACTCCAAGTCATCAGTCTCCAGATATAAACACATGATCACCTACCTGTCAGAGCCCATGATGGTATTGAGCCTGTGAGCTGTAGTCAACACTGTGCAGTTCTTAAACTCAAAGTCATCAGTCTCCAGATATAAACACATGATCACCTACCTGTTAGAGCCCATGATGGTTACAGCCTGTGAGCTGTAGTCAACAATGTGCAGTCCTTGAACTCCAAGTCATCAGTCTCCAGATATAAACACATTATCACCTTACCTCTCAGAGTCCATAGTGGTAATGAACCTGTGAGCTGTAGTCAACACTGTACAGTCCTTGAACTCCAAGTCATCAGTCTCCAGATATAAACATATGATCACCTACCTGTCAGAGTCCATAATTGTAATGAGCCTGAGAGCTGTAGTCAACACTGTAGTCCTTGAACTCCAAGTCATCAGTCTCCAGATATAAACATATGATCACCTACCTGTCAGAGCCCATGATGGTAATGAGCCTGTGAGCTGTAGTCAACACTGTACAGTCCTTGAACTCAAAGTCATCAGTCTTCAGATATAAACACATGATCACCTACCTGTCAGAGCCCATGATGGTATTGAGCCTGTGAGCTGTAGTCAACAATGTGCAGTCCTTGAACTCAAAGTCATCAGTCTCCAGATATAAACACATTATCACCTTACCTCTCAGAGTCCATAGTGGTAATGAACCTGTGAGCTGTAGTCAACACTGTACAGTCCTTGAACTCCAAGTCATCAGTCTCCAGATATAAACATATGACCACCTACCTGTCAGAGCCCATGATGGTAATGAGCCTGTGAGCTGTAGTCAACAATGTGCAGTCCTTGAACTCAAAGTCATCAGTCTCCAGATATAAACACATTATCACCTTACCTCTCAGAGTCCATAGTGGTAATGAACCTGTGAGCTGTAGTCAACACTGTATAGTCCTTGAACTCCAAGTCATCAGTCTCCAGATATAAACATATGATCACCAACCTGTCAGAGTCCATAATTGTAATGAGCCTGAGAGCTGTAGTCAACACTGTAGTCCTTGAACTCCAAGTCATCAGTCTCCAGATATAAACACATTATCACCTTACCTCTCAGAGTCCATAGTGGTAATGAACCTGTGAGCTGTAGTCAACACTGTACAGTCCTTGAACTCCAAGTCATCAGTCTCCAGATATAAACATATGATCACCTACCTGTCAGAGCCCATGATGGTAATGAGCCTGTGAGCTGTAGTCAACAATGTGCAGTCCTTGAACTCAAAGTCATCAGTCTTCAGATATAAACACATGATCACCTACCTGTCAGAGCCCATGATGGTATTGAGCCTGTGAGCTGTAGTCAACAATGTGCAGTCCTTGAACTCAAAGTCATCAGTCTCCAGATATAAACACATTATCACCTTACCTCTCAGAGTCCATAGTGGTAATGAACCTGTGAGCTGTAGTCAACACTGTGCAGTTCTTAAACTCAAAATCATCAGTCTCCAGATATAAACACATGATCACCTACCTGTTAGAGCCCATGATGGTTACAGCCTGTGAGATGTAGTCAACAATGTGCAGTCCTTGAACTCCAAGTCATCAGTCTCCAGATATAAACACATTATCACCTTACCTTTCAGAGTCCATAGTGGTAATGAACCTGTGAGCTGTAGTCAACACTGTACAGTCCTTGAACTCCAAGTCATCAGTCTCCAGATATAAACATATGATCACCTACCTGTCAGAGTCCATAATTGTAATGAGCCTGAGAGCTGTAGTCAACACTGTAGTCCTTGAACTCCAAGTCATCAGTCTCCAGATATAAACATATGATCACCTACCTGTCAGAGCCCATGATGGTATTGAGCCTGTGAGCTGTAGTCAACAATGTGCAGTCCTTGAACTCAAAGTCATCAGTCTCCAGATATAAACACATTATCACCTTACCTCTCAGAGTCCATAGTGGTAATGAACCTGTGAGCTGTAGTCAACACTGTACAGTCCTTGAACTCCAAGTCATCAGTCTCTAGATATAATCATATGATCACCTACCTGTCAGAGTCCATTATGGTTACAGCCTGTGAGCTGTAGTCAACAATGTGCAGTTCTTGAACTCCAAGTCATCAGTCTCCAGATATAAACACATTATCACCTTACCTCTCAGAGTCCATAGTGGTAATGAACCTGTGAGCTGTAGTCAACACTGTACAGTCCTTGAACTCCAAGTCATCAGTCTCCAGATATAAACATATGATCACCTACCTGTCAGAGTCCATAATGGTAATGAGCCTGTGAGCTGTAGTCAACACTGTACAGTCCTTGAACTCCAAGTCATCAGTCTCCAGATATAAACACATTATCACCTTACCTTTCAGAGTCCATAGTGGTAATGAACCTGTGAGCTGTAGTCAACACTGTACAGTCCTTGAACTCCAAGTCATCAGTCTCCAGATATAAACATATGATCACCTACCTGTCAGAGTCCATAATTGTAATGAGCCTGAGAGCTGTAGTCAACACTGTAGTCCTTGAACTCCAAGTCATCAGTCTCCAGATATAAACATATGATCACCTACCTGTCAGAATCCATAATGGTAATGAACCTGTGAGCTATAGTCAACACTGTGCAGTCCTTGAACTCCAAGTCATCAGTCTCCAGATATAAACATATGATCACCTACCTGTCAGAGTCCATAATTGTAATGAGCCTGAGAGCTGTAGTCAACACTGTAGTCCTTGAACTCCAAGTCATCAGTCTCCAGATATAAACATATGATCACCTACCTGTCAGAATCCATAATGGTAATGAACCTGTGAGCTATAGTCAACACTGTGCAGTCCTTGAACTCCAAGTCATCAGTCTCCAGATATAAACATATGATCACCTACCTGTCAGAGTCCATAATGGTAATGAGCCTGTGAGCTGTAGTCAACACTGTACAGTCCTTGAACTCAAAGTCATCAGTCTCCAGATATAAACACATTATCACCTTACCTCTCAGAGTCCATAGTGGTAATGAACCTGTGAGCTGTAGTCAACACTGTACAGTCCTTGAACTCCAAGTCATCAGTCTCCAGATATAAACATATGATCACCTACCTGTCAGAGCCTATGATGGTAGTGAGCCTGTGAGCTGTAGTCAACAATGTGCAGTCCTTGAACTCAAAGTCATCAGTCTTCAGATATAAACACATGATCACCTACCTGTCAGAGCCCATGATGGTATTGAGCCTGTGAGCTGTAGTCAACAATGTGCAGTCCTTGAACTCAAAGTCATCAGTCTCCAGATATAAACACATTATCACCTTACCTCTCAGAGTCCATAGTGGTAATGAACCTGTGAGCTGTAGTCAACACTGTACAGTCCTTGAACTCCAAGTCATCAGTCTCTAGATATAATCATATGATCACCTACCTGTCAGAGTCCATTATGGTTACAGCCTGTGAGCTGTAGTCAACAATGTGCAGTTCTTGAACTCCAAGTCATCAGTCTCCAGATATAAACACATTATCACCTTACCTCTCAGAGTCCATAGCGGTAATGAACCTGTGAGCTGTAGTCAACACTGTACAGTCCTTGAACTCCAAGTCATCAGTCTCCAGATATAAACATATGATCACCTACCTGTCAGAGTCCATAATGGTAATGAGCCTGTGAGCTGTAGTCAACACTGTACAGTCCTTGAACTCCAAGTCATCAGTCTCCAGATATAAACACATTATCACCTTACCTCTCAGAGTCCATAGTGGTAATGAACCTGTGAGCTGTAGTCAACACTGTACAGTCCTTGAACTCCAAGTCATCAGTCTCCAGATATAAACACATTATCACCTTACCTTTCAGAGTTCATAGTGGTAATGAACCTGTGAGCTGTAGTCAACACTGTACAGTCCTTGAACTCCAAGTCATCAGTCTCCAGATATAAACATATGATCACCTACCTGTCAGAGTCCATAATTGTAATGAGCCTGTGAGCTGTAGTCAACACTGTAGTCCTTGAACTCCAAGTCATCAGTCTCCAGATATAAACATATGATCACCTACCTGTCAGAATCCATAATGGTAATGAACCTGTGAGCTATAGTCAACACTGTGCAGTCCTTGAACTCCAAGTCATCAGTCTCCAGATATAAACATATGATCACCTACCTGTCAGAGTCCATAATGGTAATGAGCCTGTGAGCTGTAGTCAACACTGTACAGTCCTTGAACTCAAAGTCATCAGTCTCCAGATATAAACACATTATCACCTTACCTCTCAGAGTCCATAGTGGTAATGAACCTGTGAGCTGTAGTCAACACTGTACAGTCCTTGAACTCCAAGTCATCAGTCTCCAGATATAAACATATGATCACCTACCTGTCAGAGCCTATGATGGTAGTGAGCCTGTGAGCTGTAGTCAACAATGTGCAGTCCTTGAACTCAAAGTCATCAGTCTTCAGATATAAACACATGATCACCTACCTGTCAGAGCCCATGATGGTATTGAGCCTGTGAGCTGTAGTCAACAATGTGCAGTCCTTGAACTCAAAGTCATCAGTCTCCAGATATAAACATATTATCACCTTACCTCTCAGAGTCCATAGTGGTAATGAACCTGTGAGCTGTAGTCAACACTGTACAGTCCTTGAACTCCAAGTCATCAGTCTCTAGATATAATCATATGATCACCTACCTGTCAGAGTCCATTATGGTTACAGCCTGTGAGCTGTAGTCAACAATGTGCAGTTCTTGAACTCCAAGTCATCAGTCTCCAGATATAAACACATTATCACCTTACCTCTCAGAGTCCATAGCGGTAATGAACCTGTGAGCTGTAGTCAACACTGTACAGTCCTTGAACTCCAAGTCATCAGTCTCCAGATATAAACATATGATCACCTACCTGTCAGAGTCCATAATGGTAATGAGCCTGTGAGCTGTAGTCAACACTGTACAGTCCTTGAACTCCAAGTCATCAGTCTCCAGATATAAACATATGATCACCTACCTGTCAGAATCCATAATGGTAATGAACCTGTGAGCTGTAGTCAACAATGTGCAGTTCTTGAACTCCAAGTCATCAGTGTCCAGATATAAACACATTATCACCTTACCTCTCAGAGTCCATAGTGGTAATGAACCTGTGAGCTGTAGTCAACACTGTACAGTCCTTGAACTCAAAGTCATCAGTCTCCAGATATATCCACATTATCACCTTACCTCTCAGAGTCCATAGTGGTAATGAACCTGTAAGCTGTAGTCAACACTGTACAGTCCTTGAACTCAAAGTCATCAGTCTCCAGATATAAACATATGATCACCTACCTGTTAGAGTCCATAATGGTAATGAGCCTGTGAGCTGTAGTCAACAACGTGCAGTCCTTGAACTCCATCCAAGTCATCAAACTCCAAGTCATCAGTCTCCAGACAAACACATGATCACCTACCTGTCAGAGTCCATGACGGTATTGAGCTTGTGAGCTGTAGTCAACAATGTGCAGTCCTTGAACTCCAAGTCATCGAACTCCAAGTCATCAGTCTCCAGACAAACACATGATCACCTACCTGTCAGAGTCCATGATGGTATTGAGCCTGTGAGCTGTAGTCAACAATGTGCAGTCCTTGAACTCCAACTCATCGGTCTCCAGATATAAACACATGATCACCTACCTGTCAGAGTCCATGATGGTATTGAGCCTGTGAGCTATAGTCAACACTGTACAGTCCTTGAACTCTCTGCGGATTGTTTGTTGTACCAAGTCATCAGTCTTCAGGTCAATGGCCGCTGTCACTTCATCCAAGATCAACACCTCGGTCTTGCGCAACAGAGCTCGTGCCAGACAGATCAGTTGTCGTTGGCCGACACTACAGGTATAACATAACTGTGTAAGAGATCCTTCTGGAAGCATTTAACTGAATACATTCAAGGAACTTCAATTTCTCTTTTCTTCGATCTAGAAAATTTTGGATCTAGATTAGGATATAAATATATTTTCAAGGGCTTTAGTAGGTTTAGTGAATACAATTTTCCTTATCATTGTAGTATTTTTTTTCTAGGGAATATGCAACTGTAGGTTAGTTGTGTACTATTTACAGTCCAATTTTAATTCTCAACTAGTGAGCCTGTGGGATTAGTTGAAAAGTCATTGTGAACAAATCTTTAGCATGTGACAAAAGTCTAGTAGTGCGATGATTCCTGGTACAACTACATTCAGGTCATCATATTGAGCTGAAAATATCTTACATAAATAAGATTTACATCTTTTTTCAGTTTTTACTCTAACGAATGGACAATAGGGGGTTTTGATCAAATATGGTCATATTTAAAAACAAATTCACTGATAAATCATTTTATTACCTGACGTTGTCACCTCTCTCAGTGATGGTGTGGTTGAGTCCTGAGCCCAGGCCCCGGGCAAAGTCACTGAGGTGAGCGTGCTTCAGTGCTCTCCAGATGTCACTGTCACTGTACTTTTCAAACGGATCCAGGTTCATCCGCAGGGATCCTGAGAACAGCACTGGATCCTGGGACATGGGGGAAAGTCACAGCCATCAAGACATACAGGAAAACAGTACATATTACACAATCACACCCTAAATCCAAGGTAATTTAGGATCGATAGATCTCCGAAATGGTTTGGAAAGAAAATCTCCTCTTATCCTTATGTATAAGCACTTCATCATGCCCATCCGTTATAACTCAGGATTTCAACAATTGAGAATCAAAACAAGAGTAATCACTGATTGAGCTAATAGTATATTGGCTAAGTTTTTACTTTAAGAGGACGTTGAAGACAGCAATCGAGTTTGATTTACACTCTCAAATATTTAAGAGCCAATGTTTGGATGCATTTTTCTAGCAACCATGCTGTTTTCATTCACGTAGATAGGTAATAATCCTTGAACTCCAAGTCATCAGTCTCCAGATATAAACATATGATCACCTACCTGTCAGAGTCCATAATTGTAATGAGCCTGTGAGCTGTAGTCAACACTGTAGTCCTTGAACTCCAAGTCATCAGTCTCCAGATATAAACATATGATCACCTACCTGTCAGAATCCATAATGGTAATGAACCTGTGAGCTATAGTCAACACTGTGCAGTCCTTGAACTCCAAGTCATCAGTCTCCAGATATAAACATATGATCACCTACCTGTCAGAGTCCATAATGGTAATGAGCCTGTGAGCTGTAGTCAACACTGTACAGTCCTTGAACTCAAAGTCATCAGTCTCCAGATATAAACACATTATCACCTTACCTCTCAGAGTCCATAGTGGTAATGAACCTGTGAGCTGTAGTCAACACTGTACAGTCCTTGAACTCCAAGTCATCAGTCTCCAGATATAAACATATGATCACCTACCTGTCAGAGCCTATGATGGTAGTGAGCCTGTGAGCTGTAGTCAACAATGTGCAGTCCTTGAACTCAAAGTCATCAGTCTTCAGATATAAACACATGATCACCTACCTGTCAGAGCCCATGATGGTATTGAGCCTGTGAGCTGTAGTCAACAATGTGCAGTCCTTGAACTCAAAGTCATCAGTCTCCAGATATAAACATATTATCACCTTACCTCTCAGAGTCCATAGTGGTAATGAACCTGTGAGCTGTAGTCAACACTGTACAGTCCTTGAACTCCAAGTCATCAGTCTCTAGATATAATCATATGATCACCTACCTGTCAGAGTCCATTATGGTTACAGCCTGTGAGCTGTAGTCAACAATGTGCAGTTCTTGAACTCCAAGTCATCAGTCTCCAGATATAAACACATTATCACCTTACCTCTCAGAGTCCATAGCGGTAATGAACCTGTGAGCTGTAGTCAACACTGTACAGTCCTCTCTCTGCGTATTACACAATCACACCCTAAATCCAAGGTAATTTAGGATCGATAGATCTCCGAAATGGTTTGGAAAGAAAATCTCCTCTTATCCTTATGTATAAGCACTTCATCATGCCCATCCGTTATAACTCAGGATTTCAACAATTGAGAATCAAAACAAGAGTAATCACTGATTGAGCTAATAGTATATTGGCTAAGTTTTTACTTTAAGAGGACGTTGAAGACAGCAATCGAGTTTGATTTACACTCTCAAATATTTAAGAGCCAATGTTTGGATGCATTTTTCTAGCAACCATGCTGTTTTCATTCACGTAGATAGGTAATAATCATTACGTAATGTAATTTAGGTTGAAAATCCATGCCTGACCTTGATCGGAATCATTTAATTCATCACTATATTTTCAAGTAACATCACCAGTGGCACAACACTAATATAACCTTTTACGTGAGTCGCTGTCATAGTGATCGAGGCGACAGACTTCGGAACCATGGTAGTGGCCCTGCTGAGAGTTCATATCCCACGTACATTTGACCAGCACTGCCTAGCTTGTACTGTAGCGGCTCACATCTTTCTTTCCTTGATATGTTCCACACAAAGACCAGAGACCCACGTGGATGGGCGAAATATAGAACAAAAAGAGGCCGCCAATCTTGTTTAGCGAATTTCCCCTATCGGGAAGAAGCTATTACCGTAGGTCTCATGGTAAGACTTAAGCCCGAGACCATGATAACTTTTCATTTTGAGGTCCCCAGATGCCAAAAACACCATTCATTAAAATTTGTATATATATATATGTCTGTAAGCACAATAACTCTAAAAAAAAAAGGTCCGATCTTAATGAAATTTGGTACAAATGTGTAAAGCACCATTTATTTGAACGAGTTTGAAAACCAGATGAATCGTACCATCCGAAGGGGGGTTTTTGGGGGTTTTGTCTCCCAAAATGGGTTTTTGGTGTTTTCACATGTAATTTTTATTCAAATCAAATTTGAATTTATACCATTGAATTCAGCTTAAAAAACAAACAATTTGGTATTTTGATCATTGCTCTACATCAATTGGTTATTGAGATATTGCAAGTGCTAAACACAGTACGTTGTCTAATCCTATTCTTATGGAGAAAAATAACAAATTGATATCTCGCTTATTTATGAATATAAACTGACGAAACTTGGTATATGGCTTCATCTGTATGTGGTTTGTTGTTGTTTGCCCAAAAACAAAATTTTCACGTATGGTTCCCGTAGCAGCAAACCTATACTCGGTCCCCATGTTATTCTTATGGAGAAAAATTAAAATGTTATATATCGCTTATTTATAAATGTATATGAATGAAACTTGGTATGTGACTTTACTTAGATGAGTTCATTAGTTTGTGTTCCTTGTTGCAGCAAACCTGTGTACTCATCCCCAATGTTATTGTTATTATGAAGAATAATTGAAATTGATTTATCGCTTATTTGCGAATTTATTTTTATGAAACTTGGTATGTGGCTTTATGTGGTATTTAGACACTGGAAATTCGATGAGTATGCAGGTTTGCTGCGACGGGGGTATTTATCTTTCACGGTTAGTTCCGAGTTTTTCCTTAATTTATGTCTCCCAGCAGCACCTGGGTCTCTAAGAATCTGCAACAATGCATAAGCCTATCATTGATTTTTTCGCAAAACAGTCAACAACTTGTTTATAACATGAAATCAAACCTGAGGAATGATGGCGAGTTTTGAGCGGAGATCTTCCAAACCCATTTTGGCAATGTCGATGCCATCAATGGATATGGAACCTCCGGCGGCCTCCAAGATACGAAACAGACAGAGAGCGAGGGAAGACTTGCCAGCCCCCGTGCGACCCACTATCCCCACCTGGAACATGGAGTAATGATCTAGTAATCAAGTGATGGTTGATTCGGTTTGGTTTATTAACAAATACACTATTAGGCACCACCCACCTCCAGGATTTATGGCGTTTTGTCAGAAGCTGCTGAAGATCTCTGTGTAGAAATCCTCTTGTCAAATTTCATTACACAAACATATACTAAAAACACACAAATAAAACAATTACTAAAACACCCCTAATATTAACCCGACGTTTCAAGAAACCAAAAAAAGTTTCCCGTCCTCTAGGGTCTTTGAGAAAAATATTTATTGCGCAACCGAGCCGAGCTAACGGTGGCTCTTTGCTAACGGTGGCGGGAGGGGGAGGGGGTGCAGACGTCCTATCTTGCCTTGCCATTGATAATGATTTTGTGCGTTATCAGACAGATGTTTTACCTCTCTCCTCACCAGGTCCAAATAACCTAGACTTATCTCCAAAGATGGTCGTGAGATGGGATGCTGCTCAGTAGCCATAAACAATGATTAAGCCAAATTTTGCTTTTCCCAGTTAGATTCTTTATATAAGATTATACTGTCATTCCATTTTATTGTGTGGCCATTATCATAAATATGTTCACATATTTTAGAACCGTATGTATATTTCTCTATGTTTAACTTTCTTTTGATGTTCTGAAATGTGAACCTGTAGCGGTCTAGAGGTTTGCCCTATTAATTCTGTTCACAAGAGCATGGGATTTTTTAAACAACATTTTTGTTTTTTTGAATCTCATAGAAAGGTTTTAATTTCGTTACTTGTCCTCTTATAGTTGTATTTGACTTAAAGCCCATTCTAATTTTGTGTTTGGAATTTATGCGACTAATTTTTTTCTGAAAGATTTTTAATATATGGGATACATACAGTAGTGACCGGCTTTTCAGGCTCATCTTGGTTCTTAGTATTATTTGAATTTTCATTTAAAACTTTGTTTAGCGCTTTTAGAATAACTGTTGTAAAGCTTGTTTTATGTTTTCCAGCTCAGACTAAAAAATATCTTTGTTGCTACAAATGTTTTTTGCCCGTTAAATCAGTTCTATTGCCAGTCCAGTTTTTACATGATCAGGGTGATATGAGGAATAGTGGAGATACTGTCCTGTTGCGGTGGGTATTCTGTAAACATTGGTTTCCCAATGACCTATTGATTTTTTAAACAATACATCCAAAAATGCTAATTCATTATTATTCTCCATTTCATTATTATTTTTACAAGAGTTATTGTGCTCACGGACACACACACACACACACACACACACACACACACACACACACACACACACACACACACACACACACACACACACACACACACACACACACACATACACATACATATATATATATAGTAGGATTATATATACTCCATTCGAAGGGGTATTTTGGGGGGGTTTAGTACCCCAAAAATGGGTATTTTGAATTTTTTACATATAATTTTTGAAATAAGCAAATTTTAGTTTTTACCTTTGGATTCAGCTTAAAAAACACACAATTTGTTATTTCGATCATTCCTCTACGTCAATTGGTTACTGAGATGTTGAAAGTGCTAAACACAGTACGTTGTCTAATGCTATTTTTATGGAGGAAAAGAAAAATTGTATATCTCGCTTATTTATAAACGTATACTGACGAAACTTGGTATACGGCTTCATCTCGTTGTGGTCTATTGATATTTGCTCAAAAAAAGTTTTTGCTAAAGGCTCCCGTAGCAGCAAACCTGCCTACTCAGCTCCCATGTTATTCTTATGGAGAATAATTAAAATTATATATACAGTAGTCTCACAAACTTGACACAATGTGGACTAAGACCCTGTCGAGTTTGTGGAATGTCGAGTTATCCAGAATTACATTGGGAGGGGAGGAAACACATTATTTAGCTGTAAATTGTATACTGTATTAGATTTTACTTAAACACATTATAGTATAAATGTATAATGATACTGTATTACAAACTTAAGAAAAATATAAAAATTAGATAAATACTTCAAAATTGAGAATTAATAACTAACTGTCCTCATTTCCAAAACATATAGTCTTGTAATACATGTACTGTATAGTAAATGAGGTGTCGAGTTTCCCAGAGTGTCGAGTTATCGGGAGTCGAGTTTGTGAGACTCTACTGTATCACATAATATTTGTGAATATATTTTAATGAAGTGGCTTTTTGTAGTATTAAGACATTATATCTCCATTGGAAAATCGCTGAGTATGCAGGTTTGCTACGACGGGGGTATTTTGCGAATTTCCCCTATAGGGAAGAAGCTATCACCGTAGGTGGCATGGTAAGACTTAAGCCCGAGACCATGATATCTTTTTGTTTTGAGGTCCCCAGATGTCAAAAAACACTCTTCGTTCAAATTTATATATATATGTATTTGTATATATATGTATGTGTGTCCATTACCGCAATAACTTTTGAAAGAAACACCCGATTTTGATGAAATTTGGCACAAATGTGTACAGTAACTTTTATGACTTTATGTTTGAAAATCAGATCGATCGGACTATGGGAAGGGGGATTTGTGGGGGTTTTAAATTTTCAAAAAATCAGTTTTTGAATTTTTCCTCCTTAAATTTTAAAAATACTTAATTCTGGTTATAGCCATTTAATAGAGCTTAAAAAACAAATAATTTGGTATTTTGAATCATTAACCTAGGTTAAATGGTTGTAGAGAAAAGTCAAAAAAGGCGTCCATAAAATTTCCTATGTTAACCCATTGGCGTAGACATACGAGCAGGTCTCGTTCCTTACTTGTAATTTTATTAACGTGTGAATTGGAGTATAAAATTGGTGTTTTTAAATGGATTAATGGCATATTTTAATTAAAATATTGTTTTCTTTCAGTTTGGAGAGTCGCATTGGCACACACACAGTAGACATAAGTAAAAATTAGCAAAATCAGTGTTGACCATGTGCAAGTCTCAAAGAATTAACCGATCCCGTCAACTTCCAAGCAAGCCTGCCACCGTTTATTTTACTTGGGCCCTCCCACCAACGTTGCCACAGACTGGTTAACTCATTGAGAGTTGCACAACTGGTCAGTTTTGGTCGTGTGCGGGAATCGAACCCACGAACATCGTATCGCCACCTGGCCAAGGTGTTTCCACGACGTAGCCAACTCAGCTAACACGACCAAAGGCCTGGCGGCGATATTAAGTGTTTTCAGTCAGTCCGCGCCCCTAGCGGATAGAACCGTAGACGCCCGCGGTCATTAGTTACATATTTTTCTACTAGAGTGCAGCACCAATCAATTCCCGTTATAGGCTACTACAAATAGAATAAAATTACTACCTCAATGGGTTAATCTTATGGGAAAAAGGTTTTTGGATTTTCCTCAGATAATTTTACTAAAAACTTCACATTTCTTTTTACCAATCAGTTTAGCTCTACAAAACAATAATTTTGGTGTTTTAATTGTTGTTCTACGTCCAACTGTTGCAGAGATATTAGAAGTGCTAAACACAGTACGTTGTCCAATGTTTTATCCTTATGGAGGATAAATAAAATTTGATATCTTGATTATTTATGAATGTATATTGATGAAACTTGGTATGTGGTTTCAACTAGTTGTGGTATATTGATATTTGCACAAAAAAGGTTTTTGTTGATTTCCCTCATAGCAGCAAACCTGCATACTCGGTCCCCATGTTATTCATATAGAGAATAAGTAAAGTTGTATATTTCCCTTAGTTTTGAACGTAAATTAATAAAACTTAGTATATAGCTTAACCTGGTTGAGTTATATTGATAACTGCAAAAATACATATTTTGTATCTTTCTCGTTGCAGCAAACCTGCGTACTAAGCCTTAATGTTATTCTTAAGGAGAATAAATAAAATGCTATATATCATTTATTTATGAATGTATTTTTGTGAAACTTGGTAAGTGGCTCTATGTAGTAGTGAGACACATATATAAGTATTGCAAATTTGCTGAGTACGCAGGTTTGCTGCAACAGGGGTATTTTTATTTTATTTTGAACAGAGTTTGTTGGGTCTCGATTTCATTGCTTGTACTGGCCTCCAACAATTCTTTAATTAATTTCATTATAATATCAGTTTGGTTTAGTTGAAGATACTTGGAGGATCCTAATGTCAAACGTACATCTTGTATTTAATACTTTGACTGCACTTTAAATCACTGATTGTTCTTCTCAAAAGATTAGCTGGTAACATTAGCTGGTGGCGAACATTTAATCTTTAACGGCTGATCAGCCACAGCCTAATAAATATGATGAATTCTTTATCTATTTCTTGATTTAACATATGGGTTTAGGTTAGGGTGGCTTTAGGCAAAGATGCAGAACAAACTGTGAAAGGAAAGGGATGCCAGATAACTTACCCATTGAGAAGAAGTGTGAATCAACAGGAAAGATAAATCACTGAGAGATTGGGACTAGACAACACTTGTCGACAGATGAGAAAGGGACAAGTTGACTCAAAAATTATCAAGATTATATTTGAGTGACTTTTTGCCAGTTATTTATCTTTCCTGTTGATTCACACTTCTCAATGAGTAAGTTCTCTGGCATCCCTTTCCATTCATAGTTTTTTCTGTTGATTTACTATATATAACAAATGTATTTGGTAAACATTTGTGCTACTGTATTTGGTAAACAAAAAATATAGCAAATGTATTCTGCCCCCCCCCCCGTACCTTCTCTCCCCCAGCGATGGTGGCTGTGATACCTCTCAGCACCAACTCCAGGTCCTCTCTGTACCGCACCTGGTAGTCCTGGAACTGGATGGCTCCGTTGGACGGCCAATCAGAGGGCGGCCTGAACTCCAGCTGCCACGCGGCTTCCTGGGCACAAACAACACTTAACGCACTGATGCTGATGGCCTATTCCAGTTTCGATAGTTTGTTACAACAAATGAAGTTGCCATAACAAATGGTAAGTATTTTGGCTGTCCATCATCACAAGCTTCTCTTTCACCTTTGGTCCCTCCATTTGAAGCAGCTGGGAACGGAACGTTCAGGTTTGTTCCCCGACCCGAGAATGTGTCCCTGGCTATTGTACATGGATACCCTGTCAGTTGAGTTGGCCAGTTCGAGGGCAGAGCCTGTTTGAGCCTGATCGCAGCTGTCACAGGAGCACGGAAGTTGGACCTCTGAAAGTTTGGCTGCCTGTCCCATCCCACCCTTTCCTTTCCAGCTATATCGTATCCTTCCGGTAACCAGTGCAAAATTCTCACTTGTGGAAGACGTGCCTAGCAGTTTAGCTGGGGTTTTCTAATCCAGCAATAACAACTAACAATCTGGGAAACACCTGTTGAGTAAAGTTTAGACTTAGTTTAGATCTTTGATTGAAATTGTAAACTAGAACCCCTGTATCACAAACAGTGTAGGGTGAACAATCATATAAAAACGAATATTCTATTCTTTGCTTGAAATTACAAAACAATGTATTTTATTTTGTGGTTTACCTATTGTATATGACCAATGCTGTAAATAAACAACCAATCAGGTAGTTCTAAAGGTAGATTAATAATTGTAACGATAAACCAAACCAACCTGGGGTATGTGCGAGTATTCACTAATTCTCTCCACAGACACAATATTTGTCTCCACTTCTGAAGCCTGACGAACTGCGTAGTTCAAAACACCAGTTATCTAAAAATGAAATTGAGTTAAATCTTATTAACACATTTATATATTTTTCATTAATATTTTTACTTCAACACTTATTATATCACTGAATTGTTATCACATCTATACAAGTAGGAAACCTTTTTACTTTCTTTAGTTTTGTTTACAATAATATAATTTAAACTGAAGTATTTTTATTATTTAACTCTAAATTATGAATGGCAATTTTAAACTCTTCTAAAATCTAAAAAAATTACAATAACTAATCAGATTTTAACTAGACATCAATCTAATTTAGTTCAGACTTTGGTACTTTCCTTAACACATTCGCTGTGGGTCACGCGCCGGCACGTGACGCAGCCCAGGCTCCAGGAGAATGCCCCATGCCTTGATTACATTTAGTCACTGAGCCATCAGCAGTCAACAAAATGATCCAATACTGCTTGCGCCATTTGGTAATGACTTGCTGTATACGAGAATGAGTGTAGTTTCAAGTTCCGCCGCAGTTAACACCACGTACTGGTGTGCATCCCGCCTGCCATGTTTTCAGGCAGTAATGTGGTAGTGAGGTGGCTTTAAAGTCGGGTTATTTTACATGATACGTGTGATAGTGAGTTTTTAGTTGATTGTGTTATGTGTTCATTGTAAATTGTTTTAACAATTGGCACAAATAGATTGAAATATTTGGGTGCTGGGAGGGTTGTACACTATTTTGTTTTACATAAATAATTTACAGTGATAAATAGTTGTAGTTTCCCCCCTACAAATGCAATAGTTTTTACATTTCTTAGCAAAATTACTTAATGTGGGGAGTGTGGAACGTTCCCAGAGTGTGCATCACGCGCCGACGCAGGCCAGAAATGATGATAGCCAAAAAAGCTTTTTATCAAAAAGAACATAATTTCATGTCTATATACACGCCCAGGTAAGTGATTCAAAATAGATAAAAAATTAGCACCCAGGGGACCCTATAAAACCTTGTTTTTAGTGAATCTGTTAATTTTAAGTTTTGTTAAAAAATAAATAAACCTGAAGAGCATAACTGATGGAAAGTCCGACGATGCCGGCGTTGAGAGAGTCTCGGCCCAACACAGCAAACAGAGCGGCGAAGAAAATCATGAGGTTACCAACAGTCTCCAGACGAATACCGAGCCACCTGTAAAACGAACAGAAGATCTCACGAGAGGTGATCTCAGTGGAGGTCCATGTTACCTCTAGGTGGTTGTGTGGCTTGCAGATGAATGAGCATATTTACATTTCTTAGTGTTGAACTTGAATTCTGAACTGAACTGAAAAATTCTATAAAATGCTGAGAGGAAAAAAGGGTGAAAAAAACGAAAATATCTTGCGAATGCAGACACACTTCTTTCACGCACCTTATCACTTCAGCTGATGGGATATTAGGAAAAGAATTCCAAACACTGATACGAGCAATAGAAGAAAGATTAACTGACAAATGGGGTAAACCCTACAGCTTGGTTATAAACTGGATAAAGGTTATGCTGACCTGCTCGGTTTTAAAAGCAACAAGCATGTGCTTAAGAAGAACTAGGAAAGATGGCGGTCGGCAAGGGAATTTGAAAACAGAGCTGGAGTTTCTAATTTATTTAAAATCAATTTAAATTTTGAACATGTTTGCGATAGCTCAGGGAAACCCCATAGTTGTTTTCAAGCGAACACAAAACGAAGGCAAGTGAGAATTTGTTGAGAAAGTCAACACAAGCGAGGAACCGTTATGATGTTACCACCTTACACAGACCTTGAATTGAGGGCCAGTTCTCAGCAAGCAGTAACGATTACATCTTCATCCGTCAAGATGCTCAGATGAGTGATTATTTAAAATCGTAATGACTATGTTTATGTTATCTAAGGAAATATGCTTGCTCTCTTTCATCCACTTTCAACAGTTTTAAATTTGTGAACCAGAGCAAAGAGGTTTTGGAACTTAAATTATACTATATTTCATTGTTACACACCAAAAATCCATTTCAGTTTCTACCTACAAACAGTCTTGATGAGTTTTTTAGAAAAAAGTTACACAAACATTTGCTTATTTACATTTAGTCTTTAATTTTTTATTAAAGCTAGAACATGTTAAATATAAATTACAATTTTGCTGTCCCAACTACTTTAACATATTATTATAGAGGCTGCAAAAATTCCCTCCTCTAGGAAAAAAATACCCCGTAGCAGCAAACCTGCGTACTCAGCGAATTTCCAATGCATTTATATGTTTATCACTACCACATAAAGCCACTTACCAAGTTTCATAAAAGTACATTAATAAATAAGTGATCTGTGGCATTTTATTTATTCTTCATAAGAATAACATTAGGGCTGAGTACGCAGGTTTGCTGCAACAAGGAACACAAAATATGTGTTTTTATGCAATTATCAATATAACTCAACCAGGTGAAGCTACATACTAATTTTTATTAATTTATATTCATAATTAAGGGAGATATAAAACGTTACTTATTCTCCATAAGAATAACATTAGGGCTGAGTATGCAGATTTGCTGCTACTGGGATAATCAACAAAAAATCAATTAAAAACCCAGGACTTGGTTATACAGCTTTACTAATGTGTGCTTCACTAGCATCATATCTCTGTCCTACAATACTGTAGGTCTAACCAGTAACCACACACCTGTTGGACACCTCACTAAGATAAAAGCACATCTGGTTCAGATCCACTCTGTCCTCTGACGTTCGGATGAACCGTTCCTCGACACCGTACGCCCGAACTGACGAGGCACCTGGAATCAGGTTTTTCAATGGATCCGTGAGAAAGGAAAAATTATTTATGCTATTTGCCTTTTGGATTGATTGCATGTCTTAATAAATAAGTTTACATACATTGTCGTCATCAATCCACACAGTTAAACATATAACTAGTTTCGGGACTAGTTTTGTCTCATTATGAAATCTTCAATATCACAGAAGAAAATACTGTCGTCTTGAGTTTAAAAACATTTCAACACTTAACAAAAGCTTGTACTGACACAAAGCAACATTAAACATTTAAAAATTCACAATAAGTGTGCACACTATTTCCCATGTATGGCGGGCCAAGGACAAGAGCAGACTGACAAACAGGAACAGTGCAGGGCATACATGATGGTTTGGTTTAACCAATGCCCATTTGGGGACTTTGACCTTCTAGATGCCTGGACAGCTGATTATTGTTGTGCAGCCTTTCTATCCTGTAAAATAAAATATTTGAACTAGAATTTAATTTTTCATTTAATACATTATTTGGCGAACACTTATACTTTTGTAAATTTCATTATTTTCAAGTGTATTCATTAATGGTCCTTTGGTGCATTTGCCTGTCAAATAAAATTGACACCATTTGCACGGTTTTCAAGGTCTAAAAATTGTCAATTTCACGGTCGAAATATTAAAAAACATAACCTATACAGTCGTAAAACAACAACGCAGACGCGGCGCATCGGTTAAATACTAGTTTAAACTTTCCCACATTCCAATTACGATGTCACAGTAAATACCATAAAAGTGAACCTCTGACAAACAAGATCTAAAGCTGCTTTTACACCGGAGTTACCAACAAATGTTACTAACTTTTTTGTTAGCAACAGAAGTTAATAACAAAAGTTATTAACACAAATGTTATTAACATTTTGTTTTGAGACTTTTAAATGTTACCAACATTTTTCCACATATATTTTTCCCGCCCAAGCCGCCGGCCTCACCTAGGTCACATTGCTTGGAAAATGTCAAGTGTATAAAGATGTGGTTCTCGCTGCAGCTGTCTGTGTTATTTTGGCGAAACAGAAGAGATAGGTACCTATAGTGGCAGTGATATGCTATGAGGCCTAGAAAAATGTGAAGTCCGTTGATCCTTTGTGTGGAAAGCTGCAATGTGACGGTAGTTTTAAAAACAATTTACGAATATAAAGAAGTGATTTCGGATATTTGATACTAGTGCTAGGAGAGAAGTCCGCTAAACAAGACACTAATTGTAGAAAATCAATTCTTATGTAGGAAAAACTTTCAGTGACTTTGGGTTTTTTAGCGACCGGAGACTTGTACACAAGTTTAATTTACTTGTTTAAGATTTAGAAAATCAACAATTTCTTTGTTTGTAACTTGTCAGAAATATGTGCTGCTGTGATTTGAACAATTTGAAAGATTGGTATTTTTGGCTTCTGGGGACCTCAAAACGAAAAGTTATGGTCCCGGGCCTAGGTCTTACCATGCCGACTACGGTAATAGCTTCTTCCCTATAGGGTAAATTTGCTATAACAGTAAACCAAAAACAAAACACTGGAATACAGATACACAGCCTCAGCGCAAGAGAATGGGTGAAAGTTGCTAACATCCAATACGTTCGGTAACATTTGTTGCTAACAAATGTTATCAACATTTGAAAAGACCAAAGAATGTTACCAGATTTTACCGAGACTCGGTGGATAACAAAATTTGTGTTGCTAACATGGTATTTTTGTTGATAACATGAAATGTTACTAACAAATTCAAAGGTGTTTTCTAAAATGTTATTAACAAATGTTAGCAACACGTGTTGCTAACTCCGGTGTAAACGCGGCTTAAAGAACTCTATTAGAGTATCCTTGTTTTATTGCCGTCCTGAGTCATCGGTCTACCGGTTCTACTTCGCTCAGTGTTGCCAATCATTTTTTCCCGAATTACCCTCGATCCTCGTCAAAATTACCCTCAAATACCCTCGAAACCTAAACTCCTGTATTTGAGTAAAGAGTGCTAAAGAAACAAAGGAAATGTGCTTGGAATTTGATAGGTTTGAGGGAGCCGCCAATAGATGTCACTGATGTATCATTAATGTTTTAAGTTTAGAATAAAGAATGAAAATAGAAGTTACACATGCCAGTCAGTTTTTTGTCTCAGTTTTTTCATGCGAGATATAACAGATTTATCTCAGAATGTCTTTTGCTGCTTATTAAATTAAATCACAGTATATAAATGACTAACAGCTGATGAAATTTCGTTTACAGCAATAAACACCACAAAACAGCTAACGCTATCTATCTTTCAGTCTATCAACTGCTGGATTAGCTAGGCGGAGACAGGTGACAATAATCCCTGTTTTCTGTTTTCGTTATTTATTGTCTGGTTAAAGTTAAAACTTGCTGACATTACTGCAACTTAGCGGACTTCTTGTCGTCCTGGCACTCGTGGCTCTTCCATATTTTTAATATGAGACGATCACTCTACATGTAATCCTTACTCGAGCTTCATTTCTGTTATGGAGTTCGTGAGTATTTGTCAGAGTAATGAAAATCGGAAGGGTCAATAAAGTAGAGAAATTTAGTAATTTAATTTAAAATAAACAACATTGATTATAATAGTTAGTATTAGTGATGGTCAAAACCAGAAATTTCGAATCTCGAAACCGAAACCGAATCTTACAAAATCGAATCTCGAAACTCAAATCGCGAAACCCTATTTACTTGCCTGGGTATGGTTATGAAAAATTAATCCAGAAAAATTAATTAAAACTAATTATATATTTTGGTTAGAGTTGTTCTTTCAGAAATAAAAAATCAATAATCCAAAAAAGGTGAAGGTAGACGACCGATGACAGTAGGCTTTTGACCTTTGCATTATTGATCGAAACACGGGCGTGATTTCTGTTAAAAAAACAACAATAAAGACACAAAAAATCTCAGCAGTTTCTAGTTTTGATTCTCGAAACTCACCGATCGAATCTCGAAACCGAAACTTTTCCAAAGTTTTGGTGGTTTTGAGATTCAAGTTTTGGTTTTGACACATCACTAGTTAGTATACAATATAGTATAATATAATTTTTTTTATTTTTGAAGGCTTTAGTAAAATTTCCCCTTTTTACCTTTCAAGTTCCAAATTATCACCGACAAGGGTAATTATCCTCGAATTGGCAACGCTGACTACGCACTGTGTACTCGGAATGCGCGAGTTACTGACGCAGTGACGCGACAGTTGTATAGTTACAGTAGCTGTCTACTGACGCTTGTTTACACCGACTAATACAAAACAATAGGCAACTGACATACAGTAAAGAAGACGTATAAACTGTTTTACACAAGTGCCAGTCAGCAGTCATAAAAAACACCAGCAACTTAAAAAATTTGCCCGAGTTACTTTGCACCGTGGAAACGGAAACCAGAACCAGGCCTAAATCATCCGCACAGCTGCAATCTGCAAGTAGGCAGACGACACGTTATTCACCGTATTAACAACTTACTAAATAATTCTGTTGTACATGTCCCTATCTGAAAACAACTGTGATATTTCTGATAAGTTATTTTTTTATTGTTTTTCAAATTTGATATGTTTTTAAGGTTTGATATCAAAATTCATGGCTTATTCCAGGTTTTTTCACGGTATACAAATTTCACGGCTTATTCAAGGTTTCACAGTTTTCACGGTTGGGTGGGGACCCTGCATATGGTTTAAATGTTTCGCAAATTATCAATTAGTAACCGGATATACAAGGCCCTTGACGGATCTCTGACTCGTCCATATTCGTATAGAGGTCAAAATTGGGTACAAAAAAATGAAGTTGTTCGAGAACCTGAGGATGATTACTTTGTAATTGAAAGGTCGTTAAAATAAATTAAATTTTATTGATTGATGTATGTGTTAGTTTAAAAATGAAGCTGTTACAGTTTTGGTACTTTTTTGGCTATCCAGTGTGACCAACTTCCCTCCCTTGGTTCCTCCTTTTCTCTTCTGGGGGCTTGACTCCCAGTTTAGTCTTGTTACTCAGTCTTGAGACCTTGGAGGGAGCAGTGGATCTACCTTGCAGCCTGGGAGGAAGGGCTGCCAGGCTGGGGATCAAACAGTCCTGGGGCCCCCGACCCCTGAGAGGTTGGAGGCTCTGTGCAATGGCGGTCCCTGTCTGGTGGGCTTAGGGGGACGTTGGGTTAGAGGGCGAATCGCCCTGGAGTTCCATCACCCACGGAGCCCAGGACCTGGGTAAGGTTCTTTCTCCCTTTCTAAAGCGAGGAAAATTGACCCCGTCCTACTAACTTCCCCGTCCCTCTTTCTGGTGGCTGCATAATATCCCAAAGAGAGACATGCCTAGCTGGTTATGCCAGGGCCTCCTAATACTCCCAAAAACAAACAACCGAATATATCTTGCTGATTGGTTCAAAATGTAAAAATCAGATGAGTTAGACTTTGCCAGGTCAGAATTTACTTTACCTAAACAAACTTTATCTGTACCTCTTCATAGTTCAAAACACAACAGGTAAAGATTATTTTGTTAAATTTGCAATGTTTAAAAATTGTAGAAAGTTATTCTTTTGGTTTCAAGATGTACTTTTTTTAGAACTCTGATCGTGATAGTTGCATATTTTAATTTGTAAAAAATCAAACTTGAAGTAACTTACCACTGATAGTTTCACTGAAATGAGAGTAAATTGGAGATCGGGTAACAGACTCGATCCTCTTCAACTGTCGAGACGCTGAGATGTAGAATCTCTACAATCAAAATTGAAACCCTAATTAATAAGAGTTCACTCAAAAACATTGGTAGTAGAGTATCAAATCTAAAAAAATGACACATAACAAAAATTATTGGTGGTTATAAGTAAACCTAATGAAAATAAGTGTTGCACTACTATGATGTCTATGATAGATAGTGCCAAATAAAAGTACAGATTTTTTAATTTTTGACTAGCAGAAAACTGCTGATGAGCCAATTTTATTGGGCTTCATACATTCATTGTTGCTGGGTTATGAAACCCCAGCACAAGCCCCCAGCTGCTAGGCACGTCTTCCACAAGCGGGAATATTGCGCAGGTTATCGGAAGGATAGGATATATCAGGAAAGGAAAGGGTAGGAAGGGATTGCAGCCAAATTGAGCTTTTAGAGGGCCAACTCCCGTGCCCCTGTGACAGCTGGAATGAGGCTCAAACAGGGGACCCGCATTCTGCCCTTCAACTGGCCAACTCAAATGACAGGGTATCCATGTACAACAGCCAGGGACCATTCATTCTCAGGTTGAGGAGCAAACCCGGAGATTCTGTCCCCAGCCGCTGCAAATGGAGGGACCAAAGGTTAAAGGGAAGTTTGTCATAATGAACAGCCAAAAGACCTTTCATATGTAATGACAACTTCATTTGCTGTTCCCAATGTCAGCATCAAAACTGGCATAGACCATTTTTAAAGTTGTCCTGGGACATTTATTGGGCTTTATGTAGTTTTCTGCTATTACTTCAAATTACAGACGACTTGAAAATGTAAGTCCAAGATCCTCATACGTTTATACAACAAAACACAACCTAAAATACGTTGTGCCTTAACATATATTTTTTCACTTGCCTGTATCAAAATGTACAATATCCCAAGAGGAATGACAGCAAAAATGTAGATTGGTGTTGTCCATATTATTACAACCAATGATCCAGCAACCTGTGAAAAAGAAAAACATTCTGGAACTATCAGTAGAATAACCTTATGACCTCACCTAATCTAAAGGTGGCCATGTAAAGCCAGTGGTTCATGAGTACAGGGGGATGAGGGGGGGTACAGGGGGATCACACTAATAATTAAAATACCCCCGTCGCAGCAAACCTGCATACTCAGCGAATTTCCAATGAATATATAACATAACACATTAACACTTAACAAGATTCATAAGAAATATATTCACAAACAAGCGATATTAAAAATATTAATTATTCTCCATAAGAATAATATTGGGGATGAGTACGCAGGTTTGCTGCAACAAGGAACACAAAATAATGGGTTTTTATGCAAATATCATTAAAACTTATCTAAGTAAAGTCACATACCAAGTTTCATTCATATACATTTATAAGTAAGCGATATATAACATTTTAATTATTCTCCATAAGAATAACATGGGGACCGATTACCTAGGTTTGCTGCTACGGGAACCATATGTGAAAATTTTGTATTTTGTGCAAACAACGATAAACCCCAACCAGATGGAGCCAAATACCAAATTTTGTCAGTTTATGTTCATAAATAAGCGAGATATACAATTTTTCTTTTACTCAATAAGAATAACATTAGACAACGTACTGTGTTTAGCACTTTCAATGTCTGAGGAACCAATTGACGTAGAGCAATGATAAAAATACCAAATTGTTTGTTTTTTTATGCTGAATTAAATGGTAAAAATTAAAATTTTATTTGAATAAAAATTACATGTGGAAACCCCAAAAGACCCATTTTTGGGGTACAAAACCCCCCAAAAACCCCCCTTTGGATGGTGCGATTCGTCGGGTTTTCGAACTCGTTCAAATAAATGATGCTTTACACATTTGTACCAAATTTCATTAAGATCGGACCTTTTTTAGGAGAGTTATCGTGCTTACGGACACAAATATATATATATATATAAAAATATATAAATATATATATATATACATACATATATAAAAATTTGAACGAATGGGGTTTTTGGTATCTGGGGACCTCAAAATGAAAAGTTATCATGGTCTCGGGCTTAAGTCTTACCATGAGACCTACGGTAATAGCTTCTTCCCTATAGGGGAAATTTGCTAAAAATGATGGTAACAAAATGTATTACAATTTACTATATTGCATGTTAGCATTATTGATTTAAGATAAGCAGCAATAGAAAGTACAAACTGAAAAATATATGAAACTGTTTGTTTAGCACTTGCAGGTTTTGTCATATGCTGTGTCAAACCCTTGTCTTTTGTTTGCAACATTCATGTAATTTATATAACGCTATGCAACTACAGGGCTGTGGAAGAGGAAACTCATTGGTATTCTCCGTGAGTTGCTTGTATGGAGGACACCTATTCCACCTACTGCGAGCCCATCTGTTGCATATCCTGTGTGTATTACAGCATCGAGAGTGGGGCATTCAGTCCATTCCTAGCCAGTGGCGCGTCATTACACTCAACCTCACTTGGCGCTGTTTTTCATTATCCTACCTTTAAAACTCACTAAATATAAGCTATTTAGTACAGAATCTACAAAGACGTATTAATTATATAACGTATAACTATTTTTATAAGGGTTCACATGCTCTTATCGACATTATGTATAGTTCACATTACAAAAAAAATTTCCTAACAACTAATAGGTAACTGTATCAAAGAAAATGCAGCTGATACTTTAAAGAGCGTAGCCTAGTTATTTTTGTATGTGTCATTACATAACAAACTTGTACCAACCGAAAAAAAGAGGTTCATGGCAGAGTTCAGGTCGCCCGGCAGTTTGCTGTCTACAATGTCAATGTCCTTGCTGAACCGGTTGACGATGCGGCCGAGAGGAGTGGTGTCGAAGAAGCTCATTGGGGCGCGCAACACCCTGGCCAGCATGGCGCAGTGGAGGAGCTTGGAGGCGAGAACGGAACCGAAGACCAGGAGGAATGCACTCCCCCACGTCGCCACCACTGGGAAAACAGACAGGTGAAGGGTGAAACAATGTTACCAAGAGTGGTGTCAAAGAAGCTCATTGGGGCCCGCAGCACCCGGGCCAGCATGGATCAGTGGAGGAGCTTAGAGGCGAGGACGGAACCGAAGGCCAGGAGAAATGCACTCGCCCACGTCGCCACCACTGGGAAAACAGACAGGTCAAGGGTGAAACAATGTTACCAAGAGTGGTGTCAAAGAAGCTCATTGGGGCCCGCAGCACCCGGGCCAGCATGGATCAGTGGAGGAGCTTAGAGGCGAGGACGGAACCGAAGGCCAGGAGCAACACACTCGCACACGTCGCCACCACTGGGAAAACAGACAGGTGAAGGGTGAAACTATGTTACCAAGAGTGGTGTCAAAGAAGCTCATCGGGGCCCGCAGCACCCGGGCTAGCATGGATCAGTGGAGGAGCTTAGAGGCGAGGACGTAACCGAAGGCCAGGAGCAACGCACTCGCACACGTCGCCACCACTGGGAAAACAGACAGGTGAAGGGTGAAACTATGTTACCAAGAGTGGTGTCAAAGAAGCTCATCGGGGCCCGCAGCACCTGGGCCAGCATGGATCAGTGGAGAAGCTTAGAGGCGAGGACGGAACCGAAGGCCAGGAGGAATGCACTCGCCCACGTTGCCACCACTGGGACAACAGTCAGGTGAAGGGTGAGACAATGTTACCAGGAATGGTGTCGAAGAAGCTCATCGGGGCCTGCAGCACCCCCGCCAGCATGGACCAGTGGTTGAGCTTGGATGCGAGGACGGAACCGAAGGCCAGGAGGAACGCACTTGCCCACGTTGCCACCACTGGGACAACAGACAGGTGAAGGGTTTGACAATGTTGCCAGGAGTGATGTCGAAGAAGCTCATCGGGGCCGGCAGCACCCTGGCCAGGACGATGAGCTAGAGTGTGCTAGAGTGTAGAGTGTGCTAGAGTGTGCTAGAGTGTGCTAGAGTGTGCTAGAGTGTGCTAGATTGTGCTAGAGTGTGCTAGAGTGTGCTAGAGTGTGCTAGAGTGTGCTAGAGTAGGGCTAGAGTGTGCTAGAGTGTGCTAGAGTGTTCTAGAGTGTGCTAGAGTGTGCTAGAGTGTGCTAGAGTGTGCTAGAGTGTGCTAGAGTGTGCTAGAGTGTGCTAGAGTGTGCTAGCTCCACTGAGTGCTAGAGTGTGCTCCACTGGGCCTGAATGGACCAGTGGAGGAGCTTGGAGGTGAGGACGGAACCGAAGGCCAGGAGAAATACATTCGTCCACGTCGCCGCCACTGGGGAAATATTATCAATAGCATTCCTACAGAACGTTATGCAGGAAAGTGAGATTGTAAGATGTAAATAGTATGGCAAATAACAGATTTAACAACTGATTTGGCATACTGTAACACTTTGCACTCTCTAAACTTCAATTAGTCATCAAGTTTTGAATCAAATGTTTAACATGACAACAAAATATTGTAAACTACAACAGATTAGGTAACAATTTTGTCAAGATCCAACATTAAGTATAAGTTAACAATAACAATCTCACAGGATCATACAAAATAGGTTGATCCTAATAAAAATTTATGAGAAAAGTACTTCCAACTATTTAGGTAAAAAAATATAAACTTTTTCCCTCGCTACAAAAAATGGTGAATAGCAAATGTTAGTCTGGTTTCTAAATGGCAGGATATTTAAATATATCATATGCTCCTCATAAAGTTCATGGGCGAAGAGAACATTCTACTGACGTAATTAAGAACTAAAAATGCACAAAATGTAAACCATAATAGTGCGGTTTTGAATTACTCTTTGATGAAACAAAATATATATCCAGGAATGTTAATTTAATTTATATGATTTATTTTTTGTACCATGTTGATTAAAGAGATTATTGATTATTGATTATTGATTTGATTAATGGACTGCTTCATTCAAAAGTAAAAGCACAACCATCTGTCAGAGAAAATGCTAGCGTTCCTCTATCGTAACATCGACAGTCACGATTCAGTGTTAAAACCTCGGTGCACTCACACTGTCCGAGGCCAAACCCCATGTAGACCTCCAGATAGTAGTCTCGCTTGGCAGTGTCCTGCAGCCCGTCGACCACGGCTGTCCCGTCGTTGGTCCAGACAGAGAGCCAGGCGTTGGCACCGATACTGAGTGCTTGGAACAGCACCATGCAGAGCATGAAACCGAGGGCAAGGGGGAGGCCGAACGAGCGGATGTAGCTGCCGTACACCCCGAGCTTTACCTGGACACATCAGACCTAACGGTTAGCATGTTGGTTTGATGCTAACAAGAGGTCTTTGACAGGTTTGGACCATTGTCCTCTAACAATGTTAACTACAAAATTCCACTGGCATAGGCAAGAAAAAAAAACAAAAAAAACAATTATAATAAGAAATATTTGTCACGCCACATGAAAACAAAAACAAATACCCCTGTAACAGCAAACCTGCGTACTCAGCGAATTTCCAATGCTTGTATATGTTTCTCACTACAACATAAAGCCACTCACCAAGTTTCATAAAAATACACAAATACGTAGTGATATATAGCATTTTATTTATTCTCTATAAGAATAACATTGTAAGCTGAGTATGCAGGTTTGCTGCAAAAAGGAACACAAAATATGTGTTTTTATGCAATTATCAATATAACTAAACCAGTTGAAGCTGCATACCAAGTTGTATTAATTTATGTTCATAATTAAGGGAGACATTACATTTTACTTATTCTCCACAAGAATAACATGGGAGCTGAGTATGCAGGTTTGCTGCTGCGGGGAAAATCTGAAAAAAATTATTTTTGTGTGCAAATTTCAATATATGAGTGCTAGGTGAAGCCACATGCCAAGTTTCATCAACATTCATTCATAAATAATCGAGGTAACAAATTTTAATTATTCTCCACAAGGATAACATTGGACAACGTACTGTGTTTAGCACTTTGAATATATCTGCAACGGTTGGACGAAGAATCACAATTTAATTACCAAAATGATTTATTTTGTAGAGCTGAACTGATTGGTAAAAGCAAATGTGAGGTTCACATTAAAATGAACTGAGGTAAAGCTAAAAAGATTAACATGGGAGATTTTATGAACACGTTTTTTGGATTTTCTCCGCTACTACTTAAACTAGGTTAATGATTCAAAATACTACATTATTATTTTTTTTTAGCTCTATAAAATGGTCGAAACCAAAATTAAGTTTTTCAAAAATTGTAGGGTGAAAAATGTAAAAAACTGTTTTTTGGAAAATTGTAAATTTCCCTACCCATGGCCAGATTTTTCTGGTTTTCGAACTTAAAGTCATGAATGTCACTTTACACATTTGAGCCAAATTTCATCAAAATCAGGCGTTTTTTACTCAAGTTATCGTGTTAACGGACACACACAGTGGTGGATTTAAGCAATTGCCGCCTAAGGGCTATTAGGAAATTTGCTGCCCCCCCCAACTATAACCTTTGTCCTTTTCACTGCCCAGGTTTACCCATATGTTATATATCTTGTTTGGTTATTTTGTGACAGTATCTAAAGTTACGAATTAACTGAATGAATAAGTTTAAGAAATTTCTGTTATTTACTAGTTGAAAAAACAGTAAAATAATATATAATTGACTTGATTCACTAACACAGTTTAATATTCAATATAGCCTACTCAACGACAATCAGCCCTAGAGACAAATGTTCTGTTAAAAGCAATGAATCAGTGCTAGTGCTACTTTTAATAACAGGAAAATCCTTCAACAAAGGCCTAAAAATCCCTTCTTTTATGTCATCAAAACATTAATTTTGACACCAACGCATTGACTACTGAAATTATAATAAATAACCTATAAATAAGGTATGATGACACTGTAGCCTTCAAATTCGTAATTCAGACCATTAGCCTCAAAACTCGGACTATTTTAATCCTGAATTAGCGCTTTTCAATACAGTTTTCAGTCATTTTGTAATTTATAATTTTATACAAAGAATTGTTTATATGTTTTAGACGATCAAAATATAAAATTAATTGATGTAGGCCTAATCTTCATAAAACTCTACACATTTTCAAACACTTCTTCTAGTTTCACCTCCATGATGTTGTAGATCCAATGAATTAAAATATAATACCTACATGAGTGACTATACACTCTGACAAATAACCTTCATAAAGCATGCCATCATATTTGGTATTTTGTTCTGTTGTAGTGTAAACTTGTTGGTGGGACGGTGTCATTCGATGTACAAGGCAGCTTGTTTTCAACACTATTTCCAAAGCTATATTAAAAGGGTGTTTTCATTTAACTCAGATCATAACTTTGCTTCGAGATAATTATAAAATTACATATAAAATATATCTTGATTATAAAGTTAAGTTTAACATCATGATTCGCCTAAAATGCGACAAGATATTAATTTAAAGACTTCAAATATCACAGTTTTTCATTTAATGAAATGGGAGATTTTGACACCGTCCTACCCAAACAATATATGTAGAGGTCTCGTCTGGAGTAAAAATCTGCAGCCTACATGCTGACCACCATTTTAACCTTCTGTAAAGTATACTATACTTTAACTATACTTTCATACAAGATGGTAAATATACAAGAAAGTTGGTACAAGGTGATCGATTTTAACCAGTCACATCGGTCAGGCCAAATCAGAGAATGACAGAAACATGATGGCGTACAGCTTATATACTATTGGCTACTGGAAGTTCCGGAAACAACGAACTTGTGTAAAAAACTGGTTTGATATTCATGTTTACAAAAAGTTTTTACAAGAATACACCACAACACTTGTTATGAGATATTAACCTTCACCAAAAAGATTACTTAACTAATTAAAGCAGTTAACTCACACTTCCGGTTTCAGCTTTCTCAGTCTGAATGAGCTGGTTAGCAGGTTCGGGAGGCTTGACACTCCTCCCACCTCCGCTGCCCGACGAGTCTATTCTGCTTTGTCTGACAACAAGTTGTACTCAGGTTAGGTCTACGCTATAAATACTAAATAAAAGTTTTCCAAACAGCTTTGCTAGGTACTGAAATCATCATCAATCCATGACCAATCAATGATCATCTATATTCGAGAAACCAATTTTAAAATGCATCACATTGGAATTTAGCATACAACATTTGAGGGGGTTTAATTTTGGCAGTGTTCCAAATCAGTGACAAAGATTCAAGATTCAAGATCTTTATTAGTCGTTAAACACAATACAATAGTGCAATAGACATTGTCAAGATTTATTTAACTTACATGCTCGCTACATGCTAGACATTCTTAAATAAACTTCTTAGCTAAACATACACATCACCCTCTAAGGGCTAAATAACAAAGTAATTAACATGTACACATAAATAAATACAAATCTCAAGTTATCCATACAAATTGCTTAACTAAACGTAGATAGCAACTTCTAAGGGCTAAATAACAAAGTAATTTACATTTATAAACAGGTTAAAATCTCAAGTTAGTCATAATGCACGAAAAATAATCATTGACTGAATAAAATGCTTATAATTTAAGCCAGTCACTTAAGACCATCTTGAATTTTTTCATGTTTACCGCCCATGCATCATGAGGCAATTTATTAAATAATTTTACTCTCATGCATAAATGACTAGTGTTACTCTTTTGTAACTTGTAACAAGTATAGTGAATGTCCTATCCTTGTATCATACCTATGTATATCCTGCCTAAGTGTGTAGCTTACTAAGTTTTCTTTAACATTCAACAGACAGCTATAAAATATACAATCATGGCAAGGTCATAATTTTTAAGTCTTTAAAAAAAGGTAAACAAGATACTCTATTGGATGTTATGCCTTTAATAATTCACAATGCTTTCTTCTGCCATCTAAATACTTTGTTTGAATCATAACTGTTAAGCCTTCACAACTTGCCAATATATTAATTACAATTCCTTCATGTATTAAAATTTCATTCGGGTGTCACTCTCTTGGCCTTAAAAGTTTACTTGTTTATCAACTGTAACTTGCTGTTTCAACTCGAGCAAATGTTCTTCTCATGCTTTTGAATTGACAACACCTTTTTATTGACAGATCAAGAAAAAAAATTGTTCCTGAGGTCCTTAAACCTCCCTTTTACCTTACAAAAACCTTCTTGTGCAAAACTTGAGTTATTATAAGGTGACTAAATTCTGAGCTTGTGAAGTCAAATTGCCCATCCCCCCTCACCCGTGGATGCATTCCTGGCTAGGGTTAGGCTATCATCTGATCAAATAAAAGTGAATGCCCATAAAAACCACATAAGAACTTTGAAGACCTGTGGGGCGGAACCTTATGGGAACATGTAAAATTCAAATTCAAATTCAAATTCAAATTCAAATTCTTTATTTGCCATATTAATTTTTTTACAAATCATTGACAATGTCATATATCAGGTTTACCTACGTCATGCAAGCCATAATACAAACACTTACATTAAAAATATTGCAATTTCAAAATACACTGCTAAATAAAAGTTACCTTCAAAGAAATACATGAATATTATGAGATTAAATTAATTAATAATAACATCAAGTAAAAGAAAAATTATTTAAGTACCATTTCAAAAATATGAATCAGTATTAGAAACAAGAATAGGGGACTCTGAATGCATGAAATGTCATGAATTGCCTTAAAACGAAATCTTTCTGATATTGAAAAATTCTTCTAGGCTGTAAAAAGGGTTGTTCAATAACCAGTTATATAGTTTATTTTTAAACTGATTTTGGGTATACTGGTCAATCAGGTGCTTTAAAGCGTTGTATACCTTTAGTGATAAAACCACATGACTGTTTTGTGATTTACCCAAGCGGAAAAAGGGAATGTCTGCCTTATTCTTTTTTCGTGTATTGTGGTCATGTTTACTGTTATTAAATTTAAAATACTCGGGATGTTTTAGAATATAAATTGTGAGGTCAAACAGATACAAATTTATTACAGTCTGGATTTGGAAATTAATAAAAATGGGCTTACAATGTTCTCTGAAATGAGCTTTAGCAATAATTCTCATCACTTTCTTTTGTAGTATTAAGATGTCCTGAATTCTGGTGCAGTTTCCCCAGAGAACAAGACCATATCTCAGAATTGATTCAAAATAAGCAAAATATGCACTTTTTACATAGTTTTCTGGGATAACATTAATGAGACGCCTCATGAGATATATCACACGTGACAGTCTAGAACTGATATATTCTACATGTGAGTTCCAGGACAGTTGACTATCTAAATGAATTCCTAAAAATTTTGCAGTATTGACTGTGTTATGGTTTGATGAATTTAAGATTTTCTTTAGATGAAAAGACAAGTTTTTAGTTTTATCCTTATTAAGGAAAAGTCCGTTTGAGTGAAACCAATTAGATGCTTCAGTCATCGTATCAGAAACCACTTGTTCTAAATCAACAAGAGAAATCTAAAACAAAATGCTATTCTAACTTTTCTTGAAAAAAAAAATCAAATATAGTTTCAACTCAATCAATATTAAACTGACCTTTTTTTAAATGACCCAGACCTCCCAGACTTCACAGACTTCACACTGCTGGTCTGCTTCTGAAGCTTTGCCTTCAACAGTGGATTTTCTTCCACCAATTCCTCAATTTCTGTAAACAGAGCAGAATTAGTCTCATGATACAAAGAGAGAGTAACTTAGTTGCTAACAGATCATAAACTACATCAATTTGCACTTTTGATTCCATTTTAGTTTTTGACTTTTGTTTCATTTTGCCACACCGAATGTGTCTAGTGAAAATATCTAAAAGCATTCAACAGGCACCCGAGTTGAGCCACACTTGTTCAACTAATCAATGGTTTTCAATCATGAAAAAACATATTTCTTGTGTAAGTTTACATTAACATAAAAAATAGTCTCAATTTTTTATAAAATATTACCAGTTGCAAAAACGGGAATATCTTACAGAGAAACTTATTTAAAAGTTGCTAAAACTGAAATGAACAAACTTTTACTGTTCACCCCAATTATGATCCAGTTTTAATGGATGTAGGTCTTCCAATTCTACTGAGAATTATTGATTGGTTATTGGACAGAACCGGGAACTAGAACTGACACAAGATTAAAGAACAGGTTTTAAACTACCAAGACAAAAGAGCTTACCAGGTTCAAACTTTGACTCCTCAGTTTCTGTGATGTGTTGCATTAAAAACTCTGAAAATTCACTTCTCTTGGCCAACAACTCTTTGAAAGTACCAATTTCAGAAACTTCCCCATCTTTTAGCACCACTATAATATCCACTTTTGGTAGAAATGTCACTCCATGGGTGACCAGAAGTCTTGTCTGAAAATGAAAAAAAAAAATAATATTGTTACTGTAAAACAAAATATGCAATAGAAGGATTAATTCTGAATACAAACATCAAAGAACTTAACTTATTGGAAACACTCATACTTTTTACAATACCTATTTTTCTTAATTTGTCATAAAACAAGTGTTGGTTTAAGTTTACTCTGTGACTTGATGTAATAAAATAAAAAACTTTATATTATGACCATATTAAAATTGTTGTTATAAATGGGTTGGATAATTTACTATTTAACATGTTCGCTGCGTGACATGCCTGGGGGCTGCAACTGGTCCGATTGGCGCGGTCACATTTTGAATTCCCGGCTAACGAATGACAAAACCACTCTACGGTGCTGTACTGTGTTACAACACAACTGGACGTAATTCTACAAAACGCCAACAGGTAGTAGCACAATCCAGATAGCAGAAGTCAACCAGGGTTGCCTACTAGAGGGAATAAGTTGAACGAAAATGAATGCAAGGAAATCCCATGACGATTGGGATATTGGGGAAATTTACTACCAACCTGCACCACAATAAAAATCACATTCCTAGCAAAACACTGAAATAAAAATACCCGTTCTTACCAGTGTGCTGCTGCACAGAAACGGAATGGAAAGTCGGTGACGACGGCACTCACCGGTGAGCGCGCAGCGCAGCAGTAAGGAACTAGAGCACTCGCCAGTGAGTGTTGCGCAGGGAATGTGTTAATGGGGTGATGGGGTGAGCACACAATCAAGCAGCTTGTAGCTAGTGATTAAAAATTGAAGAACTAGGAGATGAGCTTTGCTCAACAAAGGTAATTTAGTTTATTCTTCAGTTCTCTTTCAGTGTAGTTATCTAAAAATATTGAACTGACAATCTGTGCCTGGTCACCGTAGCCTTGTAGAACGTACAGAAGAACTTGAAGTCTGACAGACGGTGAGAAATAGAAACTGAGTAATAATTGCTAGAGCAACCACAACATGAAGTAAAGAAGAGGAATCTTTAGTAAAACAATCAATTATCCTAAGACATTTTTCTTCACTTAACTATAACCATCGCTGTACATAAAAGTCAAAAGTTTGTTTCTTTCTCTGTCCCTAATTCATTTCTATACCATTCAAACTGATTTCTATGAAATCTTTAATAGTAATTCAGGTTGACCCTAGGAAGTTTCAAGTCATTAAATAAGGTCCTAAACCCTAGGGCGCCAACCTATTAAACTTTGAAACTCAGTGTTAACCTTATGGAGTATTGTTTTTATTTTTATTTGGATTTCTTTGGATAATATTTTACCACCAGGAAAAATATGGGAATCAAGGAAAACCGGGCGAAAGAAGGTCGAAAGGTACCTGCTGGTACAATATACAAAGAAAAGTTTTATTAGATGACCAACCTTTCTGCTAAGAACCCCTTTGGGTCCGATGACGTTCTCGAAGATGTGCTTGCCGACATGGGAGTCCACGGCACCGAGTGGGTCGTCCAGCAGGTAAGTGTCGGCGTCATTGTAAACTGCCCTGGCCAGACTCACCCTCTGCTTCTGGCCACCACTCAGGTTTATGCCCTACAATATGTTTAAAAGATGTAAATAAAAGAAAAACAATATACAGTTTGAGAAATGAACACTTGCTAAGTAATTTATAAAACTATCAACTCATTTTTTCACTAAAGAATAGATTTACTGTTCAATACTGTAATCAATAAATATTCCACATACTTAACAGACTTCAGAATTAAGGATATGTATTCTTGGTTGACTATTAGGCAAGAGTTTTATATATAAGAACTTAAAAGAAAATCAAAATAAAGATAATTTAGAAAATAAACCTATTTCGCGTATAACAATACCTTACATTAGAGGACTTTCACAAAATATCAGAAGAATTAACAGAAAATACAACATAAGTACAACATTCTACTCGAAAAATAAACTTAAAACAAAATTAGTTAAATTTAATTACAATTATGAAAAAGATGTTATTTACGAGATACCATGCTCTGATTGTGATAGTGTATATATAGGTCAAACTGGATCGTTTCTCGAGAAAAGACTAACCAACACAAATATAATTTAAAAACCGCAAAGATAGAAGTAAGTAATTTAGCACATCACCAGTGTATGAAAAATCATAAAATAAATTTAACCCTCCAGTACACGCGCTGCGGACTCAGAGTCCGCACATTTGAAAAAGCGCGCCGAAATAAGTGAATCCGCGAGCGAATGACATGACGTGCCATCTACCTTCCCCCACTACCTTTCCAAGGACAATGGCGGTGTTTTGACCATCTTAGCGTTAGTTGGCCCTGAGCTACGAGGGTGTAAAGTTAGGCGCGGACTCACACTCCGCAGGCGTTCTTTTTCGCCCTGCGAAGCGCGGAGTCTCACTCCGCAGGCGTTCGTTCGTGTTCTGTGAAGAGCGGACTATTACTCCGCAGGCGTCACTTTGTCAACACACATTGCTGACTACTTCTGATGGATTACTTGCGTTTGAGGGCTCAAAAGGAGAACATTCCGGTCACAATCAAGTTAAGACTGAGGGAAATTGTCGGGTTGCCCATGAGTGTAGCTCCAGCACCTGCTCCAGGCAACGAAGAAGCACGAGGGCGATGTCATCATCTCTGTGTCAGGAAAAAGAACAGGCCTACCCGATTTCAGTGTAGGGGATGTAGGTTCTTTGTGTGTCTTCAGCATGTGAATTCATATCTGTGTGCCACATGTGACCAAAAGGTCATGTTTCAAGAGGATGAAGAACAGGCCATCGATTGACTGATTGGTTTTCAACAGGACATTTTCAATTTGAAATATTTGTAATTATTTTGAAATTTATCTATATCTATTGACCTATATTTGGATTATTTGAAATTTTGATGCTATATGAACTTTATTAGGTACGTAAAAGAGTGTTTCTACACCATCTCTTTATATAAACTCAAAAAATTCTGTATTCATTGACTTAACTTCTAACAAATTTATGTTCTTTTTTTATAAAATTAGTATACATATAATTAAAAGTTCAAATAAATGTCACTGTTTAGTACTTGGTGTTTTTTAAGTTTTAAGTTAATACCAAACTGATTAATTTTATGTTATTCACGAAGAAGTAAGATGCGGACTGTCAGTCCGCGCACGTGTACTGGTGTTACTATTAGCCGCGCGTGTACTGGAGGGTTAAATAAAACCAAAATTCTGGCAAAAGAACATGACAAATTCAGAAGAATATTTATAGAATCAGCAGTAATGGCTTATTCAGAAAAATATTTTTTCAGTAAACCAAGTTTTGAAATTAATAGTATGTGGAAACCAATTTTAAAACAAGAATTTGAAAAGAATAATTAATAATCATAATTTACTATTTTAATCCTATACTCTAATATGAGTAAGGTTTGCTTGCTTGCTTGCTTGCTTGTGACACGGATCTCAAGAATGGCTCCAACGATTTCCTTCAAATGTTCGAAATAACTAATTTCTGGGATAAAAATAAGTTCTAGACAGGCCTCATCCCCAGGAAAAATCAAATAATGTAAAAAACTAAAATGAAAAGTTAAAAAAATTAATATTGGGCTTATGGAGTTTCAAATCAAAACAAAAGAATTGTAACAGCTGTTCATAATCAACCAGGGAACTGTCAAAGTATTTTTTTTTTTTTTTTTTTTTTATCTTTTATTAGAGGCTTTGTATGAAATTACATGAAGCCTTAAGAGCTACGAACAAATTATTATTATACAGTTTACAGTTCAAGTCCAAAATTTAATTGATTTCATCCGGTTTATGGTCACTTAAATAATTTTCTCGATTTTATATAAACATTCTAAGACGTAACACTATAATTTTAAAAACACACTGAATTAATTTAAATTATATAAAGAGTTCTTATGTATGAAGTCCAAATATTACAATTCAAGTCCAAAACTTAATCAATTTCATCCGGTATATGGTCACTTAAATAATTTTCTTGATTTTGTGTAAAAATTCTAAGATGTAACACCATAATTTTGAGTTTTCTTCTTTAAGAATGTCACGTAAATCAGGAGGTATATGACAGTTACATCTTCTCAACATTTCATAGAGATAATTTCGATGTACTGAGTAGGCAGTGCAGTCCTTAAATATGTGTAGAATACTTTCATGAGTTCCATCATTACATTTTAGGCATTGTGGGGAGTCAACCCTTTGAAGTAAGAAAAGTCGGTCTGCTGTAAAACAGTGTCCAAAACGAAGTCTGCAAATCATAGTGGTGTCACGTCTACTGAATTTGGTTGATTCAAACCATGGGACGTTCGAGTAGGTACTTTGAGTCTTTTTATACCATAATACTCATGTTGTATATGATTATTAACATGTTGTTTCTGAGAGCAGAGATTAAAAGATTTGAGTGAAGATTACATAAATAGAGCAGTAAAATAAATCAAAGGGACATTGAGCTATAAATAACAACTGGAGTGACCTTAAAAATGTAGAAAAGATGCAAATGAGTTGTACAAATCTGATTATCATTAGGGGGAAGTGGTGAAATATTACTCCAAGTCATCTAAACAAACTGATTGGCCTTCCCCCGAGCAAAGCTCGGCCCCCCAGGTACTTTATTATAATTTACCTACTAAATATTTAAGCACAGATGTTATTCACATGTTTAAGAAAATTAGTTATCATATTTTGTAAACAAACAAATATAAACAACTGACGATGAATTGAGTATCAATTCGAAATATATTGGTTTAAATTTAAAATTTGTTTTACTTAATATAGTTTTATAGAAGATGAGAATGCCTAATAGTCAACCAAGAATACAATCACCATTTCAACAACATCAGAAGGATTTAGAAGAAAAATAAGGATATGTATTTACTACCTTACATGGTAAATAATCTAGCGTAAAGAGAAAAATTACTTTTTCGCCTATTTCAGTTGCGTCTCCGCCCGGCAACATCTCAAAGTCTTGCACAAGAGCACACGCCTCGATCGTACTCTGGTAGCGTTTCTGATCCAATCTGATTCCAAATAAGATGTTGTTCTTCACTGTATCATTCTGGATCCAAGCCTGTTGAGGAACGTAGGCGATTCGACCCTAAAACCACAATCAAATCATCAGTCCAGAACATAAATAACGACATCAGGTTAAAATATTTGAAACTGTTAGGGCTTTAAAAATCCAAAAATCGATCTAAGTTATAAATTAGTTTAAAACTATAATATGCATTAACATGTTATTAATTAAATTAATTTTTTTTACAATATACTTCGGAGTTTTGTTTAGAAGCATGGATTAAATACTGGGTTAACATGAATGTGATTAATGGCATTTTTATATTTTTGCCACATTTTCCCAATCCTTTTCTTGTTCAGTTGTTCATCAACACCATCTTCTGATATGTGATGTGAGACCACTACTCTGTGATAACGGGCTGATCCTCAAAATAAAAACAATTTGAAAAATAAAACTAGCTTCAACAAGTACTCAAAATAATCATATTAAAGTTGGGCTGCTGAATAAGTAACTTTACAGAAACAGGGCAAGATATATGCAACAATCGGAGTAAGTTAAAGTAGCGAATGGCCTGCCCCCATTTGGATACCGTTTGTTGGCTATCTACCAACAGTTATGTAAGAAGATCGCTTGTTCCTGAGGAAATTAAAACTCATTTCACTTGAGCTGAAAACCCTTGGCTTATTGCCGACGGCTGATTTATGCTTTTTCCACATTTCTTGTCTTGTTCAAAAAATCCTAGCTGAGGAGAGACCGCAATATTTGAGAAGGCTCAGAACCCATTCTGAAATGCGTTCCCAGTGTACTAGGCAGGACAACATGCTTGAGATGCCTCGTGTGCTCTGTGAGTCCGCTCGTAAGGGGTTTTCCTATTTTGCTCCAAAACTCCTTAACTCTTTGTTGTCCAGTATCGGCCATAAGCTGGTCAGCCATAAATCTTTTAAAAAAATATTGCATAATACATTGTTAAGTTGACAGATTTAAAAGTTTTGGTTTTTGGCCAGGTAATTTTTGTTGGTTTTAGTCATGTAATATGGTAGAATATTATTGGATTATTTTTGTTGTAAATAACTTCGTAAAAACCGTTTTATGTGACTCGAGTTGTTTTGACAACCATGTGCATATTCATGAAAAACAATTTAAAAAAATACCACCTTAATTATTTATTTATTATTCAACTGCATTTCAGATCAATTCGGGCTATCCCTCTAGAACAAATTGGGATAGCGTCCCTTCCGCTCTCTAAAAATTCGGCAGTTGACAACTTACTCTGCTCGGTAATACACATGCATTGAGCCGTATTATCCAATCTCTCTTTTAGCGAATTTCCCCTATAGGGAAGAAGCTATTACCGAAGTCGGCATGGTAAGACCTAGTCCCGGGGACCATGATAACTTTTCGTTTTGAGGTCCCCAGATGCCAAAACCACCATTCGTTCAAAACTGTATATATATATATATATGACTGCATATATATATATATGCCCACATATATACACACACACATATACTATATATATATATATATATATATATATATATATATATATATATATATGTGTCCGTGGGTGCGATAACTCTCGTAAAAATGATCCGATTTTGATGAAATTTGGTACAAACATGTAAAGCATCATTTATGACTTTAAGTTCGAAAACCAGCCAGATCGCTCTATCCAAAGGGGTATTTTGGGGAGGAGTTGTACCCCAAAAATGGGTTTTTTGAGTTTTTTACATATAATATTTTAGTAAATCCAATTTTAGTTTTCACTATTAAATTCAGCTTAAAAAAACAAACAATTTGATCTTTTTGAATTTGGTCTTTTGATCATTGCTCTACGTCAATTGGTTACCGAGATATTGAAAGTGCTAAACACAGTACGTTGTCCAATGTTATTCTTATGGAGAATAAGAAAAATTGCATATCTCGCTTATTTATCAACTTATCCTGATGAAACTTGGTATATTGCTTCATGTCGTTGTGGTTTATTGGTATTTGCACTAAACAAATTTTTGTTGCCTATAGTTCCCGTAGCAGCAAACCTGCGTACTCAGCCCCCATGTTATTCTTAAGGAGAATAAGTAACGTGTTATCTATATTTTTAATACGCTAGGCATATTTTTGTCATAATTGTTTTGGAGCGGTGGTGCTACCGATCACCATGTCCAAGGTGTCGTTAGAAAGGTCTTAGCATTTAGTTTTGCCATCAATTAAAAAAATTTATAAAAGTCACCGTGGACATGGAAAAATATGGGGTCAAAGTCGCGATTTTCCCCATAGACATAATATGCAGTTACAAACCAACGATCGAGAAATCAGCTTTTTATTTAAGGAAGTGGTTAAACAAATAAAATCTGACCCTGAAAAATGGTTATTGAACGTACAGCTGGCAACAAAACACCAGTTTTTATTTGCACAAAATCAAAACATAACCAAAAAAACGTTCGACATAATGGAGACTATAAGACGTCGACCAGGACGGCCAAGAGGAGGAGGCCGACGAACTTTAACTGGTAGACGCGAACGAAATACAAATAATACTATTGTCGTTGATAGCAGAATACAGCAAGCACCCTTCCGTGTTGGGTTTAAGTGTGCTCTCCATTAGCCGCCTGAAGATTTCACATTCAATTTAGGACTGTTGGATAATCGCTGCATAAGCTGTTCCGCATATGCACAGGGCCAATCTTTGGGTAAGGTTGGAGTAGTTCTCCCAGAACCGGTGTTTGGTCACGGCCAATTGTATGTCGCAGTAAGTAGAGCCCGATCATTTGATGGACTTAAAGTCTACATAAAAGATGGAGAACACCAAGGCCGACTTCGTCGAGACAACCGTATTTACACTCGCAATATTGTTTATAGAGAAATTTTATAAGATTTATTAATAAAGTAGTTTTAGCGAATTTCCCCTATAGGGAATTAGCGAATTTCCCCTATAGGGAAGAAGATATTACCGTAGTCGGCATGGTAAGACCTAGGCCCGGGACCATGATAACTTTTCGTTTTGAGGTTCCCAGACCCCAAAAACACCATTCGTTCGAAACTGTATATATATATATATATATATGTGTGTCCGTAAGCACGATAACTCTCGTAAAAATTATCTTTTTTTTATGAAATTTGGTATAAACGTGTAAAGCAACATTTATGACTTTAAGTTCGAAAACCAGCCAGATCGCTCTATCCGAAGGGGTATTTTGGGGGGGTTTTGTACCCCTAACATGGGTTTTTCGAATTTGTTACATATAATTTTGGAAATAGTCAAATTTTAGATTTTCCCATTGGATTCAGCTTAAAAAAACACACAATTTGGTATTTTGATCATTTCTCTACGTCAATTGGTTACCGAGATATTGGAAGTGCTAAACACAGTACGTTGTCTAATGTTATTCTTATGGAGGAAAATAAAAATGTTATATCTCGCTTATTTATGAACGTATACTGACGAAACTTGGTATACGGCTTCATCTGGTTGTGGACCATTGATATTTGCTCAAAAAAACAATTTTTTACCAAATGCTCCCGTAGCAGCAAACCTGCGTACTCAGCCCCATGTTATTCTTATGGAGAATAAGTAACGTGTTATCTGCCTTCATTATGAAAATAAATTAATGAAATTTGGTATGTGGCTTTACCTACATGAGTTATATTGATATTTCTATAAACCCCCATTTTTATGTTCCTTGCTTCAGCAAACCTGCATACTCAGCTGCCATGTTATTCTTATGGAGAATAATTAAAATGTCATAAATCGTTTATTTATGAATGTATATTGATGAAACTTGGTATGTGGCTTTATGTGGTATTAAGATACATATAGATGCATTGGAAATTCGCTGAGTACGCAGGTTTGCTGCTACGGGGGTATTTATCATTATTGAATTAACTTGATTTTTTTAAATAGCAACACTTAAGATTAACTGCCTACACGCATTGGTGGACAGAGTTTCTCCTTGACAGCGCACGATTTCGTGCGCCAGGTATGCTAGTCTCCCTTAATTATGAACATAAATTAATAAAATTTGGTATGTGGCTTCACCTACTTGAGTTATATTGATATTTGTATAAAACCCCATTTTTTATGTTCCTTCCTTCATCAAACCTGCATGTTATTCATGCATGTACCTCCATGTACTCAGCCGCCATGTTATTCTTATGGAGAATAATTAAAAAGGTCATAAATCGTTTATTTATGAATGTATATTGATTAAACTTGGTATTTGGTTTTATGTGGTATTAAGATACATATATATGCATTGGAAATTCGCTGAGTACGCAGTTTTGCTGCTACGGGGTATTTAATTTTTTTCAACACTTATACATCTCTCTCGGCACCTGTGTAAAATTTAAAACCGCTCATTAGTTATTCGTTTAAAATTACTGACGGTTCTCTTCGGAGGAAAATTTAACATTTTATATATTTTTCTCGCATAACGGTCGGTCGTCATCGCCTTGTCTGCCGCGCCGCGCCTTTCCGCCGTGTTCTGAACAATCGTCTCCGCCGATCGCCATAAGCTCGTAGTGCTGTATGTTCGTGTGAAGTGTCTTCTGGATACCCCCTGCAGCTAGTGTGTCCCTGCCCCCAAAAGTGTGCACATTTTCCTCCCTCAACGACATCACCACGTCGCTAAATTGACCGCCCTCCTCGAGAGACGCCCACGGCCCATGGACATGGACTCTACACCACCACCTCAAAATAAATACAGCCCACTATAAAATAAAAACTGTCTCTGAGTTAAACACGCTACACCTGGTATAACCTTGTTACTACCTACCAGAATGTTCCTTATCACCATAATCCCTTACCGTTGTGTTGATGTGTCCGGAGATCTTGTCCATTTCCCCCAAGAACGCGCTGATGAGAGAGCTCTTGCCCGAGCCCACGACCCCCACTACTGCCACTAGCGACCCCTTCTTGACCCTCAGGCTGATGTTTCGGAGGATCGGCTGGTCTGAGGTCTCGGTGCCCCAGGAGAGGGTGGCACTGTCCATGACCAGTGGGTCCCCTGGTACAAGATAAATCGTGAGTTAGGGAATTTGTTCATCACACTGTACCGAAAGTAGCTGTTTTCGGTATCAGCTGTGAGTACTGAAAAGATACTTTTGTACTCTAGATCCGGAAAAACAGCTGAAGATTTTTCCCACACTGTTATTTGTTATGCATTCTGACGCCAGCAGCAGTAGTATTCTGTTGCTTCCAACGAGGTTAAGTATCTCTAAAAGTCTCGTCTGGGGTAAAAAAGTGAAGCCTACATGGTCAACCACCATTTTCCTCAGTTTACCAATCAAATCCTCTCTTTAAAAGTTAAATGTTTGTCAGCTGACTGTCATAAAACTTGTGAAGAATGGATTTGATTGGTTACCATGTTGGTTGCCATGGGAGCAGAGTTGATAGAGGCGAAAATGGCAGTCGACCATGTAGGCTCCACTATTTTTGCACGAGATGAGACCTCTAGATATATTTAACCTTGTTGGTAGCTTCTATCAATAGTTTAATAATTCAAAATAAGCATTCGAAATAAGCTGTTCTTATTCATTTGGTTAGCATTATAAATGGAATGCAATACATCAAGGAGTTCTATTGGTAATACTGGAGATAACACTGATGAACAAAATTGCGAGCCGTTCTTTGCCAAGTTTTGGTGAGGCAAAGAACTACTCGCTGAAATCGAACGAGTCGACAAAGTGAATCAAACAAGTACCTATCCATGATTTTAAAATCAATAAACTTGTATTTGTTTATTTGCTCATAATTAATCATATTTCACGGCAAGATTAGATACATAAATCAAACAAAAATTTAATTTACTCCAACTTTTAGCAAATTTCCCCTTTAGGGAAGAAGCTATTACCGTAGTCGGCATGGTAATACCTAGGCCCGGGACCATGATAACTTTTCGTTTTGAGGTCCCTAGATGCCAAAAATACCATTCGTTCAAAACTGTATATATATCAATCAATCAATCAATCAATCATCTTTATTCATAAAATTGTACATGGTACAAGAATAGTGTCATTTCTAATCTAATAAATAAATTATAATAAATAGTTCACTTCTGTATAGATAATAATAATAATAATAATAATAATATAAAATAGTTTAAAATAGTTTAGAGCTGGTGGATCAGTTGTGCCTAATTTTTAAAAACTCTTCAAAAAAGTAAAGAGGAATGCTCAACAAGTAATCTCTTAGCTGTTTTTTAAAATTGATCATATCAACCTCCTCAATGAATTTCCGAGGGAGGTGATAAAGGAACTTAGTACCTAGGAAAACGGTTTTCTTTTTAAAAAAAACTCTAAATTGTGTTTTTCCACTCTACGATTTGGGCGGGTATTGTAGGAATGAGTGTTATTTTGTAACAATGGGTTAAAAAACTGTTTTACATAGTTAACTGTTTCAAGGATAACCAACCCATAAACAGTCAAAATGCCCAGCTCTGCAAATATTTCCTTCACAGAAACTGTAGCTTTTAACTTTAGCATGACTCTAATTGCTCTTTTTTGTTGAATAAGTAATTTGTCCAAATTCTTATTTGATGTTGCCCCTTAAATGCCAATTCCATAAGACAAATGAGAATGAATCATAGAAAAATATATTGTTTTTAAAGTTTCCAAACTACAAAATCGTGACATTTGTTTTAGAGCAAAGATGCCGGAGGAAATTCTACCAACTACATGAGTGACATGATTATCCCAGCTCAAATTTTCATCAATTATTAGCCCCAACAATGTTGTGCTTTGAACTTGATCCAGAGAATCTTCATCTATGTAAATGTTAGGTGAAATTTGGTTTTTTGCTTTTTTGGTAGAGAAGGAGATAAATTTTGATTTGCTGGAATTTAAAAGAAGATTTTTGCTGTTAAAAAAGTCTTTGATCATAGCTAATCCCAAAAAAGACGAAACTTCAATCTTTTCCATTGACTGCCCTGAAAAAAGAATGTTTGAGTCATCAGCATATAAACATACAGAGCTGCTTCCCTCCTGCAAGGAAGTAAGAACCATTGGAAGGCCCTTTATGTAACACAGGAAAAGCAATGGGCCCAGAATGGATCCTTGTGGGACACCATGTTTTATTGTTTGTAATTTTGAGCAAAATTTGTTTACATATTTATTGTTAGATTTAGATGCAAAACTATCTGGAATGTGCTCTAATTCAACATATTGCTGTATATTTGTTAAATATGATTTAAACCATGCAATTTCTTTGCCTTTCACCCCAAGATTACTCAAAGTTGTAATCAATTTACTGTGGGATACACTGTCAAAAGCTCGTGACAGATCAAGGAAAACGCCAATCACTTTTTCTCTTTTGTCTACAGCATCAATAATTGATTGAATAAAATCAACACCTGCTGTCACGGTAGATTTTCCTCCTCTAAAACCATGCTGCTCTCTTTCCAATATGTTGTTGATTTCCAAATAATTAGAAAATTGGTTATAGACTACTCTCTCAAATATTTTAGAAAAAACTGGGAGCAAGGAAATGGGACGATAACATGATGGGTCAGTACGGTCCCCTTTCTTAAACAATGGAATTACTTTCGCAATTTTTAACTTATCGGGGAAAATTCCGGTTATGAGAGAGGAATTAACTATATGAGTAATGGGTTCTAAAATATACGGAAGTGATTTCTGAATTATATCTATAGGGATTTCATCATAGCCAGAGGAAAACTTGTTTTTCATTGAAAGAATTATTTGTTTCATTTCAAGCTGAGAAATTTGCTCAAATCTAAAAACCAAGTTGTTGGAAGAAAGTGTTGGCCTATTAAATAAAGAGTCATCTAGAATGTTTGGTAAGATCAACTGATCCACAGCTGTTACAAAGAATGTATTTAAGGTGTCACTTACATCCTTAGGGTTACTAATAATATTGTCATACTTTTTTACTGTGATATTACTTTTTAAATTTGTCTGATCTTTTATCTCAGACTTAATTACATCCCAAGTCATTTTAGTTTTATTTGCAGAAGACTGGATTTTTTCATCAACAAATTTTCTTTTTTTACTATACATAACATTTTTTAATTTTTTCTTATTTTCTTTTAATTTTAGTCTCAAACCATTATCTTTTAATTCCCTACAACATTTCTCAAGAAATAATATTTCTTCTTTCATTAAACATATTTCTTTATCCATCCAACTATTGCCAAAACCTTTATTACAAGTAACATGCAATTTAGGAAAATTAGAATTAAAGTAATACAAAAAAGTTGAGATAAATACATCATACTTTAGATCTACAGTTGTATTAAATAATTTGGCCCAAGATTCGTTTGCCAAGCCCTTTAAAAACAGATTAATGTTTCCCTCATTGAATTTTCTACTATATTTTTTAAAAATTACTTTAGAATGATTTACAATATTGGGGATTTCCAAGATTTGGCCGTCATGGTCCGATACCATTGTAATTAAGCCTGTTACTGCTGGTTCTCTTTTACTAATATTTGTTAAAAAATTATCTATGGCTGATTGTGTTGTGTTTGTTACTCTTGTAGGAAAGTTTACCAAATATTTCAAATTGAACATTTTTAAAATACTTCTAAATTTAAAGTAACATGAATCTTTGTCCAACACATTAATATTAAAGTCACCAGTAATTACCAAATTTTCATATTTTTGAGTTAAAATACTGCACAAAGTTTCAAATTTTTGGAGGAATGAATCTAATAAGCTAATTTTCGGTGATCTGTACAGGCAAACTAATATGAATTTAAAATTGTTTACAGTAATTAACGAGAGACAGCACTCAAACTCTTTTTCAGTTAAAAGATTATCAATAGCTGGAATTGACATTTTTTTACTGATGTTATTCCGTACAAAAATCAATACTCCACCACCAATGTGTTTTGAACGAGTGTAATATGAACATTTTTTGAAATTTGGTATATGAACAAAATCTACATCATTTTCTCTTAATTTGTGTTCTGAAATTGCTACAATATCTGGACCGATATCATTTATATGTATTTTTAATATGTCTAATCTGGATGGTAAGTGCTGTACATTTTGGTGGAAAATTATTAGCTTATTTTGAGTGCTGCCTCTTTGCATAAAAGAATTTGTAGGAATTTTAAGACTAGTGTCGTTAACATTAAAAACGTTTTGGCCTAATCTACATTGGTTGGTACCTTCTGGAGTAATAGGAGAGTTACCAATGTTGGTATTTAAAAAATCTAATCTACAGGCAGAACTGTTGTCTTTGTCATCAAAAATCAGTTTAAATCTAAGAGAGGAGAAAAACACTGATCACTAACACAAGATTGCCCATGATTTAACTCACACACACTGGACACTACTGCCGGCTGCTTCGTTCTGCTATCCCCTGGAGTGTTCTCTGCTGATCTCGGATTGCAGTTGTCAATTACTGTTGTCTCTTCTTCAGAAGCATCATGGGAGCGAGCGGAGTTGAGATGATGTGGTGTGGAACAAATTGTCTGCTGTACACATGATTCAGATTGGGCTTTTTTCTTCTGGCAACCATCAATATATTTATGTAGCTGCTTTTTAAAATCCTCATAGTTCAGTCCGTTTCGTAATGTTCTGATTGATCCTTCATCCTTAATTATTACTGTAACTGGCTTCCCAGTGATATCATGAAATTGCACTAAATTTTCGGCAAAATTTTGAAGTGTGATCTGGTCCCTGACACACCCCATAGGCAAACAAACAAGTCTATTGAATTTTCTCAATTTAAAATCTTCAATTAATTTCCTAAAGGCAATGTTATAATCAGTTGTGTTCGGTTTACCATTGTAAGTCTGCTTTGTTACTACACCATACACTGCTGCTCCATTTTTATTTTCTTGAATTGTTAAGTAATCATTAATCAGGTTGGTGCTCCTTGGTCTGCCAAAAGCCTTTCTGAAAGCAACAGCGACCCCTGCGGTCATATTTCTGGGATTGTTAAGATCACCAGAGATGCAGTGAGAGAAGGCCACATTACTGTTGCATATCAGACCATCCACTATGTCACCCATATTTGATTCCATTATTTGAATTTTGTCCTGATTACTTAAAAGAGTATTAATTTTGTTTTTTGTAGCCAACCACCAAGACAGAGTATTCAAAATCTTATGTGCTACTACATTTTTTCCATGGTTATTCAAGTGGAGACCATGTGAGGTGAAATGCTTTCTCTTTAGAGAGTTTAAATCAATTAAATACACATTATTCATCCTTTTCACCATTTCCGTTATATAGTTATTGGCCCGTATTAATTCTTGATTAGCTGTATTGTTTACTACTATATCATATCTGATAGGTATAGTGGATACAAAAATGGGTCTAGTGGCACTGAGAACGATAAGTTTATTTTCTAAATTCTGGTAGATGTCGTTGAAGTTTTGATTAAGACTATCATTGCTGCCTCCAAGAATGATTACTGGACTTAAATCCTTAGTAATTGAAGCTGAGTCGACAACTTGAGTCAGTGTGGTGTTTGCTCTGATATATCCAAAGACATTAACTTTATGATTACTCAAAGTTTCCAACTTGATTGGTATGTGTGTTCCTTGGCTATCTGAGCAAAAGGTAACATTTAAGTCCGAGTTTACCCTCTTACTAGGTCTTTTAGTGTCACTTCCCACACTGTCAAACTTTTCTTTTCTGTAAGGTTTTATGGGGGAACTATTTATTTTTTCATTTTTTCTCGAGCAGGCTGTCATGAAGGATTCCTCGTTGTCAGGCAAGCTGTCCAAAACTGAAAATTTATTAACATAAGTAACATTAAAGTCTGTAATTACTTGTTTTTTTTTTGCTACTATGTTTGCCATTATTTGGATTATTTTTTGGCTGAACTGTTGACCATGTACCATAAGTATATTTAGGAGGAGAAGCAGGGTAACTCCCACATACACTGCTGTGTACATTTAGATTTTCTTGATTTTCATTTAAAGTGTCCGTGGGTGCGATATATTTTTGATATATGTGTCCGTGGGTGCGATAACTCTCGAAAAATGATCCGATTTTGATGAAATTTGGTACAAACATGTAAAGCAACATTTATGACTTTGAGTTCGAAAACCAGCCAGATCGCTCTATCCAAAAGGGTATTTTGGGGGGGGGTTTGTACCCAACAAATTTTTTTTAGTTTTTTACATATAAATTTTAGTAAATCCAATTTTAGTTTTACCATTGAATTCAGCTTAAAGAACAAACAATTTGGTGTTTTGATAATTGCTCTACGTTAATTGGTTACCGAGATATTGAAAGTGCTAAACGCAGTATATTGTCCAATGTTATCCTTATGGAGAATACGAAAAACTGTATATCTTGCTTATTTATCAACTAATCCTGACAAAACTTGGTGTATTGCTTCATACTGTTGTGGTCTATTGATATTTGCACGAAAAATGATTTTTTTGCCGATAGTTCCCGTATCAGCAAACCTGCATACTCAGCCCCCTTGTTATCTTATGGAGAATAAGTCTAATGTTATCTCCCTTAATTATGAACATAAATTAATAACTTTTGGTATGTGGCTTCACACAGTTGAGTTATAACAAAATTTGCATAAAAACCCATTTTGTGCGTACCTTGTTTCAGCAAACCTGCATCCTCAGACGCCATGTTATTCTTATAGAATAATTAAAATGTCATAAATTATTTATTTATGAATGTATATTGATGAAACTTGGTATGTGGTTTTAAATGGTATTAAGATACATATATATACATTAGAAATTCACTGAGTACGCAGGTTTGCTGCTACGGTGGTATTACTTTTATTCCAGTGATTTGCATGAGTAGATTCACTTATAGGAATAAAACAACCAATCAGGATGGTTCAAAGAACGATAAATTTGCCTCCCTAGTGTACCAACCTGACAAAATCATTGGCTCCCTTTTTCGACAAAAATCTTTAAGCAGTGTTACCTCCCCGGTAATACAAATAAACCTCCTTGCAATACATGCATTTATAATCAGCTGTTCTTATTAATCTAGTTGGCAAATAAACATAAAAACAATGTAAACATTATTGTTGTCATTGGTTTGTGTGGAATATTACCCAGCAAACCTGAAAAAAAGACCTGGAAAATATGTTTCACTAGTATTATTATTTACAGTGTGATGAAAAGTATCTTTCATTGTATATAAAGTTTTATTCCCTAAGATTGAGTACTTTTTAATTTAAACATTACCCGCAAAGCCTTCTTTTGTAAAATAAATAACCTTTTAAATTCTGTTTCCGAACATTGTCCCCAAACTATGATACCACATGACAAGGGAGAAAATACTAGACCATACTACGCGGTTACTAATATTTTCTCATTACAGTACTTTGCCAGTTGTCTAATAACATAAATGTTGGGTGACACTTTGGAACAAACGTAGTCGATGTGATAGTTCCTTGGAATACACCTAGATAGGGTTGACTAGGAACTATCACATCGACTACGTTTGTTCCAAAGTGTCATCCAACATTTATTTTCTTAGACATCTGGCAAAGTACTGCAATTAGAAAATATTAGTAACCTCGTAGTATGGTCTAGTATTTTCTCCCTTGTCCCTTGTAACTGGATTATCTCCTATAATCACATACGGACCACAGACAATTTTGAACCTGCATTAAAATTAATACAATTAATTTTTTCTAGGTTTACTTTTAAATTAGTATTAGAAAATACAACGGAGAAGTTTTCGTTTTCTAGACCATTAACGATACAATTTATCAGATGCACAATTGCATCAGTTGTATATTTCCGTTGAACAAAACCAAATTGATTGTTTGATGAGACATTTGAATAATTTAGAAAATCAATTGATCTTTTAAGGAATAATTTTTCATATATTTTGCTAAAAACCGGCAATATAGACACCGGTCTGTAGTTGTTTGTTTGAGACGGATCACCTTTCTTGAAGACAGAGACCACTCTTGCACACGTTAATAGATCTGGAAAGACACCAGCTTCCAAGGATAAATTTACTAATTTAGATAAAGGCTCAACAATGTAGTCAGAATATCGTTTAATTAGCCATTAGTATAAAACAATCTAGTTGTGAAAAAATAGCTTAGAAGTTTCATGCTATATGTGTTTAGCAGAAGTAAACAAATTTCTTAGCAATATCAATCTCTTATAATGATCCCTGACAAAACAAAATATATTACATTTGCAACTGTACAAAACAAAAACATCAATTCACTGAACGTTTTGGTTAATGACCATATTTTTGAAGGAGTTCAGTGTACAAAATTCTTAGGATTATAATCAACATGTTAAAAGTGTCTGTAAAAAAATTAGCTCAGGCCTTTATGCGCTAAGGCAGATGTCACGAATATGGAATTTAAAAAATTACGAATAATATATTTTTTATTAATACACTCCAAAATAGCTTTTGGGATCATCGTACATGGTGCCACATCTCTTAAAAAATTTGAATGAAATTCTTCTAATGCAAAAAGAAGCAATAAGAATTATTTTAAAACTAAATTGGCAAGATTCTGTAAAACGTTGCCTCCCAGAATTAGAGATTATGACTGTTTTCTGCCAATACATTTATGAAACGGTAATCTTTGTGAAAAAAACTAGCACTGATTTACCCACTCTTGGCTCTCATCATCAATATAACACACGAGGTCGTGATGATCTTGCTTATCCCTGTCACAGGTTGGAACTGTATACCAGAAGGCCATCATATGCAGGAATCAGGTTTTAAAATCATCTTCCGAACGCCATAAAAAATTATAGAAATGTTAATTTTTTCAAAAGAAAACTAAAAGAGTACCTGGTATTGAGAGAGTTTTTTGAAAAAATAAAACTAAAGAATGAATTTATTTATTTCAAAAAAATTTGTACTGTACCTGTTTTTGCATTGTATTTTTACACGTGTTTAGTTTATGTAGAACTTGTTGTATATGACGCCATTCAAACTGTTCTTTGTACTTTCAATGAATAAAGTTTTGATTGACTGAATGATTGGTTGATTCATTGATTGATTGATTCATACGAAGTATAATACCCTACCAGTTAGAACCCTACCAGGCATATTAAGAGTTGAGAATATGGGTACTGTACAGAGATGTACATTTAGCTTACTTTCATTTGTATCGTGAGAGACTGAATGTAAATCCAATTCCTCAGCATTCAGGAATCTGTTGATTCTTTTTGTGGATACAAGAGTCTGAAATAAAATCAGTAACAACAGAAAAACGCAAATTATTTAAAAACAAACAAGTTAATTTATACATTACTAGTCTGTAGTGAAAAATGAAAAGGGACCCTAAATAGTATAAATTCACTGACAGATTCTGTACATTTTTTCAAAATATTTTACTAAACAATCTCTTGGTGATTCCTAAATTGATTTAAGCGTAACATTGATAGACTTTTTTAAATAACAAGGGGTCCCAATAAATCTTACAAAAAACTTTTGATGTGATTAAACTTAGGAGTAGGTAAAAGTTTATATTAGTAAGTCTGTCGTCCTTTGAAATTTAATTTTATAGCATAAAGCCAGGAGAGAAAGGGAATGGTCAGGCATTTGATATGCGTCCTTTGAAATTTTAATATTGTAAGCCTAATTTAACAAGTGTTATTGTTGACATAATTAATTGCATCATGTCTACTCACCAAAATTCTTTAAATACTTGATCACTACCTCCTGTTTTGTATGTGTTTTTTATATCATTGAAAATATAAAAAATTTAAATTTAGAAATTCAAAATGAAAAATAAAACTGATTCATAGAAAAATATTTAATAAGTAATGCTTCCACTTTACTGCCAAACTATAATCCAATTTTAAACTTTTAAACAGTAAACCAATTGTAAAACCATACAAATTGAGATTTTTTATCTGTTTTGATCTCTTGTGAGATAGAGAAGGAGATAGTTGTGACTGTACGGCTTCCCCCACTCCAGCTAGGAGAATAAGTTAACTTCATCCTTGCTGGTTTAATGTTTATTATGCTGAAGAGAAATAAAACACACCTGTACTAAAATTTGGATCGCTTTTGGAAACATGTTGATTGGGTTTTTCATGAGGTTGAACAGTGATGCGGCCACAAACGCCACCTCAGCGGTCAGTATGTGAGAGTCATCGCTCATCACGTACACTCCCAACGTCGTCAGAGACACCTTGAAACACACAAGTCATACATCTAGCTTTGCAACATCGTCTAGTCATATTGTTGAACAGTGATGCGGCCACAAACGCCACCTCAGCGGTCAGTATGTGAGAGTCATCGCTCATCACGTACACTCCCAACGTCGTCAGAGACACCTTGAAACACACAAGTCATACATCTAGCTTTGCAACATCGTCTAGTCATATTGTTGAACAGTGATGCGGCCACAAACGCCACCTCAGCGGTCAGTATGTGAGAGTCATCGCTCATCACGTACACTCCCAACGTCGTCAGAGACACCTTGAAACACACAAGTCATACATCTAGCTTTGCAACATCGTCTAGTCATATTGTTGAACAGTGATGCGGCCACAAACGCCACCTCAGCGGTCAGTATGTGAGAGTCATTGCTCATCACGTACACTCCCAACGTCGTCAGAGACACCTTGAAACACACAAGTCATACATCTAGCTTTGCAACATCGTCTAGTCATATTGTTGAACAGTGATGCGGCCACAAACGCCACCTCAGCGGTCAGTATGTGAGAGTCATCGCTCATCACGTACACTCCCAACGTCGTCAGAGACACCTTGAAACACACAAGTCATACATCTAGCTTTGCAACATCGTCTAGTCATATTGTTGAACAGTGATGCGGCCACAAACGCCACCTCAGCGGTCAGTATGTGAGAGTCATCGCTCATCACGTACACTCCCAACGTCGTCAGAGACACCTTGAAACACACAAGTCATACATGTAGCTTTGCAACATCGTCTAGTCATATTGTTGAACAGTGATGCGGCCACAAACGCCACCTCAGCGGTCAGTATGTGAGAGTCATCGCTAATCACGTACACTCCCAACGTCGTCAGAGACACCTTGAAACACACAAGTCATACATCTAGCTTTGCAACATCGTCTAGTCATATTGTTGAACAGTGATGCGGCCACAAACGCCACCTCAGCGGTCAGTATGTGAGAGTCATCGCTCATCACGTACACTCCCAACGTCGTCAGAGACACCTTGAAACACACAAGTCATACATCTAGCTTTGCAACATCGTCTAGTCATATTGTTGAACAGTGATGCGGCCACAAACGCCACCTCAGCGGTCAGTATGTGAGAGTCATCGCTAATCACGTACACTCCCAACGTCGTCAGAGACACCTTGAAACACACAAGTCATACATCTAGCTTTGCAACATCGTCTAGTCATATTGTTGAACAGTGATGCGGCCACAAACGCCACCTCAGCGGTCAGTATGTGAGAGTCATCGCTCATCACGTACACTCCCAACGTCGTCAGAGACACCTTGAAACACACAAGTCATACATGTAGCTTTGCAACATCGTCTAGTCATATTGTTTCGGAAATTCTTACAAAATATAATTTGGGTGTCGGGTGTGTTTACGTAAAGCATTAGCTCTACCACTGAACTGTCTTCATTGTTTCCACTTTAACACTTCATCAACATAGGCTGACGGGTCGGACTGCAACGAAAGGCAGTTAAGGTTTGTTGCACACAAATTTCTTAAAACAATTATAAATCAGCTACTTGACCAGCAGGAACTAGTTTTATGAGCTATGTTTTAAACCAAAACTGAAAATCACAAAACCACCATTACAGAAGAGTCTCACAGACTCGACACAATGTGGACTCGGACACTGTCGAGTTTCCTGGAGTTACATTGTTGGGAGAAAAAAATCCAGGCTGCAGTTTTAAATTGTATATTAGATTAAATCATATTTAATCACATTACAGTACAGTGTGTACTGTTTTAAAACATACAAAAACCATAAACCTTACATTGATGTACTTAAAACCATGAGAAAGACTGAGGAAATATAAAATTTTCGATGAACAACTAAAACAACAGAAGCTCATGAGGTAAAGCCGAGTGCCTTCATGATAGATAGTATGGAAAAACGGAGGCGTTGAGTTTCCCGGAGTGTCGAGTTTGTGAGACTCTACTGTACAGTACGAGTTTATAAGTAGTACATCTATGAACAAAAAGGACTATTAATAAAAATTACAAAGCTTACCAAAAATGGTGAGCAGAACCACACAAATGAAATAGAGGCATTTAGCAAAGCAGCCTTCTTCAACATGGTCACCTCATGTTCTCTGATCTTACAAATCTGCTGCTCAAAACTCGGCTCCCACGCATACAGTTTTAGCACCTAAAACAATCAGACTCACATAAACAATTAGGTAGAATTTAAAATAAAACAACCAAAAATATTGTTGAGTAATTTATCAATTAAGTGATTAAGCCAAAATTAATTTCTTTATTATCTACCTAAAATGTGTTTACAATTTTGTGAAAAGGAAGACAGGAAGTTCTCTATGTATTTAAGTATCTCAACAGATAATTTTGTTACACTTAAAGGAAATGTATAGATAAAATAATTTAATTTTATGACTTTGTATTCTAATAAATCAGAATATGTTTTTAACTAAGCTTAGTATAGGTAGGGTAAATTATTATCCTTAAACAACCCCTAATTGATGGTAATGACATAACATCGTTGCAGGTAAAAGTTGGTGACATACCAGATTTGTATTACTGTACAATTATGGTTGTTATTTACAATGATAAAATAACATTTAAAGTACCTACCTCAACATTTTTGAAAATTACAAATGAAAATCACTATATTTTATAAAAAATATATAAGAAAAAGTCACACCTTAACACCAGAGAGTACTTCATTCATGAGTTTGACTCTTTCATCTTTATATTTCATCTGTCTCATCTGGAGGGATGTCACTTTGTTGGCAACGGTTATGTTGATTGGAACCAGAACCATCATCACTGCTAGGCCTGCAAAAGCCGAAGGCCCTGCAACAAGAGAACGATTAAACAGTTTTCTTTGCTTTGGGTAAATTCGTAAGTTGCCTCCACTGATTAGAAGAAGACCAGATCAATAATGGCAAATGTTGACTGACACTAATTAACTTTAACCCTTTGAGTGCCACGCAACGATATATCGTTGTGCACGGAACATCCGAAAAATACTTCACAACGATATATCGTCGTCGGTGGTCTTACCGAAAAATACATTGCAACGATATATCGTTGTTATGGAACATTTTTCTTACGTCATTACTTTTTATTATTTCTTACAGGTGATTTCCAGGATAGTTTCTAGCTCTATAAATCTAGTAGTTATTTGGTGAAAATCTTATATTTGAACAATGTTTATTTATCTGAAAAAATATAAAAAATTTCCCGCATGTATAATATTATGTACCTATTCAAATTTTTTATTTTGTATTTTTTAGATATTATATATGTGCATAATATTTTAGCTAAACTTTAAACTGACAAAACAAAAAAGGTTTCATAATAATATCTTACCAAATAAAAAAGTGATTGATTTTATGTACAAAACCCTTGCAAAATGTTGATTTTGTGAATCGTTGTTATAGAAAATTTTTCTTACGCCATTACTTTTTATTATTTCTCCCAGGACATTTCCAGGATATGTTCAGGTAAACATATACTCCATAAATATACGAGGCCTAGTTAGTCTGCTTTATGAAATAAAATTGTAATAAAACTTAAACCCTTGAATAAAGTTAGGCTACTGTCTTGTGTACTAATTTGCCGTTTTTATATTTTTTTACATTTATGGAAATAACTTGTCCGCCTAAAGCCCAAATTTAATGAAACTTTCAGGAAATATTTTGGGAAACATGTCCTCTATAAATCTAGTAGTTATTTGGTGAAAATCTTATATTTGAACAATGTTTATTTACCTGAAACAAATAAAAAAAATTAAAAGAAATTTCCCACATACATATATTTATTCAAATTTTTTATTTTTTATTTTTTAAATATTATATATGTGCATAATATTATAGGTAAACTTTAAACTTACAAAACAAAAAAGTTTCATAGTAATATCTTACCAAATAAAAAAGTTATTAATTTTTTTGCAAACCCTTGCAAAATGTTGATTTTGTGCCTGGCACTTTTGGGATATACTGTGTTAAAAACTCTGGCACTCAAAGGGTTAAAGCAACATCAAATTACCAACATCAACAGTTAATTTCAAACAAAGGAAGGGAAATATTGTTTATTTATAGTTAAATGTAAACTCTAATAACGCTATTAACTTCAACCACAATAACTTTTTAGGGGAAAACAAAACTGTTGTACAAGTTACAATATAGGCATGGTAAGGCAATAATACAAATATTTTAAATATAGTAGTTTTCATCACAAGGAGCAAAAGTGGTTGTTTTTGGTGCACAATTGTGTTTTACGCACCAAAAACATTTTTGGTGGAAAATCGATTAAGCACCAAAAACACACTTTTGCTCCACGTGATGAACAAATTGTTTTATCATACTGCCCATATAAGTCTTTGATAGTTGAAAATTTGGAGCAAAAATTAAGTGATTTATATTGTTTTGGTAGTTCAGATAGGTTAACTTTACAATATTTACATTTCTTTTATTTACAAATAAATATTGACTTGCATTTTGTCCACGTGTTTGTTACCTTTAAAATACACAAATTACATAGGAACAAAGGAAGGGAAATATTGTTTATTTATAGCTGCGGTTAGCACACTGAAAAAATCCACCGCTGATTTTTCGATGCCCTATTTTAAGGTATTAGAAAAATGTGATTTTACGAATTAATTACAGACCCAAAAATATGTGCTTTCTGTGCAGTATGATATAGTATATTTCAAAACAAGTGGGAAAAGTGTGATTTTTCCTGGTGTGAGTCGTAGACGAGCAATTTAAAGAGAACGAGCACCGGGATAAATCATTTTCTCACGAGTTTTGAACTCTATTTTTCACGATACTACAGCAAAACATTATTTGATACAACAGTAAAAAATATGAATAAAAGACGAAATAAAGTAAACACAACAACCAACACAATGTTTTAAACAGATGGGCATTATTTCAATATTGTATTCTATTGTTAGGCTGATTTATAATCAGTTGAATTTTCCTCACTAGTGAGAATATAATTTGTCCTCACTAGTGGGGATATGACGAACTTTACCTGCAATATACACAATGGAAAAGCAGCTAATATTCCAATAGTATCGTGAAAAAAAAAACTTCACTTATAATAATTTAGATAGCTAGATCAAAATTAATATCCAGAACAGGGCTGCAACGAGTTACTTGGGCACCTGGGGCAAAAACTCTGTGGGGGACCCCAGAGACCCCTATTTTACTAACTTGGGGTAAAATCAAATCAATATTTCTTTATTCAACAAATGCACAAGGGCATAGCCAGGGGGTGTGCTGAAGGTGCTCCAGCACCCCCTGAAATGTATTTATTTATTTATTTATAACATCGCATAACATCTCTTATAGGGAATTTCCCTTCGACAGGCCAATTGTCACAGTTTACATTATCCTAGTATAAATACAATGTAAACTCAATTTTACATGGTTCATGATATCTTATAATAAGTTGAATTATACTTAGAAGAATAAAATAAGAGTCTTGGATAGAAACAAATTAAAAAAGATTAGAAATCCATGTAGAACTTCTTTCTGCAAATTCAGGCTGACAAATATTCATCAGTGCTATAAAAATATTTAGTTTTCAAATAGTTTGTCACCTCTATTTTGAACTTTGACATTGATGCAATGGCTTTAATGTTTTGTGGGAGTTTGTTTTAAAATTTACTTCCTGTGTATAAAAAAGACTTTTTAAAAGATAATGTCTTGTGCGCTGGTATTTGTAGTAGTTGTTTGTGTCTAGTATTATAACTGTGGCTATCTTTTTTAGATTTAAAGTGCAAAGCATTTAATCTTACAAAAACAACGATGTTTAGGATGAAGACACAAGGTAATGGCAGAATATCAGAATTTCTAAAG